>CP094632.1:14161647-14761647 GCA_023657505.1 Camelina hispida | reverse complement strand
TACCCTTTTTTTCGGGACGGATACGAGCCGAGTAACGGGTCGAGTACGGGTAACGGGTATTAGTGCCCAAGCCTAGTAAAAAGTCGGATATCTATTTACTGTAGTTGGACAAAAAAAAAAAGATGAAATGGAAGAAAAGAAAGAACTTTTGTAGGTAACTAGGTATTATTAAATTTCATCCAACGGAAAAATATGTTATATCTCATTTTGTTGCTCTCTTTTCGTTACATTTAAGTTTAAAAACAATATAAGGAGAATAAATAGCTTATTTTGTTACTCATTAGGGTGTAATCTTAGAAATAATTAAACAGTGTAGTGTTGTTGAATGGTATCAATGTCAAGCCCCTTGAGCTTCACTACAGATTCAACATGACCCTTTAGAGTGTGAAGCTCTCTCAGCCTACAAACAAGAAACGATACCTTGTTAGATTGGTTGGTCTGTCCAATTATATTTTGTAAGAAACTTAACAATGATAAATTAAGTTTATTACCTAGCAACTTCGGCACGCCTCTTAGCCTGCTCTGCTATTTCAGAGAGCTCGTGGTTCTTGTCATGGAACATTGCTTCAGGGGGTGGTAGGCCATGGAGTGTACGTTGAGCTAGTGCCCATTGAGCCTCCCTCTCTCCTTTTCCATAATCTTTCTTTGTTGTGAAAGCAGTCTGCAAAAGATTAAACAGCTATGACGCTGACAACTAATATGCATTTGAGGTAAATTTTCCGAAAAAATAATTTTCTTTCGAGATTTGCTCACTTTCTGTTGGATCATGTTATCCCAAGCCTTGCCAGTGAGGGCATAACGGATGATGAACTTGAGGATGTCAAGAGGAATGTAAGTAATGATACTGTATACCCATATGACTCCAGCCCATCCCCACCCACAACCTATAATTCTTGCAAATCCCCAGTTTGCGTACACAGCGATCAATGTAGCCACCTTGTTTGTTGCATAAAACCGACACATATCTCAGACGCTAATGATTAAAATGGATAACAATATGGAACCAAGAAAAGCTACTAACCAATTGTGCTATAATAAATGCTATTATGAGCAAAAACCCAGGTCGCTCAACGAATGACCAACTCCTTGATCTGGTGACAAAGATAAGTGCTTGACTAATAATGCTCACTTGAAGGTATAAAGCTGCCATAAGCTCTTCCTCATTGCCTTGAATGGACCTCACCCCAAATGTTCTCTGAAATTTAATATTAAAAACACAAGTCTAATAATAACATAATGTTGTTGATTGTGATATTGTAATACTCCTTACGCTGAAGAAGTCAGTATCATGAGCTAGCCAGAAAAAGAGCACAGTGGTAAGAGCCATGTAGGTTCCTAGAACAACGCCAGTGGCAAAAATCTCATTGAGCTTCCAAGAATCTGGCACCGGGGAAGGCTTAACCCTGTCCTTAGAGATTGTCATGATGGTTCCATCATTTAGGATTGCGATAATCAAGACCATGAAAGGTGCAAAATCAAATCTCCAGATCAAAGCCACAAGCATGAATCCCAAAACAATACGGATAGTGATAGAAACAGCGTAGATTGTGTAGTTCTTCATCCTCTGGAAGATAGCGCGACTTGTCAGTACGGCACTCACTATCACGCTTAGTCCTGGTTCCGTTAGAACAATGTCTGAGGCACTTCTCGCCGCATCAGTAGCATCCGCCACTGCGATTCCGATATCCGCTTTCTTCAAAGCCGGAGCATCGTTTACACCATCTCCAGTCATCCCACAAATGTGCTTCCTCTCTTGTAGCTTCTTTACGATTTCATACTTGTGCTCTGTGTAAACCAAATTAGAATAATGTAACTGAAGAATATATAATATTATTATTGGTCAACAACTAGTTATAACATTGACTATTTCAATATATTACCAGGGAAAACTCCAGCGAATCCATCAGCTTTCTCAATGAGCTCATCGACAGGGATGCCAACTAATGATTCATCCTTTGAATTGCCAAGGAGTGAAGTGGAAGGGTACATGTTGGTTCCCATGCCAAGCCTACGGCCAGTCTCAATACCAATGGCAAGTTGGTCACCAGTAATCATCTTAACATTAACACCAAGCTCAAGGGCTCGTCTAATAGTTTCCGCACTATCATGTCTTGGCGGGTCAAAGAGTGGCAACAAACCAACGAACTCCCAAGGACTACCATCACTTTCCTTAGTCTTTTCAGGCACAGTCTGCATTTGTATCAAAAAAAAAAAAAAAAAAAAAAATCGTCAACTCTATATATGTAGAACCAAAGATGTTTCTGTCCATTAAGTGATGAGTCTAGCTATGATATACCTGTTGAGCAACACCAAGAGAACGAAGCCCACGTTCAGCAAAACCATCTATAACTTCATGTGCTTTTCTTTTAGTCTCTCCTTGGAGATTGCAGAGTTCAATGATCTAGTAATAAATAATGTTACAGAAACAAGCTAATGGTATCAGATAAAAGATACACTTAGTTACATTAAAAATAAAAATCAAGCATCATAGTTTCATTACCTGCTCAGGAGCTCCTTTGCTGCTCCGATGCCAGTCTCCGCTTTCATCGATGTATGTGATGGCTGTACGTTTATCTACAGGGTTAAAGGGCAAGAAATGCACCTCTGTGATTCCTGCTCTCGCCTATTTATTTCATCAAAAAAATAATAATAAGGATATATAAAAGAGTAATTAACTTAAAAATGAATCCAAATTTCACAAAAAAAAAGAGTATGTACCTCTTTCGGATCACCCAACATTCCGACGATGGAAGCGTCAATGGCATCTTGGTTTTCAATCCTCGAGGCTCTTGCAGCCATCAATACAACTGAATCAGTATCCATGTTCGTTGGGAACACTTCAATCAAGGATTTGTCGACAGAGAGCTTGTTAAGGGTTAGAGTTCCAGTTTTATCACTGCAGAGAACATCCATTCCAGCCATTTCTTCAATTGCAGTCATCCTCTTGGTGATGGCACCTTGTTGAGAGAGTCTATGTGACCCAATAGCCATTGTTACAGACAAAACTGTTGGCATGGCAATCGGGATTCCTCCGATCAAAAGTACCAATAGATTATCAATGCCGTCTCTGTACGTGCGGTGTTGGATAGGGTACATAATCAATATCTCAATCAACATCCCCAATCCAATTGAGCATATACAGAAGTTACCAATTGAAGTCAAAACCTGAACGAAAACCAACTGTAAGAGCCTAGAGAGAAGACCAATTGTTACAGTATCGAAAAAAGTTGTTCATTTCTCAAGTACCTTTTGGAAATGGCCAACATTGTTGGTGCTGTCAACAAGATGAGCAGCCTTGCCAAAGAAGGTGTGGACACCTGTAGCAATCACAACAGCCTCAATCTCACCTTGCTTGCAGGTTGATCCTGAGAATACTTCATCTCCAGGGTGTTTGGTGACTGGAAGGGATTCACCGGTAAGAGCCGATTGGTCAATTTTGAGAGGATCTCCCTGGAGAAGACGAGCATCAGCAGGAACAATGTCACCCAATTTGATGCTTATCAGATCACCCGGGACCAAGATTGCAGCTTCTTGCTCCCCCCATTTTCCATCTCTCAACACCTACAATCAAACATCATACACTAGATAACAAAAAAAATAAAAGAAAAAAAAAAACAGAATGTCCAGATGTATTGCTAAAAATTTGCATACCTTAGTCTTAGGCGCAAGATTTGCCATGAGAGCTGCAGCGGCATTGCCAGCATTATTTTCCTCGATGAAACTGATGGTGGAGTTGATGATAAGCAACACCATAATACCAATAAAATCTTGCCAATCCGGTGGCTTTCCTCCTCCGTTTGCTAAAACAATGGCCATGATTGCAGCAGACTCCATAACCCATGAGAGAGGATTCCACATGAACCCCAAGAATTTCAAAAACTTGTTCTCTGATTTCTCTTCAAGCTTGTTTGCCCCAAATATCTCAAGCCTCTTCTTTCCTTCATCGCTTGACAACCCTTCTTTTGAGCATTTTAGTTGCTCAAACACTTCTTCAACAGGGATCCGCTCCTAAAATTGTCACCAAAATAGTTCTAATGTTAGAATTTCCACAAGACCAATTTAGCTGGTTCGAAACTGTGGTTTATACCAAAAAAAACACAAATATGCAAAATATATATTCTTACAAGATCCACATTTTCTTTCTTGATTTCGTCCCACGAGATCTCAGATGCCATTTTTCTTCCTTAAAAGAGAGATATGATCGAAGTCGATCCAAAAATAATTAATAAGGATATAAGAAGTTATATATATCCGAAGGAAGAATCAACTTCTTCCTTCTCTCCTTGCTCTAATACCCTCTCCTAACAGGTCATGCAAGACACTTTTAAGAGGAGACCATAAGAGGGAGGGAGAGAGAAGAAGAAGCGTCTTATACAAGATACCTAGTGAAAAGAAAGAAATACAAAACAAGAACACAATCACAATAACCCTTGTTGTGTTACATTTAAAACCCTCACCAGCGATCCATCTTTATTCTCGGAGCTTTTTCTTCTCTTTCAGCAGGTTCAGTGGCTCACCTTATCTTTCGCTTCATTCCTTCTGTCTATATTCGTACATTTCAGTTAAGCTTTCTAAAATTAGTGCATCATAAATTTAGGCTTCTATTTTAACGTAAATTGCCCGAATTTACTTTCGAGGAGTCAATATGTCGAAGGTCCACAACTCTTCCGATACCAAGTAAAAGAAAATAGTTGAAGTTAATTTAAGTAGTAAACAGCCTATAGATATACTTTGGATTGTGATCTAGTAGTCCTAGATGATCAGCATATTCACCACCCAAAAGGCCAAAACAATATAGTTGTCCTCGAAACTGTTTTTAATAGCTTTTATATAAAAACAATATAACTATAATTGATATTGATTGCTTTCCTGAAGCTTTTGTAACAATCATTATATCTTATTTTTACATGAAATCTTATTTACCAAAAGAAAGAGAGAAAAAGTATAGAAATCCATTAATACATATAATGTAGGTATGATCCATCAATTCAAAGAAGAAGCAAAAAAAGGGGAAGCCAAATACTTGGTATAATGCAAATTATGCAATAATGTAAATATGTGCATATGTGCCTGTACTTTGTAATATATACCTATGTAATTTAACCATAAAACACTAAATACAGGCATATATAGGAATAGGATATAAATGTAAATCTAGTTCCAAGAAGACTCACAAGCCTCAATGTTTCAAACCATCCGGGTTGTGATAAGGAGCAAAGCATGACAGTCTCTGCAGAAAAGAGGTGGCAGGCATAGCTAGTAATTCCAGAAAATCTGATCTCTCCGCAACTTTTTCTTGAGATAAACTCCAATGAGCATTCTATACGTCCAGTTTTTCCGTGGACTGAACTCCAAAACAGCTTCTGAGCTAAGATGGAAATCCCCTTTTCCCAGTACTTGAAATGCAAGGGGATCAGTTAAGACAGCAGGAGAATCGTCCAAGTTCATTCGGTTGTATACAAACTCCAAATTTCTTGCTAGTCGCCTATCCATGTATGCATCAACCACACATCCGAGAGTCACAAGATCTGGAACAATGTTCAAACGTCTCATATGTTCAAGAGTGAGATGTAGATCCCAGAAGAGAGCCATTCTAGAAAACGCAAGGGCGCGAATGTTAAAGGTGGTAAGGTCAGGAGTGAAACCAGCATCAAGCATTCCAATAAACTCTCTCTGCAAGCTTTTCATCTTAAAGTCAGCTGCATATGAAAGTAATACAGAATTCCGTAACAGATTCCCCAGGTTTCTTCTACAGAGGCCAACATCTGACAAAAACTCACGGAGCCGATAAAACTTCCTTTGTTTTAAGTATGCTAGCAACACAGCTCTCATCTCTTCTTCCTCCATCACAATCCAAAACTTCCTAAGCCGGCCATAAGCCTGCTCCATCTTATCTAAAGTACCGAAATAACTATAGTATCTGACGACCGCACTAGCAGTGGCACAATCTAACGGCATTCCCTTTGAATCCAATTCCTCTATCATTCCCTCCATCAATTGAAACTGACCATTCTCTCCGAAACAGGATATAGCAAGTGAATACACAACCGGAAGCAGCTTAGAGTACCTTGCATCTACATCCTCGATGATTTTGGCAACTTCATCAAAACAACCAACCTTCACATAAGCAGGGATAAGCTTTGAGATGAGAAAGAGATCAGGCTCGAAAGAGCTGTTTAACATCTCATCCCAAATCGTACTTGCTCCAAGAACAAACCCATTCTCGGCAAAACAAAGCATTAGAGCACAAAGGGTTCTGTAATTTGGCAACAAGTTATCTGATTTCGTCTGGATAAAGATCTCATGAGCTACTTCAGGCAATCTTCTCTGGCTTAAGGTTTGAACTAATGAAGCATAGTCTACGATTTGTATCTTTCGACTGAAAACTCTTGATAACTTCGATTCCTTAATCAACTGTAGACACCAATTAAAAAATATATATATCACGATATGTACAGTGAAGCAATGCAAATTTAAATAAGAAATTGGAGCAAGTACCTTACGAGCGATTGACTGAGGAGACGAATCCGTGTAAAGAGATAAGAGCTTGAGATTTTGGGTTTTGAAAGAGAGGGGATAAGATAGAGAGAGCCCCGTCGCAAGCATTGCGACCCAATCACTGGTGCGGAGGAGGAATCGAGTCGATGATCGCTGACGAGGAAACATATAATTGGGCTTGAGAAGCTAACTGGGCCTATGATGAAGAAAAGCTGCAGGCCTTGAGAAAATACCTTTGTTTGTTTTCAGATTTTTATTGGGCTTTTACCTTTCCGGTTTACAAGTATATTAATATTTTTTTAATTACATTTTGTGTTATATTCTTTTAGTTTTCTTTATTTAATTTTTCATTTATAATATTAACCTCTCAAAAACTTCCAAAAATAGCATTACTTCAGATTTTATTTCCTAAAATTTTTACATTTCATTCTAACTAAAAAAATTACAGCAAAATCAATATGGAAACATAATTATATATTTAACCACACATTCTATCTCTGAATCATTTGCAAACAAATAAAACAATAATTTGATTCTCATTTTGTTTTCTAATATCTGTAAGCTTTGATTTTTAATGTAAGAAAAACTTTGATTCATATTTATTTAAATATTATAATTAACATATATAAACTTAATAAAATTTTAAAATATTACAAATATGTAAAATTAAAAAAGTTTGCAATACAATATGATATGGTTATATAGTAGATGAGTTGTAAAGAAGACATATTTAAATTAATAAAATGTCATAAAATTGGTGCTAACATGGGTTAAATCCTCATTTAATTATTTTTCAACACTATTAATATTAGAATATTTGACATATAAAATAAAGTTGATTTAACTAATATTGTGTGACATAATTAAATAATTAGGAACAATGTGACTAATCATATCGTATAATAACTTATAATTTATTTAGATCCCTTATTTTTTGTTATAATAATTAAAAATCAAAAATAGAATTTCAAACACTAAACAAAACAAATTAAATATAAAAAATCAAACTAAATATAAAAAATAAATTTTCATGAAGTATATTGTGGGTCAAAAAATTAGTGTAAATATTTTTTCGTACAAACAGTCGGAAAAATTAGTTATTGGTCTATTTACAAAACATCCAATATTTAAGAAACAAATACAACATAAAAGATAAATAATAATAAAATTATATGCACATGGTGTACCGCGGGTTAAAATCTACTTGATTATCATTTGTAAAGTATTTTTAATACACACTTATGGGTTCATAGTTCCTAATAACAATTTGTCTCAGGTGCGATTATTATTGTCGTGTGTTGGGTTCCATTAGTTTAACCGCAGCGGTTGCAATTGCAATTGGAGGAGTTTGTGAAGGCAAAGACAGAGAATTACAGCTTCAAATGTTTTAAATAATTGATTTAGCGGTTAAAAATAAGTGTTTTGGGGAAATTTGTGATCACTTGATTAGCGGGTGCAAAAATGTTTAAACCAAAAATTACCAATCATATAATAATTATGAAAAGGTTTAGTGAAAATATACTTTTTAATGCAATTATCACTTTTTATTATAATTTTATTTTATTTTTACATACTTTCCATTTGACAATGAATATTACAATGATTTCAATATGGAACAATGATAATTCATATTTATCTATTTTACTATAAATATGAATTAATTTTCACCAAATAATAAATTATTTATAAAATTAAAATAAATAAAAATATATGTACATGGCAAGTAGGCTCTAGATCAATTCTTTAGAAATATCACTTACAATTTACACACTCAGATCAATTCAACCCGGAGATTTACCAAAAAAAAAATTAATCTAATTTAGAATACATGAACATACACTTTTTTTTTTGACAACAAACATGAACATAGTAAAAGAAACATCATATAGGAAATTTTTGAAAAATATCCCTTTTGGTGTACCTTTTTTCAAAAATATCCCTTTCATCTATCCATTTTCAAAAAAACCTCTTTTTAAATATGAAAAATTATAAAGTTTTATATGGTTTACAAGGTACTTTTAGATAATAACTACTACTTGGAGACTCAATCGAAATATTTATAATGTTTTAAAATATTTAAAAGGTTTTTACGAAATTTTAAAAGGTTTACAAAGTTTTAAAAAGGTATTTATACTGTATTCATAAAATATATATAAAAATTTACACACATGCAAAGGTAGTTTGTGTATATTCTTATAAGCATACACACATATATGCTTTGTAAATTTTATAAATTTTGAAAGAGTGAGTATTTTTGAAAAGTGATATTGCAAAAGGGGTATTTTTGAAATTTCCTCCATCATATATCATTTGAAATAGATAATTTTATTTAGTTATTTTAAGTGGTGAAAGCCAACTATTTTAAGTTAACGATTAAAAAGTGCTACATTATGACCTAAGGACTTAAGTGTACATTTTTCTTTAAGTGCTCTTTAGAGTCCTAATAAGACCTAATTCTGAGTCTGAAGTTTAATGGATATTGCATCAATTATTAAAAATTCCAATTTTTCTCTTATGTTCGAATGTTCTCTGAAAATATATTGCAATATTTTACTACTCTTTTTTTTGTCAAACCGATGATTTCAATTAATCATTAAATGGTACAAATTGGTTGGGAGAGAAGAGCCGATTTAGCTACCTCATCAGCTCTATTATTGTTTTTTCTCTTAACAAAACGAAAGTTAAAGACATCAAAATCTAAAGATAACACCAGGATATCGTGTTGAATCCCGTAGAACTCGTTTGAGAAGGGCTCTGTGTTGAGTGCTTTGATCAGCTATTGCGAATCTGAAGCAAAAGAGATGTGTTTGACACCGAGATATAGGGCGTGTTGGATAGCGGATAAGAGATCCAGTGCTTCTGCCAGAAGAGGGGAGTTCACGTTATTTGCTATTGATTGGCCCTGGTTACTCGGATTCGGGGATTTGTCGAAGAAGATCCAACCCAATCCGCTTCCAGTGAATCAGCTCGCCAAGCTGCATCGGAAAAACATTGGATCGCAGTTGATGAGTGAGCTGGATTTGGATAGATCTGCTTCATTGCAGGAGTTTCCGGAGGTAGCTCTTGGGCTGATTTCCACTCGCGGGCATGTTGAATGGTGATATTTATATTTTTCGATCCGCTTAGCGATTTCTGTTCAAAAATATTTTTGTTCCTGGTGGTCCAAAGTCCCCACATAATCCACGGTGATAGAGGTCCTTGGTTAATTCCCGTCGGGGGTAGGCACACCAGGTTGTTAGTTGCTTCGACCCCTTGTCGCATATTGGTTAAAAGATCTAAGTTTGGTGAATCTTTGATAGGGGCCAGGTTCCACACTTGTTTGGCAAATGGGCATTTGAAGAACAGGTGGAGGCAGGATTCCTGATCATTGCAGTGGGGGCAGCGGGCCTCCGGATTAATATTCCTTTCTTGGAGATTGTTCCCGATGGGTAGAGCATTGTTTAGGCCTTTCCAGAGAAGGAATTTAACTTTTGGGGAACAATGTAAGTTCCACATACCCTTGAGCCAATTAAAATACCTTAGAGTCGCATCCAGAGTGGAGTGTTTTTTGGTTCCATTCGATGCCTCATGATAACTTGATTTGGCTGTGTACTCACCTGACTTAGTAGCTAGGCAAAGGTAACGGTCCGGGGCATTTAAAGTACTAAGCCTAAGGAGAAGGATTGCATATTCATAGAGAGGTATAGTTTTTTGAATCTTTCCCCAATCCCAATTCTTCGAGACAGGGCAAATGAGATCCTGAACTTGCAAATATTGTGTTTCTCTTGGTGGTGGCCCCATAGGTGTCACTGGTGAAGTCAAGGAGATCCATGGATCAGACCAAACGAAAGTATTTGCTCCCAAGCCAATGGCTTTCCCCAGTTGTGATTTGAGGAGGTCTCGACCGATGCAGATACCCCTCCAGCCGTGGGAAGCAGTTGTAGCGAGTTTACAGTTTAGGAAATTAGAGGTCTTGCAATACTTGCCTAGGAGGGTTCGTGCTAACAGAGACTCAGGGTTATTCAGGATCCTCCAACTCACTTTTGCGAGAAGGGCGTCGTTGAAATTGGTAATGTCTTTAAACCCTAGTCCCCGTCTCTCTTTGACTTATTCAACTTAGTCCAAGCAATCCATGACATTTTCTTTTTGCCATCAGAGGAGTCCCACCAGAAACGCGTCAGGGCGGATTGAATTCTTTTGCATAAAGAGTTTGGCAACTTGAAGCAGAACATTGTATAGGTGGGCATGGCAGAGAGGACATATTTGAGCATGGTGGTCTTGCCAGCTGGGGAAAGGCATTTAGAAGAAAAGCTTTGGGACAGTTGCTTGATACGATATATTATTTGGTTAGCCAAATCTCGTTTCTTCCTTCCAAACATTTCAGGTAATCCTAAGTATTTCCCTAAGCCTCCTACATTTTGGATACCTAGAATTTGTTGTGCCTCCATTTTTGAGAGCTCCCATGTTTTGGAGGAGAAAGTAATTGCCAACTTTGCCTTATTAATCATTTGTCCTGATGCATTCTCGTATTTTTGCAGAATATTGAGAAGGGTTGCACAGCTTCGAGCATGAGATTGACAAAAGAACATAGTGTCGTCTACAAACAGGAGGTGGTTGATTCTGGGGCATCCTAGTGCTATCATGACTCCAGGGAGACGTCCATCCTATTGTGCTCTATGGCAGAGAACCGAGAGGACCTCACCACAGAGAATGAACAGGTAAGGGGACAGCAGGTCCCTGACGGATACCTCTTTGAGGTTGGACTAGCCCTTGTTCCGCTCCATTCAAGAGGAAAGAGTAAGAAATTGTCGAGACACATTGCATAATCCATCTTATCCACTTATGGTGGAAACCCATTTCATGCATAACCGTCTCAAGGAAATCTCATTCTAGCCAATCATAGGCTTTACTTATATCATTTTTAACAGCCATATAGCATCTTTTTGTCGCTGCTAATGTCTTTAGATAATGGAGCACATCATGTGTAAGAAGGACATTGTCTACAATTGCTCTATTTGGGATGAAGGCTGACTGGTTCTCAAAGATTATGTTTTGCAGGATTGGTTGCAGTCTTCTAGACAGCAGTTAGGAGATAATTTTGTAGAAGACGGTGCACAAGGCGATTAGTCGGTAATCCGCCATTTTTTGTGGATTTTGCATTTTTTGGATAAGTCTTATGTGAGTCTTATTTATGGATTGCTGCAGATTGGTGGAGGAGAAGAAAGATTGGACCTCCATAGTGATATTAGCTCCCACAGTGTCCCAGTTGGTTTGACAAAAACTCGTAGAAAAGCCATCAGGCCCCGGTGCTTTGTCAGGGTGGATAGAGAAACAAGCTTTTTTTATTTCATCAAGGGAAAGTACAGCTATCAGCGAGTTATTAATATCAGGAGATATACATGGCTCGATTGCTTCTTTGACAATACTAATCCTTTCACCTGGCAGAGAGGTAAACATCTCTGTGAAGTAATTAGTAATAACCTCAAGGATTTTATTTTCTTCATGCACCGCAACTCCTTCAGTGTTTTCAATGACCGAGAATTTTTTTAATAGCTGCTCTGCTTCTAGTGGTAGCATGGAAATATCCTGTGTTTTTATCCCCGAGAGCTATCCATAATTGATGGCTTCTTTGTTTTCAGTAATTCTCTTCCGCTTGGTAGGCAGAGAGCAAGGCGTTATTTATGGAAGAAATGTCCCCTTCACTCGAGGATGAGCTTGTCATTGCCACCTCTAACTTCTCTTTAAGGTCTGCAATTTGTTGTCGGCTATTAAGGTGATGAGCTTTGGACCGCCCTATGATCTCTGTTCGACAACGTCTAATCTTTTCTTCCACCTCTTCATGATCATCAAAACTCCAGGCTTCTTGGATAATTTTAGTTACGTCTGGGTTTTCCTTAAGCATGTGGTCATATCTGAAGATGCCTTTCTTTTTTCTCTTGGTTAGGTCGAGTTGAGTGATTAGCGGGCGGTGTTCTGAGCCATCAAAGTTTAGGTATTTGCACCGGATAAACGGGTACTGTTCAGCCCACTGTCCATTAGACATAGCTCGATCAAGTCGGCAGAAAACCAAGTGATCATTCCTCTTCCCTCTCCAAGACAGGAAGTTGCCAGAGTGTCGGAGATCAAAAAGGTCATATTCTGCCATGAAGGATCTGATATCAACAAAGGTTCCTTCGTGTCTCATTGGGCCTCCTTGCTTCTCTGATGCCTCGATGATCTCATTAAAATCTCCTGTAAGGTATCAAGGCTCACTTCTGCTCTGTCCCAGGAGGGTTAAAGTGTCCCATATAAGTTTTCTTTTTGACCTATCAGGCTCTCCATACACAAATGTGGCAAAGAAATATTTCCCTTCGGCTTTAATTTTTGTGTCTATAAAGTTTGGACAGCTCAAGATTATTGTAACCTCAACTTCTTGTTTCCAAAGCAGATCTAGGCCTCCTCCTCCTGGGTTGTGTGGTGAAACAAGGTGATGCGAGTGAAGGTTCAGGCTATTAAGAGAGTTGAGAACCTTTTCATCGGGGTTTTTAGTCTCCATAAGGAATACTATTTCTGGCGAGATCTTGGAATGCATCTTGCGAAGTCGTTGGACTGTTATGGGATTCCCCAAACCACAACAGTTCCAACTCAAAACTTTTTAAGGAAGAGGTTCTGGTGGATTGTGAAAATCCACCCTCTTCTTAACTATTTCAGGTATGATATTTGTTTTAGGGACCCCTCTGCTTGATGATGTGTGGTATTTGTTTCCAGTGTTGTTAACCTTTTGTTTTGGCAGAGTCATGGAGCCAGAGTTGTTTGATTCGCCTTGAGCAGAGGAGCCTCCTTCATGTGGTGTTTTTCTTCGAGGTGAGTTATGAGTCAAGCATAGATTTCGCTTACAATATTTTGCACCAGAGAGTCTCAAAGGGGTGGTCGACCTCGTTTCTTCTTTGGAGCGGACTCTACCCCTTGTGTTGTATCATTCGGGAGGAGGGAGGTAAGAGGGAAATCTTCCGAGACCATTCCAGTCGGGTTTTCAGAGGAAGTCAGGTATGCTTGTTGCTTTAAAAATGCTGCTTCAATTATTTGGTTTGCGGTTTCTGCAGTTAAATCCCTCTATTAACCATTTATTACTCTACGTCTCCTTGCAGCGCTTTATGTGGGGTCTACACAGTTGATATACTGGACCGTGACTTCTCTTAGCTCCCATAGAACCTCTTTTGTTGTCGGTATCGGAGGAGGTGGAGGTGGGGTCACTTCCGCAGAGGAGATAATTCGTTCAAGAGGTGGCCATCTTGAAGTTTCCAAGTCTTCTGGTCTTGGGGAAGGTTTCTCTCTCCATACCAATGGTGATCTTCGGGTGTCACCCTAACGACTGTGGTAGGATCTAGCAGACAGCTCCCTGTGGTTGCTAAGGGATCTTGGTAAGCGATTTCCATCAGGGGTTGTTCTGCGACCATGATAACCGATGTCCGATTGACGGTGATGTTTGTACCATTCCTCATCCAAAGCTTTTTTCCTTGAGGGAAGGGACTCCGGAGGGGGAGAGCGGGATGTCTAGAGAATCTATTAGGGCCATTTCGGTGGTAGTGGGCCAAGGTTTGCAAAGAGGACGCTCTTCTTTGTTCAGGGTGATGGAGTTTCGTTTTTGTTCTCTGTTCCCGCGGTAGGTCATGGTGAGAGGATACCTCTTTTGCTTTTCTTTCCGCAATAAAGCCAGGGCAATTCCCTTTTTGTGTGATAGTCTGAGGCAGTAAGAACAATGATTCTTAAGGTTCTTATAATCGAGTGATACGAGAGCTTCACTACCGTCTGGGAAGTCAACAATTGTTTCTTTTGTTAGGGGTAGGAGACCGTTGATCATGACCTTGAGTTTGACTGATGAGGCCGTAATTTCCATGTCGAGGATTTCCCCTAGGGCTTCTCCGATTAGTTTGAGCATGGCTGGTTGCCAGAAGTGTTTTGGAAGCCCTTGTACCTTAAACCAGAAAGGGATCTGTGAAGGGAAAGACTCTGAGATGACTGGTTCCCATCTTTGTAAGATTACCATCCATTGGTCATAATGGTATGGTCTATTGTCGAGCACTTTTTGGAGATCCTCCTCGAGTTCAAAGGTAAATTGGAAGCAGTCTTTCCCTAGATCTGAGCCTGTGGCTTTGCCTTTTAGGTTCCAGCGGTTTACGAGAAAAGGAAACAGGGTCCAGAGCCGTTGACTTGAAGGGTTTGTGAGCCTTCCCATCAGGGTGAGGGTGTTAGCTTCAATGAGTTCTGTTGTATCCAGCTCTGGGGCTTTTAGCCGTTTAGATTGGGGAGGAGAGAAACCTACATCCACTCCTTTGCCTTTCAAGTGGTAGGGGATTTTCCGTTCTATGACACACACAGGTTTCGCAAGTGAGGCTGGTGGTAGGGGTCAAAAGGATAGGGTTACTCACCAAAAGATGAGACTTTTAACAAGCGGAGTAAGGTTTAAACCAAAGTTAAAGGAGCGAAAGAAAACAGCAGAGGAAAGGAAAATCCATACCAGAGGTTTAGAGTTGGAGGAGTAGGGTTAGTCATGGGGAAAAACCCTCTCTAGAGGCGAAGGTCCTATGAGACACGGAGGAGGGCTGCCGGAAGTGATCGAATATCCAACGGTAACTGATCGTCTCTCGAACGGACCGCGGGATAATACTACTTTTAGTATAGAATAGTAGGTGAGATCCGGTTTTTTGATAACTTCATACTTCTTTCGGTTGACCTAGGGACTTGTGCCTGGGAGAGCTTCTTTTGGGCACATACATCACATTGTCTAAATACAATATTTTACTACTCTTGAAAACTTTTTTGTTCAAGTTTTTTATATGAAAAGATACAGAAACCGAAATCCAAATACGTGAAAAAACTTTGCGCGGCTATTTTCGCAGTAAGAAGAGATTGCTTAGACGTTTGGATTGGAGTTTTGTAATTTTAACTATTCTACATTCATTAGTATTCTTCGAGTTTGTTGACTAGAGAAATAGTATGTACTAGACAAATTAGTATTATTATTCTCATTTAGTCATGTTAAGAAGTTTTGCACCAAACAAAGAAAAAGGTCATGTTAAGGAGCATGTGAGAGTTACCCAAAAATTACGTTGCTCCAAGCGTGGACATTGTGGCATTGATATATATTTGTTGATTAAGTACACAAATCGTAGAGTCCAAATTAGCAGAAACATTTAAAAAAAAACAAAAAAGATTGTGGTAGCAAAATAATAGTTTTTTTTTTCTAATTATAAATCTTATTGACGGATCAGGTCAGTTTTGGTAGAAACACATCAAAGTGACTCAGAATATACTACTTTCCCTACTACAATGTCTGTCACAAGTTTGGAATGTTTTCCAACTAATGTCAGGTATAGTCAGGCTGCCCGCAATTCTGAAAAAAAAACGATTTTTTCATATCTGGACAATTTTAATATGTTCGATTCATACATTGAACTATTGACTGTGCGAAAACATATATAAACTTTAAATAATTTTAAATTCCATACCCAAACTTATGATTTTGTGCTATAATATACAAAACGTGATTAATTAGTAACTCTGTTAATCTCGCCGTTAGGTCAATCTGACTACCAAGTAAACTAATTGGGCCAGTGCCCAATTGACAAACTTCTCACACAACTATGATTTTTGTTTCCAAGGTACATCGAACCTGGGTTAGTTCCATCCAACATTTCTCCAATTCTCTCTTACCAATACACCCAACTTTGCGGGCGCAAAATCATAGTTAACTATACGTTGTTTTTGGGATATGATTTTAACATAAAATTTGGTATTGTATAGAAAATGTGTCTGTGGAAATAAAATCAAAAACAAATTCTTAAAAACACAATATAATCGAATTCACGATTCATGTGTAATATGATTGATAACATAATGTCATCTTATTAAACTAACATAATTAAGATTTTAAAGAAAACATGTGTCATCTTATTAAACTAACATAATTAAGATTTTTATTGGATTTGGTTAAACTACCAGGAAAAACACCCAAACACCAACTAGAATCAAATGCAAAGGACAAACCGAACCCGGAAGAGTTAACTTCTCTCTTTGAATTCTAAAAAAAGATGGATTGTTTATACAATTACATTTTTTTTTGTCAACAACAGATCAGCTCAAACGAGTCAACCTGGGTGGGAAATTGTTTACAAACAGAACATGATGCGGAGATGTACGCGCTTGGCGTGCCAAAGAATCCGCACTTACATTAGCATTTCTTGAAACTAAAGATAAAGAGAAAGAAGAGAATTCCTCCCTATCAATCCTGATGTCGTCGAGATACACCGAGAACGCTGGCCCGTCGGAAGGAGAAGACACCATCTTCACCAAATCTGAACAGTCTGTGTAGAACGCCACCTCCTGAGATCATGGCCGATCATGCATCGCGTCGCCCAAAGGAACGCTTCAACTTCAGCATGTAAAGGAGACAAACTTCGCCTAAAATTCTTGGCGCCCAACAACAGCGATGGAGTCTGGATCGAGGTACAGCACCATCCAGCACCGGCAAACGGATCAGCAGCCTTCCAAGATCCATCTATGAAGCAGTGATATCCTGAAAAAACCGTTGGGAGGGGAGCAGTGGCCCCCCTAACAGGGATCCTTGGAATGACAGGGTTAGAAGGGAGGGTCTCTTGATCAACCTCTACCTGAGCCTGCTGCCACGCTGAAGCTTCGCCCTCTGCTATCCTAACAATATCCTCCGGCCGCTCCACAATATTCTCATAAACGCGTGCATTCCTTGCTTTCCAAATATACCATATAATCCAAGGGAAAGCCGCAACCTGAGCCCCTTGATTGTGTTGCCCTAAGAAGTCGTCGACATTCGCATACACTGAATCCGTTGGGAAGGCAATAGACCCCACCGGCACGTGTGCGAGAGCCCAAACCTGACGGGCCGGAGGACACACAAAAAGTGCATGGTTTATTATTTCTGCATCCGCCCCACACCGTACACAACCAAGATCACAAGCAATACCCTGTCGCCCCAAATTTGCCGAAACCAAAATACATCCAGATAAAACTTGCCACATAAAGTGTTGAATTTTAGGAGGACATCGGACCTGCCATACACTAGCAAGGAGAGTAGTTATTTCCAGGCCAGAACCAATTGCCGCAAAGGTCCCAAGTACCACATGTCGTGCAGCATGATAGCCTGATTTAACTGTATATAACCCTGTTTTCTTAAAATGCCAACCGAAGGGATTATCCTTCTGGTTACTACCCAAAGGTATAGCCCCTATCAAAGCCACGTCAAGTGGATCAAAATTCTCATTAAGCATATCCATACGCCAAGTATTTGTCTGTCGATCAATTAACTGATTCATTTAAAGAGAAAAGTCCTTTACCAGGCCCTTACTTAAAGCTGGTCTCGGGAATTGAGCTGGTACCCAAGGGTCAGACCATACAGAAATGGTGTCTCCGTAGCCAACCCGTTAAATAAGTCCTTTATTAACCAGAGAGCTAGCTGAACATATACTCCTCCAGCCATAGGAGGGAGAGTATGACCTAATCGGATCCATAGGATGTGTATTCCTATAATATCTACTTTTAAAAACTCTGGCAAACAGTGAGTCCGGAACATCAATCAGACGCCACAGTTGCTTAGCCAATAACGCCGAGTTAAAGTCATCCACATTTCTAAATCCAAGTCCACCCAATTGTTTGCTAACACACAATTTCTCCCATGCTAGCCAATGCATGCCCCCGACTGACCATTAGTGCTCCACCAAAAATTTGCAACTGCACTGGTAAGTTTGGACGTAAATGTTTTCGTTAACCAAAAACATGACATCACAAACGTGGGAACAGTAGTAGCAACATAATTGATCACCACCTCCCTTCCTCCTTTGGAAAGCAAATTTGCTGTCCAACCATTCGTCCGACTCTGAATCCGTTCTCGGACAAAAGAGAAAACCTTGGTTTTAGCCCCAAACTTTCAGGTAATCCTAGGTATGACCCCATACCACCCAAAGTTAGGATCCCGAGAACATCCTGCAGCTCTGCGTTTGTCTGGTCATCAATTTTATGACCAAACTGGACCGAGGACTTTGAAAAATTTATTTGTTGTCCCAAAACAGATTCATACTGATGAAAGATATCTAGAATAACCCGGCATTGATCTATGTCCGCCTTACAGAAAAATAGACTATCATCAGCAAATAACAAATGCGATATTGGCGGGCATTTGTTCGCCACCTTTATCCCTATAATAAGCTTATTCCTCTCTGCTTTCCGTATATTTGCAATTAGAACCTCTGTACATAAAATGAACAAATAAGGGGATAAAGGACCCTGTCGTAATCCTCTCTGCGAGACTATCAAACCATTCGGCTGTCCATTGATTAAAACTTTATACTCAACCGAGGAGACACAAAACATTATCCATGAGACCCAAGACTCTGCAAAACCCATTTTCTGCAACAAAGCTTAAACAAAATCCCACTTAACCCTATCATATGCCTTACTCATGTCCGTTTTTATGGCCATAAATTTCCCTTTACACGACGGATTTGTATGTAAACCATGAAACATCTCTTGAGCAATAAGGATATTGTCTGAGATCAACCTACCTTGAACAAAAGCTGATTGAGTTTCAGAGATAAGACCAGGTAAAACCTTCTTAAGCTGCTGACACAATATCTTTGAAATAATCTTACAACCAACGTTACACAAACTAATCGGACGTAGTTCTGCCATACGAGTTGGCTTGGCCACCTTTCGAATAAGACAAATATGAGTGCGATTGAGATCCTTATCAAAGACTCCCTCCACAAAAAACCGATTAACCAAACCAACCAGGTCCGTCTTAACGATACTCCATGCTTTTTGGTAAAACAAAGCTGTCATCCCGTCTGGACTAGGGGCTTTATCCGGGTGCATCATAAACAAAGCCGACTTGACTTCAGCCTCCGTTGCAGGGTCGGTAAGCTGCTCATTGTCCTCCGCCGTAATCACCGAATTAACCTCCCTTAGGGCCTCCTCAAAATTATCCGGATTTGTGGAGGTAAATAATTCATCAAAATACGATATCGCAGTATTACAAATATCCACATCCTTGGTCGACCATATGTCATCCTTAGAGAAAAAACCAGTGATCCGATTACGAGCTCTGCGCTGCTTTGTTAAAGCATGAAAATATGCGGAATTTTTGTCCCCTAGCCGCATCCATTTATTCTGACTCTTCTGCTACCAATAGATCTCCTCATCCCCATACGCCTGGCGTAAACGATTTTGTAACTCCAAAATTTGAGATGGGGGTATTAAGTCATCAGCCAACGCCACCTCTAATTGCCGTTTTAAATCCTCAATGAGTTCCCAATTTGCGCCACTGAGATATCGCCTTTCGACAATTCACAATTTTATGCACAACATTACCTGATTCCTGGTCCACACCCCCGCCCCAGCCCGAAGAGATTGCATCCATCAGTCCCGCCTTACCAATTCAACGGTGATCAAACATAAAGCTCCATTTTCCACGCGGTTTTTTGACCCCAATATTAACCACTAGAGGCTTATGATCAGATGCTATCATTGGCAAATACTCAGTCACAGTGTCCGGGAACAAATCACGCCAATCCTCATTCACTAAGGCCCGATCCAGCCGACAATGAATAGGCTTTTTATCACGCCAACCCCTCCAAGACAAACAATCACCAAGATAAGGGAACTCCAAAAATCCACAATCCTGAATCATTCCGTTGAAAGAAAGAAAGGATGAAGGATGCCGTAACTTCCCACCCCGCTTTTCATGGTTCCCTGTTAGCTCATTAAAATCACCCACCCGAACCAAGGTGTGGACCGAGTATAACTAATTCTTAAAAGACGTTCCCACACCAAATCTCTATTCTTGGGGACTGGATCACCATAAATGAAGGTTAAATGAATTATCCTTCCTTTGAAAACCGCTTCAATGTCAATTAATCGGTTAGACTCAAACAAAATTGTAACCTGAAAGACATTTTGATTATAAAAAAAAGAGCCATACCACCACTACAACCAATAGAATCAATTGTTCTTAAATTCTTATATCCAAAATGACCAACAAACTTTTCCAAAATACAGGTTGGTTGTTTGTTTCCATGAGGAACAAAAAATCAGGTCTATGTTTAATCCATAAATCCCAAAAATTACCAATTGTGGTCTTCTTACCCAGGCCTTGACAATTCCAACTCACAATATTCATGTAACAAAAATGATGTTGTGGGAATTAAAAACCCCAAGGTCACCTCCTCCCACCCTCGAGGAAATGAAAAAAACAAAAGTCATACCAAGCCAAAATAGAACCAACACGTAATTAAACCATCGGCACCAGAAAGCTTTACCAAACCAGTTTCTTAACATACGTAAGTGATCAAAACCCTTTAGTATCGAGTAAAATAAGAGCAGGCCCAATAGAAGCCCAACACTCGATTCCCCTCGTAATACCGTAACCCAATAAAGATAGAAACGATGATTGTCCAGAAAATTAATTAAGAAATTAGAGAAGAAGATACACCAACATAAGGGCCAACAAGGACATATTATTACTTGTAGAACAAGGATATATTGGGTACAACCCAAAAAGCAGAAATCAAAAGCACAGTGAAATCCAAAAACAAGTGATTAAAGCCATACGGAACACCCGTTGGTAATTTATTCCAGAGAAACAAAATATGAAAAACCAAAAAGCAAAAAAACCATATAACCAGCGTCATCGTCACCTTGTTTCCCGATACTTACTAAACACATCAATCAGCCGCTGAGTTTGGAGGCTTCCCTTCTTGGTGAGAACCGAGTTTCCCATTCAGTCCAACACCCTTTGCGAAAACCTTTTTTCGCGGAGATGATAAGGAAAACATATTCCTCTTCTTGGCGTTAGCACCTGGAAGAGCCCCCTTTTGCTTGACCACTTTGGCTCGTGGAGGTTGCACTATTCCTTCCGCTTCTACACCCTGTAAACGTATCCTAAGAGGCCCCTCCACAACATCACTAACCGTGCCATCAACTGCTTGATCGGAATGAACCACCTCATCCGCACTCTCCTCCACCTGCTCATCCGTCAGGACTGTTTCATCCCGGGGACTCCCCTCTATCGCCACACCTTCCTCCTCCATGATAGTATCCATAAAACCCAAAGTAGTGTCTTCACTGGTGGGAAACGCTGGACCCAGCAAGTCACTAAGATCAGCAGAGAACAAATCCTCTTGCTGCGTCAGTTCCATGGATCCTGAAACTGGAACACTCAGTTGACCATCATTGGGGAATAAATTTTTACACACCCTCTTATCATCACCCTGTGCAAGAGCCGACACTGGCACCACTGGTGGATCACCTGTAGCCACGGCCACCTCCAAATTTGGCCCCAAGAAATCATCAAGCATCTTCTGCTCTGCAGCAGTAAAGTTGAGCCCCACATCACCTTTACCACCCTGGACTTGACCATCTCCTGAAATGGGGACCTGAGAGGTTGGAACGGAAGGAGGAACCATAGACATATTCTTCTTCACGAACCTCTCATCGGCATGAGAACCCCGTTTATTCTTTCTCCACTTACCACCGAAACCCTGAGCAGGCCAATGATTAACCGCCTGAGAACCAGCACCACGCCCATTCCCATTAGCAGGACCTTGGTGAAGCACCCCTGAACTATCACCACTCAACCCTGACCCAGTGCCTGCAGATGCACCATTCACCATTGCACCCTTATAGCTCTGGAGCTTTTCCTCAGACCGTGGTTCAGAGCCGTCCTCCAACCTCTGTTTCCCTTTATCACCAAAAAGGGGACAACTAGATACATCATGACAAAGACTATAACATCTCCGACAGTACCCAAATAAACGCTCATATCGCAGAGATATTGTCGTCTCTTCACCACTGTGAAACTCGATCATAGCATCAAAGATTAGAGGCTTGAAACCATCCAACAAGATCTTCACCCGACCATTGTCCAAATCGAACTTCCTCCACCTCTCCCAAGTCAGCACCAATAGTGCGGAAGGTCTCATCTGCCCAAAAATGCAGAGGAACTCCCATCACACGAACCCAGAACTTGATTACGTAAGGATACCGCAGATCCACCACTTGCTCCCTTCTGACCAAAGAAAGCATCCAATGGTCAAAATGATAGGGCTCCATCTTTAACACCTTCTGAATATCAGACTCTTGCTCAAAGTCGAACTGAAACCGTCCCAACCCCAGATCAGCCCCAACGACCCTCTCCTCCATCTTCCATATCCTCGACAGCATAAACATCAACGCCTTCATATCTTGCATCACTGGGTTCATACATCTACCAATCAAGGTTTTAGCATAACCCTCAATCAAAGCCGTATTGTCGAACTGTGGGACCTTAATCTTCAGCTTACCCCCTGAACCGCAACATTCCCTTTCAACAGAGCACTCTGAGTCATGACTCGCTTTGCTAAACACAACCGAAACAAACCCCCGATCGAAAAGAAAAAACAGCCCCGACAACTCACCAAAGAAAAGCACAGAAAACTAAGGAGACAAGCTTGCTTAAGCAGTATAGAATGAGGAATATAGATAGCCGCACAGAGATTTTATAGTCAATCCCGGAGGACCAAACCACCTTGTCACAGAAGATCTCCATCCCGCAAGAACCGCGACCGAGATCCCCAGAATCACGTCCCTGAATTAACGCGGCTGAAAAGCCACACACCAAACCTAAAGGAACCAAGAGAAATCCCGAACCATAAGCTTCGCCTCCCTGGATCAAAGCCCTCTCACTCCAATCCCACAGAAACCATACCAATCCGACAATCCCGAGATTACCGCAAGAAGAGAGCAAGACAGAATGGGAATTAACAACCCATATCTCCTGCTCGAATCCTCCCCGTGAACCGAAAAAGGAAACTGAACCCGTAGATCTGAAGATCCTCAATAACAAAGATCGAACCCCCATAAGACTCCATCTCAGATCTAGAAGATCATGGACCCGCAATTCAGAAAGGATCTCAAGTCGAAATCCTCCCTCATAAAACCCAATCAAACCCGAATCAAAACCAAATCAAAACCCTAAAAATCGAACGCCATATCTACGAGAGAGAGGTTTTCTCGAGAGAGTTTTCTTATGTTTCTTAGTCTGCTTGAGACGTGAATATATACGGTTGGATGTTAAGTGGATAAATGAGTGTTACATTTTTTTTTGTTATGTAATAAATTGTGTGTTTGCGTATTAAAAGTAGAGATAAGCTGTGAATTATGATATCTACTAGTAGATATTTATATAGATTCTGAAAACGGGAAGCTGTTTTTTTTTTTTTGTAAGAAACTTTGAGAAAAGCCTTCCGATTCAATTAATTTAAACAACTTAAAAAATTACAAGTGAACTAATCGAAAGCTTACAGAGTCTGACAAGTCCTCCCTTAACAAGGGTTCAACACACTCAGGTACACGATTAAAAGCATAAAAGTCCAAAGGTAAAGTAAATGCATAGTTTGCTAAACCGTCTGCGAGGTGATTTGCTTCCCTTTACACATGCATAACTCAGACATTCCAGTCCTTTGATAAGAAACCATGGAATACACATGCTAAACCGTCTCACCGATTCATGCCTTAAAAAAACTCACCACCTTCTCCAAGTCCACCTCCAACTCCAACCTTGTTATCTTCTTCTCCCAAGCGAGGTAAATGCCATAATAAACACCCCAAAGTTCGGCCAAAGGAGCTGAACAACGAGCAATGTTTAAAACAAAGCCACTACACCACTCTCCAATCTCATTTTGGATCACTCCTCTTGCCGTAGCCGGCCCTGGGTTCCCATGTGACGCCCCATCCCTAATAACCTTATACCATCCAACATGAGGACACAATCATCGTATCAAGCTCTCCCCTCTCTCTCCCCGCTTCCTTTGGCTAACCCCATTCGCAGCAATAACCTCGTTTTGCAGCATCTTTAAGAAACTGCACACGGT
Source organism: Camelina hispida (assembly GCA_023657505.1). Classification (NCBI taxonomy): domain Eukaryota; kingdom Viridiplantae; phylum Streptophyta; class Magnoliopsida; order Brassicales; family Brassicaceae; genus Camelina; species Camelina hispida. The sequence continues at coordinate 14,737,255 of CP094632.1, read as the reverse complement.
CTTGCCAAACCATGTTCTCACCAAAAATGTTACTACACCGCTATTTTCATGCCCACCAAATAGCCAAAGCAAAAAGTGTAGGCCAAGTCTGACTCTCCGTATCTATTTCTCCACCTAAGTTCCCAGCTATCCATTCCAAAAGAGACTGCTCAAATAAAACTCTTTGTTTCTGCACAAGTACCAACCTCAACCATACACCTGACATGGTCGAGCAGTCCCGAAGGACATGTAAAATAGTCTCCATGCCCCCTTTACCTACTGAACACACCTCTGTATCACTCATATGAAGGTGAAACCTCTCGGTATTCCTCATAAGGACTTGTTTTACAACCAACCAGACAACAACACGCACTCATTCTGATGCCCGAAGACTCCAAACTTGTGAATAAAAGGACCCCATGTTTTGAGTCGGAGCCTCCACCCTGTTTGACAAATTATAGGCAGATTTGCTCCAGTGACCTTGTCCAAAACCACCGCTGCTAGCTCTAGTCTTAGATTCTCAAAAACATATGGCACAGTATTTGCCAGACGCCATCCTGCAACATCACGCCAAAGCTCACATGCTCGCACTATATCATACCCAACTGGGAGCTCGCCTGATACCAACTCCAAGAAAGGTCTATCAGTGAACCACCTTCTGTCCAAAATTTGACCTGCGTCCCATCTCCAACCACCCAACAAATTCCCTTGTAGACCACCTCTTGTAACCCAACACAAATACTCTTCGAGGTAGACGACCAGCATCCCTTCTTCCTCAACCAAGTAGGGTCTTGTACACCACCAACCTTATATTTCGCCCTCACCACTTGTGCCCATAGGCTTTAGGAAGCTGTTTTGTTTTGACTTTTATTTATGACGATACCTGCAAATGGACAGTTATAAATGTCTCTCAAATTTTGTGTAATGAAGCCAATCTACTCACAAATTTATTTTGGCTAGTAATTGATTGCAATATTTTTAATAATGAAACTATTTCTATCTTCTGTTTTTTAAAAAAACTATTATAGTAACATAATATAAAATTCATATACAAAAAAGTAGAAAAGAGTTTAAAAAGTAGAAAACGGAGCCCAACAACTTTAAGTCCAATCATTAACCTAAATATTCTAAATATAAAATACACCCAAGCACAATTAGATTTAGAGAGAGGAACACATATTAGACATGTGTTAAACTACGATGTTGGTGTGGAAAACGACCGAGTCGACACCGCTTTCCACCGGAGCTGAGTCTCCGATCATATCCAAATTTTTTTTTCCTATCAAAATAGTCTTTTCCGGCATAGAGATCCATCGATCTTCAGCTTCTTGCACCGAATCACCATTTTCCTTATGCATCTTCTTCCAAGTGTAACATATTGGTTTTTGAACCATATTTTATTGCGGTAAAAAAAAACCATATTTTACTCGCAAACACATAACTATGCGCTTTTTTCCATAGCTATAAAGTTTCTGATTAGCCGACAAAACCATCAAATGGACTACTCGATCATCTACGAAAGAAATCGCTTACGAAATATTTGGTGTAGGAAGGAGCGTATGACGTCGACTAAGTTGGCTTTTTTAAATATGTAAGAGTAATGTTATTCTGGTATTTTAAAACTGGCCAAGTCAAACATGAGTTGCTTGAAGTAGCATATAAAAGGTTCAAGAAGCCAAGTGAAAATAGGCGACGATCCAGAGAAGCCTTTTACCATATATAAGAAAAAAATATGTCAAAAAGGTATCCCAAGAGATTTTGCTTGTTAGGGTATCCATTGGTGCTTCTTCTAATTCTTATCTTCCTAGTCTTTTGTTTTTCCTCTAGTAATGAATCTTCTCATCCTACACTGCTCTTCTCTTCACTTACTCTATCCTCTCTTCTTGATCACACTAAGGCATTACAATCCTCACCTTTGTCTTCAATACACTCTCCTCCGATTTCCATAAAGGTAAGTATCTCTAGCATGATCATGCATATGTATTATGGTTTGCTCTTTGATTACTATTAATGTTTTCAAATCTACGTACGTAAAAAGCTATATGGTGAAAATCATATGAAATATTGACTAATAAATAATTTTTCTTCAACCTTTACATGAATTTAGACAATCTGCTAACATGTCAGCATGATCCATGCATGTCTTATATTATGAATGGTACATATGCTATATTAGTACTCGATGTATATGTATATAGTAATGATTCTTACAACTTTTGAAACGTACATAATCTTTTCTTTTGGTCAACTTGACATGTATCATGCATATTCTTTGCATAGAAAAACGGTCGTATATCTTATAATCTTAGTAGTAAAAATGAAGTAAGAGTTGCGATTATATAGTTAAATAACATAATAACAAAATTAAATGAAATGTCGGCAGAGAAGGAGAAATCTTGAGAGAAGAGAAGAAGAGTTGAGGAAAGCAAGGGCTGCAATTAGAAGAGCCGTTGCTTCTAAGAATTACACATCCAACGAAGAAGTTACTTATATCCCCGCAGGCCAGATCTATAGAAACTCCTTTGCCTTTCATCAGTTGAGTTTACTTTGCCTCCCTGTTTGATTTGTTCTTATAATTATTTCTATTTTCTAATTCTATGTTCGATTTTATACATTTTATACTGATTTCAGAAAATTGAAAAAATAAGACTATCTAAACTGCCATCAACGGAACATAAATTGATGAAAGATCCTATATATAATTTGGAAAATAATGACAGAGAAAATCAAATATATCATATAAACTAATGAATCGATATATTTGAAAATGTATTTTGGTTCATGGAACTAAAATATTAGACCATATTAAAGTTGTAACATGTTACAAAATTTTTGTTTGTGTCTCCTTTGAAATTGTATTGAACGATCAAACCGATGAATTTACAAAAACAAAATTAATGCTTGTTAAATCTTTAAAAATATATTTATTTTGATTTGATTGAATTTTTTTTTGGCAATTTGAGACTACAATAGAACTATAGAGTAATTAAATATTACGTTAAAAAAAGGTTTATGCATTGTATCGTATCCAGTATTTAAAATACAGTTAAAAAACTTAGTGAGCAACAATTTGATCATTTTATGATCTCAAAGACCATAACTGAGACACAATACAAATAAAGTAAAAGAAGACCATTTTTTATGTTTACTAGGTTTTGAATCCACGCTACGCGTGGATTTATTTAATATATTTAGATGAAAGTATATATAATTGATGATAATTATAAAATATTAACTTCTGAAAATTTTAAGTTATTATTTAGACAATAACTTTAATAAGAAAATCTTAAGTTAAGAAAATTTGATCAAAAAAATCATGAACCAATTTTAGTTTCTCATATTCAATTGAACACCACCACTTATGTTTCTTCGTGTTTTTTTTTTTTTTCATTTACTCTTCCTATTCTTTCTTGTCATCTTTATTTTCAATTTTGCATGGTAGTTGTAATCGTTACTTTCACTGTTGCTTCTTCGTTATACTCTTTTTTTTTCTTGTCTGATTTCCCGCTTTCTTCCACTGGATAATCATTGAGAACATTATTGTTTTAAATTACCACATAACTTCCGTCCGCTTTTTCATATACTTCTATTCGTCCTCTTCCTCGTCTGCTTTCTCATTTTCTATCACTGAATAATCATTCAAACTCTTTTTATTTTGAAGTACTACACAACTTACTTTTTGTTGGAAATTTTATTATTGTCTAAAATAAAGAAGAGGAAATCAATTGTATATTTAATCTAAATTGTTGGAAATTTTATTATCGTTTAAATATTAAAATGTTTAAATTCTCTAAAATAAAGAACCGAATTAAATTTTTAAATTTGAATGCCTGATAAATCAAGCTTTCTGTTCATTTTTAAAATTTTGTAAAACCTAAGAAATTTTAAAAATTATAATATTTAGAAACTTTTCAATGTTTTTATTTGCTCAAATAAAACATCAGATTAAACAAAATAAATTTTTAGAATTAGACGCTTGATAAATCAAGCTTTCATGCTTATTCGTTGTTGGAAGTATATTAGTCTTATTTATAATGAATGGTGTTGAACCATTATCTAAAACTTTTCTAGCCGATGTGGGACGTTATATATATGTCTTTTATTTTCATAGATTTAAAATTTTCCATTATCTAAAAAAACTTAAACTACTATATTTTCAAAAATGTTAATAAATGAAATGTCTAATCCCTATTGGTTATTTTAAATACTATGTGAACACCTTAAGCAAAAATATTAATTAGTGATATGTCTAATTCCTATTGGTCATTTAAAATTTCATGTGGACAGCATTAGGAGCTTATAGCTCCTACTTTTATTTTACTGCATGAATATCAAATCATATTTCTTTTATTTCTATAAATTTATTTATCTTTTCTAAAAATTCTTAATAATATAGATTACTACTATATTTCCAAAAATGTTAATTAGTGATTTTGAAACCTTTTAAAAGCTAAGACTTTTAGAAGTTTCAATATTTATAATATTTTAAACTTTTAAAAGGTTTCAAAATTATAATATTTGAACCTTTTAAAAATTTCAATATTTATAATATTTTACACTATTAAAATTTAAAAATTATATCATTTAAAAACTTTTTAAAAGCTAAGAACTTTTGAAATTTTCAATATTTATAATATTTAAACTTTCAAAAATTTTCAATATTATATTATCTTTTTTGAAACTTTTTAAAGTTTTAGTTTGATCAAATAAAAAATCGGGTCAAATGAATAAAACTTTTTAACTTGGACGCCTGATAAATCAAGCTTTCCTGCTCATTCGCTGTTGGAAGCATATTAATCTTTATTTATACTGGTTCTGAACCATTGTTTAAAACATTTCTAACCGATGTGGGACGTTGTACATAGTTCTTTTATTTCTATAAATTTAAAATTTACCTTTTTCTAAAAATTCTGGAAATTTAAAAAATGTTAATAAATGACATGTCAAATCCTTATAGGTTGTTTACAATAATTTTTAATATAAAAATTATGGAAATTTAGAAAATGTTAATGAGTGACATGTCAAATCTTGATAGGTTGTTTAAAATCCTATGTGGATGCCTTAAGAAGTTTATAGCTCCTACTTTTATTTAGTATAGATTTTCCAAAGTTATCTTCAAATTTCTAAAATTAATACCACAATTTTAAAGTTTATGATGTCATAAAATCGTAGAAAGGGATCTCAAAAATGACTTTTAATTCTACCTAAACTATTAATAAACCTTCACAGCCTACTTTTTGGTGCTATGTAACTTTTTTCTTTTCAAAATAGTATTTTGAGTATTTTAGAATATTTATTTAAATTATTAATTAGTTTACCAAAAGATATCTTATCCATCAGAAAAATCTGATTATACTGTAAAGGTTTCTAATTTCTCCTCTATATATTTTCTCAATCTATTTCCTTTATCATAACATTCTCTATGCATGAGCCAAAATTAAAATTCAACCCTATCGTAATAGATTGACTAACTTGAGGGCATAATTTGACCAAATTCTCCACTGCTTTTTAGAAACTGAGTGCATGTCAGTCTCACGTGGTGTTGCGGAAATTCCCACGGACTAAGTTACTGCCAATATGCCAAATTTAATTAGACTTTCAACTCTTTCCAATAAAAATATTAATTTAAAGAAGTCAATTTGCTTAATTACATATCTAAATATTATGTTGACAAAAAAAAAATCTTAATATCATCTTAGTTAATTCCTTGTTTATTTATTTATATTTTTTTTCTTTTTTTTTTTACTAAAACCAAATTAAAGCTATGACATGAGTCACACAGTTTAAAACACTAAAAAACAATACAGCCAAAAGGAAATATTATAAGAAGTGTAAATTTGGTAACCGAATCTTCCGCTTCGGTTAGCTTCTTCGTTCATCATGAAGGACAACTAGCCACAACCACGGTTACCGCGGCCACGATTTCCACGGCCACTGTAGTGACCCTCACTAAAGGCAGAAATCCCAAATTTAAAACTCGAGGAAATGGCCCGGAAAAGATCCGAGAAGGAAGTGGAAGTGAAACAAAGGAGAATGACCCAAAGAAGTCCAAAGAAAAATTCATGAGTCGGAGAATGGCCGAGCCAAGACGGAAGTGATCGGAGGTACAATCGAGACCTTAGGACCGATCGAAAGTTATCAGTTTTTGCGGAAATAGCATCCGCGGAAGAAACGGCCAAGTATCGAGAAAGATGTTCGTGTCGTCCGAGACGTACCTACCGCGTCGTCCGAGACGTACCGCAAAGGTCGAGAAGAGTTGGCCGAAGGTTTATCGGGTGATGTTCGAGAAGAGTTCGAGACGTCTGAAGATGTCCGAGAGAATATCGAAAGGGCCGAGAGAAGTCCAGAAACGACCGACAAAAATTGTCCGGAAGTGACCAAGAGGGCCGATAGCCATCGAGAAAGGTGGTCGAGAATATCGAGAAAATTGGTCGAGGAAATCCGTTGAGAATGTCGAGAACATTGGTCGAGGAAATCCGTCGAGAATGTCGAAGGGATCGACAATGTCCGAGAGACCGAGAGAATTGGCCGGAATTTGCCGAGGGGGCCGAGACATCCGAGAGATATCCAAAGATACTCGAAAGTTGTCGAAGGATATCGAGGAAGCCCGAGCACTGCCGAGTATGACCGAGAGGCGTGTCCGAGAAGGTCGAGAAATCCGAGGGAAGGTCGAAAGTGTCGACAGAGTGGACGGGTCTTGTCGAGAAAATGCGGAAATCGCTTCTCTCACAAGACTGACCAATCCTCTTACATGCAAGTCATGCAGAGATAAATTGGGTGTTTTAAGAAGAATGGCGCAAGGAGATTGGGCGGTGTAATGCATGCGCCGCATGCAGCCAAAATTTTGCCATTTGGCAAAATGCACTAAGGAAGAGAGAAGGGGGATCGAGCCTATAAATAGAGGCTTTGTGGCTTCACTTTGGCATTTCTCTCATTTTCCTAAAATTAAACACCTCAAAGCTTGCTTCTCTCTCTAAATCTAGAGAGAGAGTGTCGAGAGAGAGAGTTTGCGTCGAGAGTTGCCGAGAGAAATCGCCGAGAGCGACGAGAGAAATCGTCGAGGGGGTGATCGAAGCGAAGCGCTGCTCGCGTCGAGAGAGGACGACGAGAAGAGCCGGAGTTTGCGGTAAAGCTGATCGAGAGGCGATCAAGCGCGAAGGAAATTGTCTGATCCGCGGTGCCGTGAAGTCCACTCATCGTCGATAAAACCAAGGTGAGTTCTGCGGTAATTGTGTGTTGCATGTAGACTAGATTCATGGTAGAATCAGTTTAATGGTTGCATGCATAATTTTGGTAGGATTCACGCTAGATTCATGTTAAAGATTACATTGAATTTGAGCTAGGAATCACCATGCAAGACCGCGAGTGAAATTGGATGCATTTAAGTAAATTGGACTTACTTAAAATTTGGACAGGCTATTGCATGCGAATTGAGAGTTGAGTTGTTAGCAATTTTGATTGCTGAAAAATGGTTGCATGCATGATTTTACACTTGGTAAAGTTTATTTGCAATTTTTTTTTTATTGCATAAAATCAGATGAGGTTAGCTTGCATGCATAATTAGACTTAAGGATTTAAATGGGTTAAATCGCTTATAAATTGGCTTGCATGCATAAAAGAACTTGTTGCATTGTTTTTGCTTAAGTTGCTTATTATAAGTTGCATGCATGAAGAAAAATCTTAAGTTGCTTGAAATATATTTCTTGCTTCTTGTTAATTATAGCCTGTGATATTCTTTCTTGATTTCATGCTTGTGTGCTTGATTAATCATTGCTTGAATTGTTGTTGTGTGTTTATTTTAGCTAAGTCTCTCGAATTTTATTTCTTGAGTCCTAGCTAGAGTAGAGTGCCGATAATTCTGGTTCCATAAGTGGTTGTCACGCGTGAGTTCCCAACGACCACTCACGCGGGACACTGTCACGGCTAGCTAGCTACTAGCGTGACCGCTACATGACGATGTAGCGAAGTTGTGGGCTCATTGCTGGTGACCTTTGTGGTCTCGGCATGAGGGGGATGGATTGGAACAGAGCAGATTATCGAGGGGCCCTAGGTGTAAAGAGTCTAGAGTATTCAAGTATTTCTTGTCTATGTCTATTCGTCTTTACATTTGTGTGTTGTTTAAGAGTTTAGGATAGTACAAGTAACCCTTGTTTATTCTAGTCGTCTTAGTAAGTTGCGGATGGGTCAAGAGTCTAAAGTGGTTCTTTGGTCGTCTTGAAGTTGTGAATAGCGAGTCTAGATCATCGAGTCGAGTCGTATGAGTCTAACCTCTCTCGCTTGTGTGTGTGGTATAACTTGCTTCCGCTATGATTTTCGTTGCGTTGCTTTGATTACTTGCTAGCTGGTTTGCCTTGCTTGTTTTCTTTGCTTGCCGGGGTAGTTGGGTTGGGAAGATAGTATCCTGTTTAGGAGAAAGGGGTACCCAGACTCACTGAGTAATCTTAGATTACTCATGATAATATTTTGGCCTTGCAGGGAAGCTTAAGTGAGTCTATAGCCTGAGCAAACTTTAGGGTACCGGATAGGGTTTTACGTGTTCTTTGTAAAATCCTATATTTTGTAAACGGTTATGTTTATTTTCCCGACTATCTTTATATATTGCTTTAATGACTTATTTGCGATGAATTATTTTATTAAAGTGATATATATACGGTTTTTAGGAAAACATGGCAAGTTGCAAACGATACTCGGCCTTGTCCGGGCCAACACAACACGTGCTGTGGGACGCAAGGGTTGCAAAGCCTAAGCGAACCTCGGCCGTGGGCGGAGTCGCGTCCAGGAGGACTGGTCGGGAAGCTGCACCTTCCGTCCCTCGACCGGACCACCAGGGTGCGGTTCCCACAACAAGTAGCGTCTCGGCGCCGTCCGATGGCCTATGTGGTCATAGAGCAGTTCGGGGGCGTTACAACGGTGGTATCTGAGCGGTGTTTTTGAGCCCGCGAGCACTTGTGCATTTCAAAGTTTTATCGAGTAAATGTGTCGCAAGAAACATTAGAAACTCTTATCCGGTGGTTTGCTTGTCTAGTTCTAGGGTGAACCGTAGATTGGACTAAGCATCTGACCTTGTTTCTTGTGGGTTTTAGAATGTCTTCAGGTGATTCAGGTTGCGGAGACGGTTCAGGGAGTGAGGGGCCGAGGCATGAGGATGTTGGGCATCACAATGGGTATTTGTCGACAGAGTCGGAGAGTAGCCATGAGCAAATTGACCCAGAAACTTGGAGTGTGGACGGGTTATTGGATGAGGGTGATTTGAATGTGGACGGTGTATTAGACACTAATGACACCGAGTTGTTTATCGAGACTGATCCATCGGAATGTTCGGACAAACCGGAGGAGATGGAAGCGGATCAGGATGATCAAACGATTGTGTTGGAAGTGGGTGAGTCGAGCCGAGTCCAAGTAAAGATCGACGCTCAAGGGAACTTTCAGACCGTGCCAGTTGGAGGGCATGGAGGAGCAGCGGCTGAGCTTGCCGAGAGGCAGCAAAAATTATTGTTGGAACTTGTGGAGGAGCAAAATGATGATAACGATCCCGAGGAGTTTATGCGAGAGTACCCGGATACAGTCGAGAGGATCCTTAACTTCTTGACAGAGGCGTATGGGGAAGGAGAAGAAGTTAAAGTCGGGACGAACAGGGTAAACCCGAAACTGGAGATAACCGTACGGAGCAGCCGGTAGAGGAGAGGCCGGAGACGGTCGCGAGGATCATGCTCATATTGAACGAGTTGCACTCACCGCAGAGAGCAAGTGAGGGTGTGGTTGAGCCGATTGTGTCGGAAGCCGCGATAGAAAGAGGTGAAGGTGGTGAAGGTCGTAAGATCGAGGAACCAAGGACCAGAGAAGTGGAAGTGATTGACCTTTTGTCGAGTGATGATGAGGGGATACCGACGTTGTTGGTAGAACCCGTGAATGACCAAGACCCAATACCGAGTGACTTGAACCGAGAAGTTGAGGAAGGCGTAGAGCCGAGAAATGATGCGAGGATAAGGGCTAGTACGAGCCGCGATGTGAGAAACCGAGCTGGACTAGATCAAGAGGAGCCGGATCTTTTGATGCTGAACCAAATTGTACCAGACCCGGTGGAGTCGAACCGGATCGTGCTGAGGCGCGATAGTCCTATTCGATCTGAACCACTTCAAGTGGTGTTTACTGGTCAAGAGAGGGAACCGAGAGATCCATATTGGGAGAGAATCGATCGGATGGCCGACCTAAGGAGAACGAACCGAGAACGTGTAAGGTTCGAGGAAGGGGAAAGTAGCACTAAGAGACCGAGGGTTTCGTACCTGGAATTTCAGGCTAGGGAACAGCCAGTGACCACACAGCCGAGAGGGCGATTGAGGACAAGAGCCACTGCTAGGAAGAGAGTAGTATACCCCCAACAAGTTGTTAGGAGGAGTATGGCTTATTGTGATCTGTGCGAAGGAGTGGGACATTGGACCAGACATTGTTGGAGGCCGACGATAAGGCGCATGTGTGACCCGACAAACGAGTATTGTGAGTGGTGCGGATTGCGAGGGCATTTTGCCTATCGCTGCCCAAACCCTGACCGCATGAGATACTGGAGGCGGTGTGAGGCGTGTGGAGAACCGGGGCATCCGAATAACCATTGTTGATGGACGAGACCTCAACATTTTCTGGACCCGGAGCAAGTTGTGTGTACCGTGTGTGGTGGGAGAGGACACTATATCCATAGTTGTCCGTATCAGATGGTGCGAGAGAGAGTAAGCCCAACCAATCAGTTCGAGGAAACGGGAAAGAACCCGGTGGGTCGAATTGAACAAGTAAGAGTAAACCCGACGAGCCAAGCTGGAACCTCTACGCCTGCTGCCTCTACCTCAACCGCATCTCCCGCAGAACCGCAACCTGATGAGCCAGCTAGGGAGTGCGAGTGCACTTGTAAAGAGTGTACTAGGCTCAGGAACCCGTAGACTGGCTGGGAGTAAGGGAAGTTTTTGGGAATTGTGTGTAAGGGTTGGATTAGTTTCCTTTTTGGTTGTAAGCTCTAGGCATAACCTTGTTGTGTTTGTCTAGGAAATCTGAACCCTTAAGTTAATCGGCTAAAATGGTGTAGAACCTTGTTGTCTTGTGTGAAAGTACTTGTGTTCTTTAGCCGAATTTGTGTTGTTTGTGGTGCTAGTTAACTGCTTGCTAATTTTTGCATGTTTAAATTACTTGCTTTGATTGTTGCTTGAGTTTTATAGGTTGCATAGTTAATTATTCTCACATAATTAGCTTGCATTGTTCGGCGTGATCGATGAGGATTCACATAAGTCACAAGCGCGATCAGACAAAAGAGAAGAAGATCAAGAAAGATCAAGAGTGTTCAACTGAGAAAGGGAACTCAGTTTGGTTAAAAGAAAAAAGAAAAGAGAGAAAAGAATGGTGAAAGAGGATTAAGGCGAATCCCAAGAAATCGAGAGAGCAAAAGAGTGGTGCAAATAATTTGAAAATGGCTGCACAAATTGGGAAAGGCAAACCCAATATGAGGAAGAAGGTGGCAAAAACCAACTAAGGAAGTCGGACCAAGTGCGATCAAGAAAATGCGGAAGTAACGCATGATCCAAGTATTAAGTGCATAAGAGGGTGCAAGAAGATAATACATGGAAGGTGAAATTGTCTATGAATAGACAAGAGGATGCAAGAAAATGGTCGACGGAGACAAAGAAGCCAGTTGAGTGTACGATGGCAAAACAAGTGCGGTTCTATTAAGCCAAACTTGAGGAGAAAAGAGAAGGAGAGAACAAAGAAGGTAACAAAATGGGAAAAACCATGGAGTTGGGAAATGGAGATCAACGTTAAAGTTGAAGAAGTTGGTTGGTGAGAACCAAGATCATTTGATCAAGTCTCGTGATCAAAAATAAATCACGAAAGGTGGAGAAGGTGTTACATCATAGCGATGGTGTAGAAATTAAGAGAATCAAAGAGGGATGTGTGAACGGATCAAGGCGTGAACGAGAGTCCGAGTGGACCAGAATGCATACCAAGACAAAAGGTCAATGAAAAGCTGAAGAAAGAGAAGCTTTCCAAGAGCATCAATAAGCGGTGTAAGTGATCCAAGTATGAAACAAGACTTGGTGGACAAAAGTACCGAGTAAGGGAGAATTTCAATAAAAGTCATTGGCGTGTGGTAATCAAAAGACGCGGATACTTACATCGAGAAGTATCGATATCCTAAGAAGAGGAGCAGAAGAAAGGTTCGAGAATTCGGGGACGAATTCTTATAAGGGGGGGAGAATGTAGTGACCCTCACTAAGGGCAGAAATCCCAAATTTAAAACTCGAGGAAATGGCCCGGAAAAGATCCGAGAAGGAAGTGGAAGTAAAACAAAGGAGAATGACCCAAAGAAGTCCAAAGAAAAATTCATGAGTCGGAGAATGGTCGAGCCAAGACAGAAGTGATCGGAGGTACAACCGAGACCTTAGGACCGATCGAAAGTTATCAGTTTTTGCGGAAATAGCATCCGCGGAAGAAACGGCCAAGTATCGAGAAAGATGTTCGTGTCGTCCGAGACGTACCGACCGCGTTGTCCGAGACGTACCGCAAAGGTCGAGAAGAGTTGGCCGAAGGTTTATCGGGTGATGTTCGAGAAGAGTTCGAGACGTCTGAAGATGTCCGAGAGAATATCGAAAGGGCCGAGAGCAGTCCGGAAACGACCGACAAAAATTATCCGGAAGTGACCAAGAGGGCCGATAGCCTTCGAGAAAGGTGGTCGAGAATATCGAGAAAATTGGTCGAGGAAATCCGTCGAAAATGTTGAGAACATTGGTTGAGGAAATCCGTCGAGAATGTCGAAGGGATCGAAAATGTCCGAGAGACCGAGAGAATTGGCCGGAATTTGCCGAGGGGGCCGAGACATCCGAGAGATATCCGAAGATACTCGAAAGTTGTCGAAAGATATCGAGGAAGCCCGAGCACTGCCGAGTATGACCGAGAGGCGTGTCCGAGAAGGTCGAGAAATCCAAGGGAAGGTCGAAAGTGTCGACAGAGTGGACGGGTCTTGTCGAGAAAATGCGGAAATCGCTTCCCTCACAAGACTGACCAATCCTCTTACATGCAAGTCATGCAGAGATAAATTGGGTATTTTAAGAAGAATGGCGCAAGGAGATTGGGTGGTGTAATGCACGCGCCGCATGCAGCCAAAATTTTGCCATTTGGCAAAACTCACTAAGGAAGAGAGAAGGGGGATCGAGCCTATAAATAGAGGCTTTGTGGCTTCACTTTGGCATTTCTCTCATTTTCCTAAAATTAAACACCTCAAAGCTTGCTTCTCTCTCTAAATCTAGAGAGAGAGTGTCGAGAGAGAGAGTTTGCGTCGAGAGTTGCCGAGAGAAATCGCTGAGAGCGACGAGAGAAATCGTCGAGGGGGTGATCGAAGCGAAGCGCTGCTCGCGTCGAGAGAGGACGACGAGAAGAGCCGGAGTTTGCGGTAAAGCTGATCGAGAGGCGATCGAGCGCGAAGGAAATTGTCTGATCCGCGGTGCCGTGAAGTCCACTCATCATCGATCACACCAAGGTGAGTTCTGCGGTAATTGTGTGTTGCATGTAGACTAGATTCATGGTAGAATCAGTTTAATAGTTGCATGCATAATTTTGGTAGGATTCACGCTAGATTCATGTTAAAGATTACATTGAATTTGAGCTAGGAATCACCATGCAAGACCGCGAGTGAAATTGGATGCATTTAAGTAAATTGGACTTACTTAAATTTTGGACAGTCTATTGCATGCGAATTGAGAGTTGAGTTGTTAGCAATTTTGATTGCTTAAAAATGGTTGCATGCATGATTTTAAACTTGGTAAAGTTTATTTGCAATTTTTTTTTATTGCATAAAATCGGATGAGGTTAGCTTGCATGCATAATTAGACTTAAGGATTTAAATGGGTTAAATCGCTTATAAATTGGCTTGCATGCATAAAAGAACTTGTTGCGTTGTTTTTGCTTAAGTTGCTTATTATAAGTTGCATGCATGAAGAAAAATCTTAAGTTGCTTGAAATATATTTCTTGCTTCTTGTTGATTATAGCCTGTGATATTCTTGCTTGATTTCATGCTTGTTTGCTTGATTAATCATTGCTTGAATTGTTGTTGTGTGTTTATTTTAGCTAAGTCTCTCGAATTTTATTTCTTGAGTCCTAGCTAGAGTAGAGTGCCGATAATTCTGGTTCCATAAGTGGTTGTCACGCGTGAGTTCCCAACGACCACTCACGCGGGACACTGTCACGGCTAGCTAGCTACTAGCGTGACCGCTACATGACGATGTAGCTAAGTTGTGGGCTCATTGCTGGTGACCTTTGTGGTCTCGGCATGAGGGGGATGGATTGGAACAGAGCAGATTATCGAGGGGCCCTAGGTGTAAAGAGTCTAGAGTATTCAACCCAAACGGCTGAACCTGTTTTCAGCAAGAACATTTTCTATCTCACAATCACTAAGAATATCACCATTCTTTGTGCCTACATTTTCCACAACTTCTGAACTGTGCATATCGCCTCAGTAACTTCAACCTCAACATTTGCGTGGCAAACTGCCTCCTTAGAGCACTGACCTGGGACTTGGATTGGACCAGCCTCAATGTCTAAAGCTGTACTTACTTGGGTTACTGCTTTTGCGGTAATATTAACAATTGGAAGCTCCTGTTTATTAGCTTTTGGAGAATCCAGCACTGTGGCAGCAGCTACAATCTCATGAACATGAGTGTTGACCTCGTTGGATGCAAGTTTGGTGAGACTCACATTTGGCAACGAAGGTTGCATACATCGGGAAGCCTTATGTCCCAACTGTCCACAACCTGCACACTTAGCTGGAACCCAAGCATATTCAACATCAACCATCGAAATATTACCTTTTTTATCAGCTGCTGCAATCCTAGGAGGAAAAGCTTTACTCAACTCAACTTCCACCAAGATCTTAGCCTCACCCATTAGTGAAGGGTCTAGTCTTGGTTTGTAAGTAGCCATAAGAGCACCTAACCCTGATGCAATATGGCTAATTCCTGGAATAGAGTAAAATCTGTTTGGGATATTTTTAAGGGTTACCCAAACAGGAATAGTCGATATCTCAGGAAGATCAAATGTATCTGCAGTAGACCAAGGAGCTACAAACATCATACAATCATCTACATGCCATAACCCTCTTTGAAGAACCCAGGTTCTAGTTGAAGCATCCGGAATATGGAATAGAAATTTTGAATCATCTAGCTTGCGCATATAGATTCTACACTTTCTACCCCAGATTCCATTGATTACCACATGAACCAAGCCACCAAAAGGAGGACTACATCTATAGAACTGTCCTAAAACATATTCCTTTTGATTCTCAAGACCTTGCATCATAACATGACTTGGAATTGTTACCTTTGGAGTTCCGTCTTCCATGTACTCCGGTGATGTTGCTCTGTACAAGTTCCTCGCTGCTGGATTCATTTTTGCAGCCCAAGGAAACCTCATATTATCTTCATTCGCTGATTCCTGGTGAGATTGCCTCGAAGCAGGAATCGTTGCAAAAGTAGAAGAAGTCGAGAAGTTAAGTGGCTTTGACCAAGCACCTTTCAAATGTGGAGATACTAATTTATTCGCACTAATTGACTTAGCGGAGCTTGTAACATTCTGCGGTGGCTCAACAGAACCGAGAACACCCTTAGCTAACGGCGGTGAACCAGAGGACACTAAGGCCTCACCATGAACCGGAGTTGAAGTCGGTGGTGAGGAGCTCTTCAGAGAGTCCGCCGGAGTAGAAGCTTCTGTCGGTTTATGCTCAAGCGAAGGTAGAAGCGAATTCGCCGGAGTTGAAGAGTGTCCCAAATCCGACGCGTTTCCAACAGAGGGATTCACCGCTGGATTAGGAGGATGGTCCATTGGAGAGAGAATCTTTGCAGTTCTTGCCTGAGAAGAAGCATGTACGGGAGTAGAGGAAGCG
The DNA here is from genome assembly GCA_023657505.1 of Camelina hispida. NCBI lineage: Eukaryota > Viridiplantae > Streptophyta > Magnoliopsida > Brassicales > Brassicaceae > Camelina > Camelina hispida. The sequence goes on along the minus strand of CP094632.1, from coordinate 14,721,365 downwards.
GAGTTCTCACCCGCTAACACCGACGCCGACCAACGATGCTTGCTAGGCCAACGCGGATCCGGAGTTGGAGATTCCAGACATGCGAAAAGGTGATGCGATGATGTGTGCTGGTCGAGACTCGACGGAGGAGTAGGATCGCCGGTAGTTTCATTCAGTTTCGATCCCAGATCCATGCGATTGAGATGAGAATACTGAACGAGACTTGGTTCAATGGCTAGCAATTGATGAGACGATTCCAATGATGGTGATCGTGAGTGACGACGCGCCGGAGCACCGCCGAAACGAAGGATTGCCGGAAAAGAGAAGTCTTTGTCAGAAAAAGGTTTTATCGCGATGGTATCGTCCCGATGGTATTGTCAGAATAAGGCTTTTGGCCTCACAATCGTCGATCACAATCATCCTTGTTTATTTACAGCCAACTGATTAATAAAATTGACATTTTGATTGACATAATAACCGGTTATACTTTACTTAGGGGTAATTAAATCTCAACTTTATTATCAAAATTTCTAAAATGCTTCGTAGAGGTACCACCTCATACTATTCATACTATTTGATTAGTTTAAAGATGCATATAGATAACTTAGGATATTTTCCTCGAAAAACTTTCTTTGATAGAATCACTATGTACTTCTTTTTGGTTGATTGTTAAAATATTGTAACTAGCTAGGTTACTAACTATAGAAAGATAATGTTAAAAAAAAAAAAAAAAAAAAAAAACAGGAGTCACATAGAAATGATGAAAAGATTTAAGGTGTGGTCGTACAAAGAAGGAGAGCAGCCACTTGTTCACGATGGACCAGTAAACGATATCTACGGGATTGAGGGAAAGTTCATCGACGAGTTCGAAAACATGATGGGCGCACCAAGCCGTCGGTTTAGGGCTGCCCGGCCAGAGGAAGCTCATGCCTTCTTCTTGCCTTTCTCCGTTGCCAACATCGTCCACTACGTCTACAAGCCTATCGCCTCGCCTTCCGATTTCAACCGAGCACGCCTCCACCGGATCTTTAACGACTATGTAGATGTCGTGGCTCGCAAGCACCCTTTTTGGAACCAAAGCAATGGCGCTGACCATTTCATGGTCTCTTGCCACGATTGGGTACGTAATTCAGTAATTCATACGCAATTTATATAGTTCATTTGATGATATCATCTGGTGTTAGGTATGGATTTATATCATTCTGTTAGGTTTGAATCAAAACCGTAAAATTATGTTTTCCCGCCAAAACCGTAAAATTGTTTTTTCTCGCCAAAACCGTAAAATTACGTTTTTCCGCCAAAACCGTAAAATTGTGTTTTTCCGCCAAATCCGTAAAATTATGTTTTCCCGCCAAATCCTTAAAATTACGTTTTCCCGCCAAAACCGTAAAATTACGTTTTTCCGCCAAAACCGTAAAATTGTGTTTTCTCTCCAAAATCCGTAAAATTATGTTTTTTCGCCAAATCCGTAAAATTACGTTTTTCCGCCAAAACCGTAAAATTGCATTTTTCCCGCCAAAACCCGTAAAATTGTGTTTTTCCGTCAAAAGCGTAAAATCATTTTTCCGCCAATACAATAATTTATCTGTTTTATGAAAATAAAAATTTATAAATGTAAAATATAATAATTGAAAATTATTTAGTTGTAAATGAATTTTCTCATTAAAATATTTTTAAAATAAAAACATGTTAATTTTGGTATGTGGACAAGCCCATTGTCCATCTGGTTAAGACCATATGGTCCATGGACAAAAATGGTCTTATGCCCAAATAGACCATTTATTTTTTGGTCTGCCCATGGTGTGTCCATATGTATATGGACATGGGCATGTGTCCATGGGCGGCCCTCCCATTTGACAGCTATAGGTTTGATATGGTTTTTAGTTATGTAGAAAATATTTGAAGGATTAGGTTTCAGGTCGGGTTTTTGTTTGGGTTTGGATTGGTTAGGCCGAACAACGGACTAATTATTTTCTACATAACGTGATTAATTAGGCTCCCGATGTGTCGGATAGTAAACCAGAGTTTTTCAAGGACTTCATCAGAGGACTATGCAACGCCAACACAACGGAAGGTTTTAGACCAAACATTGATTTCTCTATACCGGAGATTAACATTCCTAAAGGGAAGCTAAAGCCACCGTACATGGGCCAAAACCCTGAGAACAGGACGATCTTAGCTTTCTTCTCCGGACGAGCTCACGGATACATTAGGGAAGTATTGTTCACTCACTGGAAAGGTAAGGATAAAGACGTTCAAGTGTATGACGGCCTCACAAAAGGACAAAACTATCATGAATTGATTGGTCATAGCAAGTTTTGTTTTTGTCCTAGTGGCTACGAGGTTGCTAGCCCTAGAGAGGTCGAAGCCATTTATTCAGGGTGCGTCCCAGTCGTTATATCTGACAACTACTCGCTTCCCTTCAATGACGTGCTTGATTGGAGCAAGTTCTCAGTAGATATTCCGGTCAATAAAATCCCTGCCATTAAGAAGATTTTGCAAGAGATTCCACATGATAAGTATATAAGGATGTATCAAAATGTTATGAAAGTTAGGAGGCATTTTGTGGTGAATCGCCCGGCTCAACCGTTTGACGTGATCCACATGATACTTCACTCCGTCTGGTTAAGGAGGCTTAACATTAAATTGTCTTCTTGATACTACATTTAATGCTTTAAGCTACAAGAAAAAATAGTCGTCACATTACCTTTTGTTTTAGGTTTCTTTTACGAGTTGTTTTAAAAAACCCCTTGTACCAAAGCGGTTGTCTGGAGTTAATTACTCGTATACGTTGTAAAAATTGTTAGAATGAAGGGTTTCAGTTTTTGGAATTAAAAGATACGTTTCATCGAGGCAATTGGATCAGTTGATGATCCCTACGTAGACTTCATCTAGGAAAGAACATATCAGACAGAATGTGCAGTAGATATTTAAAGAGGCAAATTCCTAATTGCAAATCACACGGTGGGTTTAAGACTAACCACAAAAGACAACATGTAAACTTCTAGAAAACAACAACATTTAGAGATAATGAAGCAAAAGTCTCACTTATGCTTCAGTTTTGATGTTAGCACTTGACATTTGCGCCGCTGCGGAAGAAGCATCATTCTCAAGAAGCCATTCCCTTGCACAAATCAGGGCCTCCACTGTCTCAGGCCTCAGTGACGTCTTGTACCCATCCATCTCCCTTGGTTCCATGTCAAAGACATAGTCAAAGGCTGCAGCCGAAACAGGGATCGAGAGGATGTCCCGAGCCATCTTCGACAATGTTGGGTACTTGAGCTTGTTCTGTTTCCACCAGTCAAGTACATCAAACTCCTGAACACGGGGAAGCAGTGTTTCATCAAGGTACTGGTCCAGCTCTGATTTCAGATTCTGCCCTGTCGTCTCCATTATGTACGTGTCGAAATCCGACAGTCCATCCACTTTCCCACCTTCAGATGTTGGTTTTAGCACTGCAGGGAGCGCCATGTATTCGCTGAAGAGCTCATGGATTCCATCATCCACGGTCTTGATGTTTTTCCCAGCGTCTTCTCCGAATATCTTGGAGAAACTGAACTCAACAAGCTTCATCTTGAACCGAGGATCCATCACTACCGCCATACCCAAAACCAAGCTACAGTCTCTCCAGTACTTGTCAACCTTCTCTTTCATGGTTTTAGCAATACTTGCGACATAAGGATCTTCTCCAGCTATCGCCCGAGACAGATCTGACTGTGTCTTCCACACTTCATGGAAGAAGGTAACAGCAGATGGGTTTTCACTAGATCGAAGAGTGGAGGCTGCTTCAAAAAGAGGCTTCAGGAATGTGCAAAGTGCCTCCACATGCCTCCAATCCTCTGTTGAAGGAGGTTGCTTGTAGTCAGGATCAGCAGTGTCTAAGCACGAGAAGACTTCCTTTAATTCTGAAGCAGCAACGAGCATCTTGTAGGTTGTGTTCCATTGCGTCTGATCATCAAGAGAAAGTACCTTCTCGCTTGGAACTTGAAGCTGTTCCTTGAGCTCAAAAAACCTCTCCTCATGGGACTCTGAGGTTTTCACGTGCTTCACACTGTCCCGGATGTTCTTGATCACATCTTTTCCTTTCTCCAGCACATCTTTAGCAAGGCTACTGAATGTTCGGGCAACACAATTCCCTATTACTAGCTGACCATCCAGAATCTCAGGGTTCTTGATGCAGAGTAGAGGTCTGATGTTTTCAACCGCGGGGTTACTTGCCGGATGGTTGAAGGTGACGGAAAACAATTTTCCTTCCAGTCCCCATTCAGAAACACAATTGGCAACCGCAAGACTCAATGCTTCGTCGGCTTCTGGATACGATTCCATCAAAACATTGAGAAGCTTCTTTTGTATCTTCCAATCACTGTCAATGAAGTGAGCAGTTATAAAGACATACCCAAGAGTAACCTTAGACTTCCAGAAGTCCAGCGTCAGACAGAAGCGTCCGGGAATCCCTTCTAGAGACTTCATGACATTCTGCTTTTCTGCAAGGTAAGTCGCCACACAGTCTCCTTGAACATTGTTGAAGCTCACAGCATCAAAGTGGGGCTGAATACTATGCACGAACGAGATGAACCCCGGATGCTCAACCATGTGAAGAGGGTAGTCATGCATAATGATCATCTTAGCTATCTCCTGACGACACTTGTCCTGATTGAACGCAACATAGGAACTACCGTTCTGGGTTCGGTAACGTCTTCTCGGGGTATCACTCTTGGGGGTGTAAGGAGTACCTATCAGTTGGTTGTTGTCATTGTCATGTGCATGGATAAGCGCAGGACAAGTCCCTTTGGCAATGTGGCGCTTAAGATGGCTAGTACCAGCAACTTTGTTACCGTTGCTGTAAGCAAAGCTCTGACTACATCCTTTGCAGAAAGCCCTTCTGCAATTTGGTTCTACAGACTCGATTGTGAAATGTTCCCACACCATTGACTTCTTCTTGCGACGCTTGATGGGTTGGGTTTCTGGTGATTTCATCTCAGTGTCATTGTACACCTCTAACGCTGTTTCCATCTTCTTGCTACATACAAAAAGCAAACAAATATAACATGTAAATTATTACAAAGCCCACATCACAGAATTGTAATTAAGTTATAACGATTATCCGAAATTGATGGAAGTCTAAAACGACTAAACTATTAAATATTTATTTAATCATTGGGCCTATTCGACAAGGCCATGATGCACGGTAAATAATATAGGGGCAAAACAGGTATTTCAGGCTATCGCGTAGATCCAACAACTTAACCAAAAAAAAACCAAAAACACAGATCTGGAATTTTTAAAGGTCCTAAGAGTCGATCAAACATGGGCTGCAAAACAAAAACTAGAGCCCAGAATACAAAAGTTGAACACAACGAAGGTGATTCAAACAAAGGACTAAACCAGACCAGAGCACAGAAGATCGGGCTTTTTTCTTAAAATCACACACACAACAACAATTCAAGTTATTCAAACTACCTTTGCCTCCATGAGAAATTTTTTTTAAACTTGGCTCCTTAAACGACCTAAAATTTTTTCCACCCAGTAAAATTGGCGTATGAGTTGAATTATTTCAGAAATTAGCAGATCCAAGCTGAGAATTTTCACAGAGGAGATCTAAGATAACAATTTCAAAAAGCAGGAACCAAACACTCGAGATACGATCGAGCCACAATTTGTTAAAAAAAATCCCCAACACAGATCCAAGAAATAAGGCGATATTAAATCGAAAGATAGGGTTTCGAGAAACAATACCTGCGGCGAGGGAAAAATTGAAGCTCTATGTCGAGGTGGAGGAGGAGGGAAAATCTCCGGTATCGTACGGTGGTGACGAAGGTATGAGTCGATCACCGGCGAAGAGAGAGAGAGCTCTGAAAAGAGAGACTTGGGCTTGAGAGGCTAATTGGACCTATGGATGAAAAAAAAAAAAAAAAAGGAGAAGACGAAAGAGATAAGTTTCTTATTATCTTTATCGGATGCGTCTAAATAAGGGTTTAGGTTGATATCACTCTGAGAATATTTGGGCTTCTTATTGGGCTTTTAAATACTGGTTCAGTCACTAAGCAAAATTATTTCGCTCGCACGGACACACGCGTCATCTTCACACGTATTCTTTAGTTTTCGCATGTCGTGTTTACTTTACTGTTTAGGCTGCCCAAAAGAATCAAACTCCAAAAAACGAACCGAACCGAACCAAACCAAATAAATTGTTAAGTTTGATGATGGTTAAGTTTAAAAATTCATTTGGTTTTTATTTTAATTAAGTTTTCGGTTTAAATTAGTCCGGTTAAAAACTGTCAAACCGAATATTTTTTTCTTTCTTATAAATATTTACAATATTTTCGGAAAAAATGCCAACAAAATCCCGAAGTTATTTTTATTTGGATGTTTAATACCCAATGGTTTTGGATTGGAATAAAAATACACCAAATAATAAAAACATGTTATTTAAAATCTAAAATAATAAGTGTTGTTATTTCCATACACACGATTTTTCAACAAAACTAAAATTCCAATTTTACCCCGGTTATCTAATTAATTATTAATTTTTAATATATAAATTCTCGGTTTTCTGTTAACCATATCAAACCGGGATAAAACCCCGGTTTAATCTATTTCTTTCATCTTCGTCCTCTTCTTGTTTCTGGAAATTTTCTAAAGAGATCAAAAGGTAATTCAAACAAAAGAATTAACCAAAAATTAAAAAAAATTTAAAAGCAACATTGCAAGAGGAATCGGATGAAGTCGCCTTTATTGTTTGCAAGCAGTGAAGAAGATATAAGCAGTCTCATCAGTCATCACCAACGAGACCCTCAGAGATACAAGCAGGTCCGAGATGAGAGGAAGAAGCATCACCAGGTTTATGACAGTCTCCGCTCGTTCCTGGTTTTAGCTGATCCACCTTCGCGAACACCAGTTTCCTCTTCTCCTGCGGCGTCTACTACTGTGGCTGGTCACGAGACGGAGGCGGTGGGCTTCTTCCTCGTCGCCGCGTCGGAGGCGTTCCGTTTCTTTGTCGTGGTATGTGCATGAAATTATCGTTGCTGGTGTTTGACGCCATTGAACTGAGATAACATATCGAAACGAACAAAATCTCTTTTTTGCTTCGATCTCTTTAGATTTTGATTAAGTAGAGGAGGAAGAAGAGAGAAAGAAGTTTAATTCCGGTTTGATATGGTTAACAGAAAACCGAGAATTTATATATTAAAAATTAATAATTAATTAGATAACCAGGGTAAAATTGGAATTTTAATTTTGTTGAAAAATCGTGTATGGAAATAACAACACTTATTATTTTGGGTTTTAAATTACACGTTTTTATTATTTGGTGTATTTTTATTCCAATCAAAAACCATTGGGTATTAAACGTTCAAATAAAAATAACTTCGAGTTTTTGTTGGCATTTTTCCCCAATATTTTCTCCAGTTTAATTATTAAAGAATTCCTCAAAATACCATATTTTAATTTTTGTTTCTAAAAATACCATAATTTAAATTTTCTTTCCAAAAATACCACAAATTTGTTTTCCAAATACCAAAAACAAAAAAAGTTAATTTTAAGGATGTATAATTTATTTTGTAGGTTTGGATTGAAAATTTTAGATTTTGGTATAGTTTTTAGGGGTATAACCAAAAACATCCTACGTAGGATTTACAATTTAGTTTTGAATATTCAAATTTTAGTGTAATTTTGTGGTGTTTTTAGAAAAAAAAACAAAAAATGGTTGTGGAAAAAAAAAAAAAAAATGGTAATTTTAGGAAAAACCCCAATTTAGTGGTATTTTGGAAAATAAAACTAAAAATGGAAATTTTAGAAAAAAAAAATTATTTTAATGGGATTGATGAGAATTACTGTTTATAATTTTATCTTGTATGATAGTGTCATTAATTTTTTTTTTCTTTATCGGACTTATAGTGTAACGCCCCTAATAGCACGTTTAACTCTGGAGTTCTCTCAGGACCATTGACTTAAAAGATAAATGCACTTTGGTGACATAGATGGCTAAATCAATTCTTCTAAACCTTTCTGCATGTTCCTGAAACCGAGGTGTCACATATAGTTAATGATTTCCTAGTAATCTAGAAACCAGAATTTACAATGATACAAATGTAAGTTATTTTCTTGTTTTTTTTTTCAATAGGTTTTAATTTTTAAGTTTTACTCTTATTTATAATTTATGTATCAACATATATATAACTAATATTTTCTTAAAGCATGGAATAATCGTTATAATTTCCTCAACTTATCCTTCAGCTATCAACTTTTGGTGAAGGTTTCTAGTATTCCAATGCACCTTTGGGAGTTTGCTACATTGGAGGCTATTGGCAAGAAGATTGGGTTTATTCGAGACATTGATGAAGAAACCGGCAGTGTTTGTGTTACAGTTAATGGCTTCAACCCCCTCCATTTCAAGATGGTGGTGCCATTTGAATCGGGTGATGAAGTGATTGTTTCACTGGGTATGAAAAGTTGACAGGTTATTGTGACAACTGCTACCGCCTCACTCATGATGAGAGAATTTGTTCGGAACTTCAAAAGGTAGTTGGAGGTCAGGGTTTTGAAAATCAAGAGGACAAACAGGGAGCTCAACGTCATCAGGGGTTGCAAAACAAGGTGCTTTTCACACTGATGGTGGCTGGGAAAAGCACAGGAAGTCGGTTAAGAGAGCCTTGGATTTTCAGGCTCACGATTATGTTCTTGGGGTGGGTAGTTCTGGTCATTACCAACAGGATCGACAGTTTGGTTTGGTTTCGTATAGTGCAGCAACGAAGGGTTTGGGAGGAAAGAGTGGGGTTCAGATGGGTTCACGAGAGTTCATGGGTCAGTCTTCTTCCCATCCTCTTAACCGCAAAGGGACAGGAAAGGCATGGCCAAAGCCCATGTATAAGGCTAAAGTTGGTCACAAGGACAAGCAGTTACCAGATAGCTTTGGTGGGAGGTTCGCGGGTTCTGATCAAGGTATTCTGCTTCGAGATACAGAGATGGAGAGCTCTCCTAAAAACGGAACTAAGGTCGGGCTTGAGTCGGAGTTTGACAAAGCTAACGATGATATCCTTGAGGAAGGGGAAGATACAGAGGATTATCTTCATGAGGATGATCAGGGTAATACGGCTTCGGTAGAGATGGGGTCGGGAAATCCAGCGACTAAGGAGGCCAATCTCCAAGGTATTTCTTCATCCTCTTCGCTTGACTTGGCTGTGAGTGTTGTGAGTTCAGCTTTACAAGGGGTTAGTTTAGGTCGAAAGACAAAAGAGGTAGTACGGAGGTCGTCTATTCAGACTAAGACTGTAGTAAAAAAACCGAATGTAGTCAAAAAACCGGCTGAGTATTTAGCATCTCCCGGTAAACGCCTGCTAGCTAAAGCTTTGTCTAAATCTGCAGGTGCAGGTGAAGGTAACTAACAGAAAAAGTCAGGGAAGCAAGGGAACAAGGCCATGGATGGCAAACATGCTGGTGGTGGTCGACCAGTTACTAAGGGGATGGTGGCTCTCCTGAAACCACCGGCTCAAACGTGAAAATCTTGAGTTGGAACTGTCAGGGCATTGGGGCATACCTGAAAGTGAATTATTTGGGAGATTTGTGGAGGAAGTATCGTCCGGATATTTTATTTTTGTCAGAAACCAAAAAATGTTTTTCTTCTTTACAAAAATTTCAGAATAAATTTGGTTATGAAAATTTGTTTACTGTTGAACCCCGAGGGGCAAGTGGTGGTTTGGCTTTATTTTTTAAAAATGAGTTAAATTTATCTATTCTCTTTGATAAAGATCGTATTATTGACACACAAGCCTTGGTTGGGCAACAATTGATATTTTCTCTTTTGTTTATGGGGATCCAGTCCCTCAACATCGCGAAAAAGTTTGTACTATCAAGAGGATTAGCTGCCAAATTTATCTATTACTTGGACTGTATTCGCAATTTATTTACATATTAGGCGCTGATGAGCACATTGAACTATCCATGTGGGAGGGAAAGGTCCTTCCCTTTTGGGCCGGTTGTGGGCAAGACGTTTATCATTACGATAGGTGTCAAGTGGAAAAATTAATAGATATTGGGTCTTTTCGAATTGATCCCTGGTTTTTTATTAGCGATTTTAATGAGTTAGTTGGAAACCACGAGAAGCAGGGTGGTGCCTTGCGACCAGCATCTTCCTTTAAGCCTTTTATTTCAATGCTTTGGCATTGCGGGATGCTTGAATTTCCTTGTTATGGAGAACAATTATCATGGTGAGGGAACCATTGTAATAATCAAGTGGTTAGATGTCGATTGGATCGATCCTTGGGTAATGAGTATTGGCATGGGTTTTTTCCAAATTCGAAAGTGGACTATCTGGAGATGATAGGGTCGGATCATAGTCCCATTTTAGCAACCTGTTTGACGATGATTCGGAGACGGCAAAGGCAGTTTAGGTTTGATAAACGATGGTTGGGCAAGGAAGGTTTAGTTGGGGCGGTTGAGTCAGGGTGGAACCGGACAAGGAACTTTCGGATTCCGGGTTTTGTCGATAAGACAAGGAATTGTAGGAATTCGATCTCCTGGTGGCGGAAAAATAATGTTAGTTCTGGTCCATCTGTCATTGCTTCCTTGAAGGCGACGCTTCAAGAGGTGAAAATGGATGATTCGATTCCACAGGCGGAAATTAGGGACATTGAGAGGAATCTAAAAGAGGCGTATCGTGATGAGGAAATTTATTGGCAACAGAAAAGTAGAAAATTCTGGCTAAGGGTGGGGGACAAAAATACATCCTATTTTCATGCATCTACCAAACAACGGCGGGTGCGTAATAGGATTGTTGGTTTATTTGATGCCAATAACGTTTGGAATTAATCAAGTTCCGGCATGGAGAGAATTGCTACATCATATTTTGAGGATATTTTTAAGAAATCGGATAGTAGGGGTATTTAAGAGATGATTCAAGCAGTTACTCCAACTATTACGGATAGTATGAATATAGCTCTAACTCGGGATATTTCGGAAGCGGAAGTCCAAATAGCTTTATTCGCCATGCACCTGGAAAAAACCCCAGGACCAGTCGGAATGACAGCTCTGTTCTTCCAACGGTTCTGGTCCTCTCTTAAAGGGGATTTGGTGGCCCTGGTTAGAGAATTTTTTTGAACTGGTAATTTTGATCCGCTTCTTAATGAGACTAATATATGTCTCATTCCAAAAGTGGAACGACCGCAGCAGATGGCTGATTTTAGGCCGATCAGCCTTTGTAACGTGAGCTACAAAATTTTTCCAAAGTTTTGTGTTCTCGGCTGAAGCGTTTATTGCCCGCCTTGGCTTCAGAAACACAATCAGCCTTTGTTTCTGGTCGTTTAATTACATATAATATTTTGGTAGCTCAGGAGATGTTCCATGGGCTAAATACTAATCGGCGGTGTAATTCGGAGTTTTTGGCTTTCAAAACAGATATGAGTAAGGCATATGATCGGGTTGAGTGGGATTTTTTGGAGGCTTTTATGGTCCAATTAGGATTTGATAGAAAATGGATTTCATGGATTATGTGGTGTGTCTCGTCAGTGTCGTACCAAGTTCTCCTGAATGGTCAACCCCGAGGTTTTATTAGGCCACAAAGAGGATTACGGCAAGGAGATCCTCTGTCGCCTTATCTACTTATACTTTGTACAGAGGTATTGAGAGCTAATATCAAAAAGGCTGAAAGGGAGCAGAAATTAACGGGTATTTCCATTGCCTGTAGCAGTCCTATTATCTCGCATATGTTGTTCGCTGATGATAGTTTGTTCTTTTGCAAGGCAGAGGCAACTGAATGTAGGACGGTAATGGATATAATAGGTAATTATGGTAGAGCCTCAGGTCAAGAAGTTAATCTGGAAAAGTCATCTATCATGTTTGGGAAGAAGGTCCCGGCGGATATACGATCTCAGTTGAAATCCGTTATTGGTATTTCTAAAGAGGGCGGCATTGGCTCTTATTTGGGTATTCCTGAAAACCTGCAGGGTTCAAAAACTAAGGTTTTTAGTTATGTCAAGGATCGCTTGGATGATCGAGTTAATGGCTGATCTGCAAAGCATTTATCGAAAGGTGGTAAGGAAATTATGATTAAATCAGTGGCTTTGGCACTTCCAACACATGTTATGTCATGTTATAAATTACCACAGGAGTTGACATCTAAATTAACGAGTGCTATCTCCACTTTTTGGTGGAAATCTAATGATAAGGCTCGAGGTTTGCATTGGGTTGCGTGGGACAAACTATGCAAAGATAAAAGTGAAGGGGGTTTGGGTTTCCGAGCTTTGGAACAATTTAATGACGCTATGCTGGCCAAACAGTTTTGGCGATTAATTCACAATCCGTCGTCTTTAATGGCCCGGGTGATGAGAGGACGGTATTTCAGGAACAAACATCCTCTTATGGCAAAGAAACCGAATAATCCTTCCTTTGCCTGGCGGATTATTTTTTCAACTAAGGGATTGCTGGAACAGAGAGCGTGATGGGCTGTAGGTTCTGGTTGTTCCATTTCGGTTTGGCGGGATCCATGGTTACCGGATATTCGTCAAAGATCTGCGAATGGTAGGGGGAGGTTTTTGCTCCCGAGTTTGATGGTTAATCATTTACTTAATCCAGTTACAAAAGATTGGCATTTGCATATTCTAGAGGAGTTCTTTGATCCGGTGGATATACCACTAATTCAGAATTTTCCGGTTAGTAAAACTTCTCAACCGGATAGATTGTTATGGCACTATACTAAGTCAGGCAGGTATTCGGTAAAGTCAGGTTATCAGTTAGCCCGGGAATTAATAGCGGAAGTGGAGTATGGGCCATCCTGCAGTTCTCTGCAGGCTCAGTCCTGGAAATTAGATGTACCTCCGAAGATTCAACATTTTTTCTGGCAAATTGCCTCAGGTACTCTTCCAGTCTTAGAACGGCTCGCGTATCGGGGAGTTCGTTATGATGTTTTGTGTAAGCGGTGCGGTTTGGCGATGGAAATGGAGACTATTAACCACGCACTGTTTGTTTGGCCCCGGTCGCGCAGTATCTGGGAGTTGGTCCCGGTGCTGTTGGAACCGGGAGGTTTTCCATTTGCCTCGATTTATGCGAATCTAGATTTCATATTTTGGAGGGCGTCTTCTCAAGGCGGGGCTTCTGATATCATCTCTTCTCTCCTCTGGATTTTATGGTCACTTTGGAAAGACAAGAATAAAAAGGTTTTCCAGGGTATTGAGCTAGAGCCAATTGAGATTATAAATCAAGCGGCAACTGATAAGTTAATTTGGGAGGAAGCCAAATCTTATTCAGTGTTCAATCCCCTCCCTCCACCCTTAGTGGAGGTGAGGGGTTCCTCTATTTTCTGTCAGATTGATGGTTCATGGAAAGGGACGAACACTTTCAGGGTTTGGGTTGGTGGTGCTGTAATGGCGATGATGTTACGCTTCTTTTGGGAGCTTGGAGCCTCAGACGTGGCCTTTCTCCTCTACATACAGAACTACAAGAACTGATCTGGGCTATGGAGTTTTTACTGGCGGCTGGAGTGAGTTGTCAGGCCTTCGAGACAGATTGTGCAGAGGTTGTTGCGATGGTGTAGTCGCCAGATGATTGGCCTGCTTTCACGAATTTATTGGAGGATTTCTCGCAGCTACGCTCCTTCTATCCATCCTTCTCCCTAGTCAAAATTCCCCGCGACGTCAACGTAAGAGCAGATTATCTTGCTCGATCTTCAAGAACTTTATTTTCCGAATCGTTATTTGTAAACTCTTATCCTCCTGTTTGGGCAGCCAATCTTGGAGTTCTCTTTTAATTAATTATTAATGTTTGGTTGAAAAAAAAAGGAAACCAAACCAAACATCTATTAAATGAGAATTATGATTCTGAAGACCAATGCCATCTCCTAACTTAATAAAACAGAACATGCATACTCTAATTAACCAATGCATTATATCAAAAGGCAGTATATAGGACATCGAATTCACAATGAGTAATAGATAAAATGAAGAAGGAATTCAATAGTTAACAATCGTGTGCCAAGTTGAAGATGAATACCACCAGGGTTTTGCTAAGTGTAGGTTGCAATGGCATGGACTCTTTCAGCTTTTAGTCAATTTGATTTATGCTAGCTTGTCATTCTGATTTAAGTTTTTCTTACAACAATATAATATTTTATTGCATATGTTTTGTATTGTGTTTTAACCCATTGATGCCAAAAGATTATTTGAATATACATATAATTTCATGGGTAATATTAGTAGATAGCACAAATATGAAGAAAAATTAAGAAAATATTACAACAATATCTTTTTATAGGTAAATACCATAGGGCCCGCGTTTTTGATGGAGCAAACCCAAACCGACAAATAGTCTCGTTTTAATTGTAAAATCTAAACCCTAACCATTTAATTTCGTTTTAATTGTAAAATCTAAACCTTAACCATCTCATTTGTGAACCCAAACCGACATATAATTTCGTTATAATTGTAAAATCTAAACCCTAACCATCTCATTTGTGAATCCAAACCAACATATTGTTTCGTTCCAATTGTAAAATCTAAACCCTAACCATCTTATTTGTGTATCCAAACCGACATATAATTTTGTTCTAATTGTAAAATCTAAACCCTAACCATCTTATTTGTGAATCCAAACCGACATATAATTTCGTTCTAATTGTAAAATCTAAACCCTAACCATCTCATTTGTGAACCTAAACCGACATATAATTTCGTTCTAATTGTAAAATTTAAACCCTAATCATTTTATTTGTAAACCCAAACCAATATATAACTTTATTCGAAAAACAAAAATGACATGATATTTTAAAAAATAACATGAAATATATATAATGGGTATAAAAGTAACTGTATATGAGGTGAGAGAATGTCTTGTGGGCCCTATGCTAGTTTCTTAATTACTTTTACTTTTTGTGGTATCTAGTGCATTCCCTAATTTCATTGTCCAAGATTTCATTAAGTCTTTCGAGGATATTATAGTTTACAAGACATGTTTGTGGAAAAAAAGAAGTCGTTTTTAAACAATGAAACACAAAATTGACGAAACTAAGAGGGTTCTTAATCTTTTTATATATTGTGCGCTGGCTTTAGTTTTGTTTCTTAAATGAGGAGGTATGTCATGAGAAAGCAGAAAATCACGAATGAACAAGTAAGAAAATAAACTAATTGAAATAGGTTGAGAAAAGAAAAAGTAAATTTATGAAAGCAAAGCAATATGCATATCATACGTGGCCAGTGGGCGCCTCACGGTTACAAAAGTCAGAAAAATTGTGGAAGTGAAATGGATTTCCTTTGTTTTTCTTCATCTTCGATATCTTATAAGACTTTTGAATGAATAAAAGTTTAAATAAATTATTAAGTAAAAAAAAAAAAACTACATCTTGTTTTTTTTCTTCTTATGTTGTATTTTAGATTATTTTTATATGACTCCGTCGGCTAACATAATATTCCAATGATCAAACTACCTAAACTTTCAACATCTATCTATACATTTTTGGAGTACAAATTTGTGTAATCCTTTCTTAACTATCGGGTCGGTTTTAAATTGAAGATTAAAACCCGATTTTACTAACCGGATCTTCATAAATTATAAATAAAAAGTATCCCTAGAATATCTCCCATTCAGTGCTACTTTACTTTATAATTTTGAAGCTTACAATTATGTGTAATCGGAAATCATGTAAACAACAATAGAATTTTTAGGAACATATTTAACACAATATTCCATAAATAGCGCATACTAATCCTCCCAAATTTTCGTTCCTCATATTTTTGGAAACTTATTAATATACGTATTCATTATATATCTTATTATATAAATTGAAATATAAAGATTTACTTATTGTATTTAATACTGCAGAACTTGAGTGAAAAATATTAGTTCATATATATATTTTAGGAGCTAATTCCATATCAACAAAGATTTAAAAGCCAATTACAATGCAATCAAATATATTTTGCTTGCTCACAAAGATTTTATTAAATATACATCACAGCTAAACCTAATCGCTTTCATCTTATATATATATATATCCACTTCATTTCCAAGGGAACGCATCATGTCCACGGCATCGTGTGGATTGGTGATATAGTATCACTCTATGTCACTCACAATGCTTTAGTTTTTTTTTTTGTATTTTTGTTATGAAAGTTGATTTTGCAAAACCAAACGACTCTTACGTTTCAAGGTTTCTGTGAATTTTTTTTTGTATCACTTGATTTTGTTTATTTGGTTTTCGTTTTCGTGTTTAATTTTTTAGTGGTTTGTTGTTGTTCATCTTTTTTTTTCTTCCTTGGTTTGGTTTTCTTTAGAAAACAAGATAGATCACAATGCAAAAACTCAAGCTAAATGGTGTTCTACCAGATTCTCTTTTGGGGATATCGTGTAGTCTGAGTTTATTAGACCCGAAGCTGAAAAACCAATCATTTGCCCACGGTTTAATATAATTATCTCAACAGGCAATTATACTTGAGGTTGGTTTCAGTTTGCTGGTCTAAGATCAAGTTACCAACAACTTATATAAAAATCATTTGTTTTTGTGACTAAGATTGGGAAAAAACAATTAGTTTTACACACGCTTAAAAAGAAATCATAAGTTTCTATGACTAGATTGGGAGAAAATACTTTACTTTTGCCAATTCTTAAAAAAAATAGCATCGAGGAAATCAGTTCTATGTGACCAGAGATTGAGAAAAACAATTACTTTACCCACATCTTATTAAAATCACCGGTCTTTGTGATTGTAAGGGAAATTCATAATAATGTTGGGATATTACAGAATCAAGAAAGGTATCTATTTCAACTCAACCATATCGTCACAAGCTAATTTCTTGAATATCCATATTTACGTTGTAAACAATTGAATTATCTAACCTCGGTGACTTCACATATTGAGCTGCACATATACCACGGGGTAAATCTTACAAACTTATCTAAATTTTATATAAAAAATTAAAAAGAAAATTAACCCGTGGTGTACCACGGGGTAAATCCTAGTGCATATTATTCTTTTTGCTAATCTAAATAGAAGAGCATGTAACAAAAAAATTACCCTGCTTTATATATTTCATTAACCAAAAAAAAAATGGTCTTCTCAAGAATTTTAACATAGAAGACCGTTAGTTGGTGATATGGACTCACAATAAATAATATTTCATAAGAATTAAGAAAAAAAAAACTGACATGCTAACTTACAGAAAACAAACATTAAACAGTAGTAAGAAGCTAATTACAAAAACAATTATTAACATAATTTTACAAAGAAAAGTTAAAATATAAGTCACTTACATAATCCTGATTAAAACTAAACTAACTGAATTTGTTAAAGTTACCCAGATATTTTCTCATAAAACCTCTCTAAAGAGACTTTTCTACTTCTACATTTTGTTTTGAAGGCAAACATATTATTATTTTCCCAAAAATTCTCTTTCACACATTCCCTCAACCTGAAGTCAAGCCATCGGTATATTCTTTGAGCTTCTAATACGAGTTGTTTCTCGGTATATAAATATCTTCCATATATCTTTTAGTGTAAGGTTGTAGGTGGTCGTAACTGATGTTCGGAGGGAGAAGCATAGGTGATGGTGGAAGCAAATTAAGGGAGTAAAACTTTACCAAAAACTTCATTAAAAAATTTACTCTCAGTTTTTTTTGTACAGCTTTCATGTATAGCTATTTTTTACAGTTTTGCACTATTTCGTAACAGCTTACAGTTTCAGCTTACAGTTTTTCTGTATAGCTTTGGCTATGTTACCAATCTAACTCATTCTCATTTTTTGATAAATAACTCATTCTGACTTTTGTTTGTTACAACATATTTATGATTCATTACATGATAAGTAAGGTATGGTGATCAACAGTAGAGAATGAATAATGAAAAGAGGTCATTAGCCGCTGAGAGATGATAATGAGTGTTGGTAACACAATGCAAAAAGATTGACAAGACATAAGAAAGTTCATAGAGATGTAAGAAGTTAGTAAGCGAGTTAATTATACGTCAAAGGTATGTAATTCAAAGATATTATCTGAAAGTTCACCAAGAGATTTAACATCTTATTATGCATATTACAATCATGATCAAGCGAACTAAAAACCAATTATTACATACTTGATAAATTTTACAAAATAACAATTATAACATAAAAGAGCAATATTTTCTACACTCCAAGGAGAAGCTCTAGCCATTTAAGCGGGATTGGAAGCAGCTCTATCCAAAGGGCTGTCCTCACTCCAAGTAAAGTCGGACTCCAAAACAATGGTGGACCTCCTGAATTCAAACAAAGTAGTAAATGAACTAGTCGGTATCCTGCGTGATATCCGCAGTTTAGTAGAAAACTTTGTTCTGGTATCTTTTGTGTTTATTCCTCGCGCGGCTAATGTGGTTGCCGATAGTCTAGCTAAGCAAGTGTTAGCAGCTTCTGTTGTATCCTCTCCTGTAGAAGACCCTACTCTCTAATTTGCTTCTAATATAAGGAAATCTGTTGACCAAAAAAACAACATAAAAGAGCAATATTATGAGACAAAATAGAATAAAAGAAGAAAAAAAATCCTGACATTTCGTTCAATTAAACAAACTAGGGAAAATTTTGTAACAATTATAACATATAATTCTATACAAGAAAAGACTACATAAGCCCATAAATGAAGTACTATAAATTAATTCATAGTAGGTATTACAGTTCATTATATTTTAAATTGACTACAAATAACGTACGTGGGATATACAAATCAAAAAAAGCATTTAGACTAATTATAAGGAGTAAAAAACAATATTCACAAAATTTTAAATAGTAGTTACAAAAGAAAAAAACACACAAATATAGAGTACTACCGCATGTTGTAGGTCTTTTTAAAAAATGTTAACACACATAATTAATATATATATATATAATTAATTTTAGAAATATAAAATTATTAAAATTATAGCAGACGTAGTCCAGAGTTTCCTCTAGTTACTACTAAATAAAAAGGACATTTTGAGCCCTCTAACAGTGTCCACCTCAGCCAAATAAAAAGAATTATGAAGAAGCCACATAAGCAGTCCTCAAATCTAATTCTCTATTCCTTTAATTTGTGTTGAATGTTAATCGACAAAAAAATGACCTATTGGGCTTACACGATCAAACCAAAATAAAAAACGAAATATGTATATTGGCCTTATAGGTCCACTTAAGCTTAATGGGCTTAAGGACACATTATTTTACGATGACTGAGAGAAGAAAGAAGCTTTTGCAATCATCATCATGATCTCTAAAACTGTTCGCCTTCTTCTGCGCTAAAACCCTATTTTCAGCCATTAACAGTTACCATCTCAAATCTGCTCACCTTCCCACTTCCCAGATCCTGCACTGATGAACCACCGTTTCAACTAAATATACTTCATTGCCTACTCTCCCTAAACTACAATTCTGTTATTATCTACTCTTTCCATACCCTATAAAATTGGGACCTCCCTAATCAAACCATTCCCACCACAACTTTCTCATACCACCTTCAAAACCAGCCATGGCATCAGCATCTATCTCCATCCTTGCAAAAAAAAATTAGCAACAAAACATTTGACGCCCTTGAAGGCCCTTTCTGCAAAGAAGATCTTCTATTCAGGTTAATCCACTTCTGGGAGGCTCGCAATCACACTCGAGGCAACCTTCTCATTGGTCTAGAACTGTTACTTATAGATGAAAAGGTAAGTAAACGAAATATCTATGTCCTTACGCACATCTACCTTTTTTTAAAAAACCATATGTTAATTACCGCAATTCCCACCCGGCAACAAAAATCCAAGCCTTCATACCTACAAACAGAATCAGTTGCTATGAAAACTCCCTCAAACCTAATTCAGTGTACACAATCAACAAATTCATCATAAGCCCGTTCAAGAAAGTTTTTAAAGTTTCTGATCACAAATACAACATATCTTTCTCCAATCAAATAGAATTGCAATATATCTTTCTCCAATCAAACCGAATTGCAAGAAGTTACCAAAGGAGACTACAAAATTGCTTCTTAGAAATTTAGGCTCCGACCTTTCATTGAGTTTGCAGCCATCGTTGACAGAAATAGTCATCTTTATGGTAAGAAATACTTCATCTTCTTAAACTTATTTTCAATTGTATAATTTAAACAACTACTTCTTAATCTGATTGAAATATGTTGTTCAAATTGTAGGCATCATAGGCCAAATTCGTCTCATCACTGGGGACAACCTACAAGACGTTACTACAAATGCTGAAGCACCAAGAACTACCAACGGGAAGTCTAAGGACATAATCTTCTTGCACCTCCTCATGAAAGAATACGGTTTCACATACATACTTATGCCATCAAATCGCACTTGAAGACATTACAATCAAACAAGATGGAGCAGCATAACTAAACCACCAACATATAGGTATTTTCAAATAACTTTTTTAGAAAACCACAAATCCCAATATGTTCATAGGTACTCATTAGAGCATAATCTCAATGCAAACAAAAAAAATCAACTCCCACTCGCAGGAACATCCACAAGAAAGTAACAGGAATCATGGAAAGTAGATGGGTGAAATAGAGCTACAAGTATAGAATCACAAAAGGAAGGAGAGAGAGAGAGATATATCATACATCTTCATAGTCAACCAGACCACCAAGTCGACCTACATTTTTCTGGAAACAAAACTAAACAAATTTCCCTTTATTTTCCCATTAGGTGTTCCCTAGACTATCTAAAGCGTGATTAAACAGAAAAACCAACACATACATACATTTATTCAAATAGCAACGCATACATACACAAAAGTGACGTAAGACCAAAGAATGCTAAAAAATAACAAACAAAAACAAAAAAACCCCAAAAAAAAAAAACAACAAACAAAGAAACACACTTGGAGATAATTTGTATATAAAACACCGCCATATGAACCAGATTCAACTTCATCGAATCCAAATCTCAAAGGACCAAAATACAAAAAAAAAAAAACACAAACCATGCCCGGGAGTATCTCCATTCAATTGAGTCTAGCCGCAATACGGACCTCAGAACACACAAACAAAAAACTAACAAAAACAAAAACTTAATCAGCCAGAACCCAACACACCTCTGGTCCAAACAAAAGCAAAAACAAAATTATAAACACGAAAAGATAATCGAAAAAAGGCTTATGGACTATTACAATTAAAATGGGCTTCGGCCCTTTAATGTTTAAACAAAAAAAACTCAGCATCTATAAACAAAAAACAACTTCACACTAACCCCACAATGATAACCACTAAGTAGGACGACAATGGTCTAAATAATGTTTTTTTTTTCCATTTTAACACTCTATTCTATCATTCACACAACTACAACATCTAAAACCAAAAAAAAAAAAGTTAATTACAATAATCCAAAAATAGAGAAAAAGTCTGATATTAACTAACTCAAATATAAACAAATAAATAAAACATTAACAAAAATAAAATATATATAACATCATATAAAATTAACTCAAAAGATAATCCAAAAATAAAATGTAATCAAAACCTGCACGTAGCGCGGTATATTCCTTGTTCTTAAAAAAACCCAAGTTAATTTTATTTGAACGTTTAATACGGAAAAACGAGCTATTTCACCCCAAGAACTATTATATCTAGCTAGATAGAGCCTGGATTATGACTCGGGAAAAGGACCATTTCCTATCCGTACCATTTGAAAAGCGCAAATTTCTACATATACAAAAAGGTAGTGCCAATTTATACCTAAACTCATATTTTTAAAAAATTTCATATCCAAACTTCTTAAATCGTGCATATTCAAAAATTCGTGTTAGCGGGACGCTAAGTCATATAACACGTGGCTTATGATGTGGCATCGTCTGTTGGAATTTGTACCGGTTTATAACGATTTATAAAACTAGTCCCAAATTCTATTGCCAGGATTCATGTAAATATTGAATTAAATCTATGTCATAAGATTATGAATATACCTGGATAGTTCGCAGCGGAAAGATGAACTAAAATAAACCAAGATTGTAAAGCACTCCAAACGTCGTGCCTCTACTGGTATCCACACGCACACAAACTGGATCGAACGGGATGCTAGTACCGTAGAGATCAAAATCTCAAAGATGACAAACTACTTTTGTCGGGTTATGATTGCGGCTACCAAAAAGAGATGTTTTAACGTGATAACATATGACTTACATATAGTCATTATCGTTAACCTAGATTAGATTAGTAATGGGCCACGAAGCCCAACTAACCTCACGTAGATTATATATATGTATATCGTATACTACATATATATATCTTTTATATAATAAACACTTTATTATAAATACACAACTATAGGTACATACATATCTCATATGATATATACTATAACTTAAACCCAATGTTGATCCAGTTTGCTTAGGTGTGTGACCCTATAGGATCGTATAATATTAGTAATGAACTTCTAAAGTCATTGATTATAAGAGGCTTCTAGCAAAACATTATAATCATCTAATATTATTCGACTATCGAACCTTGACGATACAACTTAAACTAGAGTAAGTACAAATGATTTCAGGACATTCCCAACAATCTCCCACTTGTACTGGAATCATCTATTCCGGTAATCCTTTCGTCTCTATATCTTGATCTTAGCATAAGGCAAGAAATAGTGTCATCCTTATTAAGCTAAATCATATTTATCGAACTCTGATTTATACTGATAAAACAAACGATTGACATTCACCTCGTTTGAGCACGGCCATGCATTTCTCAGTATCAAATCTTCGATAGGCCCAAAGATATTTATCTCCTGTTATATAGGAGGGACAAATCCCATCTTGTTTCATCCCTGTTCCTTACACAGCTCATAATACACCCAATCACTGTCTTTATAATCACCTGTTACGGCTGACGTTTGACAGGATCAAAGCGGACCAATCCATGTATAAGAAAACATGACAAACTCAGGTCAAAGGATTACACTCTATAGTTGTGATGAGAAACTCTTATGACACTCATATAACATTCTTGTAGAGTTCTCATAGCGGGTCAGTCCAATACTGTGTTCTCCAACACATATTAATGTGATTGACTTTAATACTACATATCAATGACTCCATGAAACTTAGTCATCAATCACCTCACATACTAGTCATTTATAGTTATTAATGTCCCATTTTAATAACCTTGACTAGGGACCTCAATAATTTATGTTATCTTTCATTTATAGGGTTTCATGATCAAGTCACGTACTTGATGACCTATAATGATAAAATTATTTTGGGACAATTATTTAATTATCCAATAACCAAATAATAATGAAACAAATTTCATTAATTGAACATACATCAAATGTATGTAAACATGAACATCATAATATGATATAAAATTCTCCCACTAGAATTGATATCACATCTTTAGGCATCTAATGCCACATCAGGATGAGTACATAGCATATTAAACATGTGGAGTACCCTACTCCCACTGTTCAACTTAGAAAGAATTTCTCTCTAAAAGACACATTTTCAAGCAACAAACACTTTGTTCTCGGTGTGGTTGTAAAAATAACCTTTGGTCTCTTTAGGATATCAAAGGAAGTAGCACTTAACAGATTTTATATATTTTATATGATTCATAATCAAATGACTTCAAAAGTCCATCACTATGAAGCTTTTGAATGTGTAAACGATAATGCCAAAGGAAATCATGATTCAAGTCGTTAGGCTTAAATCTTTCAATCCTAATGTTATAGATAGGCACACTTTGATTCAGAACATAAAACCCATTCTCTAATGGATCACTACCATAAAATATCACCACGATCAAATAAACAACACTTGTCTTTAATCGAAAAATGAAATCTTTCCAAATCCAAACAAGAAATAGAAATGATATTCTGCTCACAGCAGATACATAGTAGTAACTATTAAGTTCTAAAACCATGCCAGAAGGTAAGAACAAATGAAATATGCCCACAACTAATGTAGCAACTCTTGCTCCATTCCCAACACGTAGGTCCACTTGTCCTTTCTCCAAAGTTCTACTGTTGCTTAGGCCCTGCATATTAACATAAATATGAGTACCACAGCCGGTATCCAATACCCAAGAAGTAGAAATGGAAGTAGCAACTTTTACTTCTATAACATAGATACCTGGAGAAGAAGTCTTCTTCTTCTTCAGATCTTCCAAATACTTCACACAGTTTCTCTTCCAATGCCCAGAGCCATTACAATAATGACATTTGTCATCACCAGAGGGACCAGCCTTGAACTTCGGAGAAGGATCAGACGCACTAGGATTCTCAATCCCGCTCATCTTACCCTTTCCTTTGTTCTTAAAATGTTTCTTAAACTTTTTGCCCCCTTGCACCATGAGGACATGTGGAGTGTCCTTTCTGATGTTTGGTTCAGCAGTTTTGAGCATTCCATGCAGCTCAGTCAAAGTCTTTGTCAAACTATTCATATTATAGTTCAAAATGAATTGATCATAACTTGACGGCAATGACTGCAAGATGATATCAGTAGCCAACTCTTGGCTGATAGGGGAATCCAGTTTAGCCAGGTTATCAATATAACCCATCATCTTAATGACATGTGGACTAACTGGACTCTCTGATGGTAGCTTGCAACCAAGGAGAGTCTTAACAGTGTTATACCTCTCTGTTCGTGCTTGCTCCTGAAACATCCCTTTCAAGCCATTGATTATCTCAATCGGCGACTCCACGTTCTCATATTGCTTTTGCAAGTCCGAGTTCATGGTAGCCAACATAAGACAACACACATCAACCCTATCACTGACATGCTTATCATAAGCATTTCTCTCTGCATGTGGATGATTTGCCTTAGGCTTCTCAAGCGGCAATTCCTTTTCAAGGACATATTCCTTTTTCTCTTGTTTGAGAACAATTCTCAAATTTCGATACCACTCAAGGAAATTCGATCCATTCAACTTGTCCTTCTCAAGGACGGATCGAAGTGAAAAGAACTATGAGGGTTTGACATCTCTGTATCAAAAGAATAGCAGATGTTAAAATGATGTTCATAAAATTTTAGAAATCTCTACAATTAAGAAAACTCATACTATACTCTAACCAAAACTTTCCTCAAAAGAGTATAGTGTTCCAAGATCCTTATTTCACTAAAATTCAAGTGAGCTTTGGCTCATCGCCCGAATAGTTAGTTATTTAGGTAAGCAACATCCTTGCTAATTATATCCAATATAATTCTTGGTTGTTAGATAACATCTTATGTCATATCCAACATATGTCTCTAAGCCCAAAACCGTTTTGATAGCTTAGTCAAGTAAACCAATCTTTTAATCAAATGGTAACCATTACCATCTGTCTTACTCATGTAATCGTGGACACTCTACTTGGTAAACCTATCACACAATGAAACGAGGCTTGACAGTTGACAAGATTGGGAAGACATCAAAAATACTTGATATTAATTGAGGAATTAATTTTATAACTCAATCTTATATTTAAAATTTATATCCAATATAAATAAAATATAACTAATACATATCTTATATGTAGTTGATAGAATTATAAACAATCTAATTATTTTAATCAAATTAAAATTATTAATTATTTAGAAAATTAATCTTAATTAATTTATATTTTATCTAAATTTTATATCTGATATATAAAAATATATAAATGATACACAACTAATACATATCTAATATGTATAATCATTAATTTGTCAATCGTTCTTAATCATATTAGGATGATTTAATCAAACTAATTATTTTAATCAAATGATTAGTGGAATTTTAATTTACCAAGTCTCTGTGTTCACCGAACATACAAACCACTTGATAACGAATGATAAACAAGAACAATTAAGTTTTGTTTAAGTTATACTATTAAATATTTTAATCATATTAAATTATTAATTATTTGAAAACTTAATCTTAATTAAATTTCAATAGCTCATATCTGATTAGAACATAAAATTTAAAATTTAGAAACTACAGCTCCGATCAGTGTATTTTATAATGACTTTCATTATAAAATATGAATCCACTCAATCGGACATAAAGTTTCTATCATATATATATTATACTTATTCATCAATCAAACATAATATACATATACTTAAAAAAAAAAAAACGTGATGCTTTAACAAAATATATCCAATATATTTTATTTAAATTAATTAGTTATATGTATCATCATATATGCATAACTATTATGCCATACAAGAGACGTGATGAAACATATCATAAGTCTCTCATATTGATGATATAAAAACAAACAGACATGTATTGTCGGATACGTGTTGTTCTTTAACTATATTATATTCATAACTATTATGAGTTGTATAATAATACATGCAATGTAAACAACTTTACATCTCTAGCTACATGTATCGATTATTAATTTATGTTAATAATACATGCAACGTAAACAACTTTACATCTGTGCATGTATCGATTATTAATTCATCAAACATGATAATCAAATTTAACAAACAAAACAAAATTACTTTGCATATCAAATATGAACAGTAAATTAGGTTTAATTCAAAATTATACACGTAAGCTCTGATACCACTGTTGGAATTTGTACCGGTTTATAACGATTTATAAAACTAGTCCCAAATTCTATTGCCAGGATTCATGTAAATATTGAATTAAATCTATGTCATAAGATTATGAATATACCTGGATAGTTCGCAGCGGAAAGATGAACTAAAATAAACCAAGATTGTAAAGCACTCCAAACGTCGTGCCTCTACTGGTATCCACACGCACACAAACTGGATCGAACGGGATGCTAGTACCGTAGAGATCAAAATCTCAAAGATGACAAACTACTTTTGTCGGGTTATGGTTGCGGCTACCAAAAAGAGATGTTTTAACGTGATAACATATGACTTACATATAGTCATTATCGTTAACCTAGATTAGATTAGTAATGGGCCACGAAGCCCAACTAACCTCACGTAGATTATATATATGTATATCGTATACTACATATATATATCTTTTATATAATAAACACTTTATTATAAATACACAACTATAGGTACATACATATCTCATATGATATATACTATAACTTAAACCCAATGTTGATCCAGTTTGCTTAGGTGTGTGACCCTATAGGATCGTATAATATTAGTAATGAACTTCTAAAGTCATTGATTATAAGAGGCTTCTAGCAAAACATTATAATCATCTAATATTATTCGACTATCGAACCTTGACGATACAACTTAAACTAGAGTAAGTACAAATGATTTCAGGACATTCCCAACATCGTCTTTACTAAACGACGTCGTTTTTGAATATTGATTTTAATTTTTAGAAAAAAATTGTAAATACAATGACTCGAACCCAAGACACCTCAATGTTTTAATTTACCAATCGATCCTAGACATATTCAATACATTAAAAACCTTTTTCTATTAAAAACCTTGCACACATTATTTTGGTTTAATTAATTATGGTAAGGTAATTAATTAATTAACTAAACAATCCTTTGACTATGAGAAGGAGACGCTCGAGCTGAACCAGTACATGGCTTAACCATCCGATGATGTCATTCAAGAAAGTAGTTTCGCCGTGATTCAAACTGTTAGCTTAAGCTTGAAGGACAAACAAAGTTAAAAGAGGAAGCTTCTAGACTATTCTTACCAAGAGATGGTTTAGGATTAGTTCAAATTATTCTAGGAGTTATCTATTTAAAACCTATTTCAAGTAGGATTTGGTTTTATGTCTCTTACTCTATATATATATTGTGGCATAACATAAGAGAGATTAAGAGATTATGTGAAGCTTAGTTTTGAGTTATTTTCTAAGCAATAAAAGGTTTTTCAATGGCAGAAGTGTTTTTGAGTTTCTATTTTGTTTGATTCAATATTTGGTATCAGAGCATCATTGAATTAACCAATCTGGAAACAAATACGAACCAAGAGAAGATCTGTTCACAATAAGTTTTTCTCTTTAAAACGTTTTAAAGTTTCGATTGACTAAAGAAGATCATGGCTGTAACATCCTGAAAATTAAAAAGGACTTAGACCCACTCAATTTGTGAAAAAAGAAAGAAAAAAAAAGCCCATTAAGGCCCCATAATCTTGTACGCTAAAACGTTAAAGGTCGAGTCGTTTTTGTGTGTGGCGTATATGTATGTATCTCCTTCTTCATGAGCCGTCAAAAGGAAACGTCGATCAAAAACCCTAAGAGCCTTTGACGTGAGAGAGAGTATGGGAGAGCAAGAGATCGTAAAAGAAAATAGAGAAAAAGGAAGAAGAAAAGATGGTGCCGAGAGATGGAGGTGAGAAGCGGCGAACCGTATGATAATCAACGGAGAAGGAGACGTTGCGGAGGTGGTGGATCTGGTAATCCTTACTGTGACTGTGGCAGGCCACGGTGGTGATGGAAGAGCAAAGTCGGAGTAGATCAGAGGTGGAGAAGGGAAGAACAAGATAGAGTAAGAAGGAAATGAGAGCAGTTTGGAGAGGCATCTTTGGAGGCTCGTAGGTGCCGGAGGTGACATCGGTTTACGAATAGAAAAACACCAGCGGGATCACCATCAAGCCATGAGCTCGTAGCAACTGACGGAAGTCCGATCGGAGTTAAACTCGAGGAGTTATGGTCGATTCTTTCTGGACAAGTAACAGCAAAGTCTGTAAACTCAGAAATCCTATGAAGCTGTTCCGAGATAGGTTCTTCAAGGCAACGTTTGGAGTTCATAACAACGTCCGATTTGCCCGAAACTTTGTGGAGTTCTTCATGCTATTACTACCTACATATTCAACGATGGGATTGTGATTTTAACGGTTAGTTGTGATTTTACTTGTGTGTTTTTGAAGCTCGTTGGTATAGAATAAATGGTGACATTATATGTTTGGTTTGGCAACGAGGTTGGATGGAGCTGCAGCTTGTATGAGTGTTCTTTAATATTGGGTCTGACATGGGAAATGAGAATTGAGTTCCAACCTTTATGTGGCAAAGGTGAGGGTGGTAATCGCGGAAACACAATGATTATTTTCTAAGCATGTTCTTCATGAATTACTTGTATAGGCTTGGAAACTATGTGATTGGATATTTCTATTGTTTGATATTGCGTGATATGATTATAATGTATGATGACATGGTGTGATGCATGATGGAATGAGTTGATGTGTAACATGATAATTGTTGAATGATGATATGAAATGAGATTATGTGATGGGGGCGTGAACATGAGATTTGTTTCGTGACTCTTGATGGGCAAACCTGAGATTGGTTTTGTACCTGGTAATTGGACAAACATGAGATTTGTTTCGTACCTGGCGATTGGACGAACATGAGATTTGTTTCGTGCCATGCTAAGCTGATGAGATTTCGGTTTAGCGTAGTTGATGAATGTGTGTTGCTGATGAATGTGTGTATTGATGAATGTGTTGGTGTTTAAATATGGTTTAAGTAATATTACGAATATGCTAGGTTGAGTATTATGTGAGACCGTTATGCTTGTTGGATGTATGTCAAGAATGTGGAGTCTGATTCTATGCTATGCACTGATTGTTGAATGTGATTAGAATGTCGTCATTGTGTTCACCCTTTTAACTTTTCCCTCAGGTTAAAAGCTTTATGAGACGTGGAACAAGTTTTATGATTGAAGAGTTTTATTTTTAAGAAAAAAGGATTTTGGCGGGACCATTTGAAGAACACTTTGTCTTGGCCGATAAGGCGGGACGGGTGTTACAATTTTGGTATCAGAGCCTAGGTTAAGGTCACTCCGGTTCCGACCGGGAGGGTCAGATTTTAAAGTTTATTTTCAAAAAAAGAAAAAAAAATTATTTCGATTGTTTTATTGCTGTGTGCTTATGTTAAGTGAGTTGATTGACCTTGTTTGAATTTTATGATTGTGTTCTTGTTAAAGTTCTTTCCGCTGCAAGCGTGAAATTAGGTATAGTGTTTGAACTAGTGTTCAGAGGTTATTGAGACGAATGTTTTGTCAGTCATTAGATGCAATGGTGACTTGGTGGAAGCTTTGAATACTTCGTAACGAAAACACTCGCCACGAATTCGAAGACGAATTCATTTTAAGTGGGGAAGAATTGTAACATCCTGAAAATTAAAGCGGACTTAGACACACTCAATTTGTGAAAAAAGAAAGAAAAAAAAGCCCATTAAGGCCCCATAATCTTGTACGCTAAAACGTTAAAGGTCGAGTCGTTTTTGTGTGTGGCGTATATGTATGTATCTCCTTCTTCATGAGCCGTCAAAAGGGAACGTCGATCAAAAACCCTAAGAGCCTTTGACGTGAGAGAGAGTATGGGAGAGCAAGAGATCGTAAAAGAAAATAGAGAAAAAGGAAGAAGAAAAGATGGTGCCGAGAGATGGAGGTGAGAAGCGGCGAACCGTATGATAATCAACGGAGAAGGAGACGTTGCGGAGGTGGTGGATCTGGTAGTCCTTACTGTGACTGTGGCAGGCCACGTTGGTGATGGAAGAGCAAAGTCGGAGTAGATCAGAGGTGGAGAAGGGAAGAACAAGATAGAGTAAGAAGGAAATAAGAGCAGTTTGGAGAGGCATCTTTGGAGGCTCGTAGGTGCCGGAGGTGACATCGGTTTACGAATATAAAAACACCAGCGGGATCACCATCAAGCCATGAGCTCGTAGCAACTGACGGAAGTCCGATCGGAGTTAAACTCGAGGAGTTATGGTCGATTCTTTCTGGACAAGTAACAGCAAAGTCTGTAAACTCAGAAATCCTATGAAGCTGTTCCGAGATAGGTTCTTCAAGGCAACGTTTGGAGTTCATAACAACGTCCGATTTGCCCGAAACTTTGTGGAGTTCTTCATGCTATTACTACCTACATATTCAACGATGGGATTGTGATTTTAACGGTTAGTTGTGATTTTACTTGTGTGTTTTTGAAGCTCGTTGGTATAGAATAAATGGTGACATTATATGTTTGGTTTGGCAACGAGGTTGGATGGAGCTGCAGCTTGTATGAGTGTTCTTTAATATTGGGTCTGACATGGGAAATGAGAATTGAGTTCCAACCTTTATGTGGCAAAGGTGAGGGTGGTAATCGCGGAAACACAATGATTATTTTCTAAGCATGTTCTTCATGAATTGCTTGTATAGGCTTGGAAACTATGTGATTGGATATTTCTATTGTTTGATATTGCGTGATATGATTATAATGTATGATGACATGGTGTGATGCATGATGGAATGAGTTGATGTGTAACATGATAATTGTTGAATGATGATATGAAATGAGATTATGTGATGGGGGCGTGAACATGAGATTTGTTTCGTGACTCTTGATGGGCAAACCTGAGATTGGTTTTGTACCTGGTAATTGGACAAACATGAGATTTGTTTCGTACCTGGCGATTGGACGAACATGAGATTTGTTTCGTGCCATGCTAAGCTGATGAGATTTCGGTTTAGCGTAGTTGATGAATGTGTGTTGCTGATGAATGTGTGTATTGATGAATGTGTTGGTGTTTAAATATGGTTTAAGTAATATTACGAATATGCTAGGTTGAGTATTATGTGAGACCGTTATGCTTGTTGGATGTATGTCAAGAATGTGGAGTCTGATTCTATGCTATGCACTGATTGTTGAATGTGATTAGAATGTCGTCATTGTGTTCACCCTTTTAACTTTTCCCTCAGGTTAAAAGCTTTATGAGACGTGGAACAAGTTTTATGATTGAAGAGTTTTATTTTTAAGAAAAAAGGATTTTGGCGGGACCATTTGAAGAACACTTTGTCTTGGCCGATAAGGCGGGACGGGTGTTACAATTTTGGTATCAGAGCCTAGGTTAAGGTCACTCCGGTTCCGACCGGGAGGGTCAGATTTTAAAGTTTATTTTCAAAAAAGAAAAAAAATTATTTCGATTGTTTTATTGCTGTGTGCTTATGTTAAGTGAGTTGATTGACCTTGTTTGAATTTTATGATTGTGTTCTTGTTAAAGTTCTTTCCGCTGCAAGCGTGAAATTAGGTATAGTGTTTGAACTAGTGTTCAGAGGTTATTGAGACGAATGTTTTGTCAGTCATTAGATGCAATGGTGACTTGGTGGAAGCTTTGAATACTTCGTAACGAAAACACTCGCCACGAATTCGAAGACGAATTCATTTTAAGTGGGGAAGAATTGTAACATCCTGAAAATTAAAGCGGACTTAGACACACTCAATTTGTGAAAAAAGAAAGAAAAAAAAGCCCATTAAGGCCCCATAATCTTGTACGCTAAAACGTTAAAGGTCGAGTCGTTTTTGTGTGTGGCGTATATGTATGTATCTCCTTCTTCATGAGCCGTCAAAGGGAACGTCGATCAAAACCCTAAGAGCCTTTGACGTGAGAGAGAGTATGGGAGAGCAAGAGATCGTAAAAGAAAATAGAGAAAAAGGAAGAAGAAAAGATGGTGCCGAGAGATGGAGGTGAGAAGCGGCGAACCGTATGATAATCAACGGAGAAGGAGACGTTGCGGAGGTGGTGGATCTGGTAGTCCTTACTGTGACTGTGGCAGGCCACGTTGGTGATGGAAGAGCAAAGTCGGAGTAGATCAGAGGTGGAGAAGGGAAGAACAAGATAGAGTAAGAAGGAAATAAGAGCAGTTTGGAGAGGCATCTTTGGAGGCTCGTAGGTGCCGGAGGTGACATCGGTTTACGAATATAAAAACACCAGCGGGATCACCATCAAGCCATGAGCTCGTAGCAACTGACGGAAGTCCGATCGGAGTTAAACTCGAGGAGTTATGGTCGATTCTTTCTGGACAAGTAACAGCAAAGTCTGTAAACTCAGAAATCCTATGAAGCTGTTCCGAGATAGGTTCTTCAAGGCAACGTTTGGAGTTCATAACAACGTCCGATTTGCCCGAAACTTTGTGGAGTTCTTCATGCTATTACTACCTACATATTCAACGATGGGATTGTGATTTTAACGGTTAGTTGTGATTTTACTTGTGTGTTTTGAAGCTCGTTGGTATAGAATAAATGGTGACATTATATGTTTGGTTTGGCAACGAGGTTGGATGGAGCTGCAGCTTGTATGAGTGTTCTTTAATATTGGGTCTGACATGGGAAATGAGAATTGAGTTCCAACCTTTATGTGGCAAAGGTGAGGGTGGTAATCGCGGAAACACAATGATTATTTTCTAAGCATGTTCTTCATGAATTGCTTGTATAGGCTTGGAAACTATGTGATTGGATATTTCTATTGTTTGATATTGCGTGATATGATTATAATGTATGATGACATGGTGTGATGCATGATGGAATGAGTTGATGTGTAACATGATAATTGTTGAATGATGATATGAAATGAGATTATGTGATGGGGGCGTGAACATGAGATTTGTTTCGTGACTCTTGATGGGCAAACCTGAGATTGGTTTTGTACCTGGTAATTGGACAAACATGAGATTTGTTTCGTACCTGGCGATTGGACGAACATGAGATTTGTTTCGTGCCATGCTAAGCTGATGAGATTTCGGTTTAGCGTAGTTGATGAATGTGTGTTGCTGATGAATGTGTGTATTGATGAATGTGTTGGTGTTTAAATATGGTTTAAGTAATATTACGAATATGCTAGGTTGAGTATTATGTGAGACCGTTATGCTTGTTGGATGTATGTCAAGAATGTGGAGTCTGATTCTATGCTATGCACTGATTGTTGAATGTGATTAGAATGTCGTCATTGTGTTCACCCTTTTAACTTTTCCCTCAGGTTAAAAGCTTTATGAGACGTGGAACAAGTTTTATGATTGAAGAGTTTTATTTTTAAGAAAAAAGGATTTTGGCGGGACCATTTGAAGAACACTTTGTCTTGGCCGATAAGGCGGGACGGGTGTTACAATTTTGGTATCAGAGCCTAGGTTAAGGTCACTCCGGTTCCGACCGGGAGGGTCAGATTTTAAAGTTTATTTTCAAAAAAAGAAAAAAAAATTATTTCGATTGTTTTATTGCTGTGTGCTTATGTTAAGTGAGTTGATTGACCTTGTTTGAATTTTATGATTGTGTTCTTGTTAAAGTTCTTTCCGCTGCAAGCGTGAAATTAGGTATAGTGTTTGAACTAGTGTTCAGAGGTTGTTGAGACGAATGTTTTGTCAGTCATCAGATGCAATGGTGACTTGGTGGAAGCTTTGAATACTTCGTAACGAGAACACTCGCCACGAATTCGAAGACGAATTCATTTTAAGTGGGGAAGAATTGTAACATCCTGAAAATTAAAGCGGACTTAGACACACTCAATTTGTGAAAAAAGAAAGAAAAAAAGCCCATTAAGACCCCATAATCTTGTACGCTAAAACGTTAAAGGTCGAGTCGTTTTTGTGTGTGGCGTATATGTATGTATCTCCTTCTTCATGAGCCGTCAAAAGGGAACGTCGATCAAAAACCCTAAGAGCCTTTGACGTGAGAGAGAGTATGGGAGAGCAAGAGATCGTAAAAGAAAATAGAGAAAAAGGAAGAAGAAAAGATGGTGCCGAGAGATGGAGGTGAGAAGCGGCGAACCGTATGATAATCAACGGAGAAGGAGACGTTGCGGAGGTGGTGGATCTGGTAGTCCTTACTGTGACTGTGGCAGGCCACGGTGGTGATGGAAGAGCAAAGTCGGAGTAGATCAGAGGTGGAGAAGGGAAGAACAAGATAGAGTAAGAAGGAAATAAGAGCAGTTTGGAGAGGCATCTTTGGAGGCTCGTAGGTGCCGGAGGTGACATCGGTTTACGAATATAAAAACACCAGCGGGATCACCATCAAGCCATGAGCTCGTAGCAACTGACGGAAGTCCGATCGGAGTTAAACTCGAGGAGTTATGGTCGATTCTTTCTGGACAAGTAACAGCAAAGTCTGTAAACTCAGAAATCCTATGAAGCTGTTCCGAGATAGGTTCTTCAAGGCAACGTTTGGAGTTCATAACAACGTCCGATTTGCCCAAAACTTTGTGGAGTTCTTCATGCTATTACTACCTACATATTCAACGATGGGATTGTGATTTTAACGGTTAGTTGTGATTTTACTTGTGTGTTTTTGAAGCTCGTTGGTATAGAATAAATGGTGACATTATATGTTTGGTTTGGCAATGAGGTTGGATGGAGCTGCAGCTTGTATGAGTGTTCTTTAATATTGGGTCTGACATGGGAAATGAGAATTGAGTTTCAACGTTTATGTGGCAAAGGTGAGGGTGGTAATCGCGGAAACACAATGATTATTTTCTAAGCATGTTCTTCATGAATTGCTTGTATAGGCTTGGAAAATATGTGATTGGATATTTCTATTGTTTGATATTGCGTGATATGATTATAATGTATGATGACATGGTGTGATGCATGATGGAATGAGTTGATGTGTAACATGATAATTGTTGAATGATGATATGAAATTAGATTATGTGATGGGGGCGTGAACATGAGATTTGTTTCGTGACTCTTGATGGGCAAACCTGAGATTGGTTTTGTACCTGGTAATTGGACAAACATGAGATTTGTTTCGTACCTGGCGATTGGACGAACATGAGATTTGTTTCGTGCCATGCTAAGCTGATGAGATTTTGGTTTAGCGTAGTTGATGAATGTGTGTTGCTGATGAATGTGTGTATTGATGAATGTGTTGGTGTTTAAATATGGTTTAAGTAATATTACGAATATGCTAGGTTGAGTATTATGTGAGACCGTTATGCTTGTTGGATGTATGTCAAGAATGTGGAGTCTGATTCTATGCTATGCACTGATTGTTGAATGTGATTAGAATGTCGTCATTGTGTTCACCCTTTTAACTTTTCCCTCAGGTTAAAAGCTTTATGAGACGTGGAACAAGTTTTATGATTGAAGAGTTTTATTTTTAAGAAAAAAGGATTTTGGCGGGACCATTTGAAGAACACTTTGTCTTGGCCGATAAGGCGGGACGGGTGTTACAATTTTGGTATCAGAGCCTAGGTTAAGGTCACTCCGGTTCCGACCGGGAGGGTCAGATTTTAAAGTTTATTTTCAAAAAAGAAAAAAATTATTTTGATTGTTTTATTGCTGTGTGCTTATGTTAAGTGAGTTGATTGACCTTGTTTGAATTTTATGATTGTGTTCTTGTTAAAGTTCTTTCCGCTGCAAGCGTGAAATTAGGTATAGTGTTTGAACTAGTGTTCAGAGGTTGTTGAGACGAATGTTTTGTCAGTCATCAGATGCAATGGTGACTTGGTGGAAGCTTTGAATACTTCGTAACAAAAACACTCGCCACGAATTCGAAGACGAATTCATTTTAAGTGGGGAAGAATTGTAACATCCTGAAAATTAAAGCGGACTTAGACACACTCAATTTGTGAAAAAAGAAAGAAAAAAAAGCCCATTAAGGCCCGATAATCTTGTACGCTAAAACGTTAAAGGTCGAGTCGTTTTTGTGTGTGGCGTATATGTATGTATCTCCTTCTTCATGAGCCGTCAAAAGGGAACGTCGATCAAAAACCCTAAGAGCCTTTGACGTGAGAGAGAGTATGGGAGAGCAAGAGATCGTAAAAGAAAATAGAGAAAAAGGAAGAAGAAAAGATGGTGCCGAGAGATGGAGGTGAGAAGCGGCGAACCGTATGATAATCAACGGAGAAGGAGACGTTGCGGAGGTGGTGGATCTAGTAGTCATTACTGTGACTGTGGCAGGCCACGGTGGTGATGGAAGAGCAAAGTCGGAGTAGATCAGAGGTGGAGAAGGGAAGAACAAGATAGAGTAAGAAGGAAATAAGAACAGTTTGGAGAGGCATCTTTGGAGGCTCGTAGGTGCCGGAGGTGACATCGGTTTACGAATATAAAAACACTGGCGGGATCACCATTAAGCCATGAGCTCGTAGCAACTGACGGAAGTCTGATCGGAGTTAAACTCGAGGAGTTATGGTCGATTCTTTCTGGACAAGTAACTGCAAAGTCTGTAAACTCAGAAATCCTAAGAAGCTGTTCCGAGATAGGTTCTTCAAGGCAACGTTTGGAGTTCATAACAATGTCCGATTTTCCCGAAACTTTGTGGAGTTCTTCATGCTATTACTACCTACATATTCAATGATGGGATTGTGATTTTAACGGTTAGTTGTGATTTTACTTGTGTGTTTTTGAAGCTCGTTGGTATAGAATAAATGGTGACATTATATGTTTGGTTTGGCAACGAGGTTGGATGGACCTGCAGCTTGTATGAGTGTTCTTTAATATTGGGTCTGAAATGGGAAATGAGAATTGAGTTTCAACGTTTAACTGGCAAAGGTGAGGGTGGTAATCGCGGAAACACAATGATTATTTTCTAAGCATGTTCTTCATGAATTGCTTGTATAGGCTTGAGAACTATGTGATTGGATATTTCTATTGTTTGATACTGCATGATATGATTATAATGTATGATGACATGGTGTGATGCATGATGGAATGAGTTGATGTGTAACATGATAATTATTGAATGATGATATGAAATGAGATTATGTGATGGGGGCGTGAACATGAGATTTGTTTCGCGTCTCGTGAGGGTGCGAACATGAGATTTGTTTCGTGACTCTTGATGGGCAAACCTGAGATTGGTTTTGTACCTGGTAATTGGACGAACATGAGATTTGTTTCGTACCTGGGGATTGGACGAACATGAGATTTGTTTCGTGCCATGCTAAGCTGATGAGATTTTGGTTTAGCGTAGGTTATGAATGTGTGTTGATGATGAATGTGTGTATTGATGAATGTGTTGGTGTTTAAATATGGTTTAAGTAATATTACGAATATGCTAGGTTGAGTATTATGTGAGACCGTTATGCTTGTTGGATGTATGTCAAGAATGTGGAGTCTGATTCTATGCTATGCACTGATTGTTGAATGTGATTAGAATGTCGTCATTGTGTTCACCCTTTTATCTTTTCCCTTAGGTTAAAAGCTTTATGAGACGTGGAACAAGTTTTATGATTGAAGAGTTTTATTTTTAAGAAAAAAGGATTTTGGCGGGACCATTTGAATAACACCTTGTCTTGGCCGATAAGGAGGGACGGGTGTTACAATGGCAGACACAGAAAGTTCTTCAGGCGTGTTGGTTGTGGTAACAAACTCAACTAAAGAAAGTAACAGCTCCTCAATTCAATGTCCGATGCTTAGTACTTCTAATTACACCGTATAGGCTATGAGGATGGATGTTATCCTTCGTATAAACAGGGTATGGGAAGTGATTGAAACAGGATCAGACAATGAAGAAAAGAACAATCTAGCTAAAGATCTTCTTTTTCAGTCCATACCAGAATCTCTAATTATGCAGGTAGGAAATCTTGCTACTGCCTAGGCTGTTTGGGAAGCAATCAAGTATAGGAATATTGGAGTAGACAGGGTACAAGAAGCAAGCTTACAGACTTTGATGGCAAACTTTGATCGACTAAAGATGAAAGATAGCGACAAGATTGACGATTTTGTTGGAAAACTCTCTGAGATTTCTACTAAATTAGCAGTTCTGGGAGAAAGTATTGAAGAATCAAAACTTGTGAAAAAATTTCTGAAGAGTCTACCAAGAAAGCGATACATCCATATCATTGCTAGTCTCAAACAAATCCTTGATCTAAACAAAACTAGTTTCAAAGACATTGTGTGCCGACTCAAGGTGTATGAAGAAAGAATTTGTGATGAGGAGGAGCAGCTAGAAGAAGAACAAGGAAAAC
Organism: Camelina hispida; assembly: GCA_023657505.1. NCBI lineage: Eukaryota > Viridiplantae > Streptophyta > Magnoliopsida > Brassicales > Brassicaceae > Camelina > Camelina hispida. The sequence goes on along the minus strand of CP094632.1, from coordinate 14,682,881 downwards.
TTATGTACGCCAACATGGATTCCCAACAATATCAAGAAAACTTTGGAGCTCAACGAGGTAGAGGTCAAGGTGGAGGCAGGTTTTACGGACGTGGCAGAGGACGAGGACGATTTGGAGCTCAACAAGTCAGAGGTTACAAGAGAGATAAGTCTAATATCGTGTGTTACAGATGCGATAAGACAGGTCATTATGCATCTAATTGTCCACACAAGTTGTTAAAGCTTCAAGAAGCTATAGAAACCGAAGAGGAAGATACGCACCAAGCAGATGAGTTGATGATGCATGAGGTCGTTTATTTGAATGAGAAGAACGTGAAACCTAACAACTTGGATAAACACACAGCAGGGGATAATATTTGGTATTTAGACAATGGAACTAGTAATCACATGACTGGGAATCTGAGTTACTTTTTCAAGATTGATGAAATTATTATAGGCAAGGTTCGTTTCGGAGATGATTCTCGTATTGACATCAAAAGCAAATGATCAATCTTGTTCGTATGCGAGGATGGTGGTAGAAAGGTCTTGAACGAAATATATTTTATCCCAAAATTGAGAAGTAATATCATCAGCCTCAGTCAGGCTACATAAGCTGGATGTGATGTTAGAATGAAAAAGGACTATTTAACTTTGTGTGATCGAGATGGTAAGCTTATAGTCAAGGCTAACAGGTCAACAAATAGACTATACAAGGTGGTGATGCAGGTCGAAAGCATTCGATGTCTGCAAGTTGTGACCACAAGTGAATCTTCAAAGTGGCACGCGAGGCTAGGACACATAAGAATCGAGGGTATGAAATCTATGTTAAGAAATAGAATGGTCACAGGCTTACCAGTTTTCACAATGGATAAAGAAACATGCTCATCATGTTTACTTGGGAAACAAATAAGGCAATCATTCCCTAAAGCAACTTCATTCCGAGCCTCACACATATTAGAACTAGTTCATGGAGACTTTTGTGGGCCTATTACGCCTACTACAGCTGCTGGTAATCGATACATCTTTGTATTGATTGATGATCATTCACGCTATATGTGGACAGTTCTTATGAAAGAAAAGAGTGAAGCATTCACAAGGTTCAAAAGTTTTAAAGCTATTGTTGAACAAGAGTCAGGAACCAAGATAACAACTTTCAGGACAAATTGTGGTGGAGAATTTGTTTCAGATGATTTTAACAAGTTTTGTGAAGATTCAGGTATACTTAGACACCTCACAGCATCCTATTCACCACAATAGAATGGTGTGGTTGAAAGAAGGAACATGACTCTACTTGAGATGACTAGAAATATTCTTAGCACATGAGAGTGCCAAATTATTTATGGGGAGAAGCAGTGCGACATGCTACTTATCTTATAAATAGAGTGGCTACAAAAGCCTTGGTGAATAAGAGACCATATGAAGTGTACAAGAATAAGAAACCAAACCTGGAGCATCTCAGAGTGTTTGGTTGTGTTGGATATGCGAAAATTGAAAGTCAGCATCTAAAGAAACTGGATGATCGTTCTAAAGCTTTACTGCATCTTGGCACAGAACCATGATCCAAAGCTTACAAACTCTTTGATCATTCAAGGCAAAGAATTATTGTCAATAGGGATGTGGTGTTTGACGAAAATTCCAGCTGGAAATGGAACAGAGAAACAGAGGAAGATGACTCGGGTACGTTCAAAATAAACTTTGAACCAACGTCCGGAAACAATGTTATGATAAGAGAAATAGAAGAAACAGAGGATAGCAAAGTTGAAACAGGGGATGAAGATAGCGGTGGTGAAAATATCACGACTTTGGTCACGAAAACTGGTAAGAAAGAAAATTTTGTTGCAGAACCAGTTACAGAGGAAGAACAGGTTCAGCCAGTGTTGCGGAGATCGACTAGAGTAGTGACTAAGCCTCGATATTTGGATGATTATGTACTTATGGCTGAACTAGAGGGTCAGCGTCTGTTGCTAACCATGAATGAGGAACCTTGGGAGTTTGAAGAAGCAAAGGAGTTGCAGGTTTGGCGAAACGCTTGTGATGCGGAGATTAGCTCTATCAAAAGGAACAATATTTGGACTTTAGTAGATCTACCTACAGGAGCTAAACCCATCGGACTAAATGGGTGTTTAAAATCAAAAGAAACTCTGGTGGAAGTGTTAACAAGTTGATGTTCATATATTTTACCTTGTTTTCTCTTAGTATTTCCACTTCTTTTGCATAATTTACCATCTAGTTTAGCTCTTTTTGCATAGCTTTAGGACTGTTTATGCATTAGTGTGTAGTTGCATTGCATTTGCATATTTTCTCGCATAAACAGGTGATTTTGGAGCCTAAGGAGCATGGAAGCAATGCTAAAGAAGATTGGAGCTAAGAAGAGAAGAAAACAAAGAAGTTAGAGCTGAAAAATCAAGGCCCGGAGTTCCACTCGACCGACTACTCGACCATACACTCGGCCGAGTGCAGAGGAAGACTCGACCGAGTGGAGAGAGCAATCAAGAAGTCAACTCGACCGGTCACTCGACCGAGTACATGGTCGATTTGACCGAGCCGCCTATCTATTTTGTTTTTAGCATTTTATTAGGGCTTCCACTCCTTCCCTATATAAAGCCTTGTACCCTCAGCCACCAAGAGTCCAGCTTTTTAGATATTCCTTTTGGGAATTTCTACTTTTTGCTTTTTATATTTTTAGACTCTCTTCTACTTTTGTGGAAGAGCACAAAGAAATTCTTAGATTTTGTTGGTTCCATAACTTTCAAGATATTAAGAATTCGTGTTTGATTCCTTATTCAATATTGTAGATCTCTATTTTATCTATCTAATCATGCAAGTTTCATCATTTTCTGGGTTTATTACTTTGTTGTTCATCATGTGTGATTGTGAGTAGTTTGCTTAGATCTTAGGGATGGTTTAGGCTAGATGATGGTTGTGGTTGTTTGATCTGGTCAAGCTTGATTGTTTTAGGTCTCTTCTTGGCTAGATATTCTCTATGCTGATCCTATAACCGAGAGGGTAGGGTTAGATCTTAAACTTCTTAGCATCACACCAATGTCTAGGTTGCTAGATAAGGCTAGATCTAGAGTTTATCATTAGGCATGCTAAGAGATTAGATGTCTTATTTGATTTTCGACTTGAATGATCTGTTGTTTAATGCTTGCTTTTACATGTTCTTTGCTATGTGAGAACTAGTCTAGATCTGTATAAGCCTGATTGTTTTTGCCATGAGAATGGATCAACATGTTATTTGAGATCATTGTCAAGAGATTAGCTCATATTGCTTGAGATTTGTTGATCAAGTTAGATAACCACAATGCAGAGTCTAGCCCATGAATCCATCCCTAAGACCTTGCTTTTCTATTGATTTTCTAGTTTAAATCCTGCTGTTTGTTTGTTGTTTGATTCGTTCTTGTATTACTCTGTTTTATTGGTTCTGCTCTGTTTTCTGGATTTAACCAACTCGACCTTGTACTCGATCGAGTGCTTGCTCGAGTTCATCCCCATATTTTCTTATTTCTGTTTGCATTTGTCCTGTTTCATTTCCTGTTACATTCTAGTTATATTTCTGTTGCATTCATTTAGTTTGTTGTTCATTACTTGCATTACTATAGTTTCTATTTCTGTCCTTGTTTCATCCTTAGTGTTGGTTAAGTCTGTTCTGTTTGCATTTGGCATCTAGTTCTAGTAGCTTTTACTTTCTACATTTTACATTTCATCAATAGGTTGTTAGTGACAAACATCCTTCATATTTGGCTTGACTTAGACATATATGCACATCCTGATTGCTTGCAAAACTCATTTAGGATTGACACCTCTTATACTGAAATTGCATAAGGGGAATTGAAACACCTTACACTCCACCCATTCATATCATCTTTCATATCATCACCACCTCACACAAGAAAAAGATAGTTTCAATTTGGCGCCGTTGCCCATTTGAGTGTGTTTTGTGACAATTAGGATCAATAGAATTTTAAGATTGAGTTCGTTTATCCATTTAAGCGCTACTAGATTGAGGAATGAGATTTCTGGTTTTGCTCAAAGGAATAATGAGAGCTTTTGTGAAGCTTGGGAAAGATTCAAAAGCTTCCAGACTCAGTGCCCTCACCATGGCTTTAGTAATGAGTCCCTTCTAAGTACCTTGTACAGAGGAGTCCTCCCAAAGATTAGGATGCTTCTTGACACAGCCTCCAATGGCAATTTTCTGAATAAGAATGTGGAAGAAGGATGGGAGTTAGTAGAGAACCTTGCTCAGTCAGATGGCAACTACAATGAGGATTATGACAGAACAGTGAGGTTTTTCCCCAATGATCAAGAGGAAAAGTACAAGAAAGACTTGAAAGCTGTGACTGAGAAGCTAGATAGGATCCTCCTTGGCCAACAAAAGCACATTAATTTTGTTGGTGAAGAAGTGGTTCCTGTTCAAGATGGGGAGAGTGAGTTTGTTGAGCTTTGTTACATGCAGAACCAAGGAGGATACAAAGGTTACAACCAAGGAGGAGGATTCAAGCAAAACAACCTCTCTTATAGGAGCACCAATGTAGCCAATCCTCAAGACCAAGTCTATCCACCTCCACAGCCTCAACAGCAAAACAACTATGCCCCCAAGCAACAACATCAAGTGTTCCAGCCTCCATTGTGTCCGCCTCCAGGGTTTCAGACCTCCCAAGGCCAGGAACAAGACTTAAGAGCAATGATGCAACAGCTGTTGATTGGGCAAACCAATGGAAAGATTGAGGAGGCTAAACAGTTTGCTGAGTTGAACGAAAGGCTCACATCCCAGTATAATGATCTCAACATGAAGTTTGAAGGTCTCAACTCTAGAGTGAATGAAACACATAAGTTTGTGGTATGGATAATGAATGTATGGAATAGTGAGATATAAAATGAATGGATGGTAGGGTGTTTCAATTCCCATTATGCAGTTGTAGTATAAGAGGTGTCAATCCAATCTGAGCGTTTGCAAGCAATCAGGATGTGCATATATGTCTAAGTCAAGCCAAATATGAAGGATGTTTGTCACTAACAATCCTATGATGAAATGTAAAATGCAGAATGTAAAAGCTACTAGAACTAGATGCTAAATGTAAATGAAACAGAAAGATTATGACAGTTATGAAGCTAGAACAGAAATAGAAACTATGGTAATGAACTAATGCAAGACAAGTAATGAACAGAACACCAAGTGAATGCTATTGAAATGCAACGAGAATGAAACAGAAAATAAGACAGGACAACTACAAAGCATAAACAAAAGTTCTGGGGATGAACTCGAGCAAGCACTCGATCGAGTGTAGATTGAGTGCAGGGTCAAGCTGGACAAATCCGTGAAACAGAGCAATGCAAGAAAAACAGAGCAATACAAAAGCGAATCAAACAACAATCAAACAACAGGATTTAGACTTAGAAATCAATAAACAAGGAAGGCCTTGAGGAGGGATTCATGGGCTGGACTTTGATTGAGGTCATCTAACTTGGTCAACAAATCACAAACAACTTGAGCTAATCTCTAGACATATATTTCTAAGACATGTTTAATCCACTCTCATGGCAAGAAACAATCAAACTCATGCATCTCTAGACTTGTTCTCACAAAGTAAAGAATCTACACAAGCAGACATTAACCAATATGTCAAATACCAAACAAGACCACTAATCTCTGAGCAAGCCTAATGGTAAACTCTAGATCTAGCCTTATCTATGCTTTTTAAACATTGGTGTGATGCTAAGATGCTTCAAATCAGATCCTACCTTCTCAGATATAGGATCAGCATTAAGAACATCTAGCCTAGAAGGGATCTACAACAATCAAGCTTGACCAAATCAAACAAACCTCAAACACAACCCAGCCTAACCCATCCTCAAGATCCTAAGCAACTACTCACAAGAACACATGATGAACATCAGAGTCATAAACCCAGAAAATATTGAAACTTGCATCAAAAAAAAAGATAAAGCAAAAATCTACAATATTGGAGAAAGAATCAAACTCGAATTCTCAATATTTAGAAAGTTATGAAACCAACAATATTGAAGAATCTAGTGTTTTCTCCTTCCAAAGAAGGTACAAGATCTAAAATATAAAAGTGCAAAAGGAATAATTCCCAAAAGGGTAAAAACTAGGTTTCTGACTATCTAAAAAGCTGGACTCCTTGGTGGCTGCTGGTACAAGGCCTTTAAATAGAAAAAGTAGTGGAAGCCCTAAAAATGCTGATCCTATATCCTTGGTGGCTGCTGGTACAAGGCTTTTTATATTTTTTAGATCTTTAGCTACTTTTGGAGAAAAACAAGAGATTTCTTGATACTTGTTTGTTTAATAACTTTCAAAGTATTAAGATTTAGAGTTTGATTCCTTCTTCAAAATTGTAGATCTTTGCTTTATCTATCTAATCATGCAAGTTTCATCATTTTCTGGGTTTATGATTTCGTTGATCATGTTGTGTGATTGTGAGTAGTGTGCTTAGATCTTACGGATGGGTTAGGCTGGATTATGGTTGTGGTTGTTTAGATTGGTCAAGCTTGTTTGTTATAGATCTCTTCTAGGCTAGATATGCTCTATGCTGACCGCATAACCGAGAGGGTAAGTGATGTTCATATATTTTACCGAGAGGGTAAGTGATGTTCATATATTTTACCATGTTTTCCCTTAGTTTATTCACATCTTTTGCATCTTTTGTTATCCATTTTTACCAATATTGTGTAGCTTTAGGACTAATCATGCATTAGAGTTTAGTTGCATTGCATTTGCATCTTTTCATGCATAAACAGGTGATTTTGGAGCTTAAAGAGCATGGAAGCAATGCTGAGGAGAAGTGAAGCAATCATGAAGGGAAAGCAAGAGACTTAAGGCTGAAAAACCAAGGTCCAGAGTCTAACTCGACCGCACACTCGACCAGACACTCGACCGTGTGCTGAAGAGGACTCGACCGAGTGGAGAATGCACGAGAAAAGCCAGCTCGACCTGCCACTCGACCGAGCACAGGTCGAGTTGACCGAGCCGTTGACTGTTTTGACTTTTAGTATTTTTAGGGCTTCCACTCCCCTTCCTATATAAAGCCTTGTACCAACAGCCACCAAAAGAGTCCAGCTTTTTAGATATTCTCTAAACCTAGTTTTTACCCTTTTGGGAATTATTCCTTTTGCACTTTTATCTTTCTTAGATTTTGTACTTGTTTGAAGAGAGAAAAGACTAGATTCTTGTATTTTGTTGGTTCCATAACTTTCAAAATATAAAGATTTCGAGTTCCATTTCTTCTTCAATATTGTAGATCTCTGTTTTATCTTTCTAATAATGCAAGTTTCAATATTTTTTGGGTTTATGACTTTGATGTTCATCATGTGTTCTTGTGAATAGTGGCTTAGGATCTTGAGGATGGGTTAGGCTGGGCTGTGAATGAGGTTTGTTTGGCTTGATCAAGCTTGATTGTTGTAGATCTCTTCTAGGGTAGATGTTCTTAATGCTGATCCTATATCTGAGAGGGTAGGATCTGATTTCAAGCATCTTAGCATCACACCAATGTTTAAGAGGCATAGATAAGGCTAGATCTAGAGCTTACCATCTTGCTTGCTAAGAGATTAGAGGTTTTGTTTGGTATGAGACATATTTCTTAATGCCTGCTTGTGTAGAATCTTTACTTTGTGAGAACAAGTTTAGAAGATGCATAGGTTTGATTGTTTTTTTGCCATGAGAGTGGATTAAACATGTCTTAGATACATATGTCTAGAGATTAGCTCATGTTGCTTGAGATTTGTTGATCAAGTTAGATAGCCTAAATCATTGGTCCAGCCCATGAATCTCTCCTCAAGTCCTTCCTTGTTTATTGATTTCTTAGTCTTAATCTTGTTGCTTGCTTGTTGTTTGATTCGCTTTGGTAGTACTCTGTTTTTATTGCATTGCTCTGTTTTCCGGATTTGCCTAGCTCGACCACCCACTCGACCTACACTCGGTCGAGTGCTTGCTCGAGTTCTTCCCCAGAACTTTGAGTTTATGATTTGTGATTGTCTTGTTTCATCCTAGTTGCATTTCTGTTGCATTTACTTAGTGTCCAGTTCATTACTTGTCTTGCATTAGTTCATTAGCATAGTTTCTACTTCTGTTGGTTGCATTATTACTGTTATAATTATCATGTTTCATTTGCATTTAGTCCCTAATTCTTGAAGTTTACTTTCTCAATTTACATTTTCATCTTAGGATTGTTAGTGACAAACAATCTTGCATTTGGCTTGACTTAGATTGATATACATATCTTAATTGTTCACAAACACTCATTTAGGATTGACACCTCTTATACTGCAACTGCATAAGGGGAATTGAAACACCCATTCATCCATTCCATATCTCACCATTGCATACATTCATCATCATTCCACCACACACAAATAATCTTGTTTCAATTTGGCGTCGTTGCCTATTTGAGTGTGTTTCTATGACATTTAGGATCATTAAACGTCTAAGATTAAGTTCGTTTATACACTTGTGAAGTTGCTGCACTCGAATCTTCTTTTGCTTGGCTGTGTTGAGTTTCAGGTACCAGCTCGACCACACACTCGACCACCACTCGACCGAGTCGTGATCGAGCACCTGATCGAGTCAGACGCCGGATCTACATAGACAGCACTTCCTCGACTCGACTATCAACTCGAGCCTGTGCTCGACCGAGTGTCTGTTCGAGTCAGTTACCATGTTTCAAGGCAGTCAATTCCATTATGCACCTATGCACCATCAACAAAGTTTCCAGCCTCAATGGTGTCACCCTCCAGCATTTTAGACATACCAAGCCCAAGAACCTGACTTAAGAGCTATGATGCAACAACTATTGCTTGGGCAAGCCAATCAACAGACTGAGGCAGCAAGGCAGTTTGGAGAGCTGAACCACACATTGGATTCTTATTCTCATGACCTGAGTAACCAACTTGAGAGTCTGACCTCTACATTCCAGTACATGGAACACTCCATTGCCTCTACTTCAGCTCCTAAGCCACACCATCTTCCTCCACAAGCTATTCCAAACCCAAGGGAGATCACTGTTAAAGTTATCCGTCTCCATGAGAAATATGTCACTGAGGACGGTGAGATTCAAGGTGGGGAGGATTGGTCACTAATTGAAGCCCAGAGTTAAGGTTTTACTGAGCAAACTGAAGCAGAGAAACCACTCGACCAGGTGCTCGACCACACACACGATCGAGTACCTGATCGAGTGACTAATCGAGTTGCAGACACAGAAGCTGTTAAGCCTGCTAGATACATTCCTCCTGCTTACAAACCGCCTCTACCATTCCCAGGACGTTTCAAGGCTCAAAGGATAAGGGAATTGAGGGAGATCATTGAGAAAAAGGAGAAGATGGCTTTGCAACAAGAGAAGGAGAAAGCCTTGAAGGAAGAGGTTGTTATTGAGAAGAAGGAGGTGATGGCTATACAAGAGGTCATCATTGCTTACCAAGAAGAAGAGAGAGGACCTGCTTTGGAACAGTATGCTCCATACCCTCTCTATCAGGATTTTTTACTTGAGATGTAAAAAAAAAAGGGCTCATGACCAAGATATGAAGGAATTGAAAGAGATTGGGAAAGCTATTGTCCCAACAAAGCTTGAAGATCCAGGCTCAATCAACTTACCCAGTTCCATCAGCTACATGCACTTCAATAAGTGCCTTTGTGATTTAGGAGCTTCAGTGAGCTTGATGCCATACTCAGTGGCTGAGAAGTTGGGGTATGAGGACTTCAAGGACAGCAACTACTATGTCAGTCTAGCAGATGGATCCAAGAGGGATGTGGTTGGAGTGATTGAAAACCTCCCTATCAAAATAGGAGAAGCAAGGATCCCAACTGATTTTGCAATCATGAGCATGGAACAAGAGCCTGAAGACCCTCTTATCTTGGGAAGGCCATTCTTAGCTACAGCTGGGGCTGTTATTGATGTGAAGATGGGGACTATCAAGCTCCACCTGACTGAAGACTTCACTATGAAGTTTGACATCAACAATCCCACTAATCTGCCTTCAAAATATGATCCACCTTACACTATCAAAAGAAAGGAGGATCATGAGGTCTCAAGTGAGGAAACTGCTTCAAGGGGTAAGCTAACCTTTCAAGCAGATTCAGTGGAGAAGCTTAAGAATTCTGTTCAAGAACTGACTGCTTTAGTCAAGAATCACCAAGTCAAGCTGAACAAAAATTCTTGGAAGAAGGCAAGACCAAGACTCAAGTTTAAGAAGAAAAATGGTACAAGTGCTAAGGAAGTAGTGATCAAGAAGGAACACAAGTGTTATCAAGTAGAACCAGGGGGGATTTCATCACCTCCTTGGTCTCTAACTCAAGCCTGAAAAGGCATCAAAGTCAAGCTTAGTGACTTTAAACAAGCTCACTAGGGAGGAAGTCCCTAAGGTATCCCTGTATATATTGCTTTGGAATTTTGGTATTTTGTTTTTTTGCTTTAGTGTTTTCATGGTCAGGGAGGCTAGGGAGTCTGAATAGAAGAGGAAGGATCAGCTAATGGAGATTCGCAGTCCAGCTCGACCCCCCCACTCGGACACGCACTCGACCGAGTCAAGGTCGATCGCCGTCGTCGAGCTGCCCCAATCTCCATCTCCAAGTCACCAAGAGGACCCAAACTACTCCTATGACAGCATGCAGATGGATGTGGACAATTTCTTCCACAATCCCTAAGGTACCATCATCACCTTCACTTGTAAATACCATAGCATCTCATATTATGTTTTGTTTTTGATCTTGAATCCTCTTACAAATTTCTTTCACACAGAGGACTGTGTGATTTAAGTTTGGGGGAGGGTTTGAGATAGCATTTGATGTTGTGTTTTGTGTTCTTATTTCAAAATTTTATCATCATCATGTTAGCACTTGCATAAGCATCTAAGGCATAGAAAAACCATAAAAATTTGAAATTTTTTTGCAAAAAGCCTTATTAAAAAAAGAGTGTTCATGTAGTTTGCATTGCATATTAGGATCTTGATTAGCATGTTTCATGAAGAATTGTTTAATATTTGCATTAGGGATCTATGATGAGTTTTTCCTTGTTAGCTTGCTTAATTCACTAGACTAGGATCAATGCCCAAGTTAATAGTACTTTGATGCTAGTTGAGTGGTTAGAAGCATAAGATTGAACCAAGTATTGAATTCCTGCATTGCATTTGGTCTAAATTGAAACATGTTGTGATTTGACACCATTTCCTACTTATAAGAACCTAATATTGAACTTCAATTATCAATGTGTGCATTGCTTTAAACTCATGGGTACCATATACATATTTGGATCATCTTTCTCCTTTTACCACTCTTGTTGATCCAAGTAGCTGATTTCACTTTTAAATCAGTTTCCCTACCCCTTAACCAAACTTTCTTTCAAGGCATGTTTATTCTTGTGTGTGTGAGGCCTTTTTGGGGTTGAGCTTGGTAGAAAGTGTTAGGTTTGAGCTGACAAGAGTAAAACCTTGTGTAGTTCTAGTTTGCAATTTTCAAACTAGATAGGACTAGGTGGTTCACTTGTTGGGATTGAGACTTGGTTGTTTTGAAAAGGAAAAGAAAAAAAAAAAGAGGAAAAAGAGAAAGAAAAGGGTAGAGTCTTTAGGAGGGGAATGTGTTTAAGTAAAAGCTAAAGTCTAGTGAAAGGACGGGAAGTAAAAAAATTTTGTTATCTAAGATGGTTCTAGTTAAAAAAAAAGAAAATAAAGCAAAGAAAACTTTAGCAAAAAGCTTATATGTCTTAATAATAAGAAGAAAAGAGAACCATAGAATTCAATAAGAATCCCCCATTCCACTAGAAAGATCAAATAAGAAACCTCTCCTAAGACTTGAAAACAAAAAGAGAAAAGGGTGAAAGAGAAGAGAAGAAGTTAAAGGGTATCACTAGGATCATTTGGGTTTAGATTGATAGGATAAATACTTTGGGTACCTTTGGGTAGACAAGGTTTTTTTCTTGTATGTGTCTAAGTGTTCTTACCTTTAGCATTCTTGTAAAGCTCAATCCATTTTTAATGAGAGAACCTTGATATTGACAAGCCCCACTCTAAAAAGAGACCATCATTGTCTCAAAACCCTTATTACCAAGCCAAATGAGTTTAAGCATTGCATAGAATTGATTCATGTTCTTGATTAATGAATGTTAAAGGAAATGGTTGATTTGAATGCATGTGGATATCTAAGGCTCAAATCAGTAAAGGTTGTGATATGCTTGCCTAAAATTTTTAAGTACAGCTCATTCAACTTGCATCATAGTACTACTAACTTGGACATTGATTCTAGATGGTCTATTTGCAAGCTTTACGAGCTAAGAGCCCACTTTCAAACCTCACCTACCTTCTTATGTCTTGTTTATTTGCTTGAGGGCAAGCAAAGACTAAGTTTGGGGGTGTTGATGTTCATATATTTTACCATGTTTTCCCTTAGTTTGCATCTTTTGTTATCCATTTTTACCAATATTGTGTAGCTTTAGGACAAATCATGCATTAGAGTTTAGTTGCATTGCTTTTGCATCTTTTCATGCATAAACAGGTGATTTTGGAGCTTAAAGAGCATGGAAGCAATGCTGAGGAGAAGTGAAGCAATCATGAAGGGAAAGCAAGAGACTTAAGGCTGAAAAACCAAGGTCCAGAGTCTAACTCGACCGCACACTCGACCAGACACTCGACCGTGTGCTGAGGAGGACTCGACCGAGTGGAGAATGCACGAGAAAAGCCAGCTCGACCTGCCACTCGATCGAGCACAGGTCGAGTTGACCGAGCCGTTGACTGTTTTGACTTTTAGTATTTTTAGGGCTTCCACTCCCCTTCCTATATAAAGCCTTGTACCTACAGCCACCAAAAGAGTCCAGCTTTTTAGATATTCTCTAAACCTAGTTTTTACCCTTTTGGGAATTATTCCTTTTGCACTTTTATCTTTCTTAGATTTTGTACTTGTTTGAAGAGAGAAAAGACTAGATTCTTGTATTTTGTTGGTTCCATAACTTTCAAAATATAAAGATTTCGAGTTCCATTTCTTCTTCAATATTGTAGATCTCTGTTTTATCTTTCTAATAATGCAAGTTTCAATATTTTTTGGGTTTATGACTTTGATGTTCATCATGTGTTCTTGTGAATAGTGGCTTAGGATCTTGAGGATGGGTTAGGCTGGGCTGTGAATGAGGTTTGTTTGGCTTGATCAAGCTTGATTGTTGTAGATCTCTTCTAGGGTAGATGATCTTAATGCTGATCCTATATCTGAGAGGGTAGGATCTGATTTCAAGCATCTTAGCATCACACCAATGTTTAAGAGGCATAGATAAGGCTAGATCTAGAGCTTACCATCTTGCTTGCTAAGAGATTAGAGGTTTTGTTTGGTATGAGACATATTTCTTAATGCCTTCTTGTGTAGAATCTTTACTTTGTAAGAACAAGTCTAGAATATGCATAGGTTTGATTGTTTTTTGCCATGAGAGTGGATTAAACATGTCTTAGATACATATGTCTAGAGATTAGCTCATGTTGCTCATACATGAACACTCTTTTTTTATAAAGATTTTTGCAAAAAAATTTCAAATTTTTAGGGTTTTTCTATGCCTTAGATGCTATGCAAATACTAATATGATTATGCAAAAAATTTGAAATAAGAACACAAAACACAATGTAAAATGCTATCTCAAACCCTCCCCCAAACTTAAATCACACAGTCCTCCGTGTGAAAGAAATTTGATTGAGGATTCAAGACTTAAAACAAAACACAATGTCAAATGCAATGATATTTACAAGGGAAGGCGATAGTGGTACCTTAGGGATTGTGGAAGAAGTTGTCCACATCCATCTGCATGCTGTCATAGGAGTAGTTGGGGTCCTCTTGGTGACTTGGATATGGAGATTGGGGCAGCTCGACGATGGGGATCGACCTTGACTCGGTCGAGTGCGTGTCCGAGTGGGGGGGGTCGAGCTGGACCGCGAGTCTCCATTAACTGACCTTGTTGCTGGTAAAAATGCTGGTAGAGAGCTGGATCCATGAAGTACTGAGGTGGGATGGGAGGGTAACTTGGATAACCTGGATAAGCAGCTGGAGGTGCGAAGCCATAGGGTGATCTGGGCTGGAACTCGGCCGAGTGCATTTGGGGTGCTCGGTCGAGTGGGTGCTCGAGTGACCCGGTCGAGTGCCTCGAAAATTGTTGTTCTCGGATACTTGAGCTCCTCTTCCTCTGATTTGGCTCATACATTGAATCCCTAGCTGGTTCCACAGGATTCACATCTCTTGAAAGTGCTCTAGTTGAGCTACTTCTCCTCAAAGGGCTTGATGGTGTAGGGGAAGAATTCCCACTCTTTAACTCAGCAATTTCCTTCTGTAAGCCCTTGATAGATTTAGCCATGTTGGTCACCTTCTTCTTCAGCTTATCAAACCTCTTCCCATGCCACTTGTTCCACTTTTGCAAAAGTGTCAACCTCTTGGTAGTCTCTCTCACTCCTCTACTATCCCTTGGGTTGGACTCATAGTCTTCAAAATAAAACTGCTCCTCCCCATCAGCCACTTGTGCATTCACAGCTTCCTCAACTCTAGCTTGAACTACTCCATCAAACAAGTGCTCGTCAGCTGGCTAAAAGTCAATGTTGGCTCCTTCTTGAATGGTGGTGAGCTCTTGGTTAGGCAAGATCAATTGTTTCTTCCCAAGTGTTGGAAGCTCAAAATTGAAGATGTGGTTCCCTTGATGCATCTCCTTGGCTAGGATGAGAGTAGAGGTTAGGTAGCTTGAGTCAATCCATCTTGGTGAGAGCCTTTCTCCTCTAAGTGGGACCTTGGCAGCTTGTAGAATTGGAGTAATGATGCCTCCAATGGTTAGTGCTCCTCTTGAGCCTTTGTTTTCCAACTTGCCTACCCAACTTCTTAAATATATCATATGGTCTATGAGCACCATTGCAAGATCAGTCTCCACAGTGCTCCCAAGAATGATGGTTCCATCTCTTACCTTGAGGATGATCTCATTGAGAGCCATATCAATCATCTTAAGCTCTCCCTCATTGATATTCTCAGTTTCCTTCCTTGCAAAGAAGGTGTTGGCAAAAGCTTTGTGGAAGTACCTTAGGACTGGACTCCTTATCCTTGATCTCTTGGAATTGGAGGATGAGTAGATTTTGTTGTCCCCAATGGTTTCCCAAACAGCATAGACTTCTTCTCTTGGGATCATCAAACTCCTATTGCTCCCAACCTCAAATCCAAACACATTTGCTATCTTCTTCATTGAAAGATCATACCTCTTCCCCTTGATTGTGAAAGCAATATGGCCAGCTCCAGACTCAGCATTCTTTTTTGCATATGAATTGTGAAAGCAAAGAGGTATGGCTAGGAACTCACAACTTTCTTCTTTGTGAAAGCAATATGGTCAAAGAAAAGATCATACCTCTTCCCCTTGATTGTGAAAGCAATATGGCTAGGAACTCACAACTTTCTTCTTTGTAGCCCTCCATGAAAAGCCCCATGAACTTGGTTAAGTTGCTCTTCTCAAGGGTGGAGCGTCCATACCATTCAAATTTGAATTGGGAATCTTTGACCTGCTTTTTGCTGCCACTCGACTGTACACGGTCGAACAGTTTGACCAAATTTTGAAATTTCAAAATTTTTCTTCTTTGTCTTCCCTCCACTCGATCGTTCTAGAGAATTGATGATCAAATGGGCCTTACTTCTTTTCCAACTCGGTCGAGTGCCTCTCGTGGGCTGGTCGAGTGGGCTTGCGTTTCTCCTTCTCCAAGTCCAAATCTCTTCTTACCCAACTACATTCTCACTAAAAGGCCTGTCCAACACAAACATAAAAGAAAACACATCAAAACTACTAAGAAATTAAACCATATTTACAAAGGATACCTTAGGGACTTCCTCCCTAGTGAGCTTGTTTAGAGTCACTAAGCTTGACTTTGGTTTCCTTCTTAGACTTGGTCTAGATACCAAGGAGGTGATGAAATCCTTCCTGGAACCTCTTGGTCACTGTGAAGTTGATCCTTGATCACTTCACCCTTAACACACAAACCATATTTTTTCTTGATTTTGAACCTAGGTCTTGCTTTCCTGAAAGACCTCTTGTTCAATTTCACTTGGAGATCCTTAACCATACCAGTCAACTCTTGGACTAACTTCTTAAGCTTATCCACAGAATCCTCTTGAAGAGAGAGCTCAGCCTTAGAATCTCCTTCATCCTTTAAAACCTCATGATAAACTCTTTCCGTGATGGTAAAAGGTTGATCATCAATGGTAGGAAGGTTGGTTCGATTATAGATGTTGAAGCTCATGACTGTATCCTCAGCAATGTTCAAGGTCATAAGACCTTCCCTAACTTCTATTACTGCTCCAACAGTGGCTAAGAATGGCCTCCCTAACAAGATTGGATCTTCAGGCTCCTTGTCCATCTCTATGACCACAAAATCAGTATGGACCCTTGCTCTTCCTATCTTGATTGGGACATTGTCCAACCTTCCAACTACTTCTCTATTTGATCCATCAGCTAGGCATACATGGAGGTTGGTGGATTTAAAATCAGTTCTCCCAAGCTTTTGAGCTATGGAGTATGGCATAACACTAGTTGAAGCTCCCAAATCACAAAGGCATTGGTTGTAGTGAAGGTAACTGATTGTGCAAGGCAGATAGAATGGTCCTGGATCCTTAAGCTTAATTGGGATGATCACTCCTCCAAAGTTCTCAAGATCCTTCTCATCTTGAGCTAGAGCCTTTTTCTTTGACAAATCAAGCAAAAAATTTCTATAGAGAGGATAAGGTTCATACTGTTCCAAGGCAGGTCCTCTCTCCTCTTCTTGGTACGCAATGATGATCTCTTGTATAGCCATCACTTCCTCTTGTTTTTCAACCACAACTTCTTCCTTCAAAGCTTCCTCATCCTTTTGTTGCTTAGCCAACATCTCCTTTTTCTCAATTATTTCCCTTAATTCCTTGATCCTCTGTGCCTTAATACATCCTGGGAATGGAAGAGGCGGTTTGTAAGCAGGAGGAATGTACTTAGCAGGTTTAACAGCTCATGATCCTTCAGCTCGATCGACCACTCGATCATGCACTCGGTCGTGTGTATGCTCGAGTACCTGGTCGAGCTCGATGCCGGAAACTTGCTGCTTTGCACAATCAACCCTCTGATCATCAGTAATTGACCAATCCTCCCCACCTTGAACTTCACTGTCCTCAGTGACCTCTGCTTCCAAGACATGAATGGCCTTGGCAGTGAATTCCTTGGGGTTTTGAATAGCTTTTCCACGGAGTTGGTTTGTCTTTGGAGCTGAAGTTGATGCAATGGTGCTCTCCATATACTTGACTCTTGAATTGAGACCCTCAAACTTCATATTCAAATCATTATATTGGGATGTGAGCTTTTGGTTTAACTCAGCAAACTGTTTGGCTTCCTCCATCTTTCCTTGTGTTTGTCTAATCAACAGCTGTTGCATCATGGCTCTAAGGTCTTGTTCCTAGCCTTGGTTAGTCTGAAACCCTGGTGAGGGACACAATTGGGGCTGGAACACTTGATGCTGTTGTTTGGGGACATAGTTTTGTTGCTCTTGAGGCTGTTGAGGTGGATACACTTGGTCTTGTGGATTAGCTACATTGGTGCTCCTATAGGAGAGGTTGTTGTTCTTGAACCCTCCTTGGTTGTAGCCTTTGAATCCACCCTGGTTTTGCATATAACAGAGCTCAGCAAATTCAGTCTCCCCCTCTTGAACTGGAACCTCTTCTTCACCAATGAAGTGAATAGACTTTTGTTGGCTAAGAAGGATCTTGTCAAGCTTCTCTTTGAACATCTTCAAGTCCTTCTTGGACTTTTCCTCTTGATCAGTTGATAATGACCTTATGGTTCTATCATAGTCCTCATTATAGTTGCCATCTGACTGAGCAAGATTCTCAACTAGTTCCCAGCCTTCTTCCACATTCTTGTTGAGGAAGTTGCCATTAGAGGCTGTGTCAAGAAGCATCCTGATCTTGGGAAGCACTCCTCTATACAAGGTGCTAAGGAGTGACTCATTGCTGAAGCCATGGTGGGGACACTGAGTCTGAAATCCTTTGAACGTCTCCCAAGCTTCACAAAAGCTATCATTGTTTCTTTGAGCAAACCCAGAAATTTCATTTCTCAATCTAGCAGTCCTTGCATTTGAGAAGAATTTTGCCAAGAAAGCCTTCTTGCAGGCATCCCATGTGGTTATTTGTAACACCCGTACCGTCGCAAAAGACGGAACAACATGTAATCCATCCGGTCTGGCCAAAATCGTTTCTTTCTTTAAAATTCACCAACAAACAAACTTCAAACTGCAACTCTTGGCCATTAACACCTTTTATGGCTCCCAAACCTCATTCCTAGAAGACCACGGCCCGTAGCTCGATTCTTCCCGTACTGCTCGTCAGCGGTTTATGACCTGCAATGAACCCGTCGGTGCATCATAGTCCAACATACTCCAGTATCTTTTGTTTTCTCATTCTCATCCTCATGTATGTTCATAATTATAATTATAATATAATATATAAGTTAATTCATAACATCATATCATGTAGCTAATGTGCTTGACATATATCATGTTACTAACAACCTACTTTACCTTGCACACAAATCCACGCAAACACATTCAACTAACAAACAATTATTTAGTCTATACTCAGCAACTATCGAAGAATATATAAGGAAAGAGGTTACTGCATATCCGCAAATACCACTCTCACCTTAGCCATTGGATCACATCCTTGATAAAAGACAGCAACAACAAAACTTCGATTCGATGCGGATCTCAAACTGCAATAGTGTAGATTAGACGATCAAAGATTTATTCTAGTAACCAAACTGATTTAATCGTGCTGGTGATTCTCAAATAAATTAATTAGATATAGTTTAATAATTAAATCAAACCAACAATCTAATAATCCATAACTCCACAATTTAGTCCACGTACGATCACATGCTCCCACAATACTAATTCCTAAACCAGCCACAATACACGATTCACCAATATTTATATTAACCAACGTTATCGACAACGTACGTAACCATGCATGACACCACAAATCAACTCATGCACGTTCCATAAACAAGTTTCGGTTCTAGACTTAACTCATCTGTTTTAGTTGGTTAAGCTTCTCGGTTCAATAATTAATGCAACACAACACAACGACACACACGAGAAAGAGTTTCGCCGTTTACCTTACTCGGTGTTTACACCCAACAACTCGTGACGGATCAGCAACGCCGATCCACAAAGCTGTTGGTGTTTATAATATAGTTAACATATATTATAAAGTTTACGTAAGCACCTCTTGATAGAAGAGATGCATCCATTGGTTTTAGTAACTCTTGGTTTAAGCATCTCTTGGTTTAATATATAAAGACGAGAAGTTGTCGAGAACAGAGGACAAGAGAGAGAAACAATACGTACGAGAGAACCACAAACAAGAGAAACAAAGATTGAACTTGATTCAATCCTCTTCTTCTCTAAAATCAATTTCTAGAAATCTCATAGTAGGTTTGCTAGGGTCTTTGTAAGGTGTCATTACAGAGTTCGATAGTTGAATTCTCAAGATAGACGTCCACTTAACTACTTACACCATAGTAGGGACGAAATTCTGTCTTAGGAGATTGCAATTTGCAAGCCTTTATCAACGATACGTTTCAGTTACGAGAGAGAGAGAAAGAATAATCAAGTGAGTTGTAGTTAAATACGTGTGTTGTGATCTGCATCTATATTCTGGAAATAACATTCTAAGACAGAATTTCCTGTTTGTTGTTTTGGAATTGATAGATGGATCAATCTGCTGCAGTTGTGAAGAATCACATTGAGAAGCCGTTTGTGTTCTGAGGAGTGGATTTCAAGAGATGGCAGCGAAAGATGTTGTTTTATCTAACAACATTGAATCTGGCACAATACGTGACTTCAGAAGCACCGGAATTACCGGTTGAAGGTGATATTTCTGATGAAATCATCAAGGCATCAGAGGCATGGACACAAAACGAGTTTTTGTGTAAGAATTATATTCTTAATGCCTTGGATGATTCTCTCTACGATGTTTATCACATTTTCCAAAGCCCAAAACAGTTGTGGGAATCATTGGAGAAGAAGTACAAGTCTGAAGTTGCAAGTGCCAAGAAATTCATTGTTGGAAAGTTTCTGAATTTTAAGATGAGTGACACCATCCCAGTGGTGAAACAAGTTGAAGAAATTCAAGTAACTGCTCATGAATTGAAGGATGAGAGTATGGGGCTGAATGAAACTTTCCTGGTTGCATCTATTATTGAAAAACTGCCTCCAACTTGGAAAGATTTCAAGACCCACCTGAAGCATATTCATGAAGATATGAGTCTTGAGCAGTTAATTCTGAAACTTCGAGTCGAAGAAGAGAATCGCAAAAACGAGAAATCTGAGTTCTCGTTGATGGAAGCAAAGGCCAATGTAATTGAGGGAAACAGTTCCAAATTCAAGGGCTTTAAGAAAAACAAAAACGTTAAGAGAACGTTCATTCCACCAAAAGGTTCTAACTTCAAGAAGAAGCCACAAGGTGCTTGTTGGGTGTGTGTGGAAAACCTTGCCATAGAGCCAAGGACTGTCGCCATAAGAAAGAATGGACATCATGTGGAGACACAAATAATGCAAACCTCGTCGAAGACCAGTTCGTCGCGGTTGTTTCTGAAGCAAACATGATGACAAACTCTAATGATTGGTGGGTTGACACTGGTGCAACAAAGCATGTGTGCTCCGACGTGAGTATGTTCACAACGTACAAACACGGTTCGGGTGGAGAAAAGCTGTATATGGGAAACGCAAGCACAGCAACGATTGAAGGAAAAGGCAAAGTGGTCTTGAAACTCACATCTGGGAAGGAACTTGCACTCACCAATGTGCTCCATGTTCCTGAGATTCGAAAGAAACTGATTTCTGGTTCACTTCTTAGAAACAAAGGTTTTAAGATTGTATTTGAATCTGATAAGTTTGTACTCACTAAAAGTGGGATGTATGTCGGAAAGGGCTATCTCTGTGATGGTCTTTTCAAACTGAGTGTTGTACCAATCATTAATAAAAATGCAGGCAGTAGCTCTGCTTCTATTTACTTGCTTGATTCAAGTGACTTCTGGCATGCAAGAATGGGCCATGTTAATTATCGTTCTTTACGTAGAATGATAAATTTAGGGTTGTTACCAAAACACAATCTTAATAAAATAAATAGAAGCAAATGTGAAGTTTGTGTGGAATCTAAGTATTTAAGACACTCTTACAAATCTGTGGAAAAATCAAACGTGTTACTTGGTTTGATACATAGTGACTTGTGTGATTTTCTATCTACACCAAGTCGTGGAAGAAAGAATTATTATATTTCTTTCATTGATGATTACAGTAAGTTTTGTCATATCTATTTGACTGATACTAAAGATGAGGCTTTGAATATTTTTAAGAAATATAAAGCTGAGGTTGAAAATCAATTAGATAAGAGAATAAAGATTCTTAGGTCTGACCGTGGTGGAGAATACAAGTCAAATGAATTCTCAGATTTTTGTTCTACACATGGAATCGTTCATAAAAATACAGCTCCTTATATTCCAATGCAAAACGGAGTGGCTGAAAGGAAAAATAGAACACTAAAAGAGATGATGAATTCCATGTTAAACAATTTTTGACTGTCTTGAATGTAGCAAAATGACCTCCATAGGCTGCTCCATGACAAAGCTCTACTAACCCTTCTATCTCTTTCTTGGCAACACATCTTCTATAAATCTTGTCTTTACAAAGAGTGTAGAGGTATGGGGTGCATCTCAATAGTAGTTGTTGATGTCCTTGAAGAATTTTTTCCTATCATACCCAACAAAATTTGGTGGCTCAATTCCACAAGCAAGATAGTTAACATAATCAGCATACTAAGGGCCATTCTCTTCTAACCTCATGACCTCTCTAAGCTTTTTCCAAGTCTCATTGGTCTTGTCAAGTAGTTGAATTGCCATTATCTGCTCTTCAGGAAGTGTATCATTAATTGGAATCTCATTGTCAATCCTTAATCTTGATAGATGATCAGCTACTCCATTCTCAATACCCTTCTTGCCTTTAATCTCCAAATCAAACTCTTGAAGTAGCAGTATCCATCTCAACAGCCTTGGTTGAGCATCCTTCTTTGCCAAAAGATGTCTCAATGCTGCATGATCAGTGTGAACAACCACTTTTGAACCCACCAAGTATTGCCTAAACTTTTCAAATGCAAAGACAATAGCTAGGAGCTATTTTTCTGTTGTAGCATACATGACTTGAGCTTCATCCAAGGTTCTACTTGCATAGTATATAACATGAAGCTTCTTATCTTTTCTTTGACCAAGCACTGCTCCAACTGCATAGTCACAAACATCACACATGATTTCAAATGGCAAATTCCAATCTAGGGCTTGAACTATTGGAGCACTAACCTACTCTTCCTTTATCTTCTTGAAAGCTTGAAGACACTCCTCATTAAACTCAAACTCAACTTCCTTACACAGCAGTCTTGTAAGAGGTCTAGCAATCTTTGAGAAGTATTTAATGAACCTTCTATAGAATCCAACATGGCCCAGAAAGCTTCTTATCCCCTTGACTGAATTTGATGGTGCTAGATTGGTCATCACATCAATCTTAACTCTATCAACTTCAATGCCTTTCTCAGATATCTTATGACCCAAAACAATCCCTTCCTTCACCATGAAGTGACACTTCTCTCAATTCAAGACCAAATTTGTTTCCTCACACCTCCTTAACACCCTGCACAAATTAGAAAGACAACCAGAAAAAGAATCTCCATAGACGGAGAAGTCATCCATGAAATCCTCCACAACATCCTCAATTAGATCAGAAAAAAATTGACATCATGCATCTTAGGAATGTAGCTGGAGCATTACACAATCCAAATGGCATCCTTCTATAAGCAAAAGTACCATAAAGACATGTGAAAGTAGTCTTTTCTTGATCATTAGGATGTATGGGGATTTGAAAGAAACCAGAATAACCATCAAGAAAACAATAATGAGTATGACTAGCAAGCCTCTCTAACATTTGATCAATGAATGGTAAAGGAAAATGATCTTTCCTAGATGCAGCATTGAGTCTCCTATAATCAATACACATTCTATGACCAGTTATAGTTCTAGTAGGAATCAACTCATCTTTATCATTCTTAACAACTCTAACTCCTCCTTTCTTTGGCACCACATGTACAGGAGAAACCCATGTACTATCCGATGTAGGATATATGATACCATCATCAAGGAGTTTAAGAATCTCTTTCCTCACCACATCTCTTAAGTTAGGGTTTAACCTTCTTTGTGGTTCAATGGAAGTCATTGATTCATCATCTAAATGAATTCTATGCATGCAAAGAGTTTCAGAAATTCCTTTATTATCATCAAGTGAATAACCAATAGCTCTCCTAAACTTTTTCAATTCACCTAGAAGAGTAACAGTTTCATGTTCACTAAGCTCCTCATTGATAATGACAGGGTAAGTAGAGTTTTTACCTAGAAAAGCATACCTTAGCCCCTTAGGGAGTGGTTTGAGTTCAATCTTGGGTGCCTTAAGCTCACTCCAATCCTCATTCAAATTTACCTCAACTGAACACACCACTTGCTCTTTCAACTCAAGGAAGCTTCCACCATCTTTAGAAGGCTTGTGAGAGTAAAGAATCTTTTCATAACCTTCACTATCTTCCTTTAGTAAACCAAACTCTCCTTGTTTAACTGTCAAGGTGCTTTGGAGCTCATCTTCTATAGCCAATTCCTCCAAAAGCTCATCGGCCAAATCTTCCATCTTCCCAATGTAGAACACTTGACCGCCAATTGTAGGCTTCCTCATCTCTTTGTTGATGTCAAAGTCAAAGCTTCCTTTCCCAAATTCAATTGAATCTTCCCACCTTTCACATCAATCATTGTTCCAGAAGTTCTTAGAAATGGCCTCCCCAAGATGAGTGGATCCTTTTGTTCTTCATCCATTTCAAGTACAACAAAGTCGGTTGGGATCTCAAAATGACCAATCATCTCTGGTAGATCTTCAAGCACTCCAACCGGGGTTCTAATCGATCTATCAGCTAGAACAAGGGTGATCATACACTGCTTGTAATGAGTGAAACCCAATCTTTTTGCTACCGAGAGAGGCATCAAGTTCACACTAGACCCAAGATCGCATAGAAATGGTTAAAAGATAGAGGTCCTAGAGTGCAAGGGAGAGTGAAGCTACCAGGATCTTCAAGCTTCTTTGCTACCACCTTGTTTTGAATAATAACACTACACTCATGAGTCAAGATAATCATTCCTTGTAGAACTTTCTTCTACTCCAAAACTGCATCCTTGAGGAACTTGCTGTAAGAGGGGTTCAACAAGAATGAATCGATGATAGGCATTGTGATAGCAACATCCTTCATTTGTGCATCAAACATGGCTCTATATTTGTCCACTTGTTGCTTCTTGAACCGTCCAGGAAATGGCAACCTTGGTTCATACGGTGGAGGCACAAACAGAGTTTCCTTGGCAACACCTTTACTTTTCTTGGAAATATCATCAATGGTCTTGTCTTGCTTAGGCTCCTCAACCATTTTACCCTTCCCTTTGTCAACCACAATTCATTCAACTTCTTTGTCTTTATCCAATTCTTTCAATATCAGCTCATCTTCATCCTTAATCTCTACCACTACCTCCCCTCCTTTAGGCTCAATGTCCCTATTGAGCTCATTAGTTGGTAGCTGCTTACCACTTAACATGATGGCATTGACAAAATCCTTTGGGTTTGGTTCCGGTTTTCCCGGTAATGAACCCACTTGTCTTGTAGAGGAGGAAGAAGCTTGTCCTTGGACTTTTGTTTGCAACCTTTCAAACTTAGTATTGAACTCACCATAGACATTGTCAACCTTGTTGTGTATGGCCTTCATTTGTGTAGCAAGTTCAATGGCTCCTCTTCCTTTTCCTTCTAGTAGTTGTCTAAGTAGAGCATTTGTGTCATCTACTTGACCTTGAGGATGTGGTGCATTGATTTGTTGTTAAGGTTGGGAATAGCTTTGAGGTTTGGCTTGGTAATTCCCTTGAGGCTTTGGTTGATAGTTGAGTTGACAAGGAAAACCTGGTGGTTTTTGTGGTGGATAAGACTGATCTTGTGGGTTCTCCACATTGGTGCTGCGGTAAGAGAGGTTAGGATGGTTGCGGTAATTGGGATTGAACTTGTTATACCCTTGTCCACCCACATAGTTGACCTCTTCTTGTCCCTCAACACAAGCTTCCATTCCCTCTTGATACCCTTGATAAACATCACTTTCGGTAACAAAATGGATTGGCTTTTGAGTGGCAAGAATCATCTTATCCATCTTGTCATTCAATGCTTTGATCTCCTTGTGGTGATGCTCATTCATATCAGAGTGATCTCGTGGAGTTCAATCATAATCCTCCCCATAGTTACCATCACTTTGAGCAAGATTCTCCACCAATGTCATACCAACATCAACATCTTGGCCAAGAAAGTTACCATTACTTTCTTTGTCAAGCAACATTCTTATCTTTGGTAGCACCCCTCTATACAATGTGCTAAGAAGAGACTCCTTGGAGAAACCATGATGAGGACATTGCATAATATCACCCTTGAATCTCTCCCATACTTCACAAAAACTCTCATTTCCCTTTTGAGCAAAGCTTGATATCTCATTTCTCAACCTTGCTATTCTTGTAGTTGAGAAGAACTTAGATAGGAAAGCTCTCTTGCATTGATCCCACGAGGTGATGGATCCCACTGGTAGGTTCTCCTCCCAAGTCCTAGCTCCATCTCCAAGAGAAAACAGAAAGAGGCGGAGTTTGAATGCATCATCAGAGATACCATTGATTTTTACTGTCCCACACATCATATCAAACTTATCCAAGTGATCAAGAGGGTCTTCCATAGGCAAACCATGAAACTTTGAGCTTTGCACCATGTTGATAAGACTGGACTTGATCTCATAGTTATTGTTCTCAACAGTGGGTGCTCTAATTCCTTGGCGGTTCCCATGTATATTTGGTTGATCAAAAGCTCCAATGACTCGTGATAAGTTTTATGAGGTATATGGGGAAAGGCATCCTTGGAAAAAATTTGGGATCAAATATACTACTTGCAAGATGCAGTATGAATCTTTCAAGAAACTTACTCACAACAGAACTGGACTTGGTTATCATTCAAATGGGAGCATAAACATGACTGATGACTGGTGGAACGACCGATGTAAGGTATTCTTTGTAAAACTTATTCTTAAGCTTCTTGGTTTGTTCAAGCTTCTTCTTATTTGTTTTGTGAGTGATGTTGTCTAAGCTTCCTGCGATTCATGAATCCAGTGATCAGTTTTTTTTTTCTGATTATTTGTTTTGTGAGTGATGATGTTGTCTAAACTTCTTGCGATTCATGAATCGAGTGATCAGTTTTTTTTTTGTTCTGATTATTTGTTTTGTGAGTGATGATGTTGTCTAAACTTCTTGCGATTCATGAATCGAGTGATCAGTTTTTTTGTTCTGATTGTTTTGTTCAGGAATTTCCAGGAGCTAGGAAAATAAAAGATAAACCAGTTGCAAATGTGGATTTGATGGAAAAAGTCTTTGGTACAGTTCATATTAGTGGAGTTGAGGGTTGGTCTGCACAACAAGGAGAAGAGCAGTTAGACGCAATGCATCTGAATCAAGATGATGATCCTGATGATGATACTGAAAGACAATTCCTTCCTACTCAAGATGTTGATCATGCTGATGATGGTGGATCAAGGCAAATCCTTTCTGATGGTAATGGTTCCTCAGTTTTCACTACTAACATTGGTCCCTCATCTTCAAGTAAGTCAAGGGCTAATAGAAAAAGATCAAGGCCTGCACAAGCAGTAGAAGGTGTAGCAGAAGTGATTAAGAACAATGTTCAATCATGGGACAATATTCTTTCCCACAAGAACCGACTAATAGAGAGCCACCCTGAGTTTAGTTGTTGCCAGCTTCAAGCTTTGAAGGTTCTACACTCTCTTCCTGCGATAAGAATGTGGTCTCCCTTATACAGAGCATCAATTCAGCATCTGAAGCAAGATATTTTTAATCGCTAGACATTTTTATTCAATGAAGATGATGAGAATAAGGTTCTCTATTTGGAGTTTGCAACTGGTGAAAGCAGGGATGCATGAATGAAGCTAGAGAAAGAGAGGCCTTCATCGTTTATTTTTATTGTTTTTGTATCAACTCTAGTGTCGTATGTTTTTAATAAACTCTAGTGTGAGTGTCTACCAGTATTGTTTTCTGTTTTCTGTAAACTCTAATGTTTAACTTCTTAATTTGTATTTGAGATTTCATTATGGTTATTTGAGATTTTATGATGTCTATTTGAGATTGTCTTCCAATGTACTACTAATTTTGGTCACAGGTCGAACTGAGGAGCAGTCTTTGAAGTTCTTTTACTCTAGTTTCATTCAAGTTCTTTCTCAAATTATTCATTATGCAGGTAAATTTCTTAACTTTTGGAATATACATATGTCTTTGGTTTTTTTGTTTGAATTTAGATCGATTGTCTTTCTTAACTTGTTGTTGTTGCTGCTGTCGTTGTGTCTTCTCTTTGCTTGAATAAAGTTAGAGGCTTGGCAAGAATCTAGTTCGCCCCATTGCTGTTGTTGTTTTGTCTTCTCTTTGCTTTGTGTGTTTTTTGTTAATTTCTTATATCATTTGATACAAATTGTAGGAAACATTCAGGTGTTTGATTGAGGATGATGACATGGATTTGATATTAGAGGAGGAAAACGACATGTATGCTCTTATAGAAGAAATGTATGGAGTGAAGGAAGTTAATATTGACAGACAACTAGTGAGGACAAACAAAGGTGAAGGATGGTGTCGTGTGCAGCGGTTTATGTTCGAGTCTAAGGTACAATGCTTTGATATTCTACGCATGAACCAGTCAACATTTAGGAGTTTATGTAAGAGGCTATCAGAACAGTATAAGTTAGATGGATCTTGCCATATTTTTCTTGAAGAGAGTGTTGCCATGTTCTTAGAGATGGTTGCACAAGATCTAACTGTACGCGTCATAGCTGAGCGATATCAACATTCACTTGATACAGTGAAGAGGAAGTTGGTTGAGGTTTTAAGTGCTCTATTAAAACTCGCAGCAGATATAGTGAAACCTAAGAGGGATGATTTGACAAGTGTTAGTCCTTCTCTAGTAGATGATAGCCGGTATATGCCTTATTTTAGAGACTGCATTGGTGCCCTTGATGGTACTCATGTGCCAGTTCGTCCTCCATCATGGAATGTAGAGCCATTTAGAGGTCGAAAAGCAGAAGCAACAATGAATTTGCTTGCAATATGCAATTTCAGTATGAGATTTACTTATGCTTATGTTGGAGTTCCCGGGAGAGCACATGACACAAAAGTGTTGACATATTGTGCTACACAAGAAGCTTCTTTCCCTCATCCTCCGCCTGGAAAATACTATTTAGTCGACTCAGGGTATCCAACTAGAAGTGGTTACCTAGGCCCTCATCGCAGAGTTAGATATCACCTAGACCAGTTCAGCAGAGGAGGACCACCGACCAACAGTAGGGAGCTGTTTAACCGTAAACACTCTGGTCTGAGATCGATAATTGAGCGAACCTTTGGTGTTTGGAAGGCCAAATGGAGAATTCTAGACAGGAAGCACCCTAAGTATGAGCTGAATAAATGGATTAAGATTGTTACAGCAACAATGGCTCTCCATAACTTTATCAAAGGTTCACAAGAGAATGATATTGATTTTTTACATTGGGAAGTGGTGGAATCATATGAACATCATAGTGATGAAAACGGTGGACATGTTCCATACATACCTGCTGGTGATAGAATGATGGAAGATGTGCGTGATTCTATCACTATGGAGATGGCAGAAGGAACTACACTTCCATATTAGAAGGTATGTGCTCAGTTAGTAAAGCTTTGTGGTTACGTTTGTTTGTGTGATGCTTGAAGTTGTGGTTAGTAAAGTAGAGACTTCATTGTTGTAGTTTGTTTGATACGTTTCATGTTTAGAAGGTTTGTTTGATGTTCGTGTTTTCAAATAGGATTTGGGATTGTCACTTAACTTAAAGATTACGAACTTGATTGATGTGTTGTCTTATCCTATGGTATAAAGTCAAGTGAAAAAGGTTGATTATTTGGTTTTGGTTTTCTTTGGTTACAGTACTCGGAAGTTGGGTATGAAACATGTTCTGAAAACTTGAGAGCAAGATCTTTCTATTGATATAAAGATAGTCTTCTGGGTCCATATGGTTTGATGGGAAATTGCTTCCAAAGTTGACTGTTTGCAGGGTTGTGTCATTCGGATTATGTGTTGGGAATTTAGTCATAACTTTAAAACCGTGAATCAAAATGAAGATCTGTTTTTTTCTGTGGCTTTGTATGTCTGTTGTGAATCTTTCAATCAAGTTTCATAATTTTCTAGGTTGTTTTGGCACTCTGTTTGTCGTCTGCATCAAGACTGACGAATTTAGTAGCTTTATGGCTTCATTGTCTCTGTTCAGGATTAAGAACAGTTCTACTATGGTTTTTGCAATTTCATTTTTGATATTGGTTCTGATTTCTGCAGTCTCTTAGTAACACTGAATTTGTTTATTGGTTTTGCAGGAAACATTTGAGAGTTTGATGATTACATAGATTCTTTCTCATTCTAAGCCAAAAGTGATTCCTCTGCTTCAATCCTAAGTCTTTTGGTCGTATACTCAAGTTTTTATTGTAAAAACTTATAAAAATTGTTATAAATAATTTACAAATAATTTACATTGGCATAACATGTTTTATATCTTATAAAGAAATTGTTATAAATAATTTATATTGGGATTTCTAGAGTTTTTGTTTGGTTTTGAATGAAAATTTATGTATATATATTTTAGATCAGTATATAAAATTAATATGGTTAAGATTAAGAAAAAAAAATTGTTAGATCAAAACATGGGTATTTTAGTCATTATTCTAATCAAATCCATTTAGATGAGAATGTAAAATAACCAAACAAACACATTTCCATTCAGATTCATCATCCAAATGAACCATTTTTATTTTTGTTTGTTGAGTCATTTGACATTCAAATGAGTCATTTGGATGAAGCTTTTGAATGGATCATCTAAATGAAAATGCTAACTAGTGAAACGAACAGGGCCTTAATCTATTCTTAATCAAGTAAAAATTCTTTTGTCTCCAACTTAACTAACAAAATGATTGAAAGAAATGAAACAAGACAATGCAATTTCAAGCAAATAGAACACAACTAGCAATAATACTGAAAATCAAGAATTAACAAGAGAACCTTGGGCAAGGTAATTGACTTGGGAGATAGCTAATCAATCCTAGATGTCTAAGTAACAATCAAGAACAATCTTAAGGCTACAACACTTATGCGAATCAATTCATTTCCATGATAGAGATCCAATGCTAATCAAGTGATAATCAAAAATTTCCAAAGGTAATCACAAGACAAACATGCATTAAGAACAAGTTCAAATACCACTGAGCACCCTAATCATCAATTTCCATTGGCTAGGAATGCAAAGCTCTTGAAGGCTTTGGTTCAGGAATTTCATCAAACACCTTGTGGGCATGGAAATCCTAAAGTCTAGATTTAAGCTTGATCAAGGCTATCTAGCAATATTATCACAAATCAAGATAGGAAATGCATAAAATAAGCCCTAGACGTCAAAGATCAACCATCTATCTCCCTAATCTACCAAGCCCAAAGTTCTTAAAAGATCTACTCACGAATCATCATGATCACACAAAGGAAAGAGTTTTGTCTTTGTGAAATCATAATAAAAGCTTGTAGATTAAGAGATTTGAAAGACAAACTACTATTAAAACTGGAAAATCCACCAAAGATTCAACAAAACCAAGTATGGAAAAGCTTAAGAACCCTAGGTGGCTACTTAACAAAAGCTAATACAAGAGATAATAGATAAGATAAGAGATGAGTCTCCACAATTAGGGTTTGAGTATTTATAGGAAAACATAAACTAAACCGGAACAAACCGGATTTAAATTAAACAATAGAGAGAAAACTGGAACAAACCGGGTTTTGGTCGATCGTTCATCCGTCGTGATTGACCATTTGGTCGATCGGTTGGTCGATCGCTCAAGTCTCCGAAGTCTCTATCCTTGAAGTCTGAAGTCCAGCTTGCATCACGATCGACCATTTGGTCGATTGCTCGGTCGATTGGCCAAGTCTCCGAAGTCTCGCTCCCTGAACTCTGAAGTCCAGCTTGCATCACGATCGACCATTTGACCGATTGAAATGGTCGATCGTTTTGTCCTGTGTCCAGTCCGAGGGATCCGATAGCGCTTTAATCGACCAAATGGTCGATTGGTTGGTCGATCGGCTGAAGTCCGAGAATTTGATGATGCGTTGATCGACCAAATGGTCGATCGATTGTACGGACTTCTTGTCCTCATTTCCATTTCCTTGCAAATTCTTGACTTATTTGGCTCCAAAGCATACTTTCCTTGCATATCTCCACTCCAACACCTGAAATACCAGACTTGATTCACAATGCAGCCTAAGCAACCTAAATGCTAATGAATATGCACAAATCAATGAAGAATTAAGCTTTAAAAACTCATAAAAACACAAGATATCAGTGGTCAAGGAGCCTTTGAAGATTCTGATGACCCTTTGATCTTGTTTGCATCAACAGACTCGAGTACAGACTCGCACAGGCACTCGGTCGAGCACAAGCTCGAGTGGGTGGTCGAGTCGACTTAGAAGAGACGTCTATTTGTATCCGGCAACTGACTTGATCAGGTACTCGAACAAGCACTCGGTCGAGTGGGGTTTGAGTTGATAGTCGAGTGGGTACCTGAAACTCAAAACAACCAAGCAGAGGAAGAATCTTGATCAGTAATGATCACAGTAGATACAGAACTCAATCTTTAAGTTATGTGGATCTTATATGTCACAAACAAACACTCAAATGTGGCAACGGCGCCAAATTGAAACACAAGTTTTCTCCCTATGGGTGGTGTAATGATTGATGATATATGATGGATGATATGAATGAGAGAAGACCAGAGGGTTTCAATTCCCCTTATGCAGTTGCAGTATAAGAGATATCAATCCAAATATGAGTGTGTTGTAAACAATTAGAACATGCATATGCATCTAAGTTGAGCCAAATGTAAAGATGGTTTTGTACTAAGATCCTAATGATGAAATGTAAAATGCAGAAAGTAAAAGCTACTAAGATAGATGCTAAATGTAAAGATAGCAGGATGATCTACACAACAATGCAATGAAACAGAAACTATAGATATGCAAGACAAGTAATGAACATGATTGAACAGAAAACTAAATGAATGCAACAGGTTTTGAACTAGAATGAAACAGGAAATAAAACAGGACAAATGCAAACAAATATAAGAAAATCTGGGGCTGAACTCAAGCAAGCATTCGATCGAGTGTAGATCGAGTACAGGGTCGAGTTGGTTAAATCCGGAAAACAGAGCAGAACCAATAAAACAGAGCAGTACAAGAACGATTCAAACAACAAACAAACAGCAGGATTTAAACTAGAAAATCAATGAAAAAGAAAGGTCTTAGGGATGGATTCATGGGCTAGACTCTGGATTGTGGTTATCTAACTTGATCAAAAAACCTCAAGCAGTATGAGCTAATCTCTTGACAATGATCTCAAATAACTTGTTGATCCACTCTCATGGCAAAAACAACCAGGCTTATTCAGATCTTGGCTAGTTCTCACATAGCAAAGAACATGTAAAAGCAAGCTTTAAACAACAGATCATTCAAGTCAAAATTCAAACAAGACATCTAATCTCTTAGCATGCCTAATAATAAACTCTAGATCTAGCCTTATCTAGCAACCTAAACACTGGTGTGATGCTAAGAAAGAACCATAGCAAATAAGAAAGAACCCCTCATTCCACTAGATGATTCAAATAAGAAACCTCTCCTAAGGCTTAAAATCAAAAGAAAAAAGGGTAAAAGAGAAGTGAAGAAGATGAAGGGTAGAACTAGGACAATTTGTGTTTAGATTGATAGGATACATACTTTGGGTACCTTTGGGTAGACAAGGTTTTGTTCATGTATGTGTCTAAGTGTTCTTACCTTTAGTCTTCTTCTAAAGCTAAATCCATGTTTATGAGAGAACCTTGATATTGATAAGCCTCACTCTAAATAGAGACCATCATTGTCTCTAAACCTTTATTACCAGCCAAGTGAGTTTAAGCATTGCATAAGATTGATTCATGTTCTTGAATAATGAATGTTAAAGGAAATGGTTGATTTGAATGCATGTGGATATCTAAGGCTCAAATCAGTAAAGGTTGTGATATGCTTTTCTAAAATTTTTAAGTATAGCTCATTCACCTTGGATCGTAATACTATTAACTTGGACATTGATTCTAGCTGGTTTATTAGCAAGCTTTAGGAGCTGAGATCCCACTTTCAAACCTCACCTACCTTCATATGTCTTATTTATTTGCTTGAGGGCAAGCAAAGACTAAGTTTGGGGGTGTTGATATTCATATATTTTTACTTGTTTTCCCTTAGTATATTCACATCTTTTGCAAGATTTTCCATCTAGTTTGTCCCTTATTGCATAGCTTTAGGACTGTTTATGCATTAGAGTAGAGTTGCATTGCATTTGCATTTTTCTTGCATAAACAAGTGAAACTAGCCTTTTTGTGTGAGGTTGAATGATGGATGATATGAAAGATGATATGAATGTAATGAAAGGCAGAGGGTTTCAATTCCCCTTATGTGGTTGCAGTATATGGGGTGTCAATCCTAAATGAGTGTTTGCAAGCAATCAAGATGTGTATATATGTCTAAGTCAAGCCAAATGTGAAGGATGTTTGTCACTAACAACCTATTGATGAAATTTAAAGTGCAGAAAGTAAAAGCTACTAAGATAGATGCTAAATGCAAAGAGAACAAAGTAATCGAAGCTATGATGCAATAAGAACAGAAATAGAAGCTATGGTTGTGCAAGTAATGAACTAATGCAAGGCAAGTAAAGAATAGGAAATTAAATGAATGCTACTTAAATGCAACTAGAATGAAACATGAATTGAAGCAGGACAACTACAAAGCATAAACAAGAATTCTGGGGATGTGCTCGAGCAAGCACTCGATCGAGTCTAGATCGAGTACAGGGTCGAGCTGGACAAACGCGAGAAACAGAGCAATACAAAAGCGAATCAACAACAACCAAACAACATGATTTAAGCTAAGAAATCAATAGACAAGGAAGGTCTTTAGAAAGGACTCATGGGCTGGACTAATGATTGAGGTTATCTAACTTGGTCAACAAATCTCAAACAACTTGAGCTAATCTCTAGACAATGATTTCCTAGAACATGTTAATCCACTCTCATGACAAACACAATCAAACTTATATATTTCTAGACTTGTTCTCACAAAGCAAAGAACTTATACAAGCAAGCATTAAGCAACAGATCATTTATAGTCAAAAATCAAACAAGACATCTAATCTCTTAGCATGCCTAATGAAAATCTCTAGATCTAGCCTTATCTTTGCACCTTAGACATTGGTGTGATGCTAAGAGGCTTGAGATCAAACCCTACCCTCTCGGTTATAGGATCAGCATTAAGAACATCTAGCCTAGAAGAGATTTACAACAATCAAGTTTGACCAGATCAAAGAAACCTCAAACACAATCCAGCCTAACCCATCCTCAAGATCCTAAGCAACTACTCACAAGCATACATGATGAACAACAAAGTCATAAACCATGAAAATGTCGAAACTTGAATCATTAGAAAGATAAAGCAAAGATTTACAATATTGAAGAAGGAATCAAGCTCGAATTCTCAATATTTTGAAAGTTATGAAACCAACAAATATGAAGAATCTCTTGATTTTCTCCTTCAAGGAGGTACAAGATCTAAGAAAATAAAAGTGCAAAAAGTAATAATTCCCAAAAAGGGTAAATACTAGGTTCGAGAATATCTAAAAAAAGCTTGACTCTTTGGTGGCTGCAGGGTAATAGGCTTTATATAGAAAAAAGAGTGGAAGCCCTAAAAAAGCTAATAGACAAAGTAGCTAGGCGGCTCGGTCAACTCGACCTGGTGCTCGGTCGACTGACTGGTCGAGTTAGCTCTCCTTCTGTCCCTTACACTCGGTCGAGTCCTCCTCCGCACTCGGTCGAGTGCATGGTCGAGTTGAACTCCGGGCCTTGATTCTTCTGCTCTAACTCCTTTGTTTTCCTCTCTTCTTAGCTCCGATCTTCTTTAGCATTGCTTCCATGCTCCTTAGGCTCCAAAATCACATGTTTATGTAAGAAAATATGCAAATGCAATGCAACTACACACTAATGCATAAACAGTCCTAAAGCTATGCAAAAAGAGCTAAACTAGATGGTAAATGATGCAAAAGAAGTGAAAATACTAAGGGAAAACAAGGTAAATTATACGCACATCAACACCCCCAAACTTAGTCTTTGCTTGCCCTCAAGCAAATAAACAAGGCATAAGAAGGTAGGTGAGGTTTGAAAGTGGGATCTCAGCTCCTAAAACTTGCCAATAAACCAGCTAGAATCAATGTCCAAGTTACTAGTACTATGAGGCAAGTTGAATGAGCTGTACTTAAAAATTTTAGACAAGCATATCACAACCTTTAATTATTTGAGCCTTGGTTATCCACATGCATTCAAATCAACCATTTCCTTTAACATTCATTAATCAATAACATGAATCAATTCTATGCAATGCTTAAACTCACTTGGCTTGGTAATAAAGGTTTAGAGACAATGATGGTCTCTTTTTAGAGTGGGGCTTATCAATATAAGGGTTCTCTCATAAAAATGGATTGAGCTTTAGAAGAATGCTAAAGGTAGGAACACTTAGACACATACAAGAACAAAACCTTGTCTACCTAAAGGTACCCAAAGGATTTTATCCTATCAAACTAAACCCCAACTGTCTTAGCTCTACCCTTTATCTTCTTCACTTCTCTTATACCCTTTTCTCTTTTGATTTTTAGCCTTAGGAGAGGTGTCTTAGTTGATCTTTCTAGTGGAATGGGGGTTTTTTTCTTATTTGCTATGGTTCCCTTTTCTTCTTATTCTTAAGACATAAAAGCTTTTGCTATACTCATCTTTTCTTACTTTCTTTTGTTTGACCAGAACCAACTTTTACAATTTCACACTTCTCATTTTTACTTAAACACATTCCCCTCCTAAAGACTCTAACCTTTTCTTTCTCTTTTTCCTCTTTTCTTTTCTTTTCCTTTTCAAAACAACCAAGTCCCAAACCCAACAAGTAAACAACCTAGTCCTATCTAGTTTGAAAATTGCAAACTATAACTACACAAGGCTTTACTCTTGTCAGTTCAAACCTAACACTTTCTACCAAGCTCAATCCCAAAAAGGCCTTACACACTCAAGAACAAACATGGCTTAAAAGAAGGATTGGTTAAGGGTAGGGAAACTGATTTAAAAGTGAAATATGCTACTTGAATCAACAAGGGTGGTGAAAAAGGAGAAAGATGATCCAAATATGTATATAGTATCCATGAGTTTAAAGCAATGCACAAACTGATAATAAAAGTCAATATTAGGTTCTTATAAATAGGAAATGGTATCAAATCACAACATGCTTCAATTTAGACCATAACACAGTTTAGGAATTCAAGGCTTGGTTTAATCTTATGCTTCTGGCTACTCAACTAGCATCAAAGTACTATTAACTTGGGCATTTATCCTAGTTTGGTGAATCTAAACAAGCTAACAAGGTAAAACTCATCATAGATCCCTAATGCAAATATTAAACAGTCCTACATGAAACATGCTAAGCAAGATCCTAATATGCAATGCAAAATACATGAACACTCCTTTTTTTTTGTAAAGATTTTTGCAAAAATTTTCAAATTTTTAGGTTTTTTTCTATGCCTTAGATGCAATGCAAATACTAACATGATAATGATAAAATTTGAAATAAGAAAAAGAAACACAACATCAAGTACTATCTCAAACCCTCCCCCAAACTTAAATTACACAGTCCCTTGTGTAATAAAAATTTGAAAGAGAATTCAAGACCAAAAACAAAACACAACATGAAATGCAATGGTATTTACAAGGTAAGGTGATAGTGGTACCTTAGGGATTGTGGAAGATGCTATCCACATCCTCATTCATGCTCTCATAAGTGTAGTGGGGGTCTTGTTGCTGACTTGGAGGTGGAGAAGGAGGCAGCTCGACTATAGCAATCGATTGGCACTCGGTCGAGTGCCCGGTTGAGTGGGGGGGGGGTCGAGTTGGCTCGCCAGTCTCAAATGGCTGGCCTTGTTGCTGGTAAAGCTGGTACAAGAGAGCTGGATCCATGAAATATTGGGGTGGGAAGGGAGGGTAACCTGGATAGCCTGGATAAGCAGTTGGAGCTGGGAAGCCATAGGGAGTTCTCGGTTGGAACTCGGTCGAGGACCTCTCGTGGGCCGGTTGAGTGGGCTTGCGAGTCTTCTTCCTCAAGTCTAAACTTTTCCAAACCCATCTGCACTTTCATTGAAAAGCCTGTCCAACACAAACAAAAAACAAATAAATCAAAACTACAAAGGAAATTAAGCATATTTACAATAATACCTTAGGGACTTCCTCCCTAGTGAGCTTGTTTAAAGTCACTAAGCTTGACTTTTGGTGCCTTTTTAGGCTTGGTTTAGATACCAAGGAGGTGATGAAATCCTCCTGGCACTTCTTGATCACTGTGAGTCTGATCCTTGATCACCTCACCCTTAACACACAAACCATGTTTCTTTTTAACCTTGAGCTTTGGCCTTGCTCTCTTCAAAGTTCTTTTGTTCAGCTTGACTTGGAGATCCTTGACTAAAGCAGTCAGTTCTTGAATTGAATTCTTAAACTTCTCCACTGATTCTTCTTGAAGAGATAGCTTGGCTTTTGGAGTTGCCACTTCACTTGAGATCTCATGACCACCTTTTCTTTTGATAACAAAAATCTGATCATCAATGGTAGGCAGATTGGTTTGGTTATAGATGTAAAACTTCATGGTTATACCCTCTGCAATGTTCAAGGTTACAAGACCTTCCTTGTCATCTATAACTGCTCCAACAGTGGCTAAGAATGGCCTCCCTAAAATGATAGGATCTTCAGGCTCCTTACCCATCTCTATTACAACAAAATCTGTATGGATTCTTGCCTTTCCTATCTTGACTGGAATGTTCTCCAACTTACCAACTATATCCCTGTTTGATCCATCAGCTAGACATATGTGAAGGTTGGTGGACTTGAACTCAGTGTGCCCAAGCTTTTGTGCTATGGAGTAAGGCATCACACTGATAGATGCTTGCAAGTCACATAAGCACTGGTTGTAGTGAAGATAGCTAAGTGAGCAAGGCAGATAGAATGGACTTGGATCCTCAAGCTTAATCGGGATGATAACTCCTCCAAGGTCTTCAAGATCCTTCTCATCTTGAGCATGAGCCTTCTTCTTTGATAATTCAAACAAGAAATCCTGATAGAGAGGATATGGATCATACTGTTCCAAAGCAGGTGCTCTCTCTTCTTCTTGGTAAGCAATGATAACGTCTTGTATGGCCATCACTTCCTCTTGTTTCTCAATCACAACTTCTTCCTTCAAAGCTTTCACTTACTCTTGTTGCAAAGCCATCTTTTCATTTTTCTCAATGACCTCTCTAAGTTCCCTTATCTTTTGTGCCTTGAAATGTCTTGAGAATGGTAGAGGTGGCTTGTAAGCAGGAGGAATGTACTTGGCAGGCTTAACAGCTTCATATTCCTCAACTCGATCGACCATTTGAGCGGACACTCGGTCGAGTGCTGGCTCGAGCACGTGGTCGAGTCGACTATCGGATTCAGTCCGCTTTGCACAATCTTCACTCTGAACTTCAAGGAATGACAAATCCTCCCAATCTAGAACTTCACTGTCCTCAGTGACTTCTTCTTCAAGGATATGAATGGCTTTTGCAGTGAACTCCCTTGGATTTGAACAGCTTTGCCAGGGAGTTGAGTAGGCTTTGGGGCTGAAGTAGAAGCAAGGTTGTTTTCCATAAACTTCACTCTAGAGTTGAGACCTTCAAACTTCATGTTAAGATCATTATACTGGGATGTGAGCCTTTGGTTCAACTTAGCAAACTGTTTAGCCTCCTCAATCTTTCCATTGGCTTGCCCAATCAACAGTTGTTGAATCATTGCTCTTAAGTCTTGTTTGAAACCCTGGTGGTGGACACAATGGAGGCTGGAACACTTGATGTTGCTGCTTAGGGGCATAGTTGTTTTGCTGTTGAGGCTGTGGAGGTGGATATACTTGGTCTTGAGGATTTGCTACATTGGTGCTCCTATATGAGAGGTTGTTTTGCTTGAATCCTCCTCCTTGGTTGTAGCCTTTGTATCCTCCTTGGTTCTGCATATAAGAAAGCTCAGCAAACTCACTCTCCCCATCTTGAACAGGAACCACTTCTTCACCAATAAAATTATTGTGCTTTTGTTGGCCAAGGAGGTCCTATCTAGCTTCTCATTCACAGCTTTCAAGTCTTTCTTGTACTTGTCCTCTTGATCATTGGAGACAAACCTCACTGTTCTGTCATAGTCCTCATTGTAGTGTCCATCTGACTGAGTAAGGTTCTCTACAACCTCCCAACCTTCTTCCGGATTCTTATTTCAGAAAATTGCCATTAGAGGCAGTGTCAAGAAGCATCCTAATCTTTGGGAGGACTCCTCTGTACAAGGTGCTTAGAAGGGACTCATTACTAAAGCCATGGTGAGG
Organism: Camelina hispida; assembly: GCA_023657505.1. Taxonomy (NCBI): domain Eukaryota; kingdom Viridiplantae; phylum Streptophyta; class Magnoliopsida; order Brassicales; family Brassicaceae; genus Camelina; species Camelina hispida. The sequence goes on along the minus strand of CP094632.1, from coordinate 14,643,213 downwards.
GCACTGAGTCTGGAAGCTTTTGAATCTTTCCCAAGCTTCACAAAAGCTCTCATTATTCCTTTGAGCAAAACTAGAAATCTCATTCCTCAATCTAGCAGTTCTAGCATTAGAGAAGAATTTAGCCAAGAAAGCCTTCTTGCAATCATCCCAAGTTGTGATTGCACCTGTTAGAAGTGTCTTCTCCCATAGATGAGCCTTGTCTCCAAGTGAGAAAGGGAACAACCTGAGCTTGAAGCCATCCTCACTTACACCATTGATCTTTGTGAGGCCACATATCCTATCAAACTAATCAAGGTGGTCTAAGGATCATCCATTGGCAGACCATGGAACTTGTTGGCTTGAATCATAGAGATCAATCCACTCTTGATTTCAAAGTTGTTGTTAGCAACTGAAGGAGGCACAATACCAGCTCTTTGGTTATGTGTGTTGGCTGCATCTCCAGCACCAATGTGCCTTGGCCTTTGAACTTGTTGATCTTGTTGCTCCATCAGTAACTGTTGTTCTCTTTCCTGATAGATCCTTGTTTTCTGCTATCTCAGGTTCCTTGGTGGTCGATTGATGTGATCAAGGAGTCTCTGAAGATTGTGATGACCCGTGGACCTTGTTTGCATCAACAGGCGCGAATACAGACTCGGACAGGTACTCGGTCGAGCACAGGCTTGAGTGGGTGGTCGAGTCGACTTAGAAGAGATGTCTATTGGGATTCGGTAACTGGCTTGATCAGGTACTCGAACAATCACTCGGTCGAGTGGGGTTCGAGTAGATGGTCGAGTGGGTACCTGAAACTCAATCACAGACAAGCAATAGAAGAATCGAGATCAGTAGCGAACAGATGGATAAACGAACTCAATCTTAGACTTCTATTGATCCTAATTGTCACAAAACACACTCAAATGGGCAACGGCGCCAAATTGAAACTAGCCTTTTTGTGTGAGGTGGAATGATGGATGATACGAAAGATGATCTGAATGTAATGAAAGGCAGAGGGTTTCAATTCCCCTTATGTGGTTGCAGTATAAGGGGCGTCAATCCTAAATGAAGTGTTTGCAAGCAATCAGGATGTGCATATATGTCTAAGTTAAGCCAAATGTGAAGGATGTTTGTCACTAACAACCTATTGATGAAATGTAAAGTGCCGAAAGTAGAAGCTACAAAGATAGATGCTAAATGAAAAGAGAACAGATTAATCAAAGCTATGATGCAATAAGAACAGAAATAGAAGCTATGGTTGTGCAAGTAATGAACTAATGCAAGGAAAGTAAAGAACAGGAAACTAAATGAATGCTACTGAAATGCAACTAGAATTAAACAGGAATTAAAGCAGGACAACTACAAAGCATAAACAAGAATTCTAGGGATGAGCTCGAGCAAGCACGCGATCGAGTGTAGATTGAGTACAGGGTCGAGCTGGACAAATGCGAGAAACAGAGCAATGCAAGCAAAACAGAGCAATACAAAAGCGAATCAACAACAACCAAACAACAGGTTTTAAGCTAATAAATCAATAGACAAGGAAGGTCTTGAGGAGGGATTCATGGGCTGGACTAATGGTTGCGGTTATCTAACTTGGTCAACAAATATCAAACAACTTGAGCTAATCTCTAGACAATGGTATCCTAGAACATGTTAATGCACTCTAATGGCAAAAACAATGAAACTCATATATTTCTAGACTTGTTCTCACAAAGCAAAGAACTTATACAAGCAAGCATTAAGAAACAGATCATTTATAGTCAAAAATCAAACAAGACATCTAATCTCTTAGCATGCCTAATGAAAATCTCTAGATCTAGCCTCATCTTTGCACCTTAGACATTGGTGTGATGCTAAGAGGCTTGAGCTCAAACCCTACCCTCTCGGTTATAGGATCAACATTAAGAACATCTAGCCTAGAAGAGATCTACAACAATCAAGCTTGACCAGATCAAACAAACCTCAAACACAATCCAGCCTAACCCATCCTCCAGATCCTAAGCAACTACTCACAAGCACACATGATGAACAACAAAGTCATAAACCCATAAAAAGTCGAAACTTGCATCATTAGAAAGATAAAGCAAAGATCTACAATATTGAAAAAGGAATCAAACTCGAATTCTCAATATTTTGAAAGTTATGAAACCAACAAATATGAAGAATCTCTTGCTTTTCTCCTTCAAGGAGGTTTAAGATCTAAGAAAATAAAAGTGCAAAAAGTAATAATTCCCAAAAAGGGTAAATACTAGGTTTGAGAATATCTAAAAAAAGCTGGACTCTTTGGTGGCTGCGGGGTACAAGGCTTTATATAGAAAAATGAGTGGAAGCCCTAAAAATGCTAAAAGACAAAATAGCTAGGCGGCTCGGTCAACTCGACCTGGTGCTCGGTCGAGTGACTGGTCGAGGTTGCTCTCCTTCTGTCCCTTCCCCTCGATCGAGTCCTCCTCCGCACTCGGTCGAGTGCATGTTCGAGTAGTCGGTCGAGTTGAACTCCGGGTCTTGATTCTTCAACTCTAACTCCTTTGTTTTCCTCTCTTCTTAGCTCCAATCTTCTTTAGCATTGCTTCCATGCTCCTTAGGCTCCAAAATCATCTGTTTATGTAAGAAAATATGGAAATACAATGCAACTACACATTAATGCATAAACAGTCCTAAAGCTATGCAAAAAGAGCTAAACTAGATGGTAAATGATGCAAAAGAAGTGAAAATACTAAGGGAAAACAAGGTAAATTATATGCACATCAACAGGTGATTTTTGGAGACTAATGAACATGGAAGGAATGCTGAAGAAGATTGAAGCTGCCAAGAGAAGAAAACAACGGAGTTAGAGCTGAAGAATCAAGGTCCGGAAGTCCACTCGACCAGACACTCGACCGTGTGTAGAGAAGGACTCGACCGGATGGAAGAAGAAGAAGAATAGGTCACTCGACCAGGTACTCGACCGAGCACCAGGTAGAGTTGACCGAGCCGCCCTTCTATTTTGTCTTTTAGCATTTTTAGGGCTTCCCCTCCTTTTCTATATAAAGTCTTGTACTCTACAGCCACCAGGGAGTCCACATTTTAGAAAATCTATAAACATAGTATTAACCCTTTTGGGGAATTATTAATTTTTGCTTTTCTTATTCCTAGATCTTTAGCTACTTTTGGAGAAGAACAAGAGAATTCTTGATACTTGTTTGTTTAATAACTTTCAAAGTATTAAGATTTCGAGTTTGATTCCTTCTTCAATATTGTAGATATCTGTTTTATCTATCTAATCATGCAAGTTTCATTGATTTCTGGGATTATGATTTCGTTGATCATGTTGTGTGGTTGTGAGTAGTGTTCTTAGACCTTAAGGATAGGTTAGGCTGGATGATGGTTGTGGTTGTTTAGATTGGTCAAGCTTGTTTGTTATAGATCTCTTCTAGGCTAGATATACTCTATGTTAGATCTTAAGCTTCTTAGCATCACACAAATGCACATGCTAAGAGATTAACTGCTTTGTTTAATTTTTGACATAAATGATATGTTGCTTAATGCTTGCTTTTATATGTTCTTTGCTATGTGAAAACTAGTTTAGAAATATCTGAGCTTGATTGTTTTTGCCATGAGAGTGGATTAACATGTGCTAAGATATCATTGTCTAGAGATTAGCTCATGTTTGATTGAGATTTGTTGACCAATTTAGATGACCATAATCCAAAGTCCAACCCATGAATCCATCCTTAGGACCTTCTTTATCTATTGATTTTTCTGTCAAAATCCTGTTAATCGCTTGTTGTTTGATTATCTTTTGTTTTGCTCTGTTTCTCGTATTTATCAACTCGACCTATTACTCGATCGTGCATCCGATCGAGTGCTTGCTCGAGCTCACCCAAGAATCTCTTGTTTATGCTTTGCATTTGTCGTGTCTCATTTCCTGTTTCATTTTAGTTTCATTCTTGTTGCTTTCATTTAATTTATGTTCAATCCTGTTCATTATCTGTCTTGCATTAGTTCATTATAGGTCTAGCATCTCTTGTTTGTTCTTGTTTAGTCTCATCACTGTCTTAATCATTCTGTTCCATTTGCATTTAGTACTTTGTCTTATTAGCATTTAAATTTTGCATCTTGCTTTTGTCATTAGGTTCATAGCTTCAAATCATCATTATAATTGGCTTAACTTAGATAAATATTCATATTCTGATTGCTTGCATCTCACTCAAATTTGGATTGACACCTTTTATGCTGTAACAACATAAGGGTAATTGAAACCCCTTGAATTCCACCTGTTTGTTCATCATTCATCACCATCCACACAATAATGAAAGTTTCACCCTTCTATATCCTTCTCAGAATCTGTCGCAACTCTCTTCCGACTTAACGCATCCGCAACTAGATTTTCCTTCCCCGGATGGTAAGCAATGTCTATGTCATAGTCCACAACAAGCTCCATCCATCTTTGTTGCCGCTGGTTTAACTCCTGTTGAGTAAAGATGTATTTTAAACTCTTATGATCCGTGAAAACCTGAACCTTTCCACCATACAGATAAGATCACCAAATTTTCACTACAAAGACAACCGCTGCCATCTCAAGGTCACGTGTAGGATAATTCGTTTCATGTTTCCTTAGCTGTCGAGAGGCATAAGCAATCGCCTTACCCTCTTGCATCAGAACACACCCTAATCCCATCCGCGATGCATAGGTGTAAACAAAATAAGGTTTATCCGGCTCCCGTAAGGCTAACACCGGTGTAGTTGTAAGCATTCTCTTAAGCTTCACAAAACTTTGGTCATAATCAGCAGACCACTCAAAATTCACATCCTTCCCGGTCAACTTGGTCATTGGCTACGCCATACTCGCAAAACCTTTAACAAATCGATGGTAATATCTGGCCCAACCGAGAAAACTCCTTATCTCCGACGCGTTTTGAGGTCTCGGCCACTCCTTTATTGACTTAATCTTTTCCGGATCAACAGATACACCCTTTTCTGAGACAATATGACCCAAGAATCCGATTTCCCTTTGCCAAAATCTATAATTACTAAGCTTGGCGTACAGCTTAAACTCCCGCAGTTTACCTATCACCGTTTCAAAATGAACCTTGTGCTCCTATGGATCTTTTGAGTAAACCAGAATGTCATCAATGAAGATGATTACAAACTCTAAGCAGTCGCTGAAGATGCTATTCATCAGCTTCATGAAGGCAGCAGGCGCATTAATAAGCCCAAATGGCATGACAACAAACTCGTAGTGACCATACCTTGTCTGAAAGGCAGCGTTCCGATATCAGGATCAGCTATCGGGATTTGATGATAACCCAAAGCTACATCTATCTTTGAGAAACTAGTAGCACCTCGGAGTTGGTCCAATAACTCGTCTATCCTCGGGAGAGGGTACTTGTTCTTTACTGTAACTTTGTTTAAACCGCGGTAATCGATACAAAGCCTGAAGCTTCCATATTTCTTCTTAACAAAGAGGACTGGTGCACCCCACGGTGAACTTCTCGGCCGTACAAAACCTTTCTCCAACAGCTCCGCTAACTATTTCAATAACTCGGCCATCTCCGCTGCCGCCATCTGATAAGGTGCCTTAGAGATCGCTTTTGTCCCCGGCTCAAGTTCGATAGTAAACGGGTCTGAACGAGTCGGCGGTAAACCCATCAGTTTTTGGAACACGTCTGCAAATTCCTTAACCACCGGAATATCATAAAGCTTAGCATCCGGCCCAACTTCCGTTGTTGTGATCGTGGCCAAGTATGCTTCACATCCTTTCTCAATCATCTGTTCTGCCTGGATCGCCGAGACAATCAAGCTTCCTGACGTTGGTCTGATTCCTTGGTACTCTAATGTTTTCCCGTCTTCTAGTTCAAACTTAACTCTCCCGCTGTGACAGTCTAAGTGTGCATTGTGCTTTCCGAGCCAATCTATTCCAAGGATCACACCATAAGACTTAAGTCGGCAGATCACTGATAACACTCTAATTTACATGTTTTTAGCATCCTTTTTTGTCCATATTTTGCATTGTTCATACCTCTCACTTAGTATTTTTAGGTCATTTACTATAAGAATCAACTTTTAGAGCATTTAGGGTGTTGTATTTCTGCATTTGCACATTTTGGGTGAAAACAGGTGCTAAAGAGTCAAAAATGGGGGAAAACAAGGTCAACTCGAGCATGTACCCGAAGGAGCCATCGAGCTACAAAAACAAGTCCGAACCCCAACACGATCTAAGAGGATCCAAGAGCGCGAAGATCCACCCAAAGATCCACCCGAGGAGTTACCCGACTTCACCCTCATGTACCCCATTGAGTAGACCATCGGGCAGGTCTGGGAAGCTAGGTCAAATGGGTTTCCATATATAAACCCCCTCTTTCCCTAGCTCACAAACGAGCACGCCGCAAACCCTCAAATCAGAGAGTGATGAGCAACTCAACATTTTTTTCTTGTTTTTGCACTTTTATTTTGTAGTTTTCTTATATCTTTATCCCATACTCTTTCTACTCTACTCTATCTTTTAATATAATGTTTTTTTCGTTTATTATGATTGCTTTTTCATTCGTTTCTATGTCCGAGTAGTGTAGCAAAGTTTCTATGGATGGGATAGATGATTAGGTGTTCTTGATCGGTTAGGATGCTTTAGTTGATTGTGATGTTTGATAGATTTCCTTATAGGTTGATGTTCTTAATGTTGTCAACAGACCGAAAGGTTGAGATTAGATCTAGGGCGTTTACAATGCTACAAGCCGAAAGGAGTAGAGAAAATGCTTGATTAGGTCAATGATAGAGGTTTACTTAACCCTGAGTGACAAAATCAGATGAGTTTAAGTTTACTGATAAAAATGAATTGTTCTTAATGCCTGCTTATTCATATTGTTAGTGCGACAATGTGGTAGTATGTTCAAGGTTGATTGTTGCTAGTGTGAAAGTGTGGTGACAAGGTTTTAGAGGTTCATTGTCTAGGAAATAATTGCTTGAGGCATGTAAGGCATCTATATTGGTCTAGAACACTTAGGATTCGATTACCCCCATCCTTAGGAACTTTCGTATTTTATTTGTTTACATTTTTCTTTACTTACTCGACCACTTACCTGATCAGTTACACGATAACCTGCATCGAGTAATACCTCGAGCTGTTCATAATTTACTTGCATACTCGATCACGCCCACTCGATCCTGTACTCGATTGCTTAGGTCGTGTGGTTTAGTTGTTTATATTCTTTTACTTTGTTTATTTTAGGACTATTAGAACCCAAACCTTGATTGCTTGGCTTGACTTTGTACTGATCATATCCTTCCTGGTAGCAATACACAACCATTTCGATTGATAATCCTTTGTACTACAACTGCATAGGGGATTGGTACCCTGGGTGAAAACCTGTCTATCAATTTGGCGCCGTTGCCATTTGGTTGTTTTAGTTTTGCTACGTTTAGGATTTCAGGACTTGCTAGATCAAGTTCGTTTGTTTATATTTGTTTCGGATACTGACTTGTTTGCTTTCGCTTTTGTTTGTTTTGAATCTCAGGTACAAACCGAGCACCCACCCAACCGTCACTCGATCACCTGGATCGAGTTGATCCTCACGTACACACTCGGATAACTACCTGTGCACGCAAACACGATTCAGAGGTAGCCAGAACCTGAGTCCTTTCATCAACAACATCGATAGACCTCGGCTACTCAGACAACAAAAAGTTCAACTGGAACCAGCAATCATTGAGGAGACGATGAATAATCAGAACGGTCCACCAGCTCCTCAAGCAATGAGCAATATAGGAGCAGGAGATGCTCTGACTACTCACACTCAGAGGAATGACATTATGCCACCAGCTGTGCAGAACAACAATTTTGAGATCAAGAGTAGTCTCATCCAGATGATACAGAGCAACAAGTTTCATGGACTGCCAATGGAGGACCCATTGGATCATCTGGATGAATTTGATAGGCTATGTAGCCTCACTAAGATAAATTGAGTGAGTGAAGATGGATTCAAGCTGAACAATACTTGGGTTCACCCCTAGGGGTGAACCTCTCCATTCACCTCCTTATAAAATAAGGAAATAAAAATCTGTATACATATTATAAATTATAAAACTTAAACCACTTTTTAATAAACCCAAACCGACATATATGAAATATAAACCCTAACCATCTCATTTTTGAACCCAAACCGACATATAATTTCGTTCTAATTGTAAAATCTAAACCCTAACCATCTCATTTGTGAACCAAACCGACATATTATTTTGTTCTAATTGTGAAATCTAAACCCTAACATCTCATTTATGAACCCAAACCGACATATAATTTTGTTCTACTTGTAAAATCTAAACCCTAACCATCTCATTTGTGAACCCAAACCGACATATAATTTTGTTCTACTTGTAAAATCTAAACCCTAACCATCTCATCTGTGAACCCAAACCGATATATAATTTCGTTCTAATTGTAAAATCTAAACCCTAACCACCTCATTTGTAAACCCAAAAACTAACATATAATTTCGTTTTAGTTGTAAAATCCAAACCCTAACCACTTCATTTGTAAACCCAAACCGATATATAATTCTACTAAAAAACTAAACCAAGCCAAATGTTTAACTTTCCTTAATTAAAAGTATACAAAATTTATTTCCTTAATTTGGATTGCTTTTTAATTTAATTTTGATTTATTTTTTAAATGAAATATTAGATGGAAGATTCTAATTGGCTGAGAGAAGAGGGGGTGAATGGAGAGGTTCACCCCTAGGGGTGAACCCAAGTATTTTTCATTCAAGCTCAGGCTTTTCCCATTATCTTTGGGAGACAAAGCACACATCTGGGAGAAATCGCTCCCTAAGGAGTCCATCACCACTTGGGAATCGTGTACGAAGGCATTCGTAGCCAAATTCTTCTCCAACTCTAGAACCGCAAGGCTGCGAAATGAAATTTCAAGCTTTGTACAGAAGAACAATGAAACGTTCAATGAAGCTTGAGAACGTTTCAAGGGGTACACTACTCGATGTCCACATCACGGCTTCAGTAATGCTTCATTAATGAGCACGCTATACAGAGGAGTGGTCTCCAAGATACGGATGTTGCTGGACACCGCAAGTAATGGTAACTTCCTCAACAAGGATGTTGATGAAGGTTGGGACCTAGTTGAGAACTTGGCTCAATCTGATGGCAACTACACTGAGGATTATGATCGCTCTGTGCGATCTATAGCAGAGGAAGATGCCAAGTATAAGAGGGACATGAAAGCCCTCAATGGCAAGCTCGATCAGCTCCTCAACCAGCAGAAGCATGTACATGCTATATAAGAGGAAGAACAGTTTCTACAACAAGATGGGGAGAGTATGCAGCTAGAGGATGTTAACTACATCAACAACAAAGGAGGTTACAACAGAGGGTACAACAACTTCAAGCCGAATCTGAATCTGTCTTATTGGAACCCGAATGTTGCGAATCCTCAGAACCAAACCTACCCATCTGCAGTTCAAGGGAACCAGACTCAATAGAAGCAATTTCAACTCCTTTTCAGGCAAGCTAGAGTTAACGATTACTGGATAAGTCGAATTAGGTCCTAAGAAAACATACCTTAGCCCATCTGGAAGAGGTTTCAGTTCCACTTTAGGCGCCTCGGATTCTAGCCAATCATCCGTGATTTGGTGTTGCCGTTCGAGGTGATGCCCGATCACTCTACACGGTGGGGTGATCGGATCGGTGTTCAGGTCGGATGGTGTCGAGCAACTGCAGGACATGACATAAGAGTTTACAACTAACTTGCTAAGGCTTCTTTCGTCGAGTACCATTTCATCTTTGTCAGCTCCCCTCACGTTCTCACTTAGCTCTGGTTCGATGACATCCAGATAAGTATCAAGTAACTCTTTGTAGAGCTCTGTTTCTTGATGCACGAATCCCTCCTGACCATCATTTGTCAGTGCTGTTTGCAAACAATCCCCTATTGTTATCTCCTCTAACGACTCATCACGCAATCTTTCTAACTCTTCTATCCGGAAGGTTTGCCCAGCTATTGTAGGTTTTTTCATAGTCTCTGATGTTCATATATTTTACCATGTTTTCCCTTAGTTTATTCACATCTTTTGCATCTTTTGTTAGCCATTTTCACCATTATTGTGTAGCTTTAGGACTAATCATGCATTAGAGTTTAGTTGCATTGCATTTGTATCTTTTCATGCATAAACAGGTGATTTTGGAGCTTAAGGAGCATGGAAGTAATGCTGAGGAGAAGTGAAGCAATCATGAAGGGAAAGCAAGGGAGTTGAGGCTGAAGAACCAAGGTCCAGAGTCCAGCTCGACCGCACACTCGACCAGACACTCGACCGTGTGCTGAGGGGGACTCGACCGAGTGGAGAATGCACGAGAGAAGCCAGCTCTACCTGCCACTCGACCGAGCACAGGTCGAGTTAACCGAGCTGTTGAGTACTTTGACTTTTTGTATTTTTAGGGCTTCCACTCCCCTTCCTATATAAAGCCTTGTACCTGCAGCCACCAAAAAAGTCCAGCTTTTTAGATATTCTCTAAACCTAGTTTTTACCCTTTTGGGAATTATTCCCTTTTGCACTTTTATTTTTCTTAGATTTTGTACTTGAAAAAGACTAAATTCTTCAATATTGTTAGTTTCATAACTTTCTTAATATTGAGAATTTGAGTTTGATCCTTTCATCAATATTGAAGATCTCTGTTTTATCTTTCTAATAATGCAAGTTTTAATATTTTCTGGGTTTTTGACTTGTTTCATCATGTATTGTAGTGAGCAGTTTGCTTAGGATCTTGAGGATGGGTCAGGATGGATTGATCTTGTGCTTTGTGTGATTTGGTCAAGCTTGATTGTTGTAGATCTCTTCTAGGCTAGATGTTCTTAATGTTTATCCTATATCTGAGAGGGTAGGATCTGATTTCAAGCTTCCTAGCATCACACCAATGTTTAAGAAGCATAGATAAGGCTAGATCTAGAGCTTACTGTAACACCCGTACCGTCACAAAAGAAGGAACAACATGTAATCCATCCGGTCTGGCCAAAAACGTTTCTTTCTTTAAAATTCACCAACGAACAAACTTCAAACTGTAACTTTTGAACTTACTAACCTGGGAAAAAGGAAAGAAGGGGGGTGAGTAAACAAGTTTACTCAGGGAGGAGATCAAACTCTGCCCACTGGACATACAGTAATACCGTTCCAAATATGATCAACAACTATTACATAACATAGATTCAGAATGTTTATCAATCAAACAAACAAGCAAACATCTTATTTCTCCTCAATAACTTTCATCTTAGTTTATTCACTTCTGTGGCAACTACCACATTCAAACATTTTTGTTTCTTTACATTACTTAGTAAGTTTTACTTTTCTTATAGGTTTGGCCATTATCACTTTTTCTGGCTCACAAAACCCATTCCTGGAAGACCACGGCCCATAGCTCGATTCTTCCCGTACTGCTCGTCAGCGGTTTATGACCTGCAATGAACCCGTCGGTCCATTACAGTCCAACATCCTCAAGTATCTTATCCTTTCTCATTCTTATTCTCTTGTATGTTCATAATTATATTTATAATATAATATATAAGTTAGTTCATAACATCATATCATGTAGCTAAATGTGCTTCACATATATCATCTTACTAACAACCTACTTTATCTTGCACACAAATTCAAACAAACACATTCAATTAACAAACAATTATTGAGTCTATACTCAGCAACTATCGAAGAGTATATAAAGAAAGAGGTTACTGTATATCTGCAAATACCACCCTCACCTTAGCCATTGGATTGAATCCTTAGAACTAGCATCAACAGAAGACCCACCTCAACAACGATTTCAGTCTGCAACGGTTTAGATGACAATAATCAATTAAACCAATCCAATCTAAACCAAAGTCTCCACTCAATGTTTTCCAATTAAATTAATTAGACCAAAATCTAATAATTTAATATACCACAATTCCACTTTCACGTCACATGAATTTTTGTTTCATAATCAAATCTCAACTCAAACTAATAGCACAACATCCCACTCCCACACGTGACCACCAAACCATAAGTCAACTCACGTCCAGATGAATTAAGTTGTGGTTCTTGTCTTATATAAGTTAAGATTCATTGGTTTAGACACGGTTCAATAATCAACAAAACACAACAACAACACGAGACAAGAGTACCGCCGTCTACCTTTCTCGGCGTTTACACTCAACGACTCATGACGGATCAACAACACCGATCCACAAAGCTTCAAACCCACGATTTTCACGTCCTCATCTCTCAACAATTAAACAACAACAAATCATAAGACAAAGCTAGAAACTTTCTGCGCAAGTTACAAAACAATCTAGGGTTTCCTTACCCATAACGGCCTCGACAATGACTACAGCTGCTCCGGTGACAGCGGCTGGCATCCCCGATAACAGTGGCTGACATCTCCAGTGATATACGATGGCTTGCTCACCATCGGTGGTGACGTACGGTGGCTAGCGACAAGTCTCCCGTGACCTCTTCCTCTACTTCTCAGCAATGACAATGGTGGCTCAGCTCTATCTCGTCTCTCTCATCCTCGGCGGTTGTTGAGTTTTAGGTTTAGAATCATCAACTCCCTTTTACGGCTTTAACGAGAGCACACAACATAACCCTTTTTTTCTATTTGCTTTACGTTCAACTATGGGGCCTTTAATGGGCTGATCTTAGTAATAAAACTGACCCAAATACCAATTATAAAATTGGGATGTTACAATTCTCCTCCACTTAAAATAAATTCGTCCCCGAATTTGCGAATTAATTTCTCCCCCACTTAATTTCCCTCCTAACTTGGAGTATCCTTCTCTGAGATGTTCTGTTCACTTTTATGAACTTTTTTGATCAACAACAAATCACAAGTTTCCACTTGGTTTTGATACAATATTCTAGTTTCCATTTACTAGAAATAATTTCTCCTTGCTCCTCATTCTCAGCTTTTGATTCAATGAAACCCAACTCTTCACTTATTATGATTTAATCCACGCTTAACCGTATGACAACATGGGACGTCAAGTGTCATAGTTCCTTTAGCTTTCCATCGCTTAGGCATAATATACATCCGTCAAATAATTATGAAACTTGAAAAGAATATTCCAATTTCCAACAAAGGTTTTCCCATTACCTTAGACTTGTGAAAATAACATATTCACCAACATATGATCTTGTCTAATAATGTACTGAAGTGTGCACATTAACCATGACCATTATGGTTTCATGCAACATGTGGTTTTATGATCCACCACGCTTCCACTACACTCACTTTGCAATGCTGACATCCATGTGAAAGTTTCCAAATTTCTATTTGCCACAAGATGTCCATCCTGCGTTAGGTGAACACCAAGTCTTGATAATATCTCCTTACAGTTCTTAGTGAATTCTTTTTCACTAACATTAGTAGATTTCAGCACCACCAATCTAACTTCATACGCTGTAACACTTAGTGTTATTTGCGCTTCCAATATATATATTTTTTCCTTTTAGAACAAATTCCATTTTCTAAAACATTCTCCAAAGCCGCAATATTGAATCAACCACTTTTTTTTTTCAATATTTTTCGTTTCAACTCATCCTGCTCTACAACTACCCAAGTTGCCTCCTTACTGCTAGTCATCCGCAGCAATCCACCAACAATCTCTATTTTCACCATACCCTTTCCCATTTAGGTTAAGACAACTTCAAATTATAAACAGCCTATATCTACTGTCAAAACATCTTTTTTTTTTTCATCTGTAACGCTTACATACAATACTCTGTAGAAAATCCATGATCTACATTAATGTGTGATGTCCTCCCACACAGCTCTTTTCCGCTTCCTTCGCTGCAATTCCTTTTTGTGCTATCCAAGCACTAGAATAACCTTGACTAGTGATCTTTATACAATACCTCATCTTTAAACTTTGTGGTCCACCTCAAAAAAATATCCTTCCACAATATTAACACCAATATTTTGTCAAGTGTCCATTTGACTTTTATAAGCTAGTATCCCACACCTTCGTCCACTTGAACAACACGTCCTTCCATGTGAGTCGAGTAATTGGTTTAGCCATACTAGCATATCATGTACGAAACTTCTGTTTGTGATCTACTATTCCAAGAAAACTAGCGAAAACTACCAATCTTAATAGCATTTATGGTCCTCAACAATAACTTTTCCAAGTCAACTTACATACCAACTTTTAGAACAATTCCCACACACCTTCGTCTATTCAGGTTCCACTTAGTTGAGTAGTTTGTTTAACCTTACTGTATGTCGCACAAGTATACATTCTTGCCAACACCATATCAACTTATATGGTGTTATCACCCATATGAGATTCCTTCCCATTTTCCCTTTTTTTTGTTTTCCTCTACAGTTTATAGGGCTCCTTCCCACGTCACTTTAATGTCGCCACACATATCTTAGGGTGTTCCGTCCCTCTTAACAAATTTACTTACTTTCCTGACTATCCTGACGAACTGATCTTCACTTGGAACTTCTTCCCCTCTCTTTTAAGCTTACAGACAAGGGCCTCGACTTTTATTTACAAAAACTAGAAGATGCAATCAAGACTCCTTAAAATAATAAACCAACACGCAATAGATAATTCACTAAAAGAAATAATGCAACACGCAATTTCAATCAAAGCAAACAAAGCACGCAAACATAAAACACGGTTCAAGTCTTCGTCTTCTTCATCACCAACCTTCCCCACTAGAGGAATTATCCCTAGTACTCTCGCCTGGTATTGACTCTTCACCCTCCTCTTGAAAAAAAACATTCACCACACTTTTTGGCTTCACACGCGATGGCGGTTCAGATTCTTACACTGCTTTTGAGGATTGGTTTCCACTCGCCACAAAATCAAGCTTAAGATTAGAATCCTACTAACTTTCACAAAATAAAAGTCAAGAACAAGTTTGTTGTTGGTGAATTCAAAATCTTTACACAAAACAAAACTCGTTTCCGGAAACTTTCTTTGAAAACATTTTTTTTTTCTTAAAACAAAAATTGTTTTCGAAATCTTGACCCTCCGGGTCAGCACCGGAGTGGCCTTAACTTGGCTCTGATACCAAATGTAACACCCGTACCGTCACAAAAGACGGAACAACATGTATCCATCCGGTCTGGCCAAAAACGTTTCTTTCTTTAAAATTCACCAACGAACAAACTTCAAACTGTAACTCTTGAACTTACTAACCTGGGAAAAAGGAAAGAAGGGGGTGAGTAAACAAGTTTACTCAGTGAGGAGATCAAACTCTGCCCACTGGACATACAGTAATACCGTTCCAAATATAATCAACAACTATTACATAGCATAGATTCAGAATGTTTATCAATCAAACAAACAAGCAAACATCTTATTTCTCCTCAATAACTTTCATCTTAGTTTATTCACTTCTGTGGCAACTACCACATTCAAACATTTTCGTTTCTTTACATTACTTAGTAAGTTTTACTTTTCTTATAGGTTTGTCCATTATCACTTTTTCTGGCTCACAAACCCCATTCCTGGAAGACCACGGCCCATAGCTCGATTCTTCCCGTACTGCTCGTCAGCGGTTTATGACCTGCAATGAACCCGTCGGTCCATTACAGTCCAACATCCTCAAGTATCTTATCCTTTCTCATTCTCATTCTCTTGTATGTTCATAATTATATTTATAATATAATATATAAGTTAGTTCATAACATCATATCATGTAGCTAAATGTGCTTCACATATATCATGTTACTAACAACCTACTTTATCTTGCACACAAATTCACACAAACACATTCAATTAACAAACAATTATTGAGTCTATACTCAGCAACTATCGAAGAGTATATAAAGAAAGAGGTTACTGTATATCCGCAAATACCACACTCACCTTAGCCATTGGATTGAATCCTTAGAACTAGCATCAACAGAAGACCCACCTCAACAACGATTTCAGTCTGCAACGGTTTAGATGACAATAATCAATTAAACCAATCCAATCTAAACCAAAGTTTCCACTCAATGTTTTCCAATTAAATTAATTAGACCAAAATCTAATAATTTAATATACCACAATTCCACTTTCACGTCACATGAATTTTTGTTTCATAATCAAATCTCAACTCAAACTAATAGCACAACACCCGACTCCCACACGTGACCACCAAACCATAAGTCAACTCACGTCCACATGAATTAAGTTGTGGTTCTTGTCTTATATAAGTTAAGATTCATTGGTTTAGACACGGTTTAATAATCAACAAAACACAACAACAACACGAGACAAGAGTACCGCCGTCTACTTTTCTCGGCGTTTACACTCAACGACTCATGACGGATCAACAACACCGATCCACAAAGCTTCAAGCCCACGATTTTCACGTCCTCATCTCTCAACAATTAAACAACAACAAATCATAAGACAAAGCTAGAAACTTTCTGCGCAAGTTACAAAACAATCTAGGGTTTCCTTACCCATAACGGCCTCGACAATGACTACAGCTGCTCCGGTGACAGCGGCTGACATCCCCGATAACAGTGGCTGACATCTCCAGTGATATACGATGGCTTGCTCACCATCGGTGGTGACGTACGGTGGCTAGCGACAAGTCTCCCGTGACCTCTTCCTCTACTTCTCAGCAATGACAATGGTGGCTCAGCTCTATCTTGTCTCTCTCATCCTCGGCGGTTGTTGAGTTTTAGGTTTAGAATCATCAACTCCCTTTTACGGCTTTAACGAGAGCACACAACATAACCCTTTTTTTCTATTTGCTTTACGTTCAACTATGGGGCCTTTAATGGGCTGATCTTAGTAATAAAACTGACCCAAATACCAATTATAAAATTGGGATGTTACACTTACTATTAGGCTTGCTAAGAGATTAGAGGTCTTGTTTGGTCTGAGATGTATTGCTTAATGCCTGCTTGTGTAGATTCTTTACTTTGTGAGAACAAGTCTAGAAGATGCATAGGTTTGATTGTTTCTTGACCATGAGAGTGGGAGAAATTTGTCTTAGATTTATATGTTTAGAGGTTAGCTCAAAGTTTGCTTGAGATTTGTTGACCAAGTTAGATAACCACAATGATTAGTTCATCCCATGAATCCATCCTCAGGATCTTCTTTGTTTATTGATTTTAAAGTCTTAATCCTGTTGCTTGCTTGTTGTTTGATTTGGTTTAGCATTACTCTGTTTTTATTGCATTGCTCTATTTCCTGGATTTGACTAGCTCGGCCTCTCACTCGACCTACAATCGGTCCAGTGCTTGCTCGAGTTCATCCCCAGAACTCTTGTTTATGATTTGAGATTGTCCTGTTTCATTCTAGTTGCATACATTTAGTTTTCAGCTCATTGATTGTCTTGCATTAGTTCATTAGTAGTAGTTTCTATTTCTGTTCTTGCATCATTACTGTTATAATCGTCCTGTTTCATTTGCATTTAGTTCTTAGTTCTTGTAGTTTACTTTCTGCATTTTACATTTTCATCTTAGGATTGTTAGTGACAAATAATCTTTACACTTGGCTTAACTTAGATTCATATGCATATCTTAATTGTTCACAAACACTCATTTAGGATTGACACCTCTTATACTGCAACTGCATAAGGGGAATTGAAACACCCATTCATCCATTCCATATCTCACCATTGCATACACTTCCATCTTTCACACCACATACAAAATATACTTGTTTCAGTCTCCCGGATGTCAAACTGCATAGTGAGGTCTTCCCCGAGCTTCAGATCGATCTTCCCGTTCCTCACATCAATAATAGCTCCCGCAGTAGCTAAGAATGGTCGGCCTAGGATAAGCGGGTCCCTTGGCTCCACATCCATCTCCAATACCACGAAGTCGGTTGGTACGTCTACTGAACCTACTTTAACTGGCAGATCTTCCAAAACTCCTCTTGGCAACCTCGTAGTTCGATCAGCCAGAACTAGCTGGATGTCGGTAGGGGTGAATTTCTCAAATCCGAGACGTTTAGCTACAGTGAGTGGCATCAAGCTGATCGATGCTCCTAGATTGCAAAGACGTCTTCTGAACTTCAACGGTCCAGTTGAGCAAGGTAAGGTGAAAGATCCTGGATCGCTAAGCTTCTTAGGTGGCGGTCCTCTGGATTAACGCACTGCACTCATGATTGAGTATAACCATCCCCTGTACTTGCTTGATCCGCTCCATAACTGCGTCCTTCAGGAATTTTTGGTAGGGGGAAATCAAGGTGAAAACGTCCATAAGGGGCATGCGAAGTTCGAGTTCTTGCATCTGTTTTTCGAACAATGCGTTGTACTTCTCCAGTAGTTCCTTGCGAAATCGTCCAGGGAATGGCAGAGAAGGCTTGTATTGTGGGGGAATGAATCTCCTTACTTTTTGCTTTTCGCTTCCCGGGTTGTTTGTAGGAGGAAGAGGTACTGGAGGGTAACCCGGTCAGCCGTCCGAGTAGTGTGGTCGGATAGAGGATCGGGTTGAGCATCGGGTGTGTGACACCCCAATTTTATAATTGGGCCAGTTTTGTTGTAATTAAGTCGCAGCCCATTAGGGCCCAACAACTTGCAAAACGACAAGGGTTTACGTTTGGTAAGTGCTTGCGTATAATGTATGTACGCATACATACCGCCGTCTTTGTTAACAAGACTACTAGAGAGGAGAGTTTGTGCCTAAGAGAAGTCGACCATGTATATACTTGAGTCTCTTGTTGTTGATCTCATTCGTTCGTCAAAGTAGCAAAAGAGGTCGTGACGTTGTTGTGGTGGTGATGAGTCGTGGAGGAGAAGCGTACCGTACGGAACCGTGGTTCTCGCTGGTCACCGTCAATCACGGCCATTGGTCAATCAGCCACCGTGTGTCACCGGAGATGTCACCCGCTGACACCGGAGCAGCCGTAGCCCATCGTCGAGGCCATTATAGGTAAGGAAACCTAGATTTGTTTTATAACTTGGGCTGGAAGTTACCGACTGTTGTAGACCTAATCCTTGATTTGTTGCTTGCTTGTGATGTATGTTGCTGAGCCATGGGGAAGTAGCCACTGTGTGGCTAAACCGCCACGTTGAGCCGTCGAGTTAACCCGCCGAGAAAAGTTGCAGAGAAAGGTAAACGGAGAAGCCTACTTTCGTGTTTGTTGCGGATGTTTTATGTTGTGATTAAACCGGATATTAACCATAGTAAACCAAGAATTCTAAGTTGCGTAATTGATGTCTTGAACCGAAGTTGGAATCGTGATTTGGTCTGTGGCGTTAAGTGGGTAAGGTTCTGGTTATTTTATTTGGTTGGTTTAATATCTTAACCGGAAGGATTTAATCAGCCATAAGTAATGGTGCATATGACCGAGAGTTGAGATTGTTCATTAAACCAAATGTTGTGAGCGTGAGGATTAAATTGTGGTGTATTAAATTATTAGTTTTTGGTCTAATTAATTTAATTAAAGGAAACACCATAAGTATAAGTTATGAGACTTTGGTTTGGATTTTTATATTGGATTAATATCATGGTTTTTGATCGTCTATTTTAAATCATTGCAGACTGAGATTGTTGTTGAAGTAAGTCTTATGTTGATGTTAGTTCTAAGGATTCAATCCAATGGCTAAGGTGAGGGTGGTATTTGCGGATATACAGTAACCTCTTTCCTAATATATTCTTCGATAGTTGCTGAGTATAGAATCAAGAATTGTTTGTTAGTTGAATGTGTTTGCGTGGATTTGTGTGCAAGATAAAGTAGGTTGTTAGTAACATGATATATGTGAAGCACATTAGCTACATGATATGATGTTATGAATTAACTTATATATTATATTATAATTATAATTATGAACATACATGAGAATGAGAAATCAAAAGATATTGGAGGATGTTGGACTGTAATGGATCGACGGGTTCATTGCAGGTCATAAACCGCTGACGAGCAGTACGGGAAGAATCGAGCTATGGGCCGTGGTCTTCCAGGAATGGGGTTTGAGAGCCAGAAAAAATGATAATGGCCAAACCTATAAGAAAAGTAAAACTTATTAAGTAATGTAAAGAAACATAAATGTTTGAATGTGCTAGTTGCCACAGAAATGCATAAAATAAGATGAAAGTTATTGAGTAGAAATAAGATGTTTGCTTGTTTGTTTGACTGATAGACATTCTGAATCTATGCTAAGTGATAGTTGTTGACTATATTCGGAACGTTATTACTGTAAGTCCAGTGGGCAGAGTTTGATCTCCTCACTGAGTAAACTTGTTTACTCACCCCCTTCTTTCCCTTTTTCCCAGGTTAGTAAGTTCAAGAGTTTCAGTTTCAAGTTTGTTCGTTGGTGAATTTTAAAGAAAGAAACGTTTTTGGCCAGACCGGGTGGATTACATGTTGTTCCGTCTTTTACGACGGTACGGGTGTTACAGGGTGAGTGGCTCTGTTGTTTAGCAGGAAGCGTCTATCCACTGAGATCCTCCCCATCTGGAACATTACTGTCCGTGGTGATGTCCGGTGGTGCTGTTCGAGGGGGTAATTGGCGGCCACTGCGTAAGGCGATCGCCTTTGCAGACTCTGTGTGGCTGTATGATGTAAAAGCCGAATTATCTGTAATCACCTGTATGCGGGATCCCAATGCATCAAAACGTTTATGTAGTTCTTGGAAATTGGCTGATTGACGACAAGCGATACTATCGAAGCGCACATTAATGCTAACCATGTCTGTCTGCTGAGTGTATAGGACTGTGTGTATCATAGATAGCAAATCTTGCAAAAACAAACTCGATGGGGGTATCGGGTGCTGCATCGGGTTTGTGTGAGGCATGGTCAGGTTCGGCCTGAAGTTGTTGTACCCTCTGTTGTACCCCCCTTGGTTGTTGATATAGTTAACATCCTCTAGCTGCATAGTCTCCCCATCTTGTTGTTGAAACTGCTCTTCCTCTGATATAGCATGTACATGCTTCTGCTGGTTGAGGAGCTGATCGAGCTTGTCATTGAGGGCTTTCATGTCCCTCTTGTACTTGGCATCTTCCTCTCCTGTAGATCGCACAGAGCGATCATATTCTTCATTTTAGTTGCCATCAGATTGAGCCAAGTTCTTGACTAGGTCCCAACCTTCATCAACATCCTTGTTGAGGAAGTTACCATTGCTTACGGTGTCCATCAACATCCGTAACTTGGGGACCACTCCTCAGTATAGTGCGCTTAGCAATGAAGCATTACTGAATCCGTGATGTGGACATCGAGTTGTGTACCCCTTGAAACGTTCCCAAGCTTCATTGAACGTTTCGTTGTTCTTCTGTACAAAGCTGGAAATTTCATTTTGCTGCCTTGCGGTTCTGGAGTTTAAGAAGAATTTGGCCAGGAATGCCTTCTTGACTTCCCAAGTGGTGATGGACTCCTTAGGGAGCGATTTCTCCCATATGTGTGCTTTATCTTCCAAAGAGAATGGGAAAAGCCTGAGCTTGAATCCCTCTTTGCTGACTCCATTTATCTTAGTTTGGCTACAGAGCCTATCAAATTCATCCAGATGATCCAATGGGTCCTCCATTGGCAGTCCATGAAACTTGTTGCTCTGTATCATCTGGATGAGACTACTCTTGATCTCAAAATTGTTGTTCTGCACTGCTGGTGGCACAATGCCATTCCTCTAAGTGTGAGTAGTCAGAGCATCTCCTACTTCTATGTTGGTCCTTGCTTGAGGAGCTGGTGGACCGTTGCCATGTTGAACTTGTTGTTCTCTGAGTAGCCGAGTTCTGTCGATGTTGTCGATGAAAGGACTCAGGTTCTGGCTATCTCTGGATCGCGTTTGCATGCACAGGCAAGTATCTGTGTGTGTACTCGAGGATGAACTCGATCCAAGTGATCGAGTGACGGGTCGGGTGGGTGCTCGGGTTTGTACCTGAGATTCAAAACAAACAAAGGCAAAAGCAAACAAGTCAGTATCCTAAACGTAGCAAAATAAAGCAACCAAATGGCAACGGCGCCAAATTGATAGACTAGTTTTCACCAAGGGTATAAATTCCCTATGCAGTTGTAGTACAAAGGGTTATCAATCCAAATGGTTGTGTATTGCTAGCAGATAGGATGCAATCAGAATCAAGCAAGTCAAGCCAAGCAATAAGGGGGTTTGGTTCTAACAGTCCTAATATAAACAAAGTAAGAGAATATAAACAAGTAAACCACACGACCTAAGCACTCAATGCAAGCAATCGAGTACAGGATCGAGTGGGGTGATCGAGTATGCAAGTGAACTATGAACAGCTCGAGGTATTACTCGATGCAGGTTATCGTGTACCTGATCGGGTAAGTGGTCGAGTAAGTAACAAAAATGGAAGAAATGAAATACGAAAGTTCCTAAGGATGGGGGTAGTCGAATCCTAAGTGTTCTAGACCGATACATATGCCTTACATGCCTCAAGAAATTATTTCCTAGACAATGAACCTCTAAAACCTTGTCACCACACTGTCGCACTAGTAACAATCAACCTTGAACATACTACCACACTGTCGCACTAGCAATATGAACAAGCAGGCACTAAGAACAATTCATTTTTGTCAATATACTTAGACTTATCTGATTTTGTCACTCAAAGTTAAGTATACCTCTAGCATTGACCTAATCAAGCATTTTATCAACTCCTTTTGGCCTGTAGCATTATAAATGCCCTAGATCTAGTCTCAACCTGTCGGTCTGTTGACCGCATTAAGAACATCAACCTAGAAGGAAATTTATCTATCATAACAATCATCTAATCATCTATCCCATCCCTAGAAACTTTGCTACACTACTCGAACATAGAAACAAATGATAAAGCCATAGAAATAAAAGAAAAAGACATTATTAAAAAGATAGAGTAGAGTAGAAAAGAGTAGGGATAAAAGATCTATGAAAAACTACAAATTAAAAGTACAAAAACAAGAAAAATATGTTTAGTCGCTCAGTTCTCTCACAGATTTAAAAACAAGAAAAATATGTTTAGTCGCTCAGTTCTCTCACAGAAGCTCTGGCTCTCTGGTTTAAGGGTATGTGGCGTGCTCGTTTTCGAGCTAGGGAAAGAGGGGGTTTATATATGGAAACCCATTTGACCTAGCTTCCCAGACCTGTCCGATGGTCTACTTGATAGGGTACACGAGGCTTGAGTCGGGTAACTCCTCGGGTGTATCTTCGGGTTGCTCTTTGCGCTCTTGGATCCTCTTCGATCGTGTTGGGGTTTGGACTTGTTCTTGTAGCTCGATGGCTCCTTCGGGTACATGCTCGAGTTGTCCTTGTTTTTCCTCATTTTTGGCTCTTTAGCACCTGTTTTCATCTAATATACAAATGCAGAAATGCAACACCCTAAATGCTCTAAAACTTGATTCCTACAGTAAATGGTCTAAAGATGCTAAGTTAGAGGTATGAACAATGCAAAATATGGACAAAAAAGGATGTTAAAAACATGTAAATTAGAGTGTTATCACACGCCAAGGATGAGGAAAGAGAAAGTAGACAAACCTCGCGGAAGCTGAAGCAAAAGGAAGTAGACACTCCGGCGAGACTATTAAAGGTCTTCCGGAAGGTGAGCTTTGTTGGTACCCGATACGCTCACCGTGAGACGATAAAGCAATTGGGAATCGCTAGAGATGTAGAATTTATGTTCAATATGTGCCACCTGGGCCAGATGATGCGATCCCATCTAGAAGCATATGAGGAGGAGACGGTCCACTTCCTTTCGACCTTGAAGCTGCACTATTTCGAGGACCACCCGACCCTACTACCCGATGGAGGAATCGGGTTCATCACCTTCTCCGTGAGGAACAATGACTACCGACTCAGTTTCAAGAAGATGGAGAAGCAGTATGGCTTCAAAGCTGGTAGTGGGGAAGGTAAGGAGGTTAGCATGGAAGATATGAAGTCCCTATGGCTGACAATAGGAGACAAGCACCCCTACAAGTCCACAAGCTCCAAATCCGCTCAAATAAAGAGCCCAGTTTTGAGGTATTTTCACAAGTCATGCACTCTTTTTGCTAGAAAAGAGACTGGGAATGTGAACGACCATGAACTTCAGTTGTTAGATGTTGCACTGTGTGGAGTTTTGGATAGTGCTAGGGATGGAACACCGCTAGTAGGAGATGTTGCTGACACCAGCGTGTTGTTTGTGCTACTCGATCAATTCCTATACTTGAAATCGTGAGCCGTGAAAAGAAGAGAAGGAGGCAGAGAGATCTCTATTGGGGGACTAGTCACACCAATCCTAATGGCATGCGATATGCCCTTAAAGGGAATTGTTCACGAACCAAGGTGGCTGGATACAGACTACGTCGTGCTGGTGAGATTTTTGGCCTATGAGAGGCCTAATGACATGACACTGTTCAAGTTTGTTCATCCAACCGCCGGAGCTGCTCAAATGGTTTTACCCGATGTCATATGCACCAAGGTTCGGCTAGGGAACAACATTGACTTCGCACCACCGTTGGAAGAGCTGTACAACCCGGAGGAGGAGTCCGAAGCTGAGAAGAGAGAGGAAACCGGGCAGAGACATTGTAATGACCCTCACCAAGAGTAGGAATCTCAAAATAAAAGATCAAGGAAATGGCCCGGAAAAGACTTAAGAAAGAAGAGGAAGGAAAATAAAGAAGAATAACCCAAGGAAGTCCGAGGAAAAATGTCTAAGTCAGAGTACGGCCGAGCCAAGACAGAGTGACCGAAAGTACGGCCAAGACCCTAAAATTCGTGGAGAGCGTCGAGAAAATTGGTCGAAGAAACTCGTCGAGAGTGTCGAGAAAACTGGTCGAAGAAATTCATCGAGAGGGTCGAGGAAGCTTATCGAGAAATTCTCGAGGCTCGAGGACGTTACCGAGTACTCGAAAGATTTGTCAAGGCTCGAGGAAGTTACCGAGTACTCGAGAGAATTGTCGAGGCTCGAGGAAGTTACCGAGTACTCGAGAGAATTGTCGAGGCTCGAGGAAATTACCGAGTACCCGAGTGAAATGTCGAGGACTCAAAGAATTTGCCGAGGACCCGAGAAATTGTCGAGACATCCGAGACGCGTAGTCAAAGTTGCCCGAGACGTATTGCCGAGGTGTACTGACCGAATTTCCCGAGGGATTGCCGAGTGTTGCTGAGCGGAGTGTCCGAACGATCGAGAGAATTATCGACGGTGGTCAACAATTGTCGACAGCGACCGAGAGTTGTGGTCGAGCGGTACCGAGAAATCCGAGAATCGCCGGAGTAGATGTCGGAGGTGCCGGACGAAGGATCCAATATTTTAGGAAATTATTAATTCCTTAAAATATTGACCAATAAAGATTAAGGAAAGTGGGAAGATTATTTTATCCAAAGTGGGATTAGTGGAAGAATTAAAAGTTCAAGGAGATTAAGAAGAGATAGTGGGAGATTAGCTTAATCAAGGAAGATTAGCGAAGTTAGCGGGATTCAATTGGTCAAGAGCTAAGGACTAAGCTCACTTAAACCACATGCACTAATGGAGAGTTTTGCATGCACTAATACATGGATTGAATGGTGATTAGCCATTGGGAGGTGCTAATCACGCTCGACATGCAAGGGGTTAGGACGCCATTTAGCAAAGCGCACTAAGGAAAGAAGGAGAGGAGTTTCGCCTATAAATAGAGAGCAATCGACCTCATTATCATGTTTGTTCTCTCATTTGCTCTCAAACACTTAGTCACTCAAAACTCTTATTTTCCCAAGGGATCGAGAGAAAGTTTGATAGAGAGATTGGAAGAGTGTGTCGAGAGAGATCAAGAAAAAGGAGGAGACGCTGTCGAAAATCACCAAAGAAGAACCGGTGATAGCGTCGGGAAAGAAGGTCGAGAAAGGACGACGGTTGAGTCGAAGAAAGATCGAATGCGAGACGCATTTGCGGTCGAGAAGATATTCGAGAAAAGGCGATTGTTGTGTCGAGAATGAGTCGAGAAGAAAAGCAGATTGTCTGATCGAGTGGTGCTGTGAAGTCCGAGTATCATCGACGGTTGCGCAAGAGGTGAGTCTGCGGTAAGGCATGTAGGATATGTGCATGCAGAAAAATGTTTAAATTGGTTGCATGCATAATATGGTAGGATTCATCTTAGTGAAATGTTTAAATGCACATCTAACTTGAATCACCATGCATGTTGAATTGGGTTGCATTTTAAGTATAATTGGACACTTAAATTTTGGACAAGGGATTGCATGCATGATTAAACGATTAAGTATTTTGCATTGTTTGCATAACTTTAATCGAGGTTAAAACATGCTTAAATGAACCTTAGGGATTTGGATGAGTAAATCAGATAGGTTGCATGTTAATTTGGACTTAGGATTTAAATGGGTAAATCTTATTTGGCTGCATGCATATTAGGACTTGTTGCATTCACTTTGCTTAAGTCGATTATATTGTTTGCATGCATGTAGAATAATCTTAAGTTGCTTGATTTATTTTTCTTGCTTCTTGTTGATTATTCCATGTTGGTTTTCTTGCGTGATTTCATGCTAACAAGTTTGATTAATTGTTGCTTGAATTGTTGTGGTGTTTTATTTTAGCTTAGCCTCTTGAATTTGTTTCTCAAGTCTTCGCTAGAGTAGTGTGTCGATATTTCTGGTTCCAAGAGTGGATGTCAAGCGTGAGTTCCCGACGACCACTCATGCGGGGACACTGTTACGGCTGGCTAGCTACCAGCGTAACTGCTACATGACGATGTAGCTAAAGGTGGGTTCATGTCGCAGAACTTTGTGGTCTCGGCATGGGAAGGATTCGAACGGAACAGATTATCGAAGGGCCCTAGGTGTAAAGAGTCTAGAGTATTCAAGTGTCCCTTGTTTATGTCTAGTCGTCTTTGCATGTTGCGTGTTGCGTGATGTTCAAGAGTCTAGGGTATTTCAAGCGATCCTTGTTGTATTCTAGGCGTCTTGTTTGGTTGTTCGGTCAAGGAGTTTAGGGTAGTCCAAGTGTTCCTTGTTTATCCTAGTTGTCCTTGCGAGTTGCATATAGGTGAAAGAGTCTAAAATGAGCTTTAGTCGTCCTATGTTGCGCGTAGAGGGTCTAGTGCATCGAGTCGAGTCACGTTGATCTAACCCCTCTTGTTTGATTGTTGTTTCATTTGCTTCCGCTATTGGTTTCGGCTGTGTTGCTTTGATTACTTGCTTGTTTTCTTTGCTTGCCGGGTAGTCGGGTTGGGGTAGATAGAATCCTGTTTAGGAGATTGGGGTACCCAGACTCACTGAGTAATCTTAGATTACTCATGTCTCAGTTGTTGTGGTATTGCAGGGAAGCCTAAGTGAGTCTAGAGCCGGAGCAAACGTTAGGGTACCGGATAGGGTTTTCTTTTGTTTCTTGTCAAACCCTATATTTTCATAAACGAATAAGTGTATAGTTTTCCGACTATCTTTATATATTGCTTTAATGATTTATTTACGATAAATTATTTTATTAAAGTGATATATATACGGTTTTCAGGAAAGCATGGCAAGTTGCAAATGATACTCGGCCTTGTCCGGGCTAACACAACGCACCAGGCCGCGATGGTTTCAAAGCCTAAGTAACCTCAGTTGCGGGTGAGATTGTGCTAGGGAGGACCGGTCGGGAAGTCTGCAGCTTCCGTCCCTCGACCGGATCACCTTGGTGCAGTTTCGCAAGTGGCGTCCCGTGGCTGTCCGACGGCCTTCGTGGTCATAGGATGGTTCTGGGGCGTTACAACGGTGGTATCAGAGCGGTGTTTTCGAACCCACGAGCACTTGTGCATTTCAATGTTTTATCGAGTAATGTGTCGCAAGAACATGAAATTTTATCCGGTCGTTTGCTTGTCTAGTCTAAGTGAAACCTTAGAATGAATTAAGGATCTAACCTTGTTTCCTTGTGGGTTTTAGATGTATTCAGGTGATTCAAGTTGCGGGGATAGTTCAGGGGATGAGGGGCCGAGACATGAGGATTGTGGACATCACAATGGGTATTTGTCGACGGAATCAGAAAACAGTCAAGAGCCGAGTGATTCGAATGACTGGGATGAGGACAGGGTGTTCGACGCGGACGACACCAACTGGTCGATTGAGACCGATCCGTCCGAGTGTCTGGATGAAACGGAGGAGGAGGAAGTTGATTGAGATGATCGAACCATTGTATTGGAGATTGGAGAACCAAGTCGTCTACAAGTTCGAATGGATGCACAAGGAAAGTTCATGACAATGCCAGTTGGAGAACACGAGAGGCGGAGGTAGAACTCGCCGAAAGACTACAGAAGTTGCTGTTGGATCTTGTGGAGGATCAGTCCGACGGTGTCAGTCCCGAGGATCATTTGAGGGAGTACCCGAAGACAGTCGAGAAGATTCTAAACTTTCTGACGGACGTGTACGAGCCGGAGGAAGGAGGCAATGCTAGTGGTGCGGGAGTTGTGTTCGAGGCCGGAGACACTAGCGAAGAGCGACCCGCGGAGGGAGACCTGAGACGGTTTCAAGAATTCTACTCATGTTAGACGAGATGCGCTCACCGGAGCGAGTAAACGAGGGTGACGGGGAAGTTCTTGTACCGGAAGTCAATGGGGAAGAGCATCCGATTGATGGAGACTCTAAGACCGAGAAGCCAACCAGGGAAGTGGAGGTGATCGACCTTGTGTCGAGTGACGATGAGGGGATTCCGACTTTCATCGTAACGCCTAGAAGTGATCGAGACCCAACGTCGAGAGACCAAAATTATGAGACGGAGACTAGTGCGGAGCCGAGGGAGAATGCTGGAGTATGGGCTAGTTCGAGACAAGTCGTGAGAGAATGAGGAGAATCAAGTCAAGCTACGAGGGACCGAGAAGAACTGGATCTCTTAATGCCAAACTAAGTTGTGCCGGACCAAGTAGAACTGAATCAGATTGTGCTAAGGCGCAATAGTCCCATCAGAGCTGTACCGTTGCAGATGGTGTTGCCGGGACAAGAGGAAAAACAAGAAGAGGAACCGATGGACGCGGATTTGAAAAAGCTCGCTAAGACGTATGAGTTGAGGAGGCAAAACCGAGAGCAAATAAGGTTCGAGATTGGAGAGAGTAGTACGGTTATGAAGAGGCCGAGAATGTCTTACCAAGAGTTTCAGGCGAGAGAGCAGCCGGAGACGCGGTCAGTGACCTTTCAACCGAGAGGCCGGCTTAGGGTGAGAGCCACTGCTCGCAAGCGAGTGGTTTATCTGAACCAGGTTCACATGAGAAACACGCCCTACTGCGAGTTGTGCGAAGGCATCGGGCATTGGACAAGAAACTGTTGGAGGCCGGCGTTAAGACGACGCATGTGTGACCCGATGAACGAGGACTGCGAATGGTGCGGAGAGCGAGGGCACTTTGCCTACCGCTGCCCAAACCCAGACCGAATGAGATATTGGAGGAGATGCGAGGCGTGTGGAGAACCAGGGCATCCGAACAATCATTGCTGGAGGACAAGACCTCAACACTTTCCGGACCCGGAGTATAATAAAGACTCTAACCTTTTCTTTCTCTTTTTCCTCTTTTCTTTTCTCTTCTTTTGAAAACAGCCAAGTCCCAAACCCAACAAGTAAACCACGTAGTCCTATCTAGTTTGAAAATTGCAAACTAGAAATACACAAGGTATTACTCTTGTCAGTTCAAACCTAACACTTTCTACCAAGCTCAATCCCAAAAAGGCCTTACACACTCAAGAACACACATGGCTTGAAAGAAGGGTTGGTTAAGGGTAGGGAAACTGATTTAAAAGTGAAATCAGCTACTTGGATCAACAAGAGTGGTAAAAAGGAGAAAGATGATCCAAATATGTATATGGTATCCATGAGTTTAAAGCAATGCACAAATTAATATTTAACAATCAATATTAGGTTCTTATATATAGGAAATGGTATCAAATCACAAGATGCTTCAATTTAGACCATAATTGTAACACCCCCGACCCGCTCGTTATATAAGAACAAATCGAGAGCGCTACGTAGGACTCCCGTAGTCGGCCAACCAAGGTTTTCGGAACACATCCAAATACCCCGGTCATCCAACCGCGAGCGCCCGACCTCCCGAACACGGCCTAAGGCTTTGCAACCCGTACCGCGAGCGAGAGTTGTGTTAAGTCCGGACTAGACTTAATATCAGTTGGAATAACCATTTAACCTTTGTAAAATTTGAGTCTTTACATATATATAATATACGCGAAAGTCGTTACCAAAACGTTTATATATAGCTTTCGGATCCTCTTTGAAAACCATACATAATATACATAGTAAAAATTTACAAAAGCTGTAAAACCTACATTGATTCGCTTGGGTCACGTTTCTCTTACTACAGAGATCTTTCAGCTAAGGATTCCTGGGAAAAATTGAAGTAGAATCATAAGTAATCTAGTATTACTTAGTGAGGCCGATATCTAAGGAAATCCTACCCGGAAAACCTAAGGAAATCCTACCCATCTACCCAAGGAGATCCTACCCAAGAACATAAGGAAATCCTACTCATCTACCCATCCCCAAGCCGGAAGCATGAAGAATTCGACAAGCAATAACAATGCAACGAGCAAACAATAATGCTAATGCAACAAGAAACAAAATGCAATGCATGAAGACTCGAATCTAAGTATGCAGCGGTGACAAAATATGCATGCTTCTATCCTAAGCTGGGCCCCTAACGAATACATGATATCCCCAAGGCAATGCCCCCACCTTAGACACAAAGTCTACAAGGATATACATTCCTCAACGGCAATGCCCCCACCTTAGACACAAAGTCTACAAGGATATACATTGCTTTATACTACATCGTCATGTAGTGTCTGGCCGGGAATGACCCGCGCCAAACATTCGTAAGCCATCACAGCAAACGATGGGATCCTCATGATTCGCCTAATGCAACTAACTAAATGCAACACACAATAGTATAACAATCGGACAGCATAACGGCAATGCGACTAACCGTCCAGCATCACGGCTATACCATCACGATGCTATATCAATGCATCAAGAAAGCACAACAAGCAACAAGCAACATGCTTATGCAACATGAACATATCCTAATGGAACAATGCAGGTGGTACCTAATATGATGCACGCAATAAGACACAACAAGCAATAACACAAACAAGGGTACCAAGTCACACAATACCAAAACAATCAAATAGTTCCACACCTAAGTGCTAACAACCACTAAACAATTCTAACTTGGATGCTAAACTCTAAGCAATCCTAAGCCAAGCGCTAATCACTACTAAAAAAACTTAATTCTAATGCTAATTACTAGGCAATTCTAACTTAAGCACTAATTACCATCCTAATCTGGATCAACATCCTAATCATAATTAACTAATCCTTAATCCTAATTATCCTAACTTAATCATAATTAACTAACTTAATCATAATTAACTACCTTAACCTTGATTAACTACCCTAATCCTACTTAACTTACTTAATCATACTTAACTAACTTAATCCTAAACTAATCAAGTAATTAAGACTAACCTCACTTAGATAATTTAAATAAACAAAAATTAATCTACCTACTCGCGCGCTACTCACACGCGATCGGAACTCACCTAGGCTCTTCCCGCGCGTCGCAGCTCTCCGCGAACTCTTCCTAACGCTTCGGATTTTAAGGGAAGTTTTGGGTGTGAGGAGAAATGGACGAGGGAGAGGGGTTTATATAGCCTCTCAAGGTCGGTTTAAGTAAGTAGGAGGTGGCACAAGGCATTCCTCCGCGCGACACATCGCGGACACTCGTCGCGACTCCGATGGCGACACCTAGCGATCGGATAAGGACGATCGATTTGGATAAGCATCCCGGTCGAATGGATAAGGACGGACGCTGATCGGATAAGCATCACCTTTGGGACGATCCTGGCCGTCCATTCTCTTAGTAAGCGTCCGTGCATCCCGACCGTCCATTCGTTAGCGTACCGGTACGGCCGTGTCCGACCACCGGGTACCGAACTGGCGGGTGATACACAAAGGACCTGCTAGCGCACCAGCCTAAGAGAATGTTACGTACCGGACCTGCCCTTTATTCGTGCAAATTACCGAGGGTAATCCGCATCGATCGGCGATACCACTATCCGCCTTACCGATGACCGTTCCGCACTAGCCGACGCCACCATCATCCGGATTGCCTATGTCCAACCATCAAACTTAACCCGTACCAACCTTCCTTAGTCCAACTTTCCTTAACCCATCCTAAACCAACTAAGGCTTCCTAGATAAGTCTAATCCTAAGACCTTACCTATGGGTTCCTCGACCAACTTAGGGACATTGCCGATAGCCTGGCCTTCCATACCATTTTTCCCATTTGAAAGAGAATCAATCTTGATATGGCAATTCTGTCTCGGTCCTTAGGTGTGCCTCATTACTCCTTTGCATTGGCTCTCCGAACGTCCGAGCCAAATTGTCCTTCCTTACCGGTACAATGGGTTTTAGTTAGTCGACCGCGGCGAAGCTGTTCCATCCAGGCAATAGTCACGGTGAGGGGTATTACAATAATGCAGTTGAGGAATTCAATGCTTGGTTCAATCTTTTGTTTCTAACCACTCAACTAGCATCAAAGTACTATTAACTTGGGCATTGATCCTAGTTTGGTGAATATAAACAAGCTAACAAGGTAAAACTCATCATAGATCCCTAATGCAAATATTAAACAGTCCTACATGAAACATGCTAAACAAGATTGTAATATGCAATGCAAACTACACGAACTCTCTTTTTTTTTATAAAGATTTTTGCAAAAAATTTCAAATTTTTAGGTTTTTTCTATGCCTTAGATGAAATGCAAATACTAACATGATAATGCTAAAAATTTGAAATAAGAAAACAAAACACAACATCAAATACTATCTCAAACCCTCCCACATACCTAAATTACACAGTCCCTTGAGTAATAAAAATTTGAAAGAGAATTCAAGACCAAAAACAAAACACAACATGATATGCAATGGTATTTAGAAGGATAGGTGATAGTGGTACCTTAGGGATTGTGGAAGAAGCTGTCCACATCTTCATTCATGCTTTCATAAGTGTAGTTGGGGTCTGTTGGTGCACTTGGAGGTGGTGACTGGGGCAGCTCGACTATGGCCATCGACTGGTACTCGGTCGAGTGCCCAGTCGATTGGGGTTGTCGAGTTGGACTGCGAGTCTCAAATAGTTGTCCTTGCTGCTGGTAGAACTGGTGCAAGAGTGCTGGATCCATGAAGTATTGAGGTGGGAAGGGAGGATAACCTGTATATCTTGGAAAAGCTGCTGGAGCTAGGAAGCTATAGGGAGGTCTGGGTAAGGACTCGGTCGAGTGCATTGGAGGTGCTCGATCGAGTGCATGCTCGAGTGACCCGGTCGAGTGCCTTGAAAATTGGTGTTCTCGGTGACTTGAACCTCTCCCCCTCTGAATTGGCTCATTCAGTGAAGCTCTAGCTGGTTCCACAGGGTTTTCAGCTCTTGAAAGTGCTCTTGATGAGCTACTCCTCCTCAAAGGGCTAGAAAGGCTTGGTGATGAGTTTGCACTCTTCAGTTCAGCAATCTTCCTTTTTAAGCCCTTGATGGACTTAGTCATTTTTCCATCTTCTTCTTTAGGTTATCAAGCTTGTTCCCATACTACTTCTCCATTTTTGTAGAAGTGTCAGCCTCTTGCTATTTTCCCTCACTCCTCTACTATCTCTAGATGCTGGCTGATACTCTTCAAAGTAGAATTGCTCTTCCCCATCAGCCATTTCTGCATCTCCAGCTTCATCAACTCTAACTTGAGCTGTCCCATCAAACAAGAACTCATCAGCAGACCAAAAGTCAATGTTTACCCATCCTTGTATTGTGGTGAGCTCTTGATTAGGTAGGAAAAGCTATCTTTTCCCAAATGTTGGAAGCTCAAAGTTGAAAAGGTAATTTCCTTGATGCATCTCCTTGGCTAGGATTAGAGTAGAGGTGAGATAGTTTGAATCTATCCACCTTGGCATGACATTCTTTCCTCTAAGTGGCACCTTAGCAGCTAGTAGGATTGGAGTGATGATACCTTCAATGGTTAAGGCTCCCATTGATCCCTTCTTGTACAACTTGCTCACCCAGTTTCTATAGTACATCATGTGGTCAATGTGGACCATGGCAAGATCAGTTCCCACACTGCTTCCAAGGATGATGGTTCCATCTCTTGCTTGAAGAATAATGCCATTGAGACCCACATCAATCATTTTGAGCTCACCCTCATTCACTTTTCCAGTCTCCTTCCTTGCAAAGAAAGTGTTTGCTAAGGCCTTCTGGAAGTACCTTAGGACTGGGCTCCTTATCTTTGAGCTTTTGGACTAGGAGGATGAATAGATATTGCTGTCTCCAATGGTCTACCAAATAGCAAAGAGCTCGTCTCTTGGTATCACCATATTCCTCTCATTACCTTCTTCAAAACCAAACACATTGGCTATCTTTCTCAATGAAAGCTCATACTTCTTTCCCTTGATAGTAAAATCAATGAAACCAAGCCTAGAATCTCTTTCCTTCCTCAAGTAGCAATGCATCTTGACAGTGGCTAGAAACTCACAGCTTTCTTCCTTGTAACCTTCCATATACAGCTCCATGAACTTGCTTAGGTTGCACTTCTCAAAAAGAAATTCAACATCTTCATCAATACCCAACCTCTCCATGGTTTCCTTGTGTGGATAACTAGTCCCCAGGAACTGCATCATCATGAATGCCTCATAAAGCCGCTTAGGTGTAGAGACACAAGACTCTTCTTCTCCCTCAGCCATTTCCTCATCTTCTTCATCTTCTTCTCCACTCTCACTTTCCACCTCCTCTTGTGGAGCTTCAACTGCTGGCCTCTTGCCTTTGGCCTTGCTTCTCCTCATGAACTCCATAAGAGTTGGTTCCCTTTCTTCTTCACTTTCTGTTCTCTCAGGATCTTCCTCAATTGTCTGATTCCTTGAACTCGGCACACCACTCGACCCCCTACTCGAGCCAGCACTCGGTCGATTGGCTGCTTGAGTCGATGGTCGAGTGCTTCTGGCAGCTTCTTTCCTTGTTGCAAGGTGAGCATCATGACGGCTTGGAGAGCGATCAGCGACTTGTTGAGACTTTCTTGTGATCCTTGAAAACATTCTTGAAGAGAACTTGAAAGGAAGAGACTCAAAACTCAAAGTTAATAGGTTAGTAACCCAAAAACCAAAAGAACAAAGCTTTGAGCAAAAAGATGAACTTAAGAGATATTTTAAGGTAGATTTTAATTGTTTTGAGCAAATGAGAGAGTGTGAGAAGCATAGGATCGAGTCAAGTGCTATATAAAGAGGCTAAGAGGACAAGAAGACAAGGGTGGAGTGTCCATACCATTCAAATTTCGATGAGGAATCTTTGACTTGCTTTTTGGCTGCCACTCGACCCTACCACTCGACCGCACGTGGTCGAGTTCCTTGACCAAAGTTTGAATTTTCAAATTTTTTTCTTCTTTTTCCCTCCTACTCGATCATTCAAAGGAATTGGGGATCGAGTGGGCCTTGGTTCCTTGTCAACTCGGTCGAGTCACTCTCGTGGGCTGGTCAAGTAGGCTTGCAAATCCTCTTCCCCAAGTCAAAACTCCTCCAAACCCATCTACACTTTCATTAAAAACCTGCCCAAAACAAACATAAAACAAAACAAATCAAAACTACAAAGGAAATTAAGCATATTTACAATGATACCTTAGGGACTTCCTCCCTAGTGAGCTTGTTTAAAGTCACTAAGCTTGATTTTTGATGCCTCTTTAGGCTTGGTTTAGATACCAAGGAGGTGATGAAATCCTCCCTGGCACTTCTCGATCACTGTGAGTATGATCCTTGATCACCTCACCCTTCATACACAATCAATACTCCCCCTCAAGCTTAGCCAAATGAAATGGCTAAGCTTGGAACCCATGAAGGATCACCTCGTTAAAAACCTTAAGGAAAAGAGTATGATCCTCATGAGTTAGTTCATTTGTAAGCTTCTTCATGGCTCTATATTCGGACTCAGCGCTCGAACAGGAGAAGACCTTCTGCTTCTTTGACTTCCAAGTCACTAGATTGCCGCCTATAAATGTACAATATCTAGTTGTTGATCTCCTATCCATCATATCACCGACATAGTCTGCATCACAGTATCCTACAAGCTATGTGTTGTTATTCTTTCCCATCCATATTCCTTGGCCAGGGCTTCCCTTAAGATAGCACAGGATCCTCTCCACCGTGTTCCAGTCGAGAATTGTTGGTGCTTTCATATGTTGACTCACTTGATTCACCGCATAGCATAATTATGGTCTTGTGATCGTGAGATAGATCAATTCGCCCACAAGCCGTCGGTATCGCCCCACATCTTCATATGGCTCAGCAAACTTGCTAATCAGAGCATTTGGCGTTTTCTTCATCTCCCCGTTTCATTTGACCTGGTAGCCCTCCTCAAGCGGTGTAGAGACCGGTTTGGCGCCAAGCTTCCCTGTTTCTTGTAAAAGGTCAAGTGTATAATTCCTTTGAGATAGAAACAACCCCTCCGGAGAGCGAGAGATTTCAATCCCAAGAAAGTATTCGTGCTCACAAAGATCCTTAATATCAAAAGTGGTATTGAGAAGAGCTTTAGTCGTAGAGATACCGTCCTTATCGTCGCCAGAGATGATTATGTCATCAACATAGACAAGAAACACCACACGACCAACATTAGTCCAAAGAGTAAAAAGCGTGGGATCAGCCTCAGACCGTTTGAGACCATGGTTGCGGAGTGTGGAACTCAGTTAGTGGTACAATGCGCGAGGAGATTGTTTCAAGCCGTATATCGCTTTCCAAAGGCGGAGAACCTTGCCCGGAGAAATAGTAGCTTCCAAGCCTGGAGGGGGGTGCATATAAACCTCCTCTGCAAGCTCCCCCTGAAGGAACACATTCTTGACATCCATTTGCCATAAGTCCCATGATAGGTTGGTAGCCAGTGAGAGGACGACACCAACCGTGTGTAACTTGGCGACAAGAGCAAACTTCTCGGTGTAGTAAGCACCATAGGTTTGTGTGAAGCCACAAGCCACCAAGAGAGCCTTTTAGCATTCCACCTCACCAATGCTCAAATATTTGAAATCAGGTTCAACCACTCCGAGGTGAACAACCATTAATACTAGGGCGACTCTACATCAAAAACCCATCTAACTCGTATAGCACTCTCTAACCACTTCCCAAGAATGGATAAAGGCCTGGA
This sequence comes from Camelina hispida, assembly GCA_023657505.1. Taxonomy (NCBI): domain Eukaryota; kingdom Viridiplantae; phylum Streptophyta; class Magnoliopsida; order Brassicales; family Brassicaceae; genus Camelina; species Camelina hispida. Next base: position 14,606,249 of record CP094632.1, on the reverse strand, counting down.
CTTCAAAAATGATTTCGTGGTACACATCAGATTATCACCTAACTGACTATTTTCAAATAACATTTAATCCGATCGGGTGTTATCTGGAGTAAAAGGATTCCTTTGCGTGCTGGTACCAAAACCTGGTGCCTTCCCACTTGGCTATACTCCAAACGGCCCTTCCCACCCAACAGAGAGTCTCACTGATAGGGCGGTGCTCTGACCAAGATTCCTATAATCCCAGTTAATAAAGAGAGTCGGCTATCTTTCTCTCAGATGAGGTCTTTTGTCTCCAAAAAAAAACCGAGTAAGGGATTACGAGATCTTTCGTCTATAAGCAGGAATCTCTGACACCCATTAGGTGGCATAACTTCTCAGAGAGAAGGTGACTGTGCTTGCTTATTTCAGCTGGCATGGGGGAACTCCTTTCCTCCGAGAGCTGTTGCTATTCCCTCCCTCCGGGAGAAGCCGCTACTTCGTTAAAAAGAAGACCCGTGTTTGTTTTAGGTCATCCGCTTCGCGCCTTGTTTTTGGTCTGCGTATGAGGAGGTCGGGAAGACTAGCAAAGTGATGTTCCAATTGAAGTACTCTAGCCGGTCCCAACCAAGCCACTACCGTGGTTTATAGCAGTGCCATCTATCAGTTTGGTAGGTTTTTGCTTACTTTTCTCGCTATACAAAATGGAATTTTTTGAATTAGATGTGATCCGTAGGTCTAAAATGGGGTTGATGACTTTCGTCGGTAGGTGAGAATTTCCGATGTGCTCTATAAAAGGGAAATGTGATGACCAGCTATATGAAATGAAATGATTCCGATCAACACTAGCCAAGAGTAGTACGAAATGGGCCGCTCTCAGAGAGAAGGGAAAGCAAGTAAAGGAGTCGAGCTTCGGAACTCTCTCACAAGTCCAATATGCGGGGTATGCTAGGTCTCCAATAGATTACTGCAGGAATAGGTTTAAGGCAGACAGAGAGCATGGACTGTCATAGACAATGAACCATAGAAGAGGACATCAGCTACACAGCTCGGAGAGCTGCTAAGACTCAGAGCTTCCTCAGCTACCCCTTGATAACTACTCAGATCAGAAGAGGAAGAATATATTAAAGGAAGCGCAGCAGAGCTGCTTAGCTACAGAGTTGCAGTAGCTTCTCGGAAATAACTCATATTCAAACCAGAACTATCCATGTCAGAGTCTAATAACTGGGAATCAAAGAACAAAGAATCCCAAAACTTGGAATTAACTACGGAGACAAGTGGTGAGTACGAAAAGAATGCTAGCTAGACCCTTCCGTTACCCAGACCTAGAACAAAGAATCTTATAACTAGGAATGTGAGTAACCGTGACCCTAAGCCAGAGAAGTTGATTAAGTTGATGTTCATATAATTTACCATGTTTTCCCTTATTTTATTCATATCTTTTGCATCTTTTGCTATCCATTTTCACCATTATTGCATAGCTTTAGGACTAATCATGCATTAGAGTATAGTTGCATTGCATTTGCATCTTTTCATGCATTATCGGGTGATTTTGGAGCTCAAGGAGCATGGAAACAATCATGAGGAGAAGTGAAGCAATATTGAAGGGAAAGCAAGAGAGTTAAGGCTGAAGATCCAAGCTCCGGAGTCCAGCTCGACCAAGCACTCGACAGAGTGAGGAGATGGACTCGACCGAGTGGAGGATGCACGAGCAAAGCCAGCTCGACCATGCACTCGACCGAGCACAGGGTTGAGTTGACCGAGCCGTTGACTGTTTTGTCTTTTAGCATTTTTAGGGCTTCCACCTCCTCTACTATAAAAGGGCTTGTACCTGCAGCCACCAAAGAAGACAGCTTTTTAGAATAGTCAAAACCTAGTTTTTACCCCTTTTGGGATTATTCCTTTTGCACTTTTCTTTTTATTTTTAGATCTTGTACTTTCTTAAGGAAAAAGCTAAATTCCTCAATATTGTTTGTTTCATAACTTTCTTAATATTGAGAATTTGAGTTTGATTCCTTCATCAATATTGTAGATCTTTGTTTCATCTTTCTAATGATGCAATTTTCGTGTTTTTCTGGGTTTATGATTTTGATGTTCATCATGTGTTCTTGTGAGTAGTGGCTTAGGATCTTGAGGATGGGTTAGGCTGAGTTGATCTTGTGGTTTGTTTGATTTGGTCAAGCTTGACTGTTGTAGATCTCTTCTAGGGTAGATGACCTTAATGCTGATCTTATATCTGAGAGGGTAGGATCTGATTTCAAGCTTCTTAGCATCACACCAATGTTTAGGAAGCATAGATAAGGCTAGATCTAGAGCTTACCATTAGGCTTGCTAAGAGATTAGAGGTCTTGTTTGGTTTGAGATGTATTGCTTAATGCCTGCTTGTGTAGATTCTTTACTTTGTGAGAACAATTCTAGAAGATGCTCAGGTTTGATTATTTCTTGACCATGAGAGTGGGAGAAACTTGTCTTAGATTCATATGTCTAGAGATTAGCTCATAGCTTGCTTGAGATTTGTTGACCAAGTTAGATAACCACAATGATCAGTTCAGCCCATGAATCCCTCCTCAAGGCCTTCTTTGTTTATTGATTTTTAACTCTTAATCGTGCTGTTTGATTGTTGTTTGATTTGGTTTAGCATTACTCTGTTTTTATTGCATTGCTCTGTTTCCCGGATTTGACTAGCTCGACCACTTACTCGATCTACACTCGATCGAGTGCTGCTCGAGTTCATCCCCAGAACTCTTGTTTATGCTTTATATTTGTCCTGTCTTTCATTCTAGTTGCATTTCTATTGCATTTACTTAGTGTCATGTTCATTACTTGTCTTGCATTAGTTCATTAGCATAGTTTCTACTTCTGTTGGTTGCATCATTACTGTTATAATCATCTTGTTTCATTTGCATTTAGTTCTTAGTTCTTATAGTTTTACTTTCTGCTCTTTACATTTACATCATAGAATTGTTAGTGACAAACATCCTTTCAATTTGGCTTGACTTAGGCATAATATACACATCCTTAGTGATCACAACACTCATATTGGATTGACACCTTTTATACTGCAACTGCATAAGGGGAATTGAAACACCCATCCATCCATTCATTCATCTTTGCATTCACCACACTTCCATCTTCCATCCACACTAATATTCATGTTTCAATTTGGCGTCGTTGCCCATCTGAGTTTGTTTTGTGACATTTAGGATCATAAAAGTCTAAGATTGAGTTCGTTTATAATCTTGAATCTTCTGTTGCTGGGTTGAAGTTGCATTTCAGGTACCACTCGACCGAGTCGTGATCAAGCACTTGCTCGAGCCAGACGCCGGATCTCTATAACCATCAGTTTCCAGTCGACTTGATCACCTACTAGAGCCTGTGCTCAGTCGTGTGCCTGTCTAAAATCGTTTGTGTTTGTTGATGCACACAAGGTCTAAAGGAAAAGACAATCTCCATAAGCATATTGACAACATCCACAAGTTGACAAAGAGTTTTGGCACTAAGCAAAGGAGAGTTGTTCAGGAACAACAAGAGGTTATAGTAGCTATGGATCAGCAGGATCAGGTTCCAAGACCAAGGAACATAGGTGCTGGAGATGCACCCAACACTCACAACCAAAGAGCTGGAATTGTGCCTCTAACTGTTGCCAACATCAATTATTTCATGGATTGTCACACAAGAGTGGATTGATCTCAATGATTCAGGCCAATAAATTCCATGGATTGCCAATGGAGGATCCACTTGATCACCTTGATGAGTTTGATAGGATCTGCAGCCTAACAAGGATCAATGGTGTGAGTGAAGATGGCTTTAAGCTAAGGTTGTTCCCTTTCTCACTTGGGGACAAGGCTCACTTATGGGAAAAGACTCTCCCTACTGGTGCAATCACTACTTGGGATGCATGTAAGAAGGCTTTCTTGGCCAAGTTCTTTTCTAATGCTAGGACAGCAAGGCTGAGGAATGAGATCTCTGGATTTGCTCAAAGGAGTAATGAAAGCTTTTGTGAAGCTTGGGAGAGATTCAAGGGATTCCAAACTCAATGTCCTCATCATGGTTTCAGTGTGGAGTCTTTGTTGAGCACATTGTATAGAGGTGTGCTTCCCAAGTTCAGAATGCTTCTTATACAGCCTCCAATGGAAACTTCCTCAACAAGAATGTGGAAGAAGGCTGGGAATTAGTTGAGAACCTAGCACAGTCTGATGGGAACTACAATGAAGACTATGACAGAACCATAAGGTCATCATGAACTGATCAAGAGGACAAGTACAAGAAGGATCTGAAAATGGTGTATGAAAAGCTTGATAGGATCTTGCTAAGCCAACAAAAGTCAATTCACTTTATTGGTGAAGAGGAGCCTCCAGTTCAAGAGGGGGAGAATGAGTTTGCTGAGATGTGCTATATGAAAAACCAGGGAGGATTCAAAGGCTACAATCAAGGAGGATTCGAGAACAACAACCTCTCTTATAGGAGTACCAATGTAGCTAATCCTCAAGACCAAGTCTACCCACCTCAACAGCCTCAACAGCAGAATCACTATGTCCCCAAACAACATCATCAGGTGTTCCAGCCCCAGTTGTGTCCCCCACCAGGGTTTCAGACTAACCAAGGCCAGGAACAAGACCTTAGAGCCATGGTGCAACAGCTGTTGATTGGTCAAACACAAGGGAATATTGAGGAAGCCAAACAGTTTGCTGAGTTGAATCAAAGGCTCACATCTCAATACAATGATCTGAATATGAAGTTTGAGGGTCTTAATTCCAGAGTTATGTACATGGAGAGTAGCATAGCCTCCACTTCAGCTCCAAAACCCAACCAACTCCCTGGTAAAGCTGTCCAAAATCCAAGGGAGTTCACAGCCAAAGCCATTCAAGTTCATGAGGAAGAAGCCACTGAGGACAGTGCAGTTCAAGTTTGGGGGAATTCATTAGTTACTGAAGCCCCAAGTGATGTTTGTGCAAAGCAATTGGAGCTCGCACCTGAGCTCGACCATGGACTCGAGCAGCCACTCGACCGAGTGCATGCTCGAGTGGTCGATCGAGCTGGACAGTCCGAGGCTGAAAAACCTCCCAAGTACATTCCTCCTGCCTACAAGCCTCCACTACCTTTTCCTGGGCGTTTCAAAGCACAGAAGATTAAGGAATTAAGGGAGATCTTTGAGAAAAAGGCAATGTTGGCTAAGCAACAAGAGGAAGAAAGGGCTTTGAATGAAGAAGCTGTGGTTGAGAAAAAGGAAGAAGTGTTGGATATACAAGAGATCACCATTGCTTACCAAGAGGAGGAGAGAGGACCTGCCTTGGAACAGTATGAGCCATATCCTCTCTATAGAAATTTTTTGCTTGATTTGTCAAAGAAGAAGGCTGAAGCTCAATATGAGAAGGATCTTGAGAACCTTGGAGGAGTGATCATCCCAATTAAGCTCAGTGATCCAGGGCCATTCTATCTGCCTTGCACAATCAGTTACCTTCACTACAATCAATACCTTTGTGATTTGGGAGCTTCAACAAGTGTCATGTCATATTCCATAGCTCAAAAGCTTGGAAGAACTGATTTCAAATCCACTAATCTCCATGTTTGCCTAGCTGATGGGTCAAACAAAGAAGTAGTTGGAAGGTTGGAGAATGTCCCAATCAAGATAGGAAGAGCAAGGATCCATACTGATTTTGTGGTCATAGAGATGGACAAAGAGCTTGGAGATCCAATCTTACTAGGGAGGCCATTCTTAGCCACTGTTGGGGCAGTAATAGATGTTAGGGAAGGTCTTGTGACCTTGAACATTGCTGAGGATACAGTCATGAAGTTCAACATCTATAACCCAACCAACCTTCCTACCATAGATGATCAACCTTTCACTATCAAGGAAAGAGTTGACCATGAGGTTTTCAAGGATGAAGGAGACCCTAAGGCTGAGCTCTCTTTTCAAGATGATTCTGTGGAAAAGCTTAAGAGGTCAGTTCAAGAGCTGACTGGTATGGTTAGGGAGCTTCAAGTGAAGTTGAACAAAAGGTCTTTGAGGAAAGCAAGACCTAGGCTCAAAATCAAGAAGAAATATGGTTTGAGTGTTAAGGGTGAGGTTATCAAGGATCAACTTCACAGTGACCAAGAGGTTCCAGGGAGGATTTCATCACCTCCTTGGTATCTAGATCAAGTCTAAGAAGGAAATCAAAGTCAAGCTTAGTGACTTTAAACAAGCTCACTAGGGAGGAAGTCCCTAAGGTATCCTTTGTAAATATGGTTTATTTTCTTAGTAGTTTTGATGTGTTTTCTTTTATGTTTGTTTTGAGCAGCCTTTAAGAAGAAAGTGTAGCTGGGTAAGGAAAGATTTGGACTTGGGCAAGGAGGTTCGCAAGCCCACTTGACCAGCCCACAAGAGGTACTCGACCGAGCTAGGGATTAACAAAGGCCCATTCAATTCCAAAGCTTCTAGAACGATCGAGTGGAGGGAGAAAAGGAAGAAAAATTTTGAAATTTCAAAATTTGGTGAAGGAGCTCGACCACGTGCTGGTCGAGTGTGGGGTCGAGTGGCAGCAAAAAGCAGGTCAAAGATTCCCATTTCAAATTTGAATGGTATGGACGCTCCACCCTTGTCTCCTTGTCCCCTTAGCTCCTTTATATAGTCCTTGCACGAGATCATACCTCTCATTCTCTCTCATTTGCTCAAAATATCTAAATTCACTTTAAAATCTCTCTCAAGTTCATCTTTTGCTCAAAGCTTAGTTCTTTCTAGTTTTTGAGTCACTTACCTATTAACTTTAAGCTTTGAGTCTATTCCTCTCAGTTTTTGTTCAAAAATGTCTTCCAAGATCACTAAGAAGTCCAAGCAAGCAGCTGCAAGCTCCAAGGGTCGTCATGATGTTGATTTAGAATCAAGAGAAGATGCTGGAAGGTCCACTCGACGTCCCACTCAAGCATGCACTCGACCGAGTGGCCGTCCGAGTGACCAACCGAGCCAGCATGCGAGTTCCAGAAACCCAGCTATTGAGGAGGATCCAGAGAGAACTGAAAGTGAGGAAGAAAGGCAGACAACTCTCAATGAGTTTATTAGGAGAGCAAGGGCCAAAGGGAAGAGGCCAGCTGTTGAGGTTGAACAAGAGGAGAGTGAAAGTGAGAGTGAGGAAGAAGAGAGTGAAGAAGAAGAGTTGATGGATGATGGAGAAAAGGGGGTTTGGGAGCCATAAAAAGTGTTAATGGCCAAACCTATAAGTAAAGTAAAACTTATTAAGTAATGTAAAGAAACAGAAATGTTTGCATGTGGTAGTTGCCAGAGATGTGCATAAAATAAGATGAAAGTTACTGAGGAGAAATAAGTTGTTTGTTTGGTAAACATTCTGAATCTACGCTAAGTGATAGTTGTTGATTATTTTTGGAACGTGATTATTGTATGTCCAGTGGGCAGAGTTTGATCTCCTCACTGAGTAAACTTGTTTACTCACCCCCTTATTTCCTTTTTCCCCAGGTTAGTAAGTTCAAGAGTTTCAGTTTGAAGTTTGTTCGTTGGTGAATTTTAAAGAAAGAAACGTTTTTGGCCAGACCGGATGGATTACATGTTGTTCCGTCTTTTGTGACGGTACGGGTGTTACATAATGCCCAAGTTAATAGTACTTTGATGCTAGTTGAGAGGTTAGAAGCATAAGATTGAACCAAGCCTTGAATTCCTGCATTGCATTTGGTCTAAATTGAAGCATGTTGTGATTTGATGCCATTTCCTACTCATAAGAACCTAATATTGACTTACAATTATCAATGTGTGCATTGCTTTAAACTCATGGATACAATATACATATTTGGATCCTCTTTCTCCTTTTTACCACTCTTGTTGATCCAAGTAGCTGATTCACTTTTAAATCAGTTTCCCTACCCTTAACCAATCCTTCTTTCAAGCCATGTTTGTTCTTGAGTATGTGAGGCCTATTTTTGGGATTGAGCTTCGTAGAAAGTGTTAGGTTTGAACTGACAAGAGTAAAGCCTTGTGTAGTTCTAGTTTGCAATTTTCAAACTAGATAGGACTAGGTGGTTTACTTGTTGGGTTTGGGACTTGGCTGTTTTAAAAAGAAAAGAGTCCTTAAGAGGGGAATGTGTTTAAGTAAAATCAAAGTCTAGTGAAAGGATGGGAAGTAAAAAAAATTTGTTGTTGAAGATGGTTCTAGTAAAAGAAAAGAAAAGAAAGAAAAGTAAAGTCTAGCAAAATGCTTGTATGTCTTAAGAATAAGAAGAAAAGAGAATCATAGCAAATAAGTAAGAATCCCCCATCCCACTAGAAAGATCATATAAGAAACCCCTCCTAAGATTTTAAAACCAAAAGAGAAAAGGGTGAAAGAGAAGAGAAGAAGTTAAAGGGTAGCACTAGGATCAATTGGGTTTAGATTAATAGGATAAAACACTTTGGGTGCCTTTGGATAGACAAGGTTTTGTTCTTGTATGTGTCTAAGTGTTCTCACGTTTAGCATTCTTCTAAAACTCAATCCATTTTTTATGAGAGAACTAATATGCTCAAATTTACCCTAGAGATACTCTCTCAAATTAAGAGATCAATGCAGTACTTAGGGGTCGAATTCCACAAGGACTCAAGACTACACAACTAATTTTAGAGTTTTATAATTATGCTAAACAGATTAATTTGAATTAAAATACAAGCAATGCAAAATATTAAATAAAACTGTTGTAAATTCAGAAAATTAAAAAGCTAGGCCTAGGAAAATTCTCAGGAAACTACAAATTATTAAATCAACAAATAAATAGGACTCAAGCAATTAAGAACAGATCTATAACTCTAAACACTTTTGTAAATTAAATCAGTTCTCACTGTAAATAATATCTAAATTTAAAACCAGAAAATCTAAATCTCTTTGCAAAATTCTAGGTTAAAAACAGCAATAAAATCAGGTTTAGATTGTTCACAGAATTATTAAATCAAATCTCTTTGCAAGAAATAATTTTGCTCATCAAAGGTTTTATCAGAAAAATCAATTATATTCTCATATCAATTTATTTTCCTAGGTTATTAATTCTAGATGGCCAATCAAGGATTAATAATGAAGAACAACCTATGATGAAGATCTAGAAAGATAAATAATCCTAAATAAACAGATCTAATAATTCATAAAATCCCTGTAAAAAAACCTGAACCTAACAGGCAAACTACTCAGACATAATCATTGAAGAACAAGACATAATTCTGAATAATAAGCAATAGAAATGAAAAAGAGTAAGAAGGAGTTCTTGAATTCTTCTCTACAAAGCAGATCTCTGTCTCCAATAGCTCTCAAAAATCTCTCAAGTTTGCAGGAAAAATAAAACTTGCTAGAAAATAACTTAAGGGTTTGGAAAACCTAAAAACACTATTTATATGTCCTAAAACACGTCAGGGACTAATCTTGCAATTATGGAAAACTTTGGGAAATTTGTAAAACTTCCAAAATTTGGCTTCCTCGTCGGTTTGGATTGGGTGTCGATCGACACCATCACTTTGAATCAAATCCAACTTCTCTTCCTTGATGAATTGCTCCAAAATCTCTCTAATTCCTCCATTTTGCTCCCTTCATGCCAAAATCCTAGAAAACCTGTAAAGAGTCAAAACATCCTAGAAAACAAATCAAAAGACTCTAAAAAACTCCTTATATCATGATTAAAAACCACAAAAACCATGATATATCAACTCCCCCAGACTTAGCCTTTGCTTGCCCTCAAGCAAAACATAAGCTTAGACCTGTGAAAGAGGTTTGAAAACTCGGAACTCACTCAACTGCATGATGATTCTTATTCGCACTCTTCATTTACATGACTCAAGAACTTACTTCTTATACTCAACAATGATAAGCATCAACATTCCTTACTCAAATCCCACAATCCTCTGGGATCTCTGAAATCTCCATTGTCATCTCATTACATAAATTAAAGCAAGTAGAGGTGAGTTCTTACCTTGGGTGTATTCATCAGTGTCATATGGATTCTCTTCAGGCCAAGACATTCTTCTTACATCTCCTTTCGTCTCCCTTTTCTCACTTCTATGGAGCAGATTTCTCCCAATTTTTTTCTTTTTTTTTTTAAATCAAAGGTGTAGCGAATACCAGGGTCATCGGTAATTTACCTACCCCTCGCTTCCAAGCTTTGTGTGATCATTTGACTCAAGAGTGAATAATGAGGTCACAGGTAATTTACCTACCTCTCTAAACTGATCAAAATCATCTCATCTTTTATTCTCTTTCTTCTTTTCTTTTTTTTAAGCTCTGAAGGGAAGAGAAAGGGGAGACATACTTTGAAAAATTGCACTGTCTTGTATGGCCCAAAGAAGAAGTCTAGCCACTGATTTCATCCCCCAAAGTAAGAGATTAAGTGTGACAACCCGTCCCGCGGACCCCACTAGCCCCCCGCTAGCTGCCCCAACGGACCGTCCGTGGACCCCGCTAGCCCCCCGCTAGCCGGCCCAACAGACCCCAAGCTGGCCCTGCAGGGCATCGATCCTAACCCATCACTGTGGAAATCCACATCCACCAGTAGGTTATTGGTGCGCCAGGCGTTCCTCGAACCCTGGTCCCCACCCTTTAACAACCTTCCCACAGGACAAGTTGCCACCAATTGACCTGCAGATCAATGCCCTGCAGGGCCAGCTTGGGGTCTGTTGGGCCGGCTAGCGGGGGGCTAGCGGGGTCCACGGACGGTCCGTTGGGGCAGCTAGCGGGGGGGCTAGTGGGGTCCGCGGGACGGGTTGTCACATTAAGTCTGGTTAAAATCCTGATAAAAGTTGAGACAACGTTAGATCAATCAGATATCCATTGAATAAGGGCTTTCAGGATTGTTGATAAGGCTCATAGTCTTTCTAAGCTTCAGTTCTGAGATCAAGCATAAACAAATAATCATTAGAGTGTTAGCCAAATAAGAGAAATCATTAGTCAAGATCATAATTCCCAAAATCAAAAAGAAAATTTTTGAAAAATTTGACTCAAACTTTATGGTTTTGACTGACACAACTGAAACATAAAAACAAAAACATAGGTAGTAACAAACCTCCCCCAGACTTAAACAACACTGTCCCCAGTGTTATCAAGTAAGAGGAAAGCAACAAGAAACAAAAATATATTGAAAATTATAATGAAAAGATGAACTGTTCGGGTTACCCATTGTGAGAACTGGTGTTGACAGATGCCATATAGCTGTCGATCGACACCCTCTGCGAACAGAGACATGGGCGAGAAATCCTTAGTCAGTTGCAGGTAGATTGTGTTGATTAGTCAATCATTGGATGATATTTCTGCTAAGAAGCACTCAAAAACAAGTTAAAAGCAACATGATAGATTGATAGTTCATAATTTCAAACAAAATTCAAACACAAACTGACTATATGCAAAAACAAAAATGACTCAAAATGGAAAAAAAAAAACCTATGAGTGGGTTGCCTCCCACTAAGCGCTTGTTTTCAGGCATCCGGTGGATCATAACGTGGCAGTGAAGGCGTCTGAGTGAATGACCTCTTCATCCAAGGTGGTGTATAAGCAGTAAGTGCATGAGGCTTGCCTAGTATGCGAGGAACAGGACCAGGGCGGTATTTAGGGATGGGTTTGCTTCTTTTAAGCCCTGCAAAATCATCAACAGAAGAAACAATCGCTCTACGACAATCTCGTGGCTTGGTTAACTGCAGAACAGTTTTTTTGTATCTATGAAGGTCTTATTGATGATAAGAGGAGATTTGGGTAAAGAAGGTGCATACCTTTGCCTTACCTGAGGACCTTGGAGTGTGGAGTGTGGGGTTTTCTGTCTGGGAACAGCTTTCTGACTTGAAGCATCAGTTGTGGACAAGTTCAGTCTTAGATGTGGAGGAGTGTCGACTGATGCTGATGGTGTATCGATCGACACTAAGCCTGTTGCTCGTGTTGCAGAAACTTTTTCAACAGAAAAAGTCTGTCCATCAATAGTAGGAGCTCTCGTCAGCTTATCCATCCACATTCAGTGTTATGTGTCCCTTCTGCACATCTATGATGGCACCAGCTATAGCCAAGAAAGATCTTCCTAAGAGGAGAGGATCTTTAGGCTCTTGATCATACTTCAACACCACAAAGTCAGTGGGAATCATGAAGTTGCCAACATTAATTGGAATGTCCTCTAAAACACCTTCAGGAATTCTTCGGGAGCGATCAGCCATGATAAGAGAAATCTGAGTTGTCTTGAATTCCGTCATCCCAAGTCTCACAGCAACAGAATGTGGCATCAAGTTGATGCTAGAGCCAAGATCGCAAAGTGAGTGAGAAAACCTTCCTGTGGATATAGAGCAATCAAGTACAAAGCTTCCAGGATCTGGTAACTTCTCTGCAGTCCTACATTGAATGATTGCACTCACTTCCTTAGAGACAACCACCTCCTGCTTCTTTCCCTTCTTCCTCTGTGGAGTATAGTTTAACAGAATCGCACTGGCATCCTTAGTAAGCAGTGCTCCTTCCTCAGGGCTCAAACCATTTCATACCATTCTCTTGACATAGCGCCTAAGGGGTGGTGAAAGCTTTACTGCATCAATCAAAGGCATCTCAATCATCACCTTGTCCATCATAGCCTTGCATCTAGCTTCCTCAAGCTCCTGCTTAGACCTCCTAGGCTTAGGAAAAGGAACCTTAGGTTGGTACACCCTCTCAACTGCTGGAACCTGAGATTTTGCAGCTTCTGGTTCCATCTGAGATGAGTGTCGATCGATACCCTGTTGGTGTTGATCGACACCATTATCTGGGTTTGACAGATTGGCCGATTTTTCTCCTTGTTCTGCATAAACAATTTCACCATCATCTTCATCTCTCACTGATATGGCATTGCAAGCATGTCTGAGATTTGACTCAGTTCTTCCAGGAAGAAAACCCTCTTGTCGTTTAACAGACCCAACAGTCTGAATAACTTGATTCTCTAATTCTTGACATGAATGGTGAATGCTTCTATCTTCCCATTTAGCTCAGTGTAAACATTGTCAATCTTTCCATTGAATGTCACTGTCAAATTCTCTTGTCCCTGCAAAAGCTGCTCAAGCATGGCTTTCATTCTACTCCCTGAAGAATTCTTATGAGGGGGAGACTAATAAGATGAGTTCCCATAGGTCCTTGTATAGCCATTGTTCTGTTGATGCTTCTGGTCACAATTATAAGGTCTGTTGCCTTGCTGATTACCGAATCTCTGCCCCTGATACCCAGCTCCATACACATAGTTGACATTCTCCTCTGTATTCTCTGGCTCTGGCTCAAAAGTCTCAACTTCAGCTGCAAATTGGACTGATCTTTTCCCACAAGAAAATTGTCCACTGAATCCAGCTTAGCATTAATAGAAGCTAGCTGGTTTGAATCAAACTCTCCATGCAGTCTCTTTCTTTCAGCATCAGCTCTTTTAGTGCTATTGCTAGAAACCAAATTCTCAATCAAAACTTCAGCATCTTCTGGAAATCTTGTCTTGAAGTTTCCATGACTTGCAGCATCCAAAGCTAACTAATACTTCCAGTCACACCCTCTGAAGAAGATACTCAATAGTTGTACCTTTGAAAAACCATGGTGTGGACAGTCCAGTCCCTCTGATAAGCTTTGAATCTCACCCAAGCTGCCTTGAAAGCTTCATCATGTCCTTGCTTGAAAGAAGAGATCTTGACTCTCAGCTCATCTAACATTACATCATCATAGAAATGGTTGAGGAAAGCCACCTTGATATCATGCAAGTTTGTCAAAGATCCAGCTGGCAACTGCTTCAACCACTGAGATGCCTCTCATGCAAGTGAGTATGGGAAGAGCTTGCTAAATATGAAGTCCTCTGTCACTCCATTAGCCTTGATACTGGTCACAAGATCTTCAAAGTGTTCAATATGGTCCAAGGGCTTCTCATTGGGCAAAGCAGAGAAAGGCCTCTGCCCAATTAGTTGAAAGTACGCAGATTTCAATTCGAAATCATTCCTCTGGAATGGAGGAGGAACAATAGAGGACCGGTTCTCATACACAAGATCAGCCCGGTTGTAGTCAGCAATGGTCCTGATCAAGTCTCGGTTGTTCTCCTGTCTTCGAACTGGGTTCTAGAGGTGGTTATCAGCTCCACGTACGTCTGCTGCAGGTGGGTGTGGATCGATACCCTGTTGGTGTCGATCGACACCGTCAACGCCATCAGCTGGCTCGTCGACAACAGCAATTTCAGCAATCACATTGCCTTTTGCATCAAGTTTTTGTCCCTGCTCATTGCGCAAGTGGCCCTCTTGATCCCTCAAAGCACCATCTTCATCACGCATAAGAATGATTGGGTTAACCATCTTCAATGATTTTGCTGCTTTTCGGTTCTCACACTCAAGTTTTCCCAACTCTTGGTTTGTAAGATTCACAATAGGACTAGTCTTGTTGTTCCTTGTGTGAGGTCTAGGAGGCATGCACCTAAAACACCAAAGAGAGGAAAAACCAAAACATGTAAGTAGAAAATAAAAATAAAAAATTTAGACAAAATCTAAAATTTGATATGCTCAAATTTACCCTAGAGCTACTCTCTCAAATTAAGAGATCAATGTAGTACTTAGGGGTCGAATTCCACAGGGACTCAAGACTACACAATTAATTATAGAGTTTTATAATTATGCTAAACAAATTAATTTGAATTAAAATACAAGCAATGCCAAATATTAAATAAAACTGTTGTAAATTCAAAAAATTAAAAAGCTAGGCCTAGAGAATTTCTCAGAAAATTACAACTTATTAAATCAACAAATAAATAGGATTCAAGCAATTAAGAACAGATCTAGAACTCTAAACACTTTTGTAAAATAAATCAGTTCTCACTGGAAATAATATCTAAATTTAAAACCAGAAAATTCAAATCTCTTTGCAAAATTCTTGGTTAAAAATCAGCAATAAAATCAGGTTTAGATTGTTCACAAAATTATTAAATCAAATCTCTTTGCAAGAAATAATTTTGCTCATCAAAAGGTTTTATCAGAAAAATCAATTATACTCTCATATCAATTTATTTTCCTAGGTTATTAATTCTAGATGGCCAATCAAGGATTAATAATGAAGAACAACCTATGATGAAGATCTAGAAAGATAAAGAATCCTAAATAAACAGATCTAATAATTCATAAAATCCCTGTAAAAAAACCCTGGACCTAACAAGTAAACTACTCAGACATAATAATCATTGAAGAACAAGACATAATTCTGAATAATAAGCAATAGAAATTAAAAAGAATAAGAAGGAGTTCAAGAATTCTTCTCTACAAAGCAGATCTCTCTCTACAATAGCTCTCAAAAATCTCTTAGGGTTGCAGGAAAAATAAAACTTGCTAGAAAATAACTTAAGGGTTTGGAAAACCTAAAAACACTATTTATATGTCCTAAAACACGTCAGGGACTAATCTTGCAATTATGGAAAACTTTGGGAAATTTGTAAAACTTCCAAAATTTGGCTTCCTTGTCGCTTTGGACTGGGTGTCGATCGATGCTAAGGCAGTGATCGACACCATCACTCTGAATCGAATCCAACTTCTCTTCCTTGATGAATTGCTCCAAAATCTCTCTAATTGCTCTATTTTGCTCCCTTCATGCCAAAATCCTAGAAAACCTGTAAATACTCAAAACATGCTAGAAAACAAATCAAAAGACTCTAAAAGACTCCTTATATCATGATTAAAAACCACAAAAACCATGATATATCAAGAACCTTGATATTGATAAACCCCACTCTAAAAGAGACCACCACTGTCTCAAAACCTTTATCTCCAAGGTTTAAGCATTGCATAGAATTGATTCTTGTTCTTGATTAATGAATGTTAAAGGAAATGGTTGATTTGAATGCATGTGGATAACCAAGGCTCAAATCAGTAAAGGTTGTGATAGGTTTGTCTAAAATCTTTAAGTACAGCTCATTCAACTTGCATCATAGTACTAGTAACTTGGACATTGATTATAGCTGGTTTATTGGCAAGCTTTAGGAGCTGATATCCCACTTTTAAACCTCACCTACCTTCTTATGTCTAGTTTATTTGCTTGAGGGCAAGCAAAGACTAAGTTTGGGGGTGTTGATGTTCATATATTTTACCCTGTTTTCCCTTAGTTTATTCACATCTTTTGCATCTTTTGCTATCCATTTTGACCATTATTGCATAGCTTTAGGACTGTTCTTGCATTAGAGTATAGTTGCATTGCATTTGCATCTTTTCTTGCATAAACAGGTGATTTTGGAGCCTAAGGAGCATGGAAGCAATGCTGAGGAGAAGTTAAGCAATCAAGAGCGTTAAGGCTGAAGAACCAAGGTCCGGAGTCCCACTCGACTGCCCACTTGACTGCCCACTCGACCAGACACTTGACCATGTGCAGAGAGGGACTCGACCGAGTGGAAGGAGCAGAAGAAAAGCCAACTCGACCGGTCACTCGACCGAGCACTGGTTCGAGTTGGCCGAGCCGCCTAGCTATTTTGTCTTTTAGCATTTTTAGGGCTTCCGCTACTTTTTCTATATTAGGCCTTGTACCCTGCAACCACGAAAGAGTCCAGCTTTTTAGAAAGTCAAAACCTAGTATTTACCCTTTTGGGAATTATTGCTTTTGCACTTTTATTTTCTTAGATCTTGTACCTCCTTGAAGGAGAAAAACCAAAGATTCTTCATATTTGTTGGTTTCATAACTTTCAGGATATTGAGAATTTGAGTTTGATTCCTTCTTCAATATTGTAGATCTTTGCTTTATCTTTCTATTAATGCAAGTTTCGGTATTTTCTGGGTTTATGACTTTGATTGTTCATCATGTGTGCTTGTGAGTAGTTGCTTAGGATCTTGAGGATGGGTTAGGCTGGATTGTGTTTGAGGTTTGTTGGACTTGGACAAGCTTGATTGTTATAGATCTCTTTTAGGGTAGATGTTCTTAATGCTGATCCTATAACCGAGAGGTTAGGGTTTGATCTCAAGCCTCTTAGCATCACACCAATGTCTGAGGTGCAAAGATAAGGCTAGATCTAGAGATTTTCATTAGGCTTGCTAAGAGATTAGAAGTCTTGTTTGATTAATGACTATAGATGATATGTTGCTTAATGCTTGCTTGTATAAGTTCTTTGCTTTGTGAGAACAAGTCTAGAAATATATGAGCTTGATTGTTTTTGCCATGAGAGTGGATTAACATGTTCTAGGAGATCATTGTCTAGAGATTAGCTCAAGTTGTTTGAGATTTGTTGACCAAGTTAGATGACCTCAATCATTAGTCCAGCCCATGAATCCCTCCTCAAGTCCTTCCTTGTTTATTGATTTCCTAGCTGAATTCATGTTGGTTGATTCGTTTTTGTATTGCTCTGTTTTTATTTAATTGCTCTGTTTCTCGTATTTGTCCAGCTCGACCCTGCACTCGATCTACACTAGATCGAGTTCTTGCTTGAGTTCATCCCCAGAATTCTTGTTTATGCTTTGTAGTTGTCCGTTCTCACTTCCTGTTTCATTCCTGTTGCATTTCAGTAGCATTCACTTAGTATCCTGTTCATAACTTGCCTTGCATTAGTTCATTACTTGCATTATCATAGTTTCTATTTCTGTTCTTGGTTCATCATAGCTTTGATTAGACTGTTTTCTTTACATTTAGCATCCATCCTGGTAGATTTTACTTTCTCCATTTAAATTTCATCAATAGGATTGTTAGTGACAAACATCCTTTACATTTGGCTTGACTTAGACATTTATGCACATCCTGATTGCTTGCAAACAGTTAGATTGGATTAACACCTCTTATACTACAACAGCATAAGGGGAATTGAAACACCCTGCACTCCATTCATTCATCATTCACCATTCCATACATCCACACCACAAATATATGTGTTTCAGTGCGCACCGGAAGCGTCCGAGGAACGAGTCTACTTGTTAAAAAGGCTAAGTTTATCGGTATCTTAGTGTTCAGCGAGGCTGCGTTTTCTGTGTATTTTGTGCTTCCTATGGCTGAGGGTTTTGGAAACAAGGTCGGGGCATTTCACCTTTGCTCTATTTGCTTCTTCCTCTTCCCAGGAATGCCCAATTAGATAAAATAATGATTTTCTTATTGTTTATAGATAGATAATCTTATATATCTATTATTTAGAATAATAAGAAAATAAAGCAAGCGGTCCTTTCGCGACTAAAACTGCCGGTACGCTTTCCGGCTCGCAACGACTCAAACGGGCGGGGGCTCTCTATTTGCTTGCAATGCCGGCTGTTCGTGTTTAGTTAAAAGTAGAATTAGAGGGCGCCCACACAACGACCTACATACTCGTGGTATTTCAAACCTCATTAGACGAGAAGGTAGTTGACTGGCAGACACCTAAACATACATTAGCCAAAAGCCCCTATCCACTCAATCTGGAAAGAGAATAGACCGTCGTGAACTCTGGCGAAAGACCCCGTACCACCTGCGGGAGTTTGAAGGTTGCTGGCTTGACTTATCCGTGGGCCGTGGTATCTAACGCCCCTCTCGCTACGGCTCGTTGTACGTTCTTTAGCTATAGTCGTGTCCCATTCGATTAAAGTCTGTTCTATCGGAAGCTCAGTGGGGTTTCATACGAGGGTCCCACGTACTATGCCATCGCCCAACCAGTACGGCTGTCTCTACTATGGTCAACGAGCTCTTGTGTAGGGACTTGCGGTAAGCCAAGCCGCCATTTTTTCACCGTCCCTTTGCAGTTTCGATGAGGAGTGAAAGAGGCCTATTATGCCTAGCGAAAGTAAGCGGGGCAGGATCTGAAAGAATTCAAGACCTAAAATCAAAAGCCAAGGAAATGTCTTCAAGAGGTTCCATTCATCATCAGGCTATTTTAGAAGATCGTTCAACTCTTACTACTTTATGAGATTTAAGCAATCTCAGATTGACTGCTATTCCCACTCGGTAAGTCTAAAAATGGGCAAGCATTCCGCCCTTTGGTAAACATTCAAACTTAGACGTCTATCTTACACTTCAACTCATAGCTCTAAAAACTAGAGTTAACGGGGATCACATTCAATCGCATTAAACTGCAAATAGATAGCAACTTGCTTACAGGACTAGAATGTGTCTCTTAAAGAAAGCCTACTGCCCTATTCTTTCCCCGCCTACCTGGGAATAAAAGAAGAAACAGGGACCGCTCCCGCTCTATTCTATTCCGAAAGAGGGGATTCGTGCAATGCCCAAGGTTTTCACTTCGTACCTTGAATCTTTGCTTAGTTAGCTTATCTTATTAGAAGAGGGAACTTCTTAATTAGCACCGTATTGCTGCCTTGGCCGAAGCAACTAACCAATTAGGAACTCTTTGACCCATACAGAATCAACAGTGAGAACCAGTTTCTTTCTTTCATTTACTCGCTACGCTTCACCCTCTCTTTTATCCCATAAAGCAGTATTATCATGAGGAACTACTTCTTCGTGTGTGTACTGCTTAAGAATCCCCAGCTTGGATCTTTGAAGGACGGCTTTCCTAAACTTGATGAATGCGCTGAAATTGATTTTTTTGCGGCGAGCTTCAGTCCTTTGGGAGCGGAAATGCCGACATCTACTATTCCACCAAAGAGCCTACTCGTCGTAAGCCCTTTTAGTTCATCTGCATCAGCTAATATCAAATCTCAAGTTTTGCCCCGCCTGTTGCGTGCTATCATTTGTATCTTAAGGCAGTTCACAATTACTTTCATCAACAGGAAAGTCATCAGTCCCTTATTCTTAAACAACCTGTGATGATTCATTTCCTCTTAGATTATCCCTCTTTTTGTAAAAAATTCCATTCCCTTTAATCTTAATAAATTGGCTGATTCAATGGCATTGGGCTAACTCGGGAAAGCTTTAGTAAAGCAGTACTAATCCCCTTTCTTAATCGACTATTGGGATATTGATGCGGAAAACCATATCGCCGGCCAATCTTTGTCTCCTCCTTTTATGCAATGATTACTTCTAACAGGGCATTCGTGAACAAGCTACCCTTATTTACTAAGCGATTCTCTTCTGTCTGTGGTCTTCTTTTACTTTATCTAGTTCATGTGCAGCCTACTTGTGAGCAATTCCTGCTAACAGCTCTTTTGTATGATTTATTCCTATTTCCAGGGACATAACTTGATCCGAGAATCTCAATAGGCTTTGCTCCTGTAGATTAAGCAGTCGTGTCAATTTTTATTCAAAAAGAGAAAAGAGCCTTTATGGCGATAGAGGATTCTATAACCGCGGATGAGGCAAAACCACTAGCATTGGCTGCATCAATGAATGTGCTTACACCCTCTTTTATGCTCGATGCCTATTTTGTTCCTTCTGTGACATTTTTCACCTATTCTGATTCCCTTGCGGAAGCCCATTACATTCTTTCGTGTTTCTTCTCGTAAAAATGCAGGAGGAATTGACTGAAATAAGTAGCATGAAAATGCTACTAATCTACTTCTACAAATCTACTTACACCTAAGGCAGAATAGACTTGAGACCTAAGGCAGTGGGAGTGACTCTTTCAACCAGAGAGAGTTAACCGTAGGAAAAAATATCTCAGACTCGGGTGCATGAAATGGCACATAGACTGAGACCTAAGGCGAACTCCCGTGTAAACCTTTGACTGTCTGTCTAAGATATCTATTTCCATTTAATTTTCCCCTTTTGAATAAAAGTAAATTTCTGCCCTAAAGTGGCATTAGAATTGATACACATTCCAAAACCCCAGTATTTTTTTGTTGTGAAGACTTCCCCTTGACAACAAAAACAAAGACTTTCTGCCTGTGCTAATCCGCATTTCTTTCAAGCTTTAGGAGATATTTCTAATGGAACAAGCCTGAGTTTGGTTCCGGTGCTCGATCTAGTAATAGTACGGGCAAGGCAGGTAAAGGCCAATTAAGAAATACTTTGTAGGGAACGGAAGGTAGAAAATTAAACTTCCGGAACTAGAGATTGCTCTTTCCAGTCTCCGCTAGCGCTTCGCTGAAAGGCAGAAAAGGACAAGGAAAAATGGAAAAAGAATAAATTGAACCAAGACACTGTCCGTGGATTCTAGCGGGGACTTCCGGCGTTATATGGAGTCTCTACGGGATGAAGACAAAGTCAAATCCTCTTTAGGTTTCCCTTCCCCCCTGATAGACTAGTTTTCACCAAGGGTATCAATTCCCTATGCAGTTGTAGTACAAAGGGTTATCAATCCAAATGGTTGTGTATTGCTAGCAGATAGGATGCAATCAGAATCAAGCAAGTCAAGCCAAGCAATAAGGGGGTTTGGTTCTAACAGTCCTAATATAAACAAAGTAAAAGAATATAAACAAGTAAACCACACGACCTAAGCACTCGATGCAAGCAATCGAGTACAGGATCGAGTGGGGTGATCGAGTATACAAGTGAACTATGAACAGCTCGAGGTATTACTCGATGCAAGTTATCGTGCACCTGATCGGGTAAGTGGTCAAGTAAGTAAGGAAAATGCAAGAAATGAAATACGAAAGTTCCTAAGGATGGGGGTAATCGAATCCTAAGTGTTCTAGACTGATACGGATGCCTTACATGCCTCAAGCAATTATTTCCTAGACAATGAACCTCTAAAACCTTGTCACCACACTGTCGCACTAGTAACAATCAACCTTGAACATACTACCACACTGTCGCACTAGCAATATGAACAAGCAGGCACTAAGAACAATTCGTTTTTGTCAATATACTTAGACTTATCTGATTTTGTCACTCAAAGTTAAGTATACCTCTAGCATTGACCTAATCAAGCATTTTATCTACTCCTTTCGGCCTGTAGTATTATAAACGCCCTAGATCTAGTCTCAACCTGTCGGTCTGTTGACCGCATTAAGAACATCAACCTAGAAGGCAATTTATCTATCATAACAATCAACTAAAGCATCATAACCGATCAAGAAAACATAATCATCTATCCCATCCCTAGAAACTTTGCTACACTACTAGGACATAGGAACAAATAATAAAGACATAGAAATAAACGAAAATGACATTATAAAAAAGATAGAGTGGAGTAGAAAAGAGTAGGGATAAAAGATCTATGAAAAACTACAAATTAAAAGTACAAAAACAAGAAAAATATGTTGAGTCGCTCAGTTCTCTCACAGAAGCTCTCGCTCTCTAGTTTGAGGGGCTGCGGCGTGCTCGTTTTCGAGCTAGGGAAAAAGGGGGTTTATATATGGAAAACCATTTGACCTAGCTTCCCAGACCTGCCCGATGGTCTACTCGATGGGGTACACGAGGCTTGAGTCGGGTAACTCCTCGGGTGATCTTCGGGTTGCTCTTCGCGCTCTTGGATCCTCTTCGATCGTGTTGGGGTTCAGACTTGTTCTTGTAGCTTGATGGCTCCTTCGGGTACATGCTCGAGTTGTCCTTCTTTTTCCCCATTTTTGGCTCTTTAGCCCCTGTTTTCATCCAATATATGCAAATGCAGAAATGCAACACCCTAAATGCTCTAAAACTTGATTCCTACAGTATATGGTGTAAAAATGCTAAGTTAGAGGTATGAACAATGCAAAATATGGACAAAAAAGGATGCTAAAAACATGTAAATTAGAGTGTTATCAGACCCCCAAACTTAAATTTTGCTAGTCCTCTAGCAAGTAAGTAAGAAGGTACGGTTTGAAAGTGGGGACTCATAACCTTAAGATGTTAACCGAAGGATGGAAGCTATAGTCCTTAAAGATAGTTTAATGGTGTTAAGATCAATCAACATACTTACAAATATTTTTCTATTCTTATTACCATGCATCGATCTAGCTCAACCTCCAACTAAAGATAAGGAACATCTCTTTCACATTCAATTAAGTGTTTGGCGAATTCTTGTAAATGGAAGGTGAATCAAGCTCAATCGGTTTCAAGCAAATTCTTTAGGTGGTTTCTCTCAAAAAGTGGAATGCTAGTCAGTAATGAAAAATATCTAAGACTGAGAACAATTTGGGCATACAAAGCTTAACTCTTGATGATCTACCCTTTTCTCATACATTCATCATATATATTTTATTTAAACTTCCTAGAATTTAACTACGCACACCCTTGATTTTAACTCTTTTTTTTTACTCCCTAAGGTTTAGACTTTTAGACTTTAAACTTCTAGCTCTTTATCTCCCCCTTTTTTTAATATATTTTTTTTTTCTTTCTTTGCTAAACTCCTAATATACATATATTCTTTTCTTTATTTCTAGGACACTATAACAAGAACTTTTTCTTTCTTTTTTTTGTTTACTTAGAGACTTAGAGCTAATTAATTCTAACCTTAGGGACTTTCTTTCCTTTTCTTCTTTTTTTTTATTCCACAACCCAACCCCAAATAAACATTCTAACCACCTATCTCTCAAAACCGAATCTATTAGCTAGTTCAAATCTAACTTAGCTGAATCAAGAGGCAGTTCTTTGTCGTTCTCAATACTCTCAAGGTTTCACAACCAATAGCACAATGAAAAAGGCCTCACTCAACAATTCACAACAAGGTTTGAAAGAAAGGTTTGGGTTCACGGGTAGGATAAATGAATCGGGTTAAACGAAAAGATTGGTAAAAATGAAGAGTGCTAACCCGAATTTTAGAGTTACCATGAGCAAGTATTCAATTTCCAGAAGCAAGACAATTAAAATTCAAATTAAATCCAATAATATAGAGATGTTTTAATGTTCAAGCAAGTGGAGGAAGCATTCAATCGACACAAAGGATCTAAGCAAAGATTTTTCCTTTTTTTCCAAAGATTGATCTAGCAACAATGAACTGTGACTTTATAGCTTCAATCCTAAGGTTTGATTTTTAAACAAGGTGGTTTTATTCATTGTCCCCTAAGATGCATATGCAACAATCCTAAATGAAAAAAACTAGACTCAATCCTAATATGCAAATGCAACTACATGAACACTCTTCTTATTTTTTAATATTTTTTTTTTCGAAAATTTTCAAATTTTTTTTGGGGTTTTTAATGCACATTGATGCAGACTCAAATAAATAAAACTAGCATGCAAAAATTTGAAATAATAAAAATAAGAAAATATAACACAATGTTAAATACATTCTAGGACCCTCCCCCAAACTTAAATTACACAGTCCCTGTGTAAATAAAAGTTGGAAAAGAATCCAAGAATCACACATAATAAATTAAACTAAATGCAATGTTATTTACAAAGTTTGGATGAATGTGGTACCTCATGGGTTGGTAAAGAAGGAGGTTGCAGCAGCCTCCATGCTTGCAAACGTATAGCCAGGGTCGTCGCCGGCTTCAGCAGGTGCTGGTGTTTTCTTGTCAGAGAGCTCAGTAATGTGCACGGACGACTTACTCGGACCAGCATCCGAGGTGTTAATCGAGGGTGGGATCGCGTAGCTCATCGGGTAGGGCATCGGGTAGTAGGACGAAAATGGCGGAAGAGGCCCAAAATCATCACCAGTGTATCCACTCGCAGGGTGCATCGTGTACGGCATCGTGAATGGCATCTGGTATGGTGGAGGAAAAAATCTAGCATAATCACCCGATTGGGTGCTCGATGGGTGCATCAGATAGTGCATCGTGTACCCCATCAGATTGGGTGTCGGGTAAACGTTAGAGTAGCTTTTCCACGATGCTTCTGCTCGGGTGAGGTCTTCCTCAGCTTGGGGCTCGTACAATGATGCACTTTGAGGTTCCAGAGGTGGCAGTCCTCGAGTTCCTCCTAGTGGTCCGCTTCTCCCCATCCAAGTAGGTGCTTGTGCTGAGGTAGGAGCTGAGGCACCGCTTGCCTTGTCTTGCAACTCCTTGATTTGACCTCCCATTACCTTCACTAAACCGGCAAGATGCTTCACCTTTCTCACCAAGAACTTGTTCATCTTCTTCAGCCAGCCAATTCTCTTGTGAGCTTCCCTCACTCCTACTGGTTGCTTTTGAGAGCATACATACTCCTCAAAATAAAACTCCTCCGAGCTATCTCCTTGTCTCTGCCCGGTCTCCTCTCTTTTCTCAGCTTCGGACTCCTCCTCCGGATTGTACAGCTCTTCCAGCGGCGGTGCAAAGTCGATGTTGTGTCCTAACCGAACCTCGGTGTATAAGATATTGGGTAAAACTATCTGAGCAGCTCTGGCGGTTGGATGGGCAAACTTGAACAATGTCATGTCATTAAGCCTCTCATGAGCCAAAAATCTCGCCAGCACGAGGTAGTCCGTATCCAGCCACCTTGGTTCGTGGACAATTCCCTTTGGGGGCACATTGCTTGCCACTAAGATTGGTGTGACTAGTCCCCCAATAGAGATCTCTCCGCCTCCTTCTCTCCTTTTCACAGCCCAAGTATAGGAATTGATCGAGTAGCACGAACAACATACTAGTATCAGCTATGTCTCCTACCGGTGTTCCATCCCTAGCACTATCAAAAATTGCACACAATGAAATCCAATAACTGAAGCTCATGGTCGTTCACATTCCCAGTCTCTTTTCTAGCAAAACGAGTGCATGCGAGGGACTTGTGAAAATACCTCAAAACAGGGCTCCTTATTTGAGCAGATTTGGAGCTCGTGGACTTGTAGGGGTGCTTGTCTCCTATTTTCAGCCATAACAGACTGAAGTACTGAAGCCATATAGTGTCTCCATCTCTTTGAAAGTCAGCCGGTATTCCGTGTTCCGAACGGAGAAGGTGATGAATCCGATCCCCCCATCGGGTAGTAGGGTTGGGTGGTCCTTGAAATAGTGCAGCTTCAGGGTTGAAAGGAAGTGGACCGTCTCCTCTTCATAAGCTTCTTGATGGGATCGCATCATATTTCCCATGTGGCACATATCAAACAAAAGTTCGACATCTCTAGCGATGCCCAATTGCTTCATTGTTTCACGGTGAGGGTATCGTGTACCAACGAAGCTCATCTTCCGGAAGACTTTGAATAATCTCTCCGGAGTGTCCTTCCTTTTGCTTTAGCCTCCGCGAGGCTTGGCGGGTCCTCTCTCTATTCTTCTCTTCTCTTTCTCTTTCCTCCTCCTTAGCGGGTTGATCTTCTTCAACCACTGCTCACTGAACCACCTTCTTAGCCTTCTCCGAAGCTGGTCTCTTCCCCCTTCCAATTGCGGCTCTACTCCTTGATCGAGAGGTTTGGATCTCACCTTGTTCTTTTCCTCTAGTATCAGAGTCGACCTCCTTAGGGTTGGTAAGCGTCTTTTCGGACGTAGACAGGTCCCTACGTCGAGGAGAACGGCGGACAGCACTCGCCATTGGATTCGGTGAGTGAACTCGGGGGCTTACTCGATTGGTTACTCGAGCATCTGTTCGGGTGGTGGATCGAGTTGTGCATCGGGTTGGGCAGGGTAAACGTCCACCTAACGGACGAGAATGTGGAACGTTTCCTCTTCCTTGGGGTTGTTGAACATCGGCGGTGTCTCCTCCTGTTGTAGCAGCGGCGGGGGTGGATCTTCTTCCTTTCCTTTGGTAGGTTCTAGCGGTTGGCTCAATATTGATTACTTGAGAAGAAAAAGAAAAGCTAGTTCTTGGGATTAATGGGGTTAGTCTCCAAAGAAAATCGAGTAAGACTTGAGGTTGAGAGATAATAGAAACTATGAAACACAAAAGCTTTAGGGTTGAGAGAAAATTATCGGTGATGCTTGGGGAGAGAAAGTCGAGACCCTTAAATAGGCTAGGGTTTGGTTGGTAGGCTTCGCCGAGAGTGGGCTTCCTTGCAGAATTCGGACTCCACTCGCTACCCGAGCAGGGACATGATCAGGCGCGTCGAGTACAGTGTCGGGTTGACCCTCGGGTTTACCATTTTTCTCTTCCCAAATTTCCAAAATATATATATATATATATATATTTGAAATTAAATTGCAAAAAATAGAAAAATTAAATAAAAGTAAATAAAGCTAATAGACTAAAATTAAAAGATACCTTTGGGACTTCCTCCCAAGTGAGCTTGTTTAAAGTCTCTAAGCTTGACTCTTCATGCTCCTTAAGCATGGGATCCATGTGGGAGAGGTTCTGGAATCCTCTCCACTGCAGTAGGCTGGTCCAGAAGATATGCTAGATTTTGTCCAGGTTCCATGGCAAAATGTAATGTTGACCTCTTCAAGATGTAGCATTTTTCTATGTTTGGTCCTGGTGGAAAAAACCTTACCATCTATGGTTGGCCTCTTAAACCCTTTCTTCACCTCAAACTCAATCTTGAGGTGTTCACCATGTTCTATCTTGATTTTGCCTCGTTTCACTTCGATCACCGCACCAACTGTTGCCAAGAATGGTCTTCCTAGAATCAGTGGATCATCTGGTTCCTTGTCCATATCCAGGATCATGAAGTTGGTAAGCACTTCCAGTCTCCCAATCCTTAGAGGCAGATTCTCTAAAATTCCAATTGGATGCCTTACTGTTCTATCAGCTAGAACCAGATATTGCTTACTTGGTTTGAAGTCTTTGAACCCCAGCTTGTTAGCAACTGAAAGCGGCATGATGCTGACTGAAGCTCCAAGATCACACAAGCAGCTCTTGAAAATCCAAAATCCTATTGAACACGGCAATGTGAAAGAGCCAGGATCTTCAAGTTTTTCCTCAATTCTTACCTTAGGATCCAAACAAATTCAACTTCTCAGAATTTCAAATCCGATCTCCTTGACAGCCTCCTTAACCTCATCCTCCAATCTAGCTGCTTCCTTTGCAGCTTCCTGCTGAAGCTCATGTGGGAGAAAAAGCTTAGGTGGTGGAGCTTTGCGCTTAGCCATTCGCTCTGCAAGCGCCTCCAACTGGATGTCAAGTGCAGCACTGACCCTTTCCTCCAACTCCCCTCCTACCAGTGCAGGTGGTTGAGGCTGATCTCTAGCGATGCCCAATTGCTTCATTGTTTCACGGTGAGGGTATCGTGTACCAACGAAGCTCATCTTCCGGAAGACTTTGAATAATCTCTCTGGAGTGTCCTTCCTTTTGCTTTAGCCTCCGCGAGGCTTGGCGGGTCCTCTCTCTATTCTTCTCTTCTCTTTCTCTTTCCTCCTCCTTAGCGGGTTGATCTTCTTCAACCACTGCTCTCTGAACCACCTTCTTAGCCTTCTCCGAAGCTGGTCTCTTCCCCCTTCCAATTGCGGCTCTACTCCTTGATCGAGAGGTTTGGATCTCACCTTGTTCTTTTCCTCCAGTATCAGAGTCGACCTCCTTCGGGTTGGTAAGCGTCTTTTCGGACGTAGAGAGGTCCCTACGTCGAGGAGAACGGTGGACAGCACTCGCCATTGGATTCGGTGAGTGAACTCGGGGGCTTACTCGATTGGTTACTCGAGCATCTGTTCGGGTGGTGGATCGAGTTGTGCATCGGGTTGGGGAGGGTAAACGTCCACCTAACAGACGAGAATGTGGAACGTTTCCTCTTCCTTGGGGTTGTTGAACATCGGCGGTGTCTCCTCCTGTTGTAGCAGCGGCGGGGGTGGATCTTCTTCCTTTCCTTTGGTAGGTTCTAGCGGTTGGCTCAATATTGATTACTTGAGAAGAAAAAGAAAAGCTAATTCTTGGGATTAATGGGGTTAGTCTCCAAAGAAAATCGAGTAAGACTTGAGGTTGAGAGATAATAGAAACTATGAAACACAAAAGCTTTAGGGTTGAGAGAAAATTATCGGTGATGCTTGGGGAGAGAAAGTCGAGACCCTTAAATAGGCTAGGGTTTGGTTGGTGGGCTTCGCCGAGAGTGGGCTTCCTTGCAGAATTCGGACTCCACTCGCTACCCGAGCAGGGACATGATCAGGCGCGTCGAGTACAGTGTCGGGTTGACTCTCGGGTTTACCATTTTCCTCTTCCCAAATTTCCAAAATATATATATATATATATATATATATATATTTGAAATTAAATTGCAAAAAATAGAAAAATTAAATAAAAGTAAATAAAGCTAATAGACTAAAATTAAAAGATACCTTTGGGACTTCCTCCCAAGTGAGCTTGTTTAAAGTCTCTAAGCTTGACTCTTCATGCTCCTTAAGCATGGGATCCATGTGGGAGAGGTTCTGGAATCCTCTCCACTACAGTAGGCTGGTCCAGAAGATATGCTAGATTTTGTCCAGGTTCCATGGCAAAATGTAATGTTGACCTCTTCAAGATGTAGCATTTTTCTCTGTTTGGTCCTGGTGGAAAAAACCTTACCATCTATGGTTGGCCTCTTAAACCCTTTCTTCACCTCAAACTCAATCTTGAGGTGTTCACCATGTTCTATCTTGATTTTGCCTCGTTTCACTTCGATCACCGCACCAACTGTTGCCAAGAATGGTCTTCCTAGAATCAGTGGATCATCTGGTTCCTTGTCCATATCCAGGATCATGAAGTCGGTAAGCACTTCCAGTCTCCCAATCCTTAGAGGCAGATTCTCTAAAATTCCAATTGGATGTCTTACTGTTCTATCAGCTAGAACCAGATATTGCTTACTTGGTTTGAAGTCTTTGAACCCCAGCTTGTTAGCAACTGAAAGCGGCATGATGCTGACTGAAGCTCCAAGATCACACAAGCAGCTCTTGAAAATCCAAAATCCTATTGAACACGGCAATGTGAAAGAGCCAGGATCTTCAAGTTTTTCCTCAATTCTTACCTTAGGATCCAAACAAATTCAACTTCTCAGAATTTCAAATCCGATCTCCTTGACAGCCTCCTTAACCTCATCCTCCAATCTAGCTGCTTCCTTTGCAGCTTCCTGCTGAAGCTCATGTGGGAGCAAAAGCTTAGGTGGTGGAGCTTTGCGCTTAGCCATTCGCTCTGCAAGCGCCTCCAACTGGATGTCAAGTGCAGCACTGACCCTTTCCTCCAACTCCCCTCCTACCAGTGCAGGTGGTTGAGGCTGATCTCTCTTCTCAACATCTACTCGATGCATCATCCGATCAACACCATCGTGTAGGTCATCGGGTTCAACTTCGGGTTGTTCTTCAGTTTGTGATTCTCGAACCAGTGCTCGATCATCAACTCGATCAGTCTCTTTGGGTGAAGGCTCGGGTTCATACTCAGATATACAGTATTTGGCCTCATTCTTCATTGAGTCATCCACATCCTCACCATATTGATCATCACTGTCCCCAATGAGGTAGTCCTCATAATCATCATCCATGAAAATGGCTTGAGCAGTCGCATAATCCTTGGGGTTTTGAACAGCTTTACCCGGCAGTTGATTGATCTTTGGTGCGGGTTGGTTGTTGTGGTGGCCTTCCAGGTATCGAACCTTTGTGTTGAGTGATTCGTACTTGGCATTGAGGTCAATGCATCCTGAGTCGATCTTGTTGCTCATTTCGGCGAATCGTTTCGTGATGTCCATAGAAGCTGTATTTTGTTGCTAAATCATTTGCTGAATAAGACCACGTAGTTAACAGATTCGGATTCGGCTTGAAGTTGTTGTACCCTCTGTTGTAACACCCTTGGTTGTTGATGTAGTTAACATCCTCTAGCTGCATAGTCTCCCCATCTTGTTGTTGAAACAGCTCTTCCTCTGATATAACATGTACATGCTTCTGCTGGTTGAGGAGCTGATCGAGCTTGTCATTGAGGGCTTTCATGTCCCTCTTGTACTTGGCATCTTCCTTTCCTCTAGATCGCACAGAGCGATCATATTCCTCATTGTATTTGCCATCAGATTGCTCCAAGTTCTCAACTAGGTCCCAACCTTCATCAACATCCTTGTTGAGGAAGTTACCATTGCTTGCGGTGTCCAGCAACATCTGTATCTTGGGGACCACTCCTCGGTATAGTGTGCTCAGCAATGAAGCATTACTGAATCCGTGATGTGTACCCATTGAGTTGTGTACCCATTGAAACATTCCCAAGCTTCATTGAACGTTTCGTTGTTCTTCTGTACAAAGCTGGAAATTTCATTTCGCAGCCTTGCAGTTCTAGAGTTTGATAAGAATTTGGCCAGGAATGCTTTCTTGCACGCTTCCGAAGTGGTGATGGACTCCTTAGGGAGCGACTTCTCCCATATGTGTGCTTTATCTCCCAAAGAGAATGGGAAAAGCCTGAGCTTGAATCCATCTTCGCTAACTCCATTTATCTTAGTTAGGCTATAGAGCCTATCAAATTCATCCAGATGATCCAATGGGTCCTCCATTGGTAGTCCATGAAACTTGTTGCTCTGTATCATCTGGATGAGACTACTCTTGATCTTAAAATTGTTGTTCTGCACGGCTGGTGGCACAATGCCATTCCTCTGAGTGTGAGTAGTCGGAGCATCTCCTGCTCCTATGTTGATCCTTGCTTGAGGAGCTTGTGGACCGTTCTGATTATTCATCGTCTCCTCAATGGTTGCTAGTGCCTGTTGAACTTGTTGTTGTCTGAGTAGCCGAGGTCTGTCGATGTTGTCGATGAAAGGACTCAGGTTCTGGCTACCTCTGGATCGCGTTTGCATGCACAAGCAAGTATCCGAGTGTGTACTTGAGGATCAACTCGATCCAGGTGATCGAGTGACGGGTCGGGTGGGTGCTCGGGTTTGTACCTGAGATTCAAAACAAACAAAGGCGAAAGCAAACAAGTCAGTATCCGAAACAAATATAAACAAACGAACTTGATCTAGCAGTCCTGAAATCCTAAACGTAGCAAAATAAAACAACCAAATGGCAACGGCGCCAAATTGATAGACTAGTTTTCACCAAGGGTATCAATTCCCTATGAAGTTGTAGTACAAAAGGTTATCAATCCAAATGGTTGTGTATTGCTAGCAGATAGGATGCAATCAGAATCAAGCAAGTCAAGCCAAGCAATAAGGGGGTTTGTTTCTAACAGTCCTAATATAAACAAAGTAAAAGAATATAAACAAGTAAACCACACGACCTAAGCACTCGATGCAAGCAATCGAGTACATGATCGAGTGGGGTGATCGAGTATGCTAGTGAACTATGAACAGCTCGAGGTATTACTCAATGCAGGTTACCGTGTACCTGATCGGGTAAGTAGTCGAGTAAGTAAGGAAAATGCAAGGAATGAAGTACAAAAGTTCCTAAGGATGGGGGTAATCGAATCCTAAGTGTTCTAGACCGATACGGCTGCCTTACATGCCTGAAGCAATTATTTCCAAGACAATGAACCTCTAAAACCTTGTCACCACACTGTCGCACTAGTAACAATAAACCTTGAACATGCTACCACACTGTCGCACTAGCAATATGAACAAGTAGGCATTAAGAACAATTCATTTTTGTCAATATACTTAGACTTATCTGATTTTGTCACTCAAAGTTAAGTATACCTCTAGCATTGACCTAATCAAGCATTTTATCTACTCCTTTCGGGCTGTAGCATTATAAACGCCCTAGATCTAGTCTCAACCTGTCGGTCTGTTGAACGCATTGAGAACATCAACCTAGAAGGAAATTTATCTATCATAACAATCAACTAAAGCATCCTAACCGATCAAGAACACCTAATCATCTATCCCATCCCTAGAAACTTTGCTACACTACTCGGACATAGAAACAAATGATAAAGCCATAGAAATAAACGAAAATGGCATTATTAAAAGATAGAGTAGAGTAGAAAAGAGTAGGGATAAAAGATCTATGAAAAACTACAAATTAAAACTACAAAAACAAGAAAAATATGTTGAGTCGCTCAGTTCTCTCACAGAAGCTCGCGCTCTCTGGTTTGAGGGTCTGCGGCGTGCTCGTTTTCGAGCTAGGGAAAGAGGAGGTTTTTATATGGAAACCCATTTGACCTAGCTTCCCAGACCTGCCCGATGGTCTACTCGATGGGGTACACGAGGCTTGAGTCGGTTAACTCCTCGGGTGGATCTTCGGGTTGCTCTTCGCGCTCTAGGATCCTCTTCGATCGTGTTGGGGTTCGGACTTATCTTTGAAGCTCGATGGTACCTTCGGGTACATGCTCGAGTTGTCCTTGTTTTCCCCCATTTTTGGCTCTTTAGCACATGTTTTCATCCAATATATGCAAATGCAGAAATGCAACACCCTAAATGCTCTAAAACTCTATTCCTACAGTAAATGGTCTAAAAATGCTAAGTTAGAGGTATGAACAATGCAAAATATGGACAAAAAAGTATGTTAAAAACATGTAAATTAGAGTGTTATCACCCACCCTCCCGCGCCCACCTCGGCCGAACGAGGAAACCACGCGGCTACTCTACTGGTGTTGCTCTCTTCGTAGCCGAAAAGCACCTTTTTTTAGGGATTTTACCAAAGATCTTGGCAAATTCTTTCAAAAGAATGCAGCCATGGGCGAACGGGGCTTTCGTGTATCCGGGAAGGCTTAAGAATTATGATTCATTCGTCGGTGACCTCATCGATCAGCTCTGGGGGAAGATCAATGAACATCCCTGCTAGCAAGGCTGATTCACGTCGGTTACTGGCGACTGCTTTTTTAGTATGGCATCTTTTTTTGCTGTCCAGTGGCAGTATCTTATGGCATCTTTTTTTAGTATGACATCTTTTCTTTTTTTGAAAGGAAAGATCGTAAAAGTAGCGTAAAACCCTCTTCCTTTGGGTGTACTTGTCCTATCGAACAAACTTCCTGTAAGAGAGGCATTTATTTTTATTCTGTAATACAGAGAAAGAAAGTGAGAAAGAGAACTCACTGGGGAGACGCTTGATTCGCTGCAAATCAGAGTGTAAGAAAGCAAAGAAGAGAAGTCAACAAATAAGCTGCTAGTGCTTGAGTAAGCGGCGTGAGAGTATCCAGTCCTGGAGGAAGAGAAGCTCTAAGCGTATCCGCTGTTCACGTACCAGCTCTTAGAAATGTTCACGTATCCAGTGCTAGTCTTTTCTGTTCCAGTAAGAGTAGTTGGAGGACTAGCTAGTGAATCAGCTGTTAGGGGAATATCCGCAACCCGGAAATCATAGCCAGGAAGGGGATCCCTGGAAAATAAGTAAACAGTCAAAAAAACCTTGCAAGCACTAGCTTTGGGCAGGTACAAAGACTCGGGATGAGCTCCAACGCGCTGACTCCATCGGCGGTATATGACCTTTCTTAGGGACCTGGCTTACTCTTACTGAAAGCGCTTCAAGCACACGGGCTCCATACGCGACTATGGGAAGGAGTTCTCCACACTCATGCTCGAAGTGCAAGATATGAAAGAAAAAGACTGATTCTTCAATTCAACTTCATGGATGGCTTAGAAAACTGGGACGAGAAAGAGCTGGAACGGCGTGGGTGGGGTGAAAGACCTCGCATCGGAAATGGCGGCAGCAGAGAAACTGATAGACTTGAAGAAGAAAGACTCCGCCAAGTACAAGGCTAACAAGAATGCCCAAGGAAAAGGAGAGCGAGAAAAGGAAAGGGGACACAGTGGTGACAAGGACGGCTCAGGTCAGTCTTCCACTCATAAGCACCATTAGGAAAAAATAAAGGAAGGTAGGGACAAGCATAAGCCACGTGAGCTTCATTCTTTCCTATGTAATGGACCTCACTGGGAAGGTAATAAAAAAGAAAAAAAAAGCCATCCACTCTCTCACAGACAAGCTAAGTGAGGAGGAGCCAGATGAGGAGTTGGGATCTATACAGCTGATCAATGCCATGGCCAAATAAAAATCCAAGTCGGTGATAAAAGGGCTCATCCACGTTGAAGTCGGAATCAATGGGAAGAACACTCGGGCCATCGTAAAGAGGTCTCAACGAGCCACTACTTTTTCTCAGTAGAGGAGGCAAAGACAAACGGATTGAAGCCCAATAAGGAAAGAGTCTGCCTCAAGCCTGTGGAAAAGCCCGTACAAGGTCTGACTCGTGCGGTGTAGCTACACATGAGTGATTGGAAGGACAAGATAGATCTGACCCTATAAGTACAATGGTTGGTCCCTCCGGAACCGGTAATCTCCGTTTGATTTCCTTTCAGCAGGTGCGCAGCAAGTATTCTTTCACAAGTTTGACGCAAGTCTCGTACCTCCCAGCCCCCTTAGCTACTTGTACTAAAAAAAACTAGGACGGAAGTTCGTGCCTGCTTATCCCGGCTACAATAAATAACTATCGAAGAGCGATCCATCTGAAGAATGGCGCTCGTATATCCCTAGACGTGGGTTTGTACTTTTTTAAAAGGGCGAGGTTTGGAACTCTCAAGCAAGACATGATCTACATAATAAGACATTATAGGCGCCTAGAGAGAAAGGTACTTGGAGATGATTCTAGATTCCTAAATGAGTAATCCATACATAACGAATTTATATGGGTATGATCCTTTTCTGACAAAACGACTTTTCTTTTAGACGTCAATGGTTTAGGATAGGTTTCCTGCCCCGCGACGCGAGGTGACAAACTTGGTGTAGACGATCTTGGGGATAGTAGGCTCTGTTCTATTGAGGCAGATTGGATTGTAACGGGAAAGATATCCAACGGGCTAGGTTCATGATTGAATATTCTGCTGGCGTCTCTACCTAATGACGAGGTGAGGAGAGGAGAAGTTGAGAAGCAAGTGATTTGAGGAGGACCGAGAATAAGATCAAGTCGAAATATCCAAATTCTTGAAATATAAAATTTCGTATGAAATATAAATAAATATCGTTAAGAGAATATATCTCTATGTCCCCCCCTTTTTCGTTTTTTCTCCCATGCTTTTGTTGGGTCAACAACCAACCACAACTTTCTATAGTTCTTTACTACTCCTAGAGGCTTGACGGAGTGAAGCTATCTGGAGGGAATCATTTTGTTGAAATCAATTAATCTAATCATGCGACGAATCTTTTTATTTGATGAAAATAGTCTTAATTCAAGTTCCAGTAATACATCTTCTAGAACTGCGGGTCAATTCACGACTATTAACGATTATAGTTTTCAATCAAGTTCCAGTGCTAGAACTGCGAGTCAATCCACTAACTTTTCGAGTGGTCAAGCGTCCGGTACTCAGGATGCTTTTGCTGGTATTTTTGAAGATCATCCGGGTCTTAATCCTAACGCTGAGCGTGTAGTAGAAGCTGCAATGTGTGATACGCGAGAAGTTTGAGGCATTGACGCAAGATCCTGAAAAGGCCTTGATTATGGCCGGGTCTTCCCACGGAGAAAGCGACAATATCCCTTTTATGGAGTCCATTGTAAATGATTTGACCCAAAACGGAGTATCCGGGGAAGCCTTTCAAGAAGCTCTGAATCTAGTGGGACAGTCGGCGGCCTCCCCACTTGACCAATTTGAGATTGTCCCATTGATTCCTATGAATATCGGAAACTTTTATTTCTCATTCACAAATTCATCTTTGTTCATGCTGCTAACTCTGAGTTTATTCCTACTTCTGATTTTGGTTTTCGTATTATGGATCTTGGTTCGCGCTTTATGGCATTTCCACTTAGCTGTCATCCACATGATGATGGGGGAATCTTCGACATTCACTTCTTCCTCTTCTTCTTCTTCCAATAATAAAATAAGGGATAAAAGGAAGAAGAAAGAAGATTTAATCAGGAATTTGGTTCTCAAAGAAGTGGATAAGTATTTAGAAACCCATAAAAAGTCTATATTA
Source organism: Camelina hispida (assembly GCA_023657505.1). Lineage (NCBI taxonomy): Eukaryota > Viridiplantae > Streptophyta > Magnoliopsida > Brassicales > Brassicaceae > Camelina > Camelina hispida. The sequence goes on along the minus strand of CP094632.1, from coordinate 14,570,062 downwards.
AAAGAATTCCCAGGTGCTTTCCCGCTTATCGAAACGACCACCTTTTTGGTCAAAGTTAGCGACAATCTTCTACAGGGTGTCAGATTGTCAGATACCGCGGACCCGGCAAGTATGGAGTATCTACATAAGGTCCACCATAATTTAGTGGACTCCATTAAAATGGTAGAGGAGGAGGGGTACCAGAATAACCTTTTCTATGATTCGATGTGATGCCTTCTAAAGGATCATCGAAGTTGATGAAATGGTTGTAGATTTTGTTCAGCGGTCGTAATGTAATTGGTTAATGGGGGAGGGGGGGGGCTGGAGTGGACTCTACCATATATAGTCTGCAAGCCTTTTGGAATGGGCGTTTGCTTCTTTCTTTATTTTTTGATATGCCACTTCTTCGCCAGAAAGGAGCGAGAAAACAAAGTGGGCTGTGATGATGTCAGAATTTGCACCAATTTCTATCTATTTAGTGATTAGTCTGCTAGTTTCTTTGATCCTACTTGGTGTTCCTTTTCCATTTGCTTCCAATAGTTCTACCTACCCAGAAAAATTGTCGGCCTACGAATGCCGTTTCCATATATTATTTTATTGTTTCAATTGTGGGCATTTGCATTTGCATCTTTTCATGCATAAACAGGTAATTTTGGAGTTTAAGGAGCATGGAAGCAATGCTGAGGAGAAGTGAAGCAATCATGAAGGAAAAGCAAGAGAGTTAAGGCTGAAGAACCAAGGTCCGGAGTCCAACTCGACCGCACACTCGACCAGACACTCGATCGTGTGCTGAGGAGGACTCGACTGAGTGGAGAATGCACGAGAGAAGCAAGCTCGACCTGCCACTTGACCGAGCACATGTCAAGTTGACCGAGCCGTTGACTATTTTGTCTTTTAGTATTTTTAGGGGTTCCACTCCCTCTCCTATATAAATCCTTGTACCTGCAGCCACCAAAAGAGTCCAGCTTTTTAGATATTCTCTAAACCTAGTTTTTACCCTTTTGGGAATTATTCCTTTTGCACTTTTATTTTTCTTAGATCTTGTACTTGTTTTTAAGGAGAAAAGACTAAATTCTTCAATATTTTTGGTTTCATAACTTTCTTAATCTTGAGAATTCGAGTTTGATTCTTTCTCCAATATTGTAGATCTTTGTCTCATCTTACTAATAATGAAAGTTTCGTATTTTTCTGGGTTTTTGACTTTGTTCATCATGTGTTCTTGTGAGTAGTTCTCTAGGATCTTGAGGTTGGGTTAGGCTGAATTGATCTTGTGGTTTATTTGATTTGGTCAAGCTTGATTGTTGTAGATCTCATCTGGGCTAGATGTTCTTAATGCTGATCCTATATCTGAGAAGGTAGGATTTGATCTCAAGCATCTTAGCATCACACCAATGTTTAAGAAGCATAGATAAGGCTAGATCTAGAGCTTACCATTAGGCTTGCTAAGAGATTAGAGGTCTTGTTTGGTTTGAGATGTATTGCTTAATGTCTGCTTGTGTAGATTCTTTACTTTGTGAGAACAAGTCTAGAGATGCATAGGTTTGATTGTTTCTTACCATGAGGGTGGATGAAACTTGTCTTAGAATAATATGTCTAGAGATTAGCTCAAGTTGCTTGAGGTTTTTTGACCAATTTAGATAACCACAATGATTAGTTCAGCCCATGAATCCCTCCTCAGGACCTTCTTTGTTTATTGATTTTTGAGTCTTAATCCTGTTGCTTGCTTGTTGTTTGATTAGTTTTTGCATTGCTCTGTTTTTATTGTGTTGCTCTGTTTTTGCGTTTAGTCCAGCTCGACCCTGCACTCGATCTACTCTAGATCGAGTGCTTGCTTGAGTTCTTCCCCAGAACTTTTGTTTATGATTTGTAGTTTTCCAGTTACTATTTGTTCTCATTCTATTTGCATTTCTATTGCATTTACTTATTGTCATGTTCATTATTGTTTTGCATTGGTTCATTATTGTAGTTACTATTTCTGTTCTAGCTTCATATTAGTCATAATCATTCTGTTCCATTTACATTAAGCATCTACTTCTTATAGTTTTACTTTATGCATTTTGCATTTTCTTCATAAGATTGTTAGTGACAAACATCCTTTACATTTGGCTTTACTTAGTTTCATATGCATGTCTTAATTGTTCACAAACACTCATTTAGGATTGACACCTCTTATACTGCAACAGCATAAGCGGAATTGAAACACCTTACCATCCATTCATTCACATCTCACCATTGCATACATTCATCATCATTCATCACCACAACCAAGAAGAAAGCTTGTTTCAATTTGGCGCCGTTGCCCATTTGAGTGTGTTTTTATGACATTTAGGATCCATATTAGTCTAAGATTAAGTTCGTTTATACACTTGTAAAGTTGCTGGATTCGAATCTTTTGTTGTTGGGTTGTCTTGAGTTTCAGGTACCCACTCGACCACCACTCGACTGAGCAGTGATCGAGCACTTGATCGAGTCAGATGCCGTCTCTATTTGGACACCACTTCCCAGTCGACTTGACCGCCTACACGAGCCTGAGCTCAACTGTGTACTTGTTCGAGTCTGTACTCGTGTCTGTTGATGCACACAAGGTCTAAGGGGAAAGACAATCTTCAAAAGCCTCTTGACAAGATCCATAGGCTGCAAAAGGGTTTGGGAAATCAGAGAAGAAGAGTAGTTCAAGTTCAGCATGAGGATCAAGTAATCATGGAACAACAAGCTAACCATGAGCAGAGACCTAGGCACATTGGTGTTGGAGATGCACCCAACACACACAACCAGAGAGCTGGTATTGTGCCTCCTACAGTTGCTAATAATAATTTTGAGATCAAGAGTGGATTGATCTCCATGATTCAAGCTAACAAGTTCCATGGGTTGCCAATGGAGGATCCACTAGATAATCTTGATGAGTTTGACAGAATCTGTGGTCTTACCAAGACTAATGGAGTGAGTGAAGATGAATTCAAGTTGAGGATCTTCCCATTCTCACTTGGAGACAAGGCTCCCCTTTGGGAGAAGACTCTTCCTAATGGAGCAATAACCACATGAGATGCTTGCAAGAAGGCTTTCTTGGCAAAATTCTTCTCAAATGCAAGGACTGCTCGATTGAGAAATGAAATTTCTGGGTTTGCTCAAAGAAACAATGAGAGCTTTTGTGAAGCTTGGGAGAGGTTCAAAGGATTTCAGACTCAGTGTCCCCACCATGGCTTCAGCAATGAGTAACTCCTTAGCACCTTGTATAGAGGAGTGCTTCCCAAGATTAGGATGCTTCTTGACACAGCCTCTAATGGCAACTTCCTCAACAAGAATGTGGAAGAAGGCTGGGAACTAGTTGAGAATCTTCCTCAGTCAGATGGCAACTATAATGAGGACTATGACAGAACCATAAGGTCATCATCAACTGATCAAGAGGACAAGTACAAGAAGGACTTGAAGATGGTCAATGAGAAGCTTGACAAGATCCTTCTTAGCCAACAAAAGTCTATTCACTTCATTGGTGAAGAAGAGGTTCCAGTTCAAGAGGGGGAGACTGAATTTGCTGAGCTCTGTTATATGCAAAACCAGGGTGGATTCAAAGGCTACAACCAAGGAGGGTTCAAGAACAACAACCTCTCCTATAGGAGCTGATATCTTGTGTTTTTATGAGTTTTTAAAGCTTAATTCTTCATTGTTTTGTGCATATATATGAGCATTTAGGTTGTTTAGGCTGCATTGTGCATCAAGTTGGTATTTCAGGTATTGGAATGGAGATATGCAAGGAAAGTGTGCTTTGGAGCCAAATAAGTCAAGAATTTGCAAGGAAATGGAAATGAAGGCAAGAAGGCCAAACAATCGACCTGCCAATCGAGCATTTGGTCGATCAACACATTGTCGGATTTGCGGACTTCAAGCAATCGACCAACTGATCGACCAAAACTCTATCGGATCCCTCAGACATGAAACAGGACAAAACGATCGACCAATGCGATCGACCGAATGGTCGATCGTGACGCGAGCCGAGACTTCAGAGACCAAAACGATCGATCGAGCAAACGACCGAATGGTCGATCGAGACGAAAGCAAAAATTCGGGACTTCAGCCGATCGACCAAATGGTCGATCACGACGAAGGTCCAATCGACCAAATGGTCGATCAAGTGGTCGATCGTGTGCCTTTTTGAGACCAAAACCCGGTTTGTTCCGGTTTTCTCTGAATTGCTTAATTTTAATCCGGTTTGTTCCGGTTTAGTTTATGTTTTCCTATAAATACTCCAACCCTAATTGTGGAGACTTATTTCTAATCTTATCATTAATCTCTTGTATTAGTTTTTGTTAAGTAGCCACCTAGGGTTCTTAAGCATTTCCATACTTGGTTTTGTTGAATCTTTGGTGGATTTTCCAGTTTTAATAGCAATTTGTCTTTCTAATCTCTTAATCTACAAGCTTTTATTATGATTTCACAAAGACAAACCTCTTTCCTTTGTGTGATCATGATGATTAGTGAGTAGATCTTTTAAGAACTTTGGGCTTGGTAGATTAGGGAGATAGATGGTTGATCTTTGTTGTCTAAGGTTTATTTTAAGCATTTCCTATCTTGATTAGTGATAATATTGCTAGATAGCCTTGATCAAGCTTAAATCTAGACTTTAGGATTTCCATGCCCACAAGGTGTTTGATGAAATTCCTGAACCAAACTTTTCAAGAGCTTTGCATTCCTAGCCAATGGAAATTGATGATTAGGGTGCTTAGTGGTATTTGGACTTGTACTTAATGCATGCTTGTCTTGTGATTACCTTTGGAAATGGTTGATTATCATTTGACTAGCATAGGATCTCTATCATGGAAATTAATTGATTTGCATTACTGTTCTAAACATAGGATTGTTCTTGATTGTTACTTAGACATCTAGGATTGATTAGCTATCTCCCAAGTCAATTACCTTGCCCAAGGTTCTCTTATTAATTCTTGATTTTCAGTAAATTTGCTATTTGAGTTTGTTTGACTTGAGTTTGCATTGTCTTGTTTATTTTATTTGAGTGACTTTGTTTAGTTAAGTAGTGACATAAGAACCTTTTACTTGATTAAGAATAGATTAAGCATTTTGTGTATTCTTGGTGTGTTGATTGGTGCAAATTGTGGATTGATAATAATTGATACTGAAAGTTACTACATCAATTTGGCGCCGTTGCCCGTTTGCATTCTAGTTGACCATTAAGATTTCAACTTTGCATGAGACTATTCATTTACGTTGCACTGTTTGTTACTTGGATAGGATTGGTGGGTTGTCTTTGATTTTCAGGTTGTATGAACTTGAGAAGCCACGGCCTAGGCAACTTGTTTCAGCCTGTGGACGACATTCACTTACTTGAACGAGAGAACCACCGTTTAGCTCGCCAAGCCATGGAGAACAACCCTCCTCCAGCCGCTGCTCATAATGGAAATGAGCAGCCCGACCAAAACCAAGCTCCTATCTATCCTCCAAGACAAGCTCGAGTCATTGGAGCCTTTGATCAGCCGAACATTCATGGGAACCGCCAAGGAATCAGAGCACCCGCCGTTGAGAACAACAACTACGAAATAAAGTCTAGTCTTATCAACATGGTGCAAAGCTCAAAGTTCCATGGTCTGCCTATGGAAGACCCTCTTGACCACTTGGATCAGTTTGACATGATGTGTGGGAAAGTTAAAATCAATGGTATCTCGGACGATGCATTCAAACTCCGCCTTTTTTCGTTTTCTCTTGGAGATAGAGCTAGGACATGGGAGAAGAACCTACCAGTGGGATCCATTACTTCGTGGGATCAATGCAAGAGAGCCTTCCTCTCCAAATTCTTCTCAACTACAAGAACAGCAAGGTTGAGAAATGAGATATCAAGCTTTGCACAAAAGGGAAATGAGAGTTTTTGTGAAGCATGGGAGAGATTCAAGGGCTATACTATGCAATGTCCTCATCATGGTTTCTCCAAGGAGTCTCTTCTTAGCACATTGTACAGAGGTGTGCTACCAAAGATAAGAATGTTGCTTGACACAGAAAGTAATGGAAACTTCCTTGTTCATGATGTTGATGTTGGTATGACTTTGGTGGAGAATCTTGCTCAAAGTGATGGCAACTATGGGGAGGATTATGATAGAACACCAAGAGATCACTCTGATATGAATGAGCATCACCGCAAGGAGATCAAATCATTGAATGAGAAGATGGATAAGATGATTCTTGCCACTCAAAAGCCAGCCCATTTTGTTACTGAAAGTGATGTGTATCAAGGATATCAAGAGGGAATGGAAGCTTGTGATGAGGGACAAGAAGAGGTCAACTATGTGGGTGGACAAGGGTATAACAAGTTCAATCCCAATTACCGCAACCATCCTAACCTCTCTTACCGCAGCACCAATGTGGAGAACCCACAAGATCAGTCTTATCCACCACAAAACCACCTGGTTTTCCTTCTCAACCCAATTATCAACCAAAGCCTCAAGGGAATTACCAAGCCAAACCTCAAAGCTATTCCCAACCTCAACAACAAATGCATACACCACAGCCTCAAGGTCAAGTAGATGACACAAATGCTCTACTTAAACAACTCCTAGAAGGACAACGGAGAAGAGCTATTGAACTTGCAACACAAATGAATGCCATACACCATAAAGTTGACAATGTCTATGGTGAGTTGAATGCTAAGTTTGAGAGGTTACAAACTCAAGTCCAAGGACAGGCCTCTTCCTCCTCTAAAAGACAAATGGGTTCATTACCGGGAAAACCTGAACCAAACCCAAAGGAGTTTGTAAAAGCCATCATGTTGAGAAGTGGTAAGCAGCTACCAACTAATGAGCTCAATAGGGACAATGAGCCTAAAGGAGGGGAGGTAGTGGTTGAGATTGATAATGAAGATGAGCTGATATTGAAGGATTTGGGTAAAGATAAAGAAGCTGAAGGAGTTGTGGTTGACAAAGGGAAGAGTAAAGTGGTTGAGGAGCCTAGGCAAGACAAGACCATTGATGAAATTTCCAAGAAAAGTAAAGGTGTTGCCAAAGAAGCTCTGTTTGTGCCTCCACCTTATGAACCAAGGCTGCCATTTCCTGGAAGGTTCAAGAAGCAGCAAGTGGACAAGTATAGAGCCATGTTTGATGCACAAATGAAGGATGTTGCTATCACAATGCCTATCATTGATGCATTCTTGTTGAACCCCTCTTACAGCAAGTTCCTCAAGGATGCAGTTTTGAAAAAAAAGAAAGCTCTTCAAGGAAAGGTTATCTTGACTCATGAGTGTAGTGCTATCATTCAAAACAAAGTGGTGGAAAAGAAGCTTGAAGATCCTGGTAGCTTCACTCTCCCTTGCACTCTAGGACCTTTATCTTTTGGCCATTGCTTATGTGATTTGGGGTCTAGTATGAGTTTGATGCCTCTCTCAGTTGCAAAGAGACTGGTTTTCACACACTACAAGAAGTTCATGATCACCCTAGTTCTAGCTGATAGATCAATTAGAACTCCTGTTGGAGTGCTTGAAGATCTCCCGGTGATGATTGGACATTTTGATATACCAACCGACTTTATTGTTCTTGAAATGGATGAGGAACCAAAGGATCCACTCATCTTGGGGAGACCATTCCTAAGAACTGCTGGAACAATGATTGATGTGAAAGGTGGGAAGATACAGTTGAATTTGGGAAAGGAAGCTTTGAATTTTGACATCAACAAGTGATGAGGAAGCCTACAATTGGTGGTCAAGTGTTCTACATTGAGAAGATGGAAGCTTTAGCTGATGAGCTTTTGGAGGAATTGGCCATAGAAGATGAGCTCCAAAGCACTTTGACAGTTAAGCAAGGAGAGTTTGGGTTACTAAAGGAGGATAGTGAAGGATATGAAAAGATTCAGACTCTCACAAGCCTTATAAAGATGGTGGAAGCTTCCTTGAGTTGAAAGAGCAAGTGGTGTGTTCAGTTGAGCTAAGTTCGAGTGAGGATTGGAGTGAGCTTAAAGCACCCAAGATTGAACTCAATCCACTCCCTAAGGGGCTAAGGTATGCTTTCCTAGGGGCTAAGGTACCCTGTCATTATCAATGAGGAGCTTAGTGAACATGAAACTGTTACTCTTCTCGGTGAATTGAAAAAGTTTAGGAGAGCTATTGGTTATTCACTTGATGACATAAAAGGGATTTCTGAAACTCTCTGCATGCATAGGATTCATTTAGATGATGAATCAATGACTTCCATTGAACCACAATGAAGGTTTAACCATAACTTAAGAGATGTGGTGAGGAAAGAGATTCTTAAACTCCTTGATGCTGGTATCATATATCCCATATCGGATAGTACATGGGTTTCTCCTGTACATATGGTACCAAAGAAAGGAGAAGTTAAAGTTGTTAGGAATGATAAAGATGAGTTGATTCCTACAAGAACTATAACTGGTCAAAGAATGTGTATTGATTATAGGAGATTCAATGCTGCATCTAGGAAAGATCATTTTCCTTTACCATTCATTGATCAAATGTTAGAGAGGCTTGCTAGTCATACTCATTATTGTTGTAACACCCAAACCCGCCATACGGTACGGTCAACGTGTTGACTTCTTGGTTTGGCTCAAAACCGCAATCTCTAAAATTCAATTAACGAACACAACTAACCTGAGAAAAATAAATAGAAAGGAGGGGTGAGTAATTAATTACTCAGTGAGGGGGTCAACACTGCCCACTGGAATACAATGACGACATTCTACTCACATTCAACAATAATTGCATAGCATAGAATCAGACTCCACATTCTTGATATACATCTAGCAAGCATAACGGTTTTACATAATCTCAACCTAGTACGTATCAATGATATTTAAACCATGTTTCTCATATCAATTATTTACGTGCATTCATCAACAAATAATGCTAAACCGAAATCTCATCAGCTTAACATGGCATGAAACCAATCTCAGGCTCGTCCAATCACAAGGCACGAAACAAATCTCTTGTTCGTCCAATCACCAGGCACAAAACCAATCTCAGGTTTGCCCATCTCGAGTCACAAAACAAATCTCATGTTCGCACCCCCACGAGACGCGAAACAAATCTCATGTTCACGCCCCCATTACATAATCTCATTTCATATCATCATTCAACAATTATCATGTTACACATCAACTCATTCTATCATGCATCATATCATCATACCATGTCATCATACATTATAATCATATCACGCAATATCAAACAATAGACATGTCCAATCATATAGTTTCCAAGCCTATACAAGCAATTCATGAAATTATGCTTAGAAAGTAATCATTGTATTTCCGCAAATCCCGCCCTCACCTTTGCCACTTAAATGTTGAAACTCAATCTCCTTTTTATTGCCAAAGCCAAGATTCATGAACACTTCTACAAAGCTGCAGCTCCATCCAACCTCGTTTGCCAACCAAACATTACAATGTTACCATTTATTCTATACAAACCGAGCCTCATAAACACACAGGTAAAACCATAACTAACCGTTAAAATCATAATCCCACCGTTGAATATTTAGTTTGAAGTACCGTGAAGCTCTCCACCAAATCTAATCTTGATCAGGTAAGTTTTGGACCACGAACCGCTGTTCCAAGGAGACAACCTCGAATCTGATTTCTAGAGTTACAGGTTCAGACGGTTTCAGATATTTCTTGCGCAGGAAGCAACAAACATAACTTCTTGAATATAACTCCGATCGGACTTCCGTCAGTTGCTTCGAGCTCATGGCTTGATGGTGATCACGCCGATGTTTTTATATTTCTAAACCGATGTCACCTCCGGCACCGACAAACCTCCAAAGATGCCTACTCCAAACTGTTATCCCTCCCTTCTTCCTCTTCCTTATTGTGTTTTCTCCACCGTTATCTACTCCGACTTTTCTCCTCCACCACCACCGAGGCTTTTCACGGCCACGACATGAATAAACAGACTCCACCTGTGTTCTCCACCACCGTCGCAACGTCTCGTTCTCCCCTCTCCTTCACGACTACCGTTCTCTCCTCTTCTTCCTTTCTCTCCCTTTTCCATCTCTTCTTCCACTCCCATCTCTTCTTCCACTTCCATCTCTTGGCTCCATATTGTCGTCTTCTCTTTCATGTCCTCTCTTCTCTTTCCAACTCTCTCACAAGCTTCCCTTCTCTCTTTCTTGCGGCCATGTTAGGGTTTTCAACACAAACTCTCTCTCCCTACCTGTTGAACGAAGACGGCCAAGTTTTAATAACACACAATCCCAAAAACCATTTCCTTAATGGGCTGCAACTTATTAGCAAAATTGGCCCACCTCCCAGTTACAGATTTGGGGATGTTACAATTCTCCCCCACTAGAAATAAATTCGTCCTCGAATTTTTGAATCATTTTCTTCTTCACCTAGTTTTTGTCTCAACTTAGAGTGTCCTCCTCCAAGTTGCTCTGATGACTAACTAACTAAATTTTCACGCTTGCAGCGGAAAGTACTTTAAAAAGCAATCAGCACAATCATATCAACACAATCATAAAATTCAAACACGATCAATCTACTTACTTAACATAAGCACACAACAATCAAACAATCAAAATGATCTTTTATTTTTTTTTTTAAAACGACTATTTAAAAATCTGACCCTCCGGGTCGGAACCGGAGTGGCCTTAACCTAGGCTCTGATAACAAAATTGTAACACCCAAACCCGCCATACGGTACGGTCAACATGTTGACTTCTTGGTTTGGCTCAAAACCGCAATCTCTAAAATTCAATTAACGAACACAACTAACCTGAGAAAAATAAATAGAAAGGAGGGATGAGTAATTAATTACTCAGTGAGGGGTCAACACTGCCCACTGGAATACAATGACGACAATCTACTCACATTCAACAATAATTGCATAGCATAGAATCAGACTCCACATTCTTGATATACATCTAGCAATCATAACGGTTTCACATAATCTCAATCTAGTACATATCAATGATATTTAAACCATGTTTCTCATATCAATCATTTACGTGCATTCATCAACAAATAATGCTAAACCGAAATCTCATCAGCTTAACATGGCACGAAACCGATCTCAGGCTCTTCCAATCACACGGCACGAAACAAATCTCATGTTCGTCCAATCACCAGGCACAAAACCAATCTCAGGTTTACCCATCTCGAGTCACGAAACAAATCTCATGTTCGCACCCCCATGAGACGCGAAACAAATCTCATGTTCACGCCCCCATTACATAATCTCATTTCATATCATCATTCAACAATTATCATGTTACACATCCACTCATTCTATCATGCATCATATCATCATACCATGTAATCATACATTATAATCATATCACGCAATATCAAACAATAGACATATCCAATCATATAGTTTCCAAGCCTATACAAGCAATTCATGAAATTATGCTTAGAAAGTAATCAATGTATTTCCGCAAATCCCGCCCTCACCTTTGCCACTTAAATGTTGAAACTCAATCTCCTTTTTAATGTCAGACCCAAGATTCATGAACACTCCTACAAAGCTGCAGCTCCATCCAACCTCGTTTGCCAACCAAACATTACAATGTCACCATTTATTCTATACAAACCGAGCCTCATAAACACACAGGTAAAACCATAACTAACCGTTAAAATCATAATCCCACCGTTGAATATTTAGTTTGAAGTACCGTGAAGCTCTCCACCAAATCTCATCTCGATCAGGTAGGTTTTGGACCACCAACCGCTGTTCCAAGGAGACAACCTTGAATCTGATTTCTAGAGTTGAGGGTTCATACGGTTTCAGATATTTCTTGCGCAGGAAGCAACAAACATAACTTATTGAATATAACTCCGATCGGACTTCCGTCAGTTGCTTCGAGCTCATGGCTTGATGGTGATCACGCCGATGTTTTTATATTTCTAAACCGATGTCACCTCCGGCACCGACGAACCTCCAAAGATGCCTACTCCAAACTGTTATTCCTCCCTTCTTCCTCTTCCTTATTGTGTTTTCTCCACCGTTATCTACTCCGACTTTTCTCCTCCACCACCACCGAGGCTTTTCATGGCCACGACATGAATAAACAGACTCCACCTGTGTTCTCCACCACCGTCGCAACATCTCGTTCTCCCCTCTCCTTCACGACTACCGTTCTCTCCTCTTCTCCCTTTCTCTCCCTTTTCCATCTCTTCTTCCACTCCCATCTCTTCTTCCACTTCCATCTCTTGGCTCCATATTGTCGTCTTCTCTTTCCTGTCCTCTCTTCTCTTTCCAACTCTCTCACAAGCTTCCCTTCTCTCTTTCTTGCGGCCATGTTAGGGTTTTCAACACAAACTCTCTCTCCCTCCCTGTTGAACGAAGACGGCCAAGTTTTAATAACACACAATCCCAAAAACCATTTCCTTAATGGGCTGCAACTTATTAGCAAAATTGGCCCACCTCCCAGTTACAGAATTGAGGATGTTACAATTCTCCCCCACTAGAAATAAATTCGTCCTCGAATTTGCGAATCATCTTCTCTTTCACCTAGTTTTTGTCTCAACTTAGAGTGTCCTCCTCCAAGTTGCTCTGATGACTAACTAACTAAATTTTTACGCTTGCAGCGGAAAGTACTTTAAAAAGCAATCAACACAATCATAAAATTCAAACACGATCAATCTACTCACTTAACATAAGCACACAACAATCAAACAATCAAAATGATCTTTTATTTTTTTTTAAAACGACTATTTAAAAATCTGACCCTCCGGGTCGGAACCGGAGTGGCCTTAACCTAGGCTCTGATAACTAAATTGTAACACCCAAACCCGCCATACGGTACGGTCAACATGTTGACTTCTTGGTTTGGCTCAAAACCGCAATCTCTAAAATTCAATTAACGAACACAACTAACCTGAGAAAAATAAATAGAAAGGAGGGATGAGTAATTAATTACTCAGTGAGGGGTCAACACTGCCCACTGGAATACAATGACGACAATCTACTCACATTCAACAATAATTGCATAGCATAGAATCAGACTCCACATTCTTGATATACATCTAGCAATCATAACGGTTTCACATAATCTCAATCTAGTACATATCAATGATATTTAAACCATGTTTCTCATATCAATCATTTAGGTGCATTCATCAACAAATAATGCTAAACCGAAATCTCATCAGCTTAACATGGCACGAAACCGATCTCAGGCTCTTCCAATCACACGGCACGAAACAAATCTCATGTTCGTCCAATCACCAGGCACAAAACCAATCTCAGGTTTACCCATCTCGAGTCACGAAACAAATCTCATGTTCGCACCCCCATGAGACGCGAAACAAATCTCATGTTCACGCCCCATTACATAATCTCATTTCATATCATCATTCAACAATTATCATGTTACACATCCACTCATTCTATCATGCATCATATCATCATACCATGTAATCATACATTATAATCATATCACGCAATATCAAACAATAGACATATCCAATCATATAGTTTCCAAGCCTATACAAGCAATTCATGAAATTATGCTTAGAAAGTAATCAATGTATTTCCGCAAATCCCGCCCTCACCTTTGCCACTTAAATGTTGAAACTCAATCTCCTTTTTAATGTCAGACCCAAGATTCATGAACACTCCTACAAAGCTGCAGCTCCATCCAACCTCGTTTGCCAACCAAACATTACAATGTCACCATTTATTCTATACAAACCGAGCCTCATAAACACACAGGTAAAACCATAACTAACCGTTAAAATCATAATCCCACCGTTGAATATTTAGTTTGAAGTACCGTGAAGCTCTCCACCAAATCTCATCTCGATCAGGTAGGTTTTGGACCACCAACCGCTGTTCCAAGGAGACAACCTTGAATCTGATTTCTAGAGTTGAGGGTTCATACGGTTTCAGATATTTCTTGCGCAGGAAACAACAAACATAACTTATTGAATATAACTCCGATCGGACTTCCGTCAGTTGCTTCGAGCTCATGGCTTGATGGTGATCACGCCGATGTTTTTATATTTCTAAACCGATGTCACCTCCGGCACCGACGAACCTCCAAAGATGCCTACTCCAAACTGTTATTCCTCCCTTCTTCCTCTTCCTTATTGTGTTTTCTCCACCGTTATCTACTCCGACTTTTCTCCTCCACCACCACCGAGGCTTTTCATGGCCACGACATGAATAAACAGACTCCACCTGTGTTCTCCACCACCGTCGCAACATCTCGTTCTCCCCTCTCCTTCACGACTACCGTTCTCTCCTCTTCTCCCTTTCTCTCCCTTTTCCATCTCTTCTTCCACTCCCATCTCTTCTTCCACTTCCATCTCTTGGCTCCATATTGTCGTCTTCTCTTTCCTGTCCTCTCTTCTCTTTCCAACTCTCTCACAAGCTTCCCTTCTCTCTTTCTTGCGGCCATGTTAGGGTTTTCAACACAAACTCTCTCTCCCTCCCTGTTGAACGAAGACGGCCAAGTTTTAATAACACACAATCCCAAAAACCATTTCCTTAATGGGCTGCAACTTATTAGCAAAATTGGCCCACCTCCCAGTTACAGAATTGAGGATGTTACAATTCTCCCCCACTAGAAATAAATTTGTCCTCGAATTTGCGAATCATCTTCTCTTTCACCTAGTTTTTGTCTCAACTTAGAGTGTCCTCCTCCAAGTTGCTCTGATGACTAACTAACTAAATTTTTACGCTTGCAGCGGAAAGTACTTTAAAAAGCAATCAACACAATCATAAAATTCAAACACGATCAATCTACTCACTTAACATAAGCACACAACAATCAAACAATCAAAATGATCTTTTATTTTTTTTTAAAACGACTATTTAAAAATCTGACCCTCCGGGTCGGAACCGGAGTGGCCTTAACCTAGGCTCTGATAACTAAATTGTAACACCCAAACCCGCCATACGGTACGGTCAACATGTTGACTTCTTGGTTTGGCTCAAAACCGCAATCTCTAAAATTCAATTAACAAACACAACTAACCTGAGAAAAATAAATAGAAAGGAAGGGTGAGTAATTAATTACTCAGTGAGGGGTCAACACTGCCCACTGGAATACAATGACGACAATCTACTCACATTCAACAATAATTGCATAGCATAGAATCAGACTCCACATTCTTGATATACATCTAGCAATCATAACGGTTTCACATAATCTCAACCTAGTACATATCAATGATATTCAAACCATGTTTCTCATATCAATCATTTACGTGCATTCATCAACAAATAATGCTAAACCGAAATCTCATCAGCTTAACATGGCACGAAACCAATCTCAGGCTCGTCCAATCACACGGCACGAAACAAATCTCCTGTTCGTCCAATCACCAGGCACAAAACCAATCTCAGGTTTACCCATCTCGAGTCACGAAACAAATCTCATGTTCGCACCCCCACGAGACGCGAAACAAATCTCATGTTCACGCCCCCATTACATAATCTCATTTCATATCATCATTAAACAATTATCATGTTACACATCCACTCATTCTATCATGCATCATATAATCATACCATGTAATCATACATTATAATCATATCACGCAATATCAAACAATAGACATATCCAATCATATAGTTTCCAAGCCTATACAAGCAATTCATGAAATTATGCTTAGAAAGTAATCAATGTATTTCCGCAAATCTCGCCCTCACCTTTGCCACTTAAATGTTGAAACTCAATCTCCTTTTTAATGTCAGACCCAAGATTCATGAACACTCCTACAAAGCTGCAGCTCCATCCAACCTCGTTTGCCAACCAAACATTACAATGTCACCATTTATTCTATACAAACCGAGCCTCATAAACACACAGGTAAAACCATAACTAACCGTTAAAATCATAATCCCACCGTTGAATATTTAGTTTGAAGTACCGTGAAGCTCTCCACCAAATCTCATCTCGATCAGGTAAGTTTTGGACCACCAACCGCTGTTCCAAGGAGACAACCTTGAATCTGATTTCTAGAGTTGCAGGTTCATACGGTTTCAGATATTTCTTGCGCAGGAAGCAACGAACATAACTTATTGAATATAACTCCGATCGGACTTCCGTCAGTTTCTACAAGCTCATGGCTTGATGGTGATCTCGCCAATGTTTTTATATTTCTAAACCGATGTCACCTCCGGCACCGACGAATCTCTAAACATGCCTACTCCAAACTGTTATCCCTCCCTTCTTCCTCTTCCTTATTTTCTTTTCTCCACCCTTATCTACTCCGACTTTTCTCCTCCACCACCACCGAGGCTTTTCACGGCCATGACATGAATAAACAGACTCCACCTGTGTTCTCCACCACCGTCGCAACGTCTCGTTCTCCCCTCTCCTTCACGACTACCGTTCTCTCCTCTTCTCCCTTTCTCTCCCTTTTCCATCTCTTCTTCCACTTCCATCTCTTCTTCCACTTCCATCTCTTGGCTCCATATTGTCGTCTTCTCTTTCATGTCCTCTCTTCTCTTTCCAACTCTCTCACAAGCTTCCCTTCTCTCTTTCTTGCGGCCATGTTAGGGTTTTCAACACAAACTCTCTCTCTCCCTCCCTGTTGAACGAAGACGGCCAAGTTTTAATAACACACAATCCCAAAAACCATTTCCTTAATGGGCTGCAACTTATTAGCAAAATTGGCCCACCTCCCAGTTACAGAATTGGGGATGTTACAATTCTCCCCCACTAGAAATAAATTCGTCCTCGAATTTGCGAATCATCTTCTCCTTCACCTAGTTTTTGTCTCAACTTAGAGTGTCCTCCTCCAAGTTGCTCTGATGACTAACTAACTAAATTTTCACGCTTGCAGCGGAAAGTACTTTAAAAAGCAATCAACACAATCATATCAACAAAATCATAAAATTCAAACACGATCAATCTACTCACTTAACATAAGCACACAACAATCAAACAATCAAAATGAACTTTTATTTTTTTTTTTAAAACGACTATTTAAAAATCTGACCCTCCGGGTCGGAACCGGAGTGGCCTTAACCTAGGCTCTGATAACAAAATTGTAACACCCAAACCCGCCATACGGTACGGTCAACATGTTGACTTCTTGGTTTGGCTCAAAACCGCAATCTCTAAAATTCAATTAACAAACACAACTAACCTGAGAAAAATAAATAAAAAGGAGGGGTGAGTAATTAATTACTCAGTGAGGGGTCAACACTGCCCACTGGAATACAATGACGATAATCTACTCACATTCAACAATAATTGCATAGCATAGAATCAGACTCCACATTCTTGATATACATCTAGCAATCATAACGGTTTCACATAATCTCAACCTAGTACATATCAATGATATTTAAACCATGTTTCTCATATCAATCATTTACGTGCATTCATCAACAAATAATGCTAAACCGAAATCTCATCAGCTTAACATGGCACGAAACCAATCTCAGGCTCGTCCAATCACACGGCATGAAACAAATCTCCTGTTCGTCCAATCACCAGGCACAAAACCAATCTCAGGTTTACCCATCTCGAGTCACGAAACAAATCTCATGTTCGCACCCCCACGAGACGCGAAACAAATCTCATGTTCACGCCCCCATTACATAATCTCATTTCATATCATCATTCAACAATTATCATGTTACACATCCACTCATTCTATCATGCATCATATAATCATACCATGTAATCATACATTATAATCATATCACGCAATATCAAACAATAGACATATCCAATCATATAGTTTCCAAGCCTATACAAGTAATTCATGAAATTATGCTTAGAAAGTAATCAATGTATTTCCGCAAATCCCGCCCTCACCTTTGCCACTTAAATGTTGAAACTCAATCTCCTTTTTAATGTCAGACCCAAGATTCATGAACACTCCTACAAAGCTGCAGCTCCATCCAACCTCGTTTGCCAACCAAACATTACAATGTCACCATTTATTCTATACAAACCGAGCCTCATAAACACACAGGTAAAACCATAACTAACCGTTAAAATCATAATCCCACCGTTGAATATTTAGTTTGAAGTACCGTGAAGCTCTCCACCAAATCTCATCTCGATCAGGTAAGTTTTGGACCACCAACCGCTGTTCCAAGGAGACAACCTTGAATCTGATTTCTAGAGTTGCAGGTTCATACAGTTTCAGATATTTCTTGCGCAGGAAGCAACGAACATAACTTATTGAATATAACTCCGATCGGACTTCCGTCAGTTTCTACAAGCTCATGGCTTGATGGTGATCTCGCCAATGTTTTTATATTTCTAAACCGATGTCACCTCCGGCACCGACGAATCTCTAAACATGCCTACTCCAAACTGTTATCCCTCCCTTCTTCCTCTTCCTTATTTTCTTTTCTCCACCCTTATCTACTCCGACTTTTCTCCTCCACCACCACCGAGGCTTTTCACGGCCATGACATGAATAAACAGACTCCACCTGTGTTCTCCACCACCGTCGCAACGTCTCGTTCTCCCCTCTCCTTCACGACTACCGTTCTCTCCTCTTCTCCCTTTCTCTCCCTTTTCCATCTCTTCTTCCACTTCCATCTCTTCTTCCACTTCCATCTCTTGGCTCCATATTGTCGTCTTCTCTTTCATGTCCTCTCTTCTCTTTCCAACTCTCTCACAAGCTTCCCTTCTCTCTTTCTTGCGGCCATGTTAGGGTTTTCAACACAAACTCTCTCTCTCCCTCCCTGTTGAACGAAGACGGCCAAGTTTTAATAACACACAATCCCAAAAACCATTTCCTTAATGGGCTGCAACTTATTAGCAAAATTGGCCCACCTCCCAGTTACAGAATTGGGGATGTTACAATTCTCCCCCACTAGAAATAAATTCGTCCTCGAATTTGCGAATCATCTTCTCTTTCACCTAGTTTTTGTCTCAACTTAGAGTGTCCTCCTCCAAGTTGCTCTGATGACTAACTAACTAAATTTTCACGCTTGCAGCGGAAAGTACTTTAAAAAGCAATCAACACAATCATATCAACAAAATCATAAAATTCAAACACGATCAATCTACTCACTTAACATAAGCACACAACAATCAAACAATCAAAATGATCTTTTATTTTTTTTTTCAAACGACTATTTAAAAATCTGACCCTCCGGGTCGGAACCGGAGTGGCCTTAACCTAGGCTCTGATAACAAAATTGTAACACCCAAACCCGCCATACGGTACGGTCAACATGTTGACTTCTTGGTTTGGCTCAAAACCGCAATATCTAAAATTCAATTAACGAACACAACTAACCTGAGAAAAATAAATAAAAAGGAGGGGTGAGTAATTAATTACTCAGTGAGGGGTCAACACTGCCCACTGGAATACAATGACGACAATCTACTCACATTCAACAATAATTGCATAGCATAGAATCAGACTCCACATTCTTGATATACATCTAGCAATCATAACGGTTTCACATAATCTCAACCTAGTACATATCAATGATATTTAAACCATGTTTCTCATATCAATCATTTACGTGCATTCATCAACAAATAATGCTAAACCGAAATCTCATCAGCTTAACATGGCACAAAACCAATCTCAGGCTCGTCCAATCACACGGCACGAAACAAATCTCCTGTTCGTCCAATCACCAGGCACAAAACCAATCTCAGGTTTACCCATCTCGAGTCACGAAACAAATCTCATGTTCGCACCCCCACGAGACGCGAAACAAATCTCATGTTCACGCCCCCATTACATAATCTCATTTCATATCATCATTCAACAATTATCATGTTACACATCCACTCATTCTATCATGCATCATATAATCATACCATGTAATCATACATTATAATCATATCACGCAATATCAAACAATAGACATATCCAATCATATAGTTTCCAAGCCTATACAAGCAATTCATGAAATTATGCTTAGAAAGTAATCAATGTATTTCCGCAAATCCCTCCCTCACCTTTGCCACTTAAATGTTGAAACTCAATCTCCTTTTTAATGTCAGACCCAAGATTCATGAACACTCCTACAAAGCTGCAGCTCCATCCAACCTCGTTTGCCAACCAAACATTACAATGTCACCATTTATTCTATACAAACCGAGCCTCATAAACACACAGGTAAAACCATAACTAACCGTTAAAATCATAATCCCACCGTTGAATATTTAGTTTGAAGTACCGTGAAGCTCTCCACCAAATCTCATCTCGATCAGGTAAGTTTTGGACCACCAACCGCTGTTCCAAGGAGACAACCTCGAATCTGATTTCTAGAGTTGCAGGTTCAGACGGTTTCAGATATAACTCCCAGTTACTACGAGCTCATGGCTTGATGGTGATCACGCCGATGTTTTTATATTTCTAAACCGATGTCACCTCCGGCACCGACGAACTTCCAAAGATGCCTACTCCAAACTGTTATCCCTCCCTTCTTCCTCTTCCTTATTTTCTTTTCTCCACCCTTATCTACTCCGACTTTTCTCCTCCACCACCACCGAGGCTTTTCACGGCCATGACATGAATAAACAGACTCCACCTGTGTTCTCCACCACCGTTGCAACTTCTCGTTCTCTCCTCTCCTTCATGACTACCGTTCTCTCCTCTTCTCCCTTTCTCTCCCTTTTCCATCTCTTCTTCCACTTCCATCTCTTGGCTCCATATTGTCGTCTTCTCTTTCATGTCCTCTCTTCTCTTTCCAACTCTCTCACAAGCTTCCCTTCTCTCTTTCTTGCGGCCATGTTAGGGTTTTCAACACAAACTCTCTCTCCCTCCTTGTTGAACGAAGACAGTCAAGTGTTAATAACACAATCCCAAAAACCTTTTCCTTAATGGGCTGCAACTTATTAGCAAAATTGGCCCAACTCCCAGTTACAGAATTGGGGATGTTACAATTGTTTTCTTGATGGTTATTCAAGTTTCTTTCAAATCCCCATACATCCAAATGATCAAGAAAAGACTACTTTCACATGTCCTTATGGTACTTTTGCTTATAGAAGGATGTCATTTGGAATGTGTAATGCTCCAGCTACATTCCAAAGATGCATGATGTCAATTTTTTCTGATCTAATTGAGGATGTTGTGGAGGTTTTCATGGATGACTTCTCCGTCGATGGAGATTCTTTTTCTGGTTGTCTTTCTAATTTGTGCAGGGTCTTAAGAAGGTGTGAGGAAACAAATTTGGTCTTGAATTGGGAGAAATGTCACTTCATGGTGAAGGAAAGAATTGTTTTGGGTCATAAGATCTCTGAGAAAGTCATTGAAGTTGATAGAGCTAAGATTGATGTGATGACCAATCTAGCACCTCCAAATTTGGTCAAGGGAATAAGAAGCTTTTTGGGCCATGCTGGGTTCTATAGGAGGTTCATTAAAGACTTCTCAAAGATTGCTAGACTTCTTACAAGGTTGTTGTGTAAAGAAGTTGAGTTTGAGTTCAATGAGGAGTGTCTTCAAGCTTTCAAGAAGATAAAAGACGAGTTGGTTAGTGCTCCAATAGTTCAAGCCCCAGATTGGAATTTGCCATTTGAAATCATGTGTGATGCTAGTGACTATGCAGTTGGAGCAGTGCTTGGTCAACGAAAAGATAAGAAGCTTCATGTCATATACTATGCAAGTGGAACATTGGATAAAGCTCAAGTCAAGTATGCTACAACAGAAAAAGAGCTCGTAGCTATTGTCTTTGCGTTTGAGAAGTTTAGGCAATACTTGGTGGGTTCAAAAGTGGTTGCTCACACTGATCATGCAGCATTGAAATATCTCTTAGCAAAGAAGGATGCTAAACCAAGGCTGTTGAGATGGATATTGCTACTTCAAGAGTTTGATTTGGAGATTAAAGACAAGAAGGGCATTGAGAATGGAGTAGCTGATCATCTATCAAGATTAAGGATTGACAATTAGATTCCAATCAATGATGCACTTCCTGAAGAGAAGATAATGGCAATTCAACTCCTTGATAAGACTAATGAGACTTGGAAAAAGCTTGGAGAGGTCATGAGGATGGAAGAGAATGGCCCTTGGTATGCTGATTATGTTAACTACCTTGCTTGTGGAATTGAGCCACCAAATTTGATTGGGTATGATAGGATAAAGTTCTTCAAGGACATCAACAACTACTATTGGGATGCACCATACCTCTACACTCTTTGTAAAGACAAGATTTATAGAAGATGTGTTGCAAAGGAGGAGATAGAAGGGTTAATAGAACTATGTCATGGAGCAGCCTATGGAGGTCACTTTGCTACATTCAAAACAGTCACAAAGATTCTTCAAGCTGGGTTGTGGTGGCCTACAATGTTCAAGGACACTCAAGAGATCATCTCCAAGTGTGATTCATGTCAAAGAAGAGGAAATATCAGCAGGAGAAATGAAATGCCACAAAATCCTATTTTAGAGGTTGAAGTGTTTGATGTGTGGGGTATTGATTTCATGGGACCATTTCCTTATTCCTATGGTAACAATTACATACTTGTGGCTGTTGATTATGTCTCTAAATGGGTTGAAGCCATAGGTAGTCCTACCAATGATGCAAAGGTAGTGTTGAAACTGTTCAAGACAATCATCTTCCCAAGGTTTGGTATTCCAAGAGTGGTCATTAGTGATGGAGGGAAACACTTTATCAACAAGGTCTTTGAGAGTCTTCTCAAGAAGCATGGAATAAAGCATAAGGTTACTACACCTTACCATCCCCAAACTAGTGGTCAGGTTGAGATTTCAAACAGAGAAATCAAGTCCATTCTTGAGAAAATAGTTGGTATCACAAGGAAGGACTGGGCAAAGAAGCTGGATGATGCTCTATGGGCATATAGAACTGCCTACAAGACACCAATTGGAACAACTCCTTCCAACCTTCTCTATGGAAAGTCTTGTCATTTGCCAGTTGAACTTGAGTATAAGGCAATGTGGGCAGTCAAACTTCTTAACTTTGATATCAAGAATGCTGTTGAGAAACGCTTGGTGCAGCTGAATGAGTTAGAGGAAATTCGCCTTGATGCTTATGAGAGTTCAAAGATCTACAAGGAGAGGACAACGGCATTCCATGACAAGAGGATTCTCCCAAGGGTGTTCAAAGAAGGAGACCTGTTCTTGTTGTTCAATTCTCGGTTGAGGCTATTCCCAGGAAAGCTCAAGTCTCGTTTGTCAAGATCATTCAAGATCAAGTAAGTTCGACCTTATGGAGCCTTTGTGTTGCTAAACAAGTCCGGGAATGAGTTTGTTGTGAATGGACAGAGGTTGAAGCCCTATTTGGCTAATGATTTCATCGAGGAAGGAACCACGTTTTCTCTCTCGGAACCCCAAGACGCCTAAAAGGCGCGGTAACGTCAAGCTTAGTGATGTAAAACAAGCGCACTTGGGAGGCATTCCCATGGTATACTTGTAAATATTCTCTTTTTCTTCAGTTTGAATTAGTATTTTCGGATTGGTGTGTGCTTTTTGGTCGATCGTTTCATACGGAGCCAGTCTTGCCTTGGCAATTGATCAAGGATGGCTCGATTGCACAAGGAGTGTGATCAACCACTTGGTCGATTGTCATCATATCCAATCGATCAAATGGTCGATTGTGAGGTCGATCAATATCTCGCAGCCAACACCGAAGCTGTCCGGAGTGAGGAAGCGATCGAGTGTTTTGTCGATCAAACCAAGCAAACGATCGACCAAATGGCCGATTGTTTGGTCGATCAAATGTCTTCCAACCAGGTAAGTCAAGGTAAGTCAAGGTAAGTCAAAATTCTTACTTTGTATTACTTATATTGAACCGAAATTCCCCTTGGTTTAGCTTCCAAACCATCCTAAACCGGTCAAATTTGATTTGACGCTAATTATATGAGACAATTGACCAAACCCTCGACCCTTCTTCCTCTTTGCTCCCTCTTTCGCGACACTACACACTAGCTCACTCATTCAAACACGCCGCTCTCTCGTTACTAGCTCGATTTTGTTGGTTCAAAGTTCCTTCTCACTTGCATTTTTCCTTAGAATCCTTC
Source organism: Camelina hispida (assembly GCA_023657505.1). NCBI lineage: Eukaryota > Viridiplantae > Streptophyta > Magnoliopsida > Brassicales > Brassicaceae > Camelina > Camelina hispida. The sequence continues at coordinate 14,546,222 of CP094632.1, read as the reverse complement.
TTCATCACTCTATTTCTCAAGCAAACAAGGTAACATCTCTTTTTCTCCATAATTTCGAATTCACCAAGGTTTGTCAAATTCTTTAAATTTCTTGTGTAACTAGGATTACATGCTAATAGGAAAATATTATGCTTGTTTCAAACTTTGTGAGACTTAGGTGTTGATTATTAGAGCTTGTTTTGCATATTTTGGTGAAAATTTTTGAATTTTAGTGGTTTAGGGTTCTTGATTAGGAAAAGTGACGAAAATTGCTAAAGCTTGTTAGAATTTGGGGCTTTTGATCTTTTTGGCTCACTTTGTTGCTGCTTAAGAGTTTTGTTTGATGATTGGTTCAATTCCCTTTGAAATTTGACAAGTCTAGAATTTTAGCAAAATGTGAGAATTTTGACTATTTGGGGAACATTGAGCGTTTGATGTGTTTGTGTTTGAGGTGTGGTTTATTGCTTTTGTTTTGGTTATTGAGCTGGCTTTACTAGCATTGTATCACATTAGTATGAGTTGATGATGTTCATATATTGTACCATGTTTTCCCTTAGTTTATTCACATCTTTTACATATTTTTCTATCCATTTTCACCATTATTGTGTAGCTTTAGGACCAATCTTGCATAAGAGTGTAGTTGCATTGCATTTGCATCTTTTCATGCATAAACAGGTTATTTTGGAGCTTAAGGAGCATGGAAGCAATGGAGAAGAAGTGTGAAGCAATCATAAGGAGGAAACAAGGGAGTTAAGGCTGAAGAACCAAGATCTGAAGTCCAGCTCGACCATCCACTCGACCGAGTGGGAGATGGACTCGACCGAGTGGAGTTGTACCAGGGAAGCCAGCTCGACCAGTCACTCGACCGAGCACTGGTCGAGTTGACCGATCCGTTGACCACTTTGACTTTTCCTATTTTTAGGGCTTCCACCTTCCCCACTATAAAAACCCTTGTACTGCAGCCACCAAAAATATCTAGATTCTATTCCAGCTTTTCAGAAACCTAGTTTTAACCTTTTGAAGAATTATTCCTTTTGCTTTTTATTTTTCTTTTAGATTTGGTACTTGTTTAAGAAAACTCATAAGATTTTTCAATATTGTTGGCTGAATAACTTTCTTAATATTGAGAATTTGAGTTTCATTCCTTCATCAATATTGTAGATCTTTGTTTTATCTTTCTAAATATGCAAGTTTCAATAATTTATGGGTTTATGATTTGTTTGGTCATGTCTTGTTGTGAGTAGTTATCTTAGGATCTTGAGGATGGGTTAGGATAGATTGATCTTGTGGTATATCTGATTTGATCAAGCTTGATTGTTGTAGATCTCTTCTAGGCTAGATGTTCTTAATGCTGATTCTATATCTGAGAGGGTAGGATCTGATCTCAAGCTTTTTAGCATCACACCAATGTTTAAGAAGCATAGATAAGGCTAGATCTAGAGTTTACCATTAGGCTTGCTAAGAGATTAGAAGTCTTGTTTGGTTTGAGATGTATTGCTTAATGCCTGCTTGTGTAGATTCTTTTCATTGTGAGAGCAAGTCTAGGATTGCATAGGTTTGATTGTCTCTTGACCATGAGAGTGGGAGAGACTTGTCTTAGATTAGTATGTCTAGAGGTCAGCTCATAGCATTGCTTGAGATTTGTTGATCAAGTTAGATTACCACAATGATTAGTTTATCCCATGAATCCATCCTCAGGAACCTTCTTTGTTTATTGAATTCTTAGTTTAAATATCATCGTTTTCTTGTTGTTTGATTTGATTTAGCATTGCTCTGTTTTTCTTGTCCTGCTCTGTTTTCACGTTTTTGCCCAACTCGACCATCCACTCGACCTACACTCGGTCGAGTGCTGATCGAGCTGTTCCCTAGATTTCTTGTTTATGTTTTGTGTTTGTCTTGTTTCATTTCCATTGCATTCACCTAGCATCTAGTTCATTACTTATCTTGCATTAGCTATATCCTAGTGTTTACAGTTTCTGTTTCTGTTTTTAGATCATAATCATTCTGTTTTATTTGCATCTAGTCTTTAGTTCTTGTAGTTTATTTTCTGCTTTCATTATTATCATCATAGGATTGTTAGTGACAAACAATCATCACACTTGGCTTGACTTAGATTCATATGCATATCTTAATTGTTCACAAGCACTCAGACTGGATTGATACCTCTTATACTGCAACTGCATAAGGGGAATTGAAACACCCATCATCATTCCATATCATACACTTTCACACACATTCACCATTCACCACACAAAACACCATGTTTCAATTTGGCGCCGTTGCCTGTTTGAGTTAGTTTTTGTGACATTTAGGATCCATATTAGTCTAAGATTAAGTTCCTTTTTGCATTTGTGAAGTTTCAGCACTTGAATCTTGTGTTTGGGGTTGAAGTTCCATTTCAAGTACCACTCGACCAGGAGCTCGAGCACCACTCGACCGAGTGGGGATCGAGCAGTTGATCGAGCCAGACCCCGGATCTCTGTTCGCCTCTTTTTCCAGTTGCCCTACCTTCCTACTAGAGCCTGTGCTTAGTCGCTTGCTCGGGAAAAATCGTTTGTGAAAGTTGATGCACACAAGGTCCAAAGGAAAGGATAATATTGTTAAGCATAGTGACAGCATCAACAAGTTGACCAAGGGTGTGGGATCAAAGAAAAGGAGAGTTGTTCAGCAACAACAGGAGGTTCCAGTAGCCATGGATCATCAAGATCAAGTTCAGAGACCAAGGAATATTGGTGCTGGAGATGCACCTAACACTCACAACTAAAGAGCTGGCATAGTACCACCAACAGTTGCCAACAATAACTTTGAGATCAAGAGTGGATTGATCTCAATGATTACAGCAAATAAGTTTCATGGATTGCCTATGGAGGACCCACTTGATCATCTTGATGAGTTTGACAGAATCTGTGGCCTCACAAAGATAAATGGAGTGAGTGAAGATGGTTTCAAACTGAGGTTGTTCCCTTTCTCTCTTGGGGACAAGGCTCATTTGTGGGAGAAGACTCTGCCTACTGGTGCTATCACTACTTGGGATCAGTGTAAGAAAGCTTTCTTGGCCAAATTCTTCTCCAATGCTAGGACTGCTAGATTGAGAAATGAGATCTCTGGATTTGCTCAAAGGAACAATGAAAGCTTTTGTGAAGCTTGGGAGAGATTCAAGGGTTATCAAACTCAGTGCCCTCATCATGGATTCTGTATGGAGTCATTGTTGAGTACACTTTATAGAGGAGTCCTTCCAAAGTTCAGGATGCTTCTTGACACAGCTTCTAATGGCAACTTCCTCAACAAGAATGTGGAAGAAGGATGGGAATTGGTTGAGAATCTTGCTCAGTCAGATGGTAATTATAATGAAGATTATGATAGGACCATAAGGAGTTCCTCAACTGATCAAGAGGACAAGTACAAGAGGGATTTGAAGATGGTCAATGAGAAACTTGACAAGATACTCCTCAGCCAGTCCAAGTCTGTTCACTTCATTAGTGAAGAAGAAGCTCCAGTTCAAGAGGGGGAGAATGAGTTTGCTGAGCTTTGTTATATGCAAAACCAAGGAGGTTTCAAGGGCCACAATCAAGGTGGTTTCAAGAACAATAACCTATCTTATAGGAGCACCAATGTGGCTAATCCACAAGATCAAGTCTATCCTCCTCAACAGCCTCAACAGCCTCAAGGGTTCCAAAACTATATTCCCAAACAACAGCAGCAGGTGTTTCAGCCCCAGATGTGTCCCCCACCAGGATTTCAGACTAACCAAGGCCAGGAACAAGACCTTAGAGCTATGATACAACAGCTGTTGATTGGTCAAACACAAGGGAAGATTGAGGAGGCTAAGCAGTTTACTGAACTGAACCAAAGGATTACATCCCAGTAAAATGACCTGAACATGAAGTTTGAAGGTCTTAACTCTAGAGTCAAGTATATGGAGAGCAACATAGCCTCTTCTTCAGCTCCAAAACCCAACCAACTCCCTGGAAAAGTTGTTCAAAATCCAAGGGAGTTCACAGCCAAGGCCATCCTAATTCAAGAGGAAGAAGTCACTGAGGACAGTGAAGTCCAAGTTTGGGGGAATTCATCAGTTACTGAAGCCCCAAGTGACATCTGTGCAAGTAAACAGGAACTCGCAGGAGAACTCGACCAGGAGCTCGAACACACACTCGATCAAGTGCATGCTCGAGTGGTCGATCGAGCTGAAGACTCCGAAGCTGTCAAGCCTGCTAAGTACATTCCTCCTGCTTACAAGCCTCCACTACCATTCTCTGGGCGTTTCAAAGCATAGAAGATCAAGGAGTTAAGGGAAATAATTGAGAAAAAGGCATTGTTGGCTAAGCAACAAGAGGAAGAGAGGGTTTTGAAAGAAGAAGCTTTGGTTAAGAAAGAGGAACAAGTGTCAGCCATTCAAGAGATCATAATAGCTTACCAAGAAGAGGAGAGAGGGCCTGCCTTGGAACAGTATGAGCCATATCCTCTCTACAAAAATTTTTTGCTTGATTTGTCTAGTAAGAGGGCTGAAGCTCAAGATGAGAAGGATCTTGAGAACCTTGGAGGAGTGATCATTCCAGTAAAGCTCAGTGATCCAGGACCTTTCTATCTACCTTGCACAGTCAGCTATCTTCACTACAATCAATGTCTTTGTGATTTGGGAGCTTCAACAAGTGTCATGCCTTACTCCATAGCCCAAAAGCTTGGAAGAACTGATTTCAAATCTACCAATCTCCATGTGCTTCTAGCTGATGGGACAAATAGAGAGGTAGTTGGGAGGTTGGAGAATGTACCACTTAAGATAGGGAAGGCAAGGATTCACACTGACTTTGTGGTGATAGAGATGGATAAGGAGCCTGAGGATCCCATCTTGTTAGGGAGGCCATTCTTAGCTACTGTTGGAGCAGTCATTGATGTCAAGGAAGGTCTTGTGACCTTGAACATTGCTGAAGATGTGGTAATGAAGTTCAACATCTATAACCCAACCAACCTGCCTACCATTGATGATCAACCTTTCACAATCAAGGAGAAAGTTGATCATGAGGTGTTCAAGGATGAAGGAGACCCTAAGGCTGAGTTCCCACCTCAAGAGGATACTGTTGAGAAGCTTAAGAGGTCAGTCCAAGAGTTGACAAGTATGGTTGAGGATCTTCAAGTCAAGCTGAACAAGAGGTCTTTGAGGAAGGCAAGGCCAAGGCTCAAATTTAAGAAGAAATATGGTTTGAGTGTCAAGAGTGAGGTGATCAAGGATCAACTTCACAGTGATCAGGAGGCACCAGGGAGGATTTCATCACCTCCTTGGTATTTGAACCAAAGTTAAGAAGGGAACCAAAGTCAAGCTTAGTGACTTTAAACAAGCTCACTAGGGAGGAAGTCCCTAAGGTATCCCTTATACATATGGTTTATTTTCTTAGTAGTTTTGATGTGTTTTCTTTTATGTTTTTGCTGGACAGGCTTTTAAGTGAGGATGTAGTTGGGTAAGGAGAGATGTGGCCAAAGAGAAGAAGGTTCGCAGGCCCACTCGACCACAAAACAAGAGGTACTCGGCCGAGCTGGGTACTAATTAAGGCCCAGTCCATTCTCATTCTTCTAGAACGATCGAGTGGAGGGAAGAACAAGGAGAAAATTTTCGAAATTTCAAATTTGGTCAGGGAGCTCGACCACGTGCTGGTCGAGTGGTGGGGTCGAGTGGCAGCCAAAAAGCAAGTCAAAGATTCCCAATTCAAATTTGAAATGTAAGGACGCTCCTACCTTGTTTTCTTGTCTCCTAGGCTTCTTTAAATAGCTCTTGCTCGATCCTAAACTTCTCACACTTGCTCATTTGCTCAAAAAAAAATATTAAATTCAAGCTTTAAATCTCTCTCAAAGTTCATCTTTTGCTCTAGCTTTGTTCTTTCAAGTTTTTGGGTCACTAACCTATTAACTTTGAGCTTTGAGTCTATTTCCCTTCAGTTTCCTTTTGAAAATGTCTTCTAAGATCACCAAGAAGTCCCACAAAACCGCTGCAAGCTCCATGGAACGACGTGATGCTGATCTTGAACCAAGAGGTGAAGCTAGGAGAGCCACTCGACGGGCCACTCGATCGACCACTCGACCGAGTGATGGGTCCAGCAGTCGGTCGAGCCAGGTGCCGAGTCTCAGGAAAAAGCCAATTGTGGAGGATCCTGAGAGGACTGAGAGTGAGGAGGAAAGGGAGCCCACAATTGTTGAGATGATAAGGGGATACAGAAACAAAGGGAAGAGGCCAGCAGTTGAAGTGGAGCAAGAAGAAAGTGAGAGTGAAAGTGAAGAAATGAGTGAAGAAGAAGAATTGAGGGATGATGGAGAGGCTGAATCTTGTGGGCTGTCAAAGAAGCAGCTGTATGATGCTTTTATGAGAATGGAGTTCCTGGGAACAAGATATCCTCACAAGGAGACCATGGAGAAGCTTGCTATTGATGAAGATGTGGCATGTCTTTTTGAGAAGAGCAGCCTCACCAAGTTCATGGGGCTTTGCATGGAAGGCTATAGAGAGGAAAGCTGTGATTCCTAGCCACTGTCAAGCTGCACCAACACTTGAGGAAGAGTGCTGAACATGGAGCTGGTCACATCTCATTCACCATCAAGGGGAAGAAGCATGAACTTTCATTGAAGAAGCTGGCTGAGGTGTTTGGATTTGAGGTTGGGAGCCATGGGAGTTTGATGGTTCCAAGAGAGGAGTTGTATGCTGTATGGGAGACCATTGGGGACAACAAATATTATTCATCTTCCAACTCCAAAAGCTCAAAAATAAGGAGTCCAGTCCTAAGGTATTTCCACAAGGCTCTTGCCAATACTTTCTTTGCAAGAAAGGAGACTGGAAACATCAATGAGGGGGAGCTGAAGATGATTGACTTGGCCCTTAATGGAGTTCTTCTTCAAGCAAGAAATGGAACCATCATCCTTGGTAGCACTGTTGAAACTGATCTTGGAATGGTGCTAATAGATCATATGATTTATTTGAGGAGTTGGGTAGGCAAGCTTGAGAACAAGGGGTCAAGAGGAGCACTTACCATTGGAGGCATCATCACTCCAATCCTTCAAGCTGCTGACATCCAACTTAGAGGAGAAAAGGTCTTACCAAGATGGGCTGACTCAAGCTACCTCACCTCCACTCTCATCCTAGCCAAGGAGATGCATCAAGGAAACCATATATTCAACTTTGAGCTTCCAACACTTGGGAAAAAGCAACTCATTTTGCCTAACCAAGAGCTCACTACCATTCAAGAAGGAGCCAACATTGATTTTTGGCCAGCTGAGGAGCATTGGTTTGATGGAGTGATTCAACAAAGAGTTGAGGAAGCTGGGAATGCACAAGTAGCTGATGGAGAGGAGCAGTTCTACTTTGAAGATTATGAGCCAAATCCAAGAGATAGTAGAGGAGTAAGGGAGAATGCAAAGAGAATGACTCTCTTGCAAAGATGGAACAAGTGGAATGGGAAGAGGTTTGATAAGCTGAAGAAGAAGGTAACCAACATGGCTAAGTCTATCAAAGGCTTGAAGAAGGAGATTGCTGAGCTGAAGAGTGGAAATTCATCTCCTAGCCAACATTCAAGCCCTTTGAGGAGAAGCAGCTCAACTAGAGCACTTTCAAGGGTTGTGAATCCAGTGGAACCAACTAGGGCTTCAATGTATGAGCCAAATCTGAGGAAAATGAGTTCAAGTACCCGAGAACATCAGTTTTCAAGGCACTCGACCGGGTCACTCGAGCACCCACTCGACCGAGCACCTCCAATGCATTCGGCCGAGCACCTTCCCAGACCACCCTATGGTTTCCCACCTCCAGCTGCTTATCCAGGTTATCATCATTACCCACCCATCCCACCCCAGTACTTTATGGATCCAGCACTCTATCAGCAGTACCAGCAGTACCAGACTCAAGATTTGGGCACTCGCAACCCAGCTCGAACCCCCCACTCGAACTGGCACTCGACCGAGTCAAGCTCGATTGGCATAGTCGAGCTGCCCCAAAGCCCATCTCCAAGCCACCAGGAAGACCCCAACTACTCCTATGATAGCATGCAAATGGATGTGGACAACTTCTTCCACAATCCCTAAGGTACCATCATCACCTTCCATTGTTTATATCATTGCATTTGATGTTGTGTTTTGTTTTCTTATTTCAAATTTTTATCATCATCATGATAGTACTTGCATTTCATCTAAGGCATAGAAAAACCATAAAAATTTGAAAAATTTTTGCAAAAAAATCTTTATAAAAAGAGTGTTCATGTAGTTTGCATTGCATATTTAAAGTGTTTTGTTTAGCATATAGGACTGTTTGCATTAGGGATCTATATTGAGTTTTTCCTTGTTAGCTTGTTTAATTCACTAGACTAGGATCAATGCCCAAGTTAATAGTACTTTGATGCTAGTTTAGTGGTTAGAAGCATAAGACTGAACCAAGCCTTGAATTCCTGCATTGCATTTGGTCTAAATTGAAGCATGTTGTGATTTGATTCCATTTCCTATTTATAAGAACCTAATATTGACTTGTAATTATCATTGTATGCATTGCTTTAAACTCATGGATACCATATACATATTTGGATCACCTTTCTCCTTTTTACCACTCTTGTTGATCCAAGTAGCTGATTTCACTTTTAAATCAGTTCCCCTACCCCTTAACCAAACCTTCTTTCAAGCCTTGTTTATTCTTGTGTGTGTGAGGCCTATTTTTGGGATTGAGCTTGGTAGAAAGTGTTAGGTTTGAACTGACAAGAGTAAGACCTTGTGTAGTTCTAGTTTGCATTTTCCAAACTAGATAGGACTAGGTGGTTCACTTGTTGGGTTTGGGGCTTGGTTGTTTTGAAAAAGAAAAGAAAGAAAAGAGAAAGAAAAAGGGTAGAGTTTTTAGGAGAGGAATGTGTTTAAGCAAAAAGTTAAAAGTCTAGTGAAAGGATGGGAAGTAAAGTTGTTATCTAAGATGGTTCTAGTTAAAGAAAAGAAAAGAAAGCAAAGAGCAGTTTAGCAAAAAGCTTATATGTCTTAAGAATAAGAAGAAAAGAGAACCATAGCATTCATTAAGAATTCCCCATTCCACTAGAAAGATCAAATAAGAAACCTCTCCTAAGACTTGAAAACCAAAAGAGAAAAGGGTTAAAGAGAAAAGAAGAAGTTAAAGGGTAGCACTAGGATCATTTGGGTTTAGATTGTTAGGATAAACACTTTGGGTGCCTTTGGGTAGACAAGGTTTTGTTCTTGTATGTGTCTAAGTGTTCTTACCTTTAGCATTCTTCTAAAGCTCAATCCATTTTTTATGAGAGAACCTTGATATTGACAAGCCCCACTCTGAAAAGAGACCATCATTGTCTCAAAACCTTTTATTACCAAGCCAAATGAGTTTAAGCATTGCATATAATTGATTCATGTTCTTGATTAATGAATGTTAAAGGAAATGATTGATTTGAATGCATGTGAATATCTAAGGCTCAAATCATTAAAGGTTGTGATGTGCTTGTCTAAAGTTTTTAAGTATAGCTCTTCACCTTGCATCTTAGTACTACTAACTTGGACATTGATTCTAGCTGGTCTATTTGCAAGCTTTAGGAGTTATGATCCCATTTTTAAACCTCATCTTACCTTCTTATGTCTTGTTTATTTGCTTGAGGGCAAGCAAAGACTAAGTTTGGGGGTGTTGATGTTCATATATTTTACCATGTTTTCCCTTAGTTTATTCACATCTTTTGCATCTTTTTCTATCCATTTTCACCATTATTGTTTAGCTTTAGGACCAATCTTGCATTAGAGTGTAGTTGCATTGCATTTGCATCTTTTCATGCATAAACAGGTGATTTTGGAGCTTAAGGAGCATGGAAGCAATGGAGAAGAAGTGTGAAGCAATCATAAGGAGGAAACAAGGGAGTTAAGGCTGAAGAACCAAGATCCGGAGTCCAGCTCGACCATCCACTCGACCGAGTGGGAGATGGACTCGACCGAGCACTGGTCGAGTTGACCGATCCGTTGACCACTTTGACTTTTCCTATTTTTAGGGCTTCCACCTTCCCCACTATAAAAACCCTTGTACTGCAGCCACCAAAAATATCTAGATTCTATTCCAGCTTTTCAGAAACCTAGTTTTTACCTTTTGAGGAATTATTCCTTTTGCTTTTTATTTTTCTTTTAGATTTGGTACTTGTTTAAGAAAACTCATAAGATTCTTCAATATTGTTGGCTGAATAACTTTCTTAATATTGAGAATTTGAGTTTCATTCCTTCATCAATATTGTAGATCTTTGTTTTATCTTTCTAAATATGCAAGTTTCAATAATTTCTGGGTTTATGATTTGTTTGGTCATGTCTTGTTGTGAGTAGTTATCTTAGGATCTTGAGGATGGGTTAGGATAGATTGATCTTGTGGTATATCTGATTTGATCAAGCTTGATTGTTGTAGATCTCTTCTAGGCTAGATGTTCTTAATGCTGATTCTATATCTGAGAGGGTAGGATCTGATCTCAAGCTTTTTAGCATCACACCAATGTTTAAGAAGCATAGATAAGGCTAGATCTAGAGCTTACCATTAGGTTTGCTAAGAGATTAGAAGTCTTGTTTGGTTTGAGATGTATTGCTTAATGCCTGCTTGTGTAGATTCTTTTCATTGTGAGAGCAAGTCTAGGATTGCATAGGTTTGATTGTCTCTTGACCATGAGAGTGGGAGAGACTTGTCTTAGATTAGTATGTCTAGAGGTCAGCTCATAGCATTGCTTGAGATTTGTTGATCAAGTTAGATTACCACAATGATTAGTTTATCCCATGAATCCATCCTCAGGAACCTTCTTTGTTTATTGAATTCTTAGTTTAAATATCATCGTTTGCTTGTTGTTTGATTTGATTTAGCATTGCTCTGTTTTTCTTGTCCTGCTCTGTTTTCACGTTTTTGCCCAACTCGACCATCCACTCGACCTACACTCGGTCGAATGCTGATCGAGCTGTTCCCCAGATTTCTTGTTTATGTTTTGTGTTTGTCTTGTTTCATTCTTGTTTCATTCCTGTTTCATTCCTGTTTCATTTCCATTGCATTCACCTAGCATCTAGTTCATTACTTATCTTGCATTAGCTCTATCCTAGTGTTTACAGTTTCTGTTTCTGTTTTTAGATCATAATCATTCTGTTTTATTTGCATCTAGTCTTTAGTTCTTGTAGTTTATTTTCTGCTTTCATTATTATCATCATAGGATTGTTAGTGACAAACAATCATCACACTTGGCTTGACTTAGATTCATATGCATATCTTAATTGTTCACAAGCACTCAGACTGGATTAATACCTCTTATACTGCAACTGCATAAGGGGAATTGAAACACCCATCATCATTCCATATCATACACTTTCACACACATTCACCATTCACCACACAAAACACCATGTTTCAGTTGAGGCAAATTAGAATCATGCACTTGCCAAAATCTTATGAATTTTTCTCTTGTCACTCATTTGGTTTAGAATGTGTTTATAGGTACAATGGATGGTCCTAAAGATCGTTCCAAGAAGAAGAAGACTACCGAAACACTAGTTGAACCACCTGCAGCTCCTTGGACATCGAGTGAGATAAAAACTCTTCAGAGAATCAGCAAAATGAATGTTGTTCCCACCAAGTTTGTCGATAGAGCTTTGCTTGCAAGGATGGGTCTTCTTGATACATTTGATGAATTCTTCACCAAGATGGGTCTTCAAGAGATTGCAAGGATGGATTATCCAACTTATCCAGATCCTACAATCGATTTCTTATGCACCATGGATTACCAGTTTAAGAATCCTAGGGTCCCCATCGCTAGGGAAGGAACAATCTCATTCAAGGTGCGCAGACTGGGGTACAAGATCTTCATTCCCAACCTTTGCGAAGCTTATGGTTTTGAGAACAACAGTGACTTGTGTTTCCCTAACTTCAATGGGATTGATCATCTTTGGAACACATTGGCGAGGGGAAAGTTTGTTAGCCACAAGGCCAAGATCACACATGTCCGTCATCCCGTAATTCGCTATGTAATCAAGACTATTGGACACAGTGTCTTTGGTAGAGGAGTGGTTGGAGCAGCAACCAAGTTGGAAATTTCTTCATCTTCCAAGGGCTAAAAAACATCCTTGTTGAGAGCATTGATGACAATAATGAGGGAGAAGAAGTTAATGATGATTTGGGGAACAATTGATATCTTGTGTTTTTGTTGGGTTTTAAGCCTTGTTTTTGCATAATCTTGTTGCATAATCATGTCATTCTAGGCTGTTTTAGGAGCATTTGCATCTAGTTGTTATCTTTCAGGTTCTTGGAGTGATCCCTACACATTTGGAGCATTTGGGTTTGTTTTATTGCAAAGAAGAGTAGTTGCGGAAAGGTGAAAGTGCGAAGGCACAAGCGGCCATCCCACTCGGCCAAGAGCTCCCCGATCAAAGCCACGCGACCTCCCCACCGGCCAAAGTTCAACCGATGGAGTTCAGATGACCAAGGTGCGAAGACACACGCGGGCACCACACGCGGCCAAGCCATGGCCGATTGTGTCTAGATGACCAGGGTGCGAAGACACACGCGGGCACCACACGCGGCCAAGCCATGGCCGATGGTGTCTAGATGCCCAAGGCGCGAAGAGACACGCGGCCACACCACCCGACCAAAGATCAACCGATGGAGTTTAAGTGCTGAAGGCGCGAAGACGCCCGCGGCCAAGTCACGCGGTCAAAACAGGGCCGATCGAGGATCACAAGAAATTGTTGGGTTTTGGTGCAAAGGTACACGCGGCCAGGAGTCGCGGTCAATGGTCCCCGCGTGAGTCAACCCGATTTTGGTGCAAAGGTACACGCGGCCAGGAGTCGCGGTCAAATGGTCCCCGCGTGAGTACCATCGACCAAGTCACGCGGTCAAAATAGGGCCGATCGAGGATCACAAGAAATTGTTGGGTTTTGGTGCGAAGGTACACGCGGCCAGGAGTCGCGGCCAAAAGGTTCCCGCGTGAGTACCATCGGCCAAATCACGCGGTCAAAACAGGGCCGATCAAGGATCACAAGAAATTGTTGTTTTTTGGTGCGAAGGCACACGTGGCCAGGAGACGCGGCCAAGGGCTCCCTGCGTGAGTACCATCGGCCAAGGTACGCGGTCAAAACGTGGCCGATTGCGAATCAAGAGAAAATGTGGTTTAAGGTGCGAAGGGGAACGCGGCCAAGGTAAGCGGTCAAAAGTGCCCCGCGTGGTGACCATCGGCTAAGGTCATCGGCCAAAGGCCGGCCGATGAAGTCTGCAAAGGTGAGTTTACTTTCCCCTTTTCGGCTTATTTCGGTTCAACCCTAATAAACCGACTTGATTCCTCATTGTTTTAACTGATTTCTGGCCGGTTTATCCTTTCTCTCAACACTCTTGAACCCGATATCTTTTCCTTTCCTCTCACTTTATCGATTAAATCCCTTAGAACACTAAAATCCTTGTATCTCTCTCATCTCTCAATCTATTTCAAAGAATTTTTGTGTGATAGTTTCGGTTTTTCAAGCTCCTTTTATTACTTCTGCTCTCAACTACTAGTTCTGCTTCACTAGTTTTCAATTGCAAGGTACAACACTCTATCTCCCCTTTTTCCCCATTCAAGTTTAAACACAATATGTGCTAGATTCGACCAGCTAGTTATTTATGCCTTGATTTAGGGTTGTTTAACTTCATATTAACATTAGCTGGTTTAGATTTCGTTTCAATTGCTATGTTTGGTGTTTAATTTTGAAAATTTTGATTTATGAGCTTTTAGGGTTCTTGAGAATGGGAAAAATCAAAAATTTTGGGGAAATTTAAATTTGATAGTTTCTTTACCTTGTCTATTGTTGATTTAATCATCCTGGAAGAGACTAACAGTTTTGAAAGTAAATTGACATTGTTAGGGGATAATCGAAATTCTTAAATTTTAAGGAAGCAAATTCTGAGTTTTTTTGTGAAGTTTTTGTCAACGTTGGTTCACCTTTGTTCCCTTGGTTTAATTTTGTTGATTTATCTTCTAGATACTAGGCACTTATTAGCTGTGGTTTCAAATTGTGGCTCCTAGTGAGCCTTACTAATATCTTTCAAGTGTTTTTGTGTATTTTAGAGGAACAATGGGTAGAACCAACTTGAAACCTGGAGACAAACAAACAAAGACAAAGGAGGTAGTAGAAAGGGTTGTTGAAAAGAAGAAGAAAAAGGCAGTTCCATCTAAGTGTTCACTTGTTCCACAAAAAGTTTCAACTAGCAAGAAGAAGAATAAGGAGCCTGTGATTGAGAATAATGATTCAGAGGAAAGGGGTATGAGTGAGAGTGACTCTGAACTTCCACCACTTCCAGCTGCTAAGGGAAAGCAGAGCAAGAAACTTGAGAAGAAACCAACCTACTCCCAACTGATGCAGCGCCTTAAGCAGATTAAGTTCGCTCCAACTAGATACCCAGATCATGAATTCCTTCACAATGCTGGCCTTCTTGAAGACATGCAAACAATCTTCACAACATTGGGATTAGGACAGTTCTTCAATATGGCTTTTCCCACCTATGTTGAGCCAACAAGAGAATTCCTTGCATCCTTGTCTGTAACTTATTATCACGATGAGATGGTGGAGGAAGCTAATGATCTTGTACATTTTGGGTTTAAGGTTCAAGGGAAGCTCTACAAGATGACTTTTGGAGAGTTAGGGGCTATCTATGGTTTTCAACCAGGGACAAGGCTGGAATACAACATCAACCCAAGGGAGTACCGTTCTTTTTGGCAAGATATTGGAATAGGAAAGTACAAACCTGGCCAGCTCAAGAACTCAAGCATCCAGCATCCTACAGTGAGATATGCTCACAAGGTTCTTTCTCACACTCTTTTTGCAAGGAGGGAGGCTGGAGGTGTTCAGGCAAATGAACTTGGTTGTCTTCTAGCAGGGCTGCAGCCTTTCATAAGGACCTATGAAGGAGGGAACCAGCCATTTTCCAATGCTGAAAACACATGTGTTGCTGCTGTCTTCCTCCATCAAATGCTCCACTATCAAATTTGGGCTTGGACAACAAGTGATAAGACACCAATTCTAAGTATGGGTGGTCTTGTCACCCCCAACTTACAGGCAAAAGGGGTTAAGCTTGAAGAATTTGACCATGATATTGCAAAGCTTGATCCAGTTTACCTCAAGAAGACAACTTATTTGGATGGCCAAACTGAAAAAGGGTTTTATGTCTACTATGGGTACATTTTCTCAAGCTTTAGGAAGAAGAGGCTCTTGCTCCCTCAAAAGGATGTCACATCTCTCTATGCTATGTTTGGAATATGCTGCCAAATACAAGATGACTTCCTCTACTCCTTTTATGATGATGGACCAGTGATTCCAATAATAACTTCAAATAATGTGAGAAGTCAGGTTGAGGACAATCAACAAGAAGCCCCTCCTAGTCCAGCCTATGGTAGTGCTAGGTATGCTTTCCAACCATTTGAAGAGGCTACTTCAAGCAAGTATCTTAGAGAAGCACATAGCCACATCCATCTTCTCCAGCGGTTGGCTAACTGGCAAGGGAAAAACATCAAGAAGTTGGTTAAGGGAATGAAGAGTTTGCAGAAAAGATTGAAGAATGTGGAAGCAAAACTAGTCATTGCAAGTACCTGGACTCAAGAGAAGAACAAGAAGATGAAGTTGAGGATGAATTGGAAAGACACTCATTCCATGGTGAACGTAGCAATGCCCTTGGTTTCTATGACCCACCAAGAGCTTCAGCATATGAGAGGAGACAAAGGAGAAATAGAAGAGCAGAGAGATCTCCAACACCATGTACTAGTAACTCCTCCTACTCTCTTGACTTCTCCATGGACTAGAGGTACACTCCAAGACCTTGTACATAGAGTCTTTTTCTTATTTTCATTTTTTTTTTTTTCGTCTTGTTAGTCTTTCTCTTGGACTTTTATCACACAGGGACTGTGTGAATTAAGTTTGGGGGAGAGAATAGCCATCTAACATTGTGTTCTGTTTTGATTTTCATGTTTTGTGTGACGCATTGTTAATATCTATGTTTTGAGAAAAATCAAAAAAATTTTGAAAATTTAAAAAAAAACCAAAAACAAATGCATGTAGCTTTGCATATTCATTCTTGTGTTTATGATTGAGTCTAGAAGCATTTAGTATGCATTTTCATTTGCATTTGGGATAATAATGAAATTTCCTTGTAAAGTTTGAGTTTTAGGATTGAACCCAAAGCCCTCATTTATAGTTCATTGGTGCTTGTATAATCTTTGGGAAAAAAATGAAGAATCTAAGCTTAAAAGCATTGTTTCACTTGAAAGCATTTTCATCTGGTGTAAAGCTTGCTTGATCATTGCTGCATCTCTATATTATTTGGCTTTAATTTGATCTTAAAATTATCTTGCATATGGACTATGAATGCTAGCTCATGGAACTTTCATTTGGGTTAACTATCCGTATTTGCCACTCTATTTTGTTTAACCCAATCTCTTGCCATACCTTTGAACCCCAGCCCTTTCTTTCAAGCCTTGTATTGATTTGATGAGTGAGGCATCTTCTTGATAATGCTATAGGTTATGAAATCATGAGAGTATTGAGAATGACAAAGAACTGGCTCTTGTTTTAGCTAGGCTTGGAATCCTTATAGCTAGCTAATAGGACTGGTTTTGAAAGAAATAGGTGGTTAGAATGTTGATTTGGGTTCAAGTTTGGGAACAAGAGAGAATAAGAAGGGAAATAAAGGTTTACTTGGTCAAAAGAAAAGAAAATTCTCTAAGGTAAAGTTGGTTATAAGCTCTAAGTCTCAAAGGAAAGGGATAGAAAGTAATGTTATAGTCTCCTAGAATCAAAATGAAAAGAGTAAAGAAAAAATCAAACAAGATTGGGAGTATAGCAACGAATGATTAAGAAAGAAAAGGAGCTAGTGTTTAAAGCAAGAACAGCCTTAGAGATACAATAAAAATAAAGGAATAAGACCATAAGTAATGAAGGAAAAGGGGTTAAGTTGAATAAGGTTGAGTTTTTGGGTTTGAAAGGAAGATAAGAAAGATGAGAAAAGAGGTAGAAAAGCTTTTAGGTGGGTAGAACATCAAGAGCTAAGCTTTGTATGCCCAAATTATTCTTGGTCTTAGATAGATTTCATGACTGTCTAGCATTCCTCTTTGTTTGAGAGTTATCCATCCAAAAACACCATTTCCAACCACTTAATAAAAAGCCTTTCCCTTAAACCAATTGAGCTTGATTTATTTTCCATTTGCAAGATTGCACCAAACACTTTAATGAATGTGAAAGAGATGTTCAATAGGATTGCAAGTCTTTGCCAATAGATAGAAGATGAACTAGAGTGGTGCATTGTGTTAAGCTTAGAAAAATATTTGTAAGGACTTTGATTGATCTTAGCACCATTGAACTGCATCTAAGGACTTTGGTTTGAATCCTTTATCTCATGCTTTTGGGTTCTGAGTCCCATTTTAAACCTCTCTCTCTCACTTTTTGTCTGGTTCTTGCTTGAGGACCAACAAGAGATAAGTTTGGGGGAGTTGATATCTTGTGTTTTTGTTAGGTTTTAAGCCTTGTTTTTGCATAATCTTGTTGCATAATCATGTCATTCTAGGTTGTTTTAGGAGCATTTGCATCTAGTTGTTATCTTTCAGGTTCTTGGAGTGATCCCTACAAATTTGGAGCATTTGGGTTTGTTTTATTGCAAAGAAGAGTAGTTGCAGAAAGGTGAAAGTGCGAAGGCACAAGCGGCCATCCCACTCGGCCAAGAGCTCCCCGATCAAAGCCACGCGACCTCCCCACCGGCCACAGTTCAACCGATGGAGTTCAGATGACCAAGGTGCAAAGACACACGCGGGCACCACACGCGGCCAAGCCATGGCCAATGGTGTCTAGATGACCAGGGTGCGAAGACACACGCGGGCACCACACGCGGCCAAGCCATGGCCGATGGTGTCTAGATGACCAAGGCGCGAAGAGACACGCGGCCACACCACCCGGCCAAAGTTCAACCGATGGAGTTTAAGTGCTGAAGGCGCGAAGACGCCTGCGGCCAGGCGACGCGGCCAAACCTAGACCGGTCGAGCACACGCGGCCACACCACTCGGCCGAACCATGGCCTATGGAGTTCACACTAAGCTTGTTTTATTGTTGACCCGGGTTTGACCCAGTTTGTTTTGGGTTGACCTAGGTTCTTTTCTCCTTTACTATAAATACTCTAAACCTATTAAGGAGACTTATCTCTTATCTTATCTTTTGTTAAGTAGCCACCTAGGGTTCTTAAGCTTTTCTACATTTGGTTTAGTTGAATCTTTGTTTGGATTTCCAGTTTTAATAGTAATTAGTCTTTCAAATCTCTTAATCTACAAGCTTTTATTATGATTTCACAAAGACAAACCTCTTTCCTTTGTGTGATCATGGTGATTAGTGAGTAGATCTTTTAAGAACTTTGGGCTTGGTAGATTAGGGAGATAGATGGTTGATCTTTGATGTCTAGGGCTTATTTTATGCATTTCATATCTTGATTAGTGATAATATTGCTAGATAGCCTTGATCAAGATTAAATCTAGATTTTAGGATTTCCATGCCCACAAGGTGTTTGATGAAATTCCTGAGCCAAACTTTTTAAGAGCTTTGCATTCCTAGCCAATGGAAATTGATGATTAGGGTGCTTAGTGGTATTTGAACTTGTTCTTAATGCATGCTTGTCTAGTGATTACCTTTGGAAATTGTTGATTATCATTTGACTAGCATAGGATCTCTATCATGGAAATGAATTGATTTGCATTTGTGTTCTAGCCATAGGACTGTTCTTGACTGTTGCTTAGACATCTAGGAGAGACTAGCTATCTCCCAAGTTAGTTACCTTGCCCAAGGTTCTCTTGTTAATTCTTGATTTTCAATATATTTGCTAGTTGTGTTCTATTTGCCTTTAGTTGCATTTTCTTGTTTCTTTTATTTGAATCATTTAATTAGATAAGTTGGAGACAAAAGAACTTTTATCTGATTAAGAATAGATTAAGCATTTTGTGTATTCTTGGTGTGTTGATTGATTGCAAATTGTGGATTGATAAATAATTGATACTGAAAGTTACTACATCAACAATGTAAACTATGGTTGCATCTTTGCTCACTACTTGGCCTCCTATGCAAAGAACATCATCAAAGGGAAGACCAAGGACACTTACATTGGTGGTGTGCTAACTCCTCTCTTCAGAAAAGTAGGAGTTGATCTCTCCAAGTTTGAGCCATGTACTTGGCGAGCCTATCTCTACAATCACTTGGTGAGCTCCAAGTTCCTGAGACTTACCGCAGACCCCGCTAGCTTTATCCACAAGTTCATTGATCAAAACGGGACTGCAAAGGAGTGTATGCTTCCTTCAGAGAGGCTGTCTGCCCTGAACTACCACTATGATGTTCTCTTTGTGCCGATTGATGATGAGATTGCCGCACCACAAGAAGAGCCAGCCGAGATTGAAGAAGACTCACCACCTCCTCCACCCTCACAGCATGATCCGTACCACCTTGGTAGATATGAGTTACCTCAGTTTGATTTTGTGCCCAAGACCAAGACAGAGAAGATGCTTTCAAAGCTCATTAAGGTCCAGCAGAAGATCAACAAATGGCAAGCTTATGCTATGGGAAAACTCTTTAGGAATGTGAAGAAGCTGCAACCCGATGGATATGTCTCGTCCGATGATGAGATGGAGCAGCCGCAGGATAATTCTAATGGTGAGAATGATGGTGAGCAAGCGGAATCTGCTGATGATGATGATGCCATGGACGAGGATGCTCAAGAGCCTGCACGCCAATCTTTAGGAGAGTGTTCTGCTAGTGCCCCTATGCCTATTGATCCTCCACGTCTCTCCTTGCAAGCGCCAATCCAGAGACGCAAGAGAGGAAGCAACACTCCCTAATCTCCACTTGAGGTACCACACTTCACCATTGTTAATACCATTTGAGTTTTCATTTTTATTTGTCTACCGTTAGTCTTTCTCTTAGCTTTTCTCACACCGAGACGGTGTGATTTAAGTTTGGGGGAGACTAACTATCTCACATTGTGTTTTGTTTTGATTTTCATCCTTAGTGTCATGCATTGTGTCATGCATTTGTTAATAGCTATGTTTTAAGAAAAATCAAAAAAAAAAAAAAAAATTAAATTATTTAAAAAACCACAAAAAAAAAATGCATTTAGCTTTGCATATTCATTCTTGTGTTTAGGATTGAGTCTAGAAGCATTTAGTATGCATTTGCATTTGGAGATGATGATGAAATTGCCTTGTAAAGGTTGAGTTTTAGGATTGAACCCAAAGCCCTCATTTATAGTTCATTGGTGCTTGTTTAATCACTGGGAAAAAATGAAGAATCTAGGCTTAAAAGCATTGTGTCACTTGAAAGCATTTTCATCTAGTGTAAAGCTTGCTTGATAATTGTTACATCTCTATATTATTTGGACATTAATTTGATCTTAAAATTATCTTGCATATGGACTATGAATGCTAGCTCATGGAACTTTCATTTGGGTTAACTATCTTTATTTGCCACTCTATTTTCATTTAACCCAATCTCTTGCCACACCTTTGAACCCCAGCCTTTTCTTTCAAGCCTTGTATTGATTTGTTGAGTGAGGCC
Source organism: Camelina hispida (assembly GCA_023657505.1). Classification (NCBI taxonomy): domain Eukaryota; kingdom Viridiplantae; phylum Streptophyta; class Magnoliopsida; order Brassicales; family Brassicaceae; genus Camelina; species Camelina hispida. The sequence goes on along the minus strand of CP094632.1, from coordinate 14,525,693 downwards.
TCTTCTTGATAATGCTATAGGTTGTGAAATCTTGAGAGTATTGAGAATGACAAAGAACTGGCTCTTGTTTTAGCTAAGCTTGGAATCTTTATAGCTAGCTAATAGGACTGGTTTTGAAAGGAATAGGTGGTTAGAATGTTGATTTGGGTTCAAGTTTGGGAACAAGAGAGAATAAGAAGGGAAATAAAGGTTTACTTGGTCAAAAAGAAAAGAAAAATCCCTAAGGTTAAGTTAATTATAAGCTCTAAGTCTCAAAGAAAAAAAAGATAGAAAGTATTGTTATAGTCTCCAAGAATCAAAATGAAAAGAGTAAAGAAAAATCAAACAAGATTGGGAGGAAAAAAAAAATGAATAAGAAAGAAAATGAGCTAGTGTTTAAAGCAAGAACAGCCTTAGAGATTCAATAAAAATAAAGGTATAAGACCATAAGTATAGAAGAAGAGGGGGTTGAGTTGAACAAGGTTGAGTTTTTGGGTTTAAAAGGAAGATAAGGAAGATGAGAATAAGGGGTAGAAAAGCTTTTAGGTGGGTAGAACATCAAGACCTAAGCTTTGTATGCCCAAATTATTCTTGGTCTTAGATAGATTTCATGACTGTCTAGCATTCCTTTTTGTTTAAGAGTTAACCACCCAAAAACACCAATATCCAACCAATTTATAAACAGCCTTTCCCTTAAACAAATTGAGCTTAATTTATTTTCCATTTGCAAGATCACACCAAACACTTTAATGAATGTGAAAGAGATGTTCAATAGAATTGCAAGTCTTTGCCAATAGATAGAAGATGAACTAGAGTGATGCATTGTTTAAAGCATAGAAAAATATTTGCAAGGACTTTGATTGATCTTAGCACCATTGAACTACATCTTAGGACTTTGCTTTGAATTCTTTGTCTCATGCCTTGTGGTTCTGAGTCCCATCTTTAATCCTCTCTCCCTTGTTTTTCACTTGGTTTTTGGTAGAGGACTAGCAAAGTATAAGTTTGGGGGAGTTGATATCTTGTGTTTTTATGAGTTTTTAAAGCTTAATTCTTCATTGTTTTGTGCATATTCATGAGCATTTAGGTTGTTTAGGCTGCATTGTGCATCAAGTTGGTATTTTAGGTATTGGAATGGAGATATGCAAGGAAAGTGTGCTTTGGAGCCAAATAAGTCAAGAATTTGCAAGGAAATGGAAATGAAGGCAAGAAGGCCAAACAATCGACCTGCCAATCGACCATTTGGTCGATCAACACATTGTCGGATTTGCGGACTTCAAGCAATCGAGCAACTGATCGACCATTTAGTCGATCAAAACTCTATCGGATCCCTCGGACATGACACAGGACAATCGATCGAGCAATCGACCGAATGGTCGACTGAGCAATCGACCGAATGGTCGATCGAGATGCATGCGAGACTTCGGGACTTCAGCCGATCGATTAACCGATCGACCAAATGGTCGATCACGACGAAGCTCCAATCGACCAAATGGTCGATCAAGTGGTCGATCGTGTGCCTTTTTGAGACCAAAACCCGGTTTGCTCCGGTTTTCTCTGAATTGCTTAATTTTAATACCGTTTGTTCCGGTTTAGTTTATGTTTTCCTATAAATACTCCAAGCCTAATTGTGGAGACTTCTTTCTTATCTTATCATTTATCTCTTGTATTAGTTTTTGTTAAGTAGCCACCTAGGGTTCTTAAGCATTTCCATACTTGGTTTTGTTGAATCTTTGGTGGATTTTCCAGTTTTAATAGCAATTTGTCTTTCTAATCTCTTAATCTACAAGCTTTTATTATGATTTCACAAAGACAAACCTCTTTCCTTTGTGTGATCATGATGATTAGTGAGTAGATCTTTTAAGAACTTTGGGCTTGGTAAATTAGGGAGATAGATGGTTGATCTTTGATGTCTAGGGTTTATTTTATGCATTTCCTATCTTGATTAGTGATAATATTGCTAGATAGCCTTGATCAAGGTTAAATCTAGATTTTAGGATTTCCATGCCCACAAGGTGTTTGATGAAATTCCTGAACCAAACTTTTCAAGAGCTTTGCATTCCTAGCCAATGGAAATTGATGATTAGGGTGCTTAGTGGTATTTGGACTTGTTCTTAATGCATGCTTGTCTTGTGATTACCTTTGGAAATTGTTGATTATCATTTGACTAGCATAGGATCTCTATCATGGAAATGAATTGATTTGCATTAGTGTTCTAGCCATAGGATTGTTCTTTATTGTTACTTAGACATCTAGGATTGATTAGCTATCTCCCAAGTCAATTACCTTTCCCAAGATTCTTTTATTAATTCTTGATTTTCAGTAAATTTGCTATTTGAGTTTGTTTGACTTGAGTTTGCATTGTCTTGTTTATTTTATTTGAGTGACTTTGTTTAGTTAAGTAGTAACATAAGAACCTTTTACTTGATTGAGAATAGATTAAGCATTTTGTGTATTCTTGGTGTGTTGATTAGTGCAAATTGTGGATTGATAATAATTGATAATGAAAGTTACTACATAAGGAGCACCAATGTAGCTAATCCACAAGACCAAGTGTATCCACCTCAACAGCCTCAACAGCAACAAAACTATGCCCCCAAACAACAACATCAAGTGTTCCAGCCTCAGTTGTGTCCCCCACCAGGGTTTCAGACTAACCAAGGCCAAGAACAAGACCTAAGAGCTATGATGCAACAGTTGTTGATTGGGCAATCGCAAGGAAAGATTGAGGAAGCCAAGCAGTTTGCTGAAGTGAATCAAAGGCTCACATCCCAGTACAATGATCTTAACATGAAGTTTGAAGGTCTCAACTCTAGAGTGAAGTATATGGAGAGCAACATTGCCTCTACTTCTGCTTCTAAACCCAACCAACTCCCTGGAAAAGCTGTTCAAAATCCAAGGGAGTTCACTGCAAAAGCAATCAATATCTCTGAAGAGGAAGTCACTGAGGACAGTGATGTTCAAGGTGGGGAGGATTGGTCAGTTATTGAAGCTTTGAGTGAAGTTTGTGCAGAGAAATCTGAATCCGCCATTACACTCGACCGGGTACTCGAGCAAGCACTCGACCGAGTGCCTGATCGAGTGGTCGATCGAACTGAAGGATCAGGAGCTGTTAAACCTGCAAAGTACATTCCTCCTGCTTACAAACCACCTCTACCATTCCCAGGACGTTTCAAAGCACAGAGGATCAAGGAATTAATGGAAATAATTGAGAAAAATGAGATGTTGGCTAAGCAACAAAAGGATGAGGAAGCTTTGAAGGAAGAAGTTGTGGTTGAGAAACAAGAGGAGGTGATGGCTATACAAGAGATCATCATTGCTTACCTAAAAGAGGAGAGAGGACTTGCCTTGGAACAGTATGAACCATATCCTCTCTATAGGAATTTTCTACTTGATTTGTCAAAAAAGAAGGCTCAAGCTCAAGATGAGAAGGATCTTGAGAACCTTGGAGGAGTGATCATCCCAATTAAGCTTAAGGATCCAGGACCATTCTATCTGCCTTGCACAATCTGTTACCTTCACTACAACCAATGCCTTTGTGATTTTGGAGCTTCAACTAGTGTGATGCCATACTCCATAGCTCAAAAGCTTGGGAGAACTGATTTCAAATCCACCAACCTCCATGTATGCCTAGCTGATGGGACAAACAGAGAAGTAGTTGGAAGGTTGGAGAATGTCCCAATCAAGATAGGGAAGGCAAGGGTTCATATAGATTTTGTTGTATTGGAGATGGACAAGGAACCTGAAGATCCAATCTTATTAGGGAGGCCATTCTTAGCTACTGTTGGAGCAGTCATTGATGTCAAGGAAGGTCTTGTGACCTTGAACATTGCTGAGGGTATAATTATGAAGTTCAACATCTATAACCCAACCAACCTTCCTACCATTGATGATCAGCCTTTAACAATTAAAGACAAAGGTGGTCAAGAGGTCTTAAGTGATAAAGCAACTCCAAAGGCTGAGATCTCTCTTCAAGAAGATTATGTGGAAAAGCTTAAGAGGTCAGTTCAAGAGTTGAGTAGTAAGGTTGAGGATCTCCAAGTTAAGTTAAGCAAGAGGTCTTTGAGGAAAGCAAAACCAAGGCTCAAAATTAAGAAGAAATATGGTTTGTGTGTTAAGGGTGAAGTGATCAAGGATTAACTTCACAGTGACCAAGAGGTTCCAGGGAGGATTTCATCACCTCCTTGGTATCTAGACCAAGTCTAAGAAGGAAACCAAAGTCTTAGTGACTTTAAAAAAGCTCACTAGGGAGGAAGTCCTTAAGGTATCCTTTGTAAATATGCTTTAATTTCTTAGTAGTTTTGATGTGTTTTCTTTTATGTGTGTGTGGGACAGGCCTTTTAGTGAGAATGTAGTTGGGTAAGGAGAGATTTGGACTTGGAGAAGGAGAAACGCAAGCCCACTCGACCAGCCCACGAGAGGTACTCGTCCGAGTTGGAAAAGAAGTAAGGCCCATTTGATCATCAATTCTCTAGAATGATCGAGTGGAGGGAAGACAAAGAAGAAAAATTTTGAAATTTCAAAATTTGGTCAAAGTGCTCGACCGTGTACATTCGAGTGTGGGGTCGAGTGGCAGCAAAAAGCAGGTCAAAGATTCTCAATTCAAATTTGAATGGTATGGACGCTCCACCCTTGTATCCTTGTCCCCTTAGCTTCTTTATATAGAGCTTGCACGAGATTATACCTCTCACACTCTTTCATTTTCTCAAAACAACTAAATTCAAGTTTTAGAATCTATCTCAAGTTCATCTTTTGCTCAAGCTTTGTTCTTTCAAGTTTTTGGGTCACTAACCTATTAACTTTGAGCTTTGAGTCTATTCCCTTCAGTTCTTTTTGAAAATGTCTTCAAAGATCACCAGGAAGTCTCAACAAACCGCTGCAAGCTCCATGGAACGTCGTGATGCTGGCCTTGAATCAAGAGGAGAAGCGTGAAAGACAACTCGATGCCCCACTCGATCATGCACTCGACCGAGTGGTGGTTCGAGCAGCCGATCGAGCCAGATGCCGTGTCCAAGGAGAGAGTCAGTTGAGGAAGATCCTGAGAGGACTGAAAGTGAGGAAAAAAGGGAGCCAACTCTCAATGAGTTCATGAGGAGATACAAGGCCAAAGGGAAGAGGCCAGCAGTTGAGGTTCAGCAAGAGGAGAGTGAAAATGAGAGTGAGGAAGAAAGTGAAGAAGAAGAGTTAATGGATGATGATGAAGCATAATCTTGTGGGTTGTCAAAGAGGCAGCTTTATGATGCTTTCATGAGAATGGAGTTCCTGGGGACTAGGTATCCACACAAGGAAACCATGGAGAAGCTTGCCATTGATGAAGATGTGGAGTATCTCTTTGAGAAGAGCAACTTAACCAAGTTCATGGGGCTTTACATGGAGGGCTACAAAGAAGAAAGTTGTGAGTTCCTAGCCACTGTCAAGCTGCATACATATGCAAAGAAGAATGCTGAGTCTGGAGCTGGTCATATTGCTTTCACAATCAAGGGGAAGAGGTATGATCTTTCAATGAAGAAGATAGCAAATGTGTTTGGATTTGAGGTTGGGAGCAATAGGAGTTTGATGATTCCAAGAGAAGAACTCTATGTTGTTTGGGAAACCATTGGGGACAACAAACTCTACTCATCCTCCAATTCCAAGAGCTCAAGGATAAGGAGTCCAGTCCTAAGGTACTTCCACAAAGCTCTTGCCAACACCTTCTTTGCAAGGAAGGAAACTGGGAATATCAATGAGGGAGAGCTAAAGATGATTGATATGGCTCTCAATGGGATCATCCTCAAGGCAAGATATGGAACCATCATTCTTGGGAGCACTGTCGAGACTGATCTTGCAATGGTGCTCATAGACCATTAGTGAGTAGATCTTTTAAGAACTTTGGGCTTGGTAGATTAGGGAGATAGATGGTTGATCTTTGTTGTCTAGGGTTTATTTTATGCATTTCCTATCTTGATTAGTGATAATATTGCTAGATAGCCTTGATCAAGCTTAAATCTAGACTTTAGGATTTCCATGCCCACAAGGTGTTTGATGAAATTCCTGAACCAAACTTTTCAAGAGCTTTGCATTCCTAGCCAATGGAAATTGACGATTAAGGTGCTTAGTGGTATTTGGACTTGTTCTTAATGCATGCTTGTCTTGTGATTACCTTTGGAAATGGTGGATTATCATTTGACTAGCATAGGATCTCTATCATGGAAATTAATTGATTTGCATTACTGTTCTCGCCATAGGATTGTACTTGATTGTTACTTAGACATCTAGGATTGATTAGCTATCTCCCAAGTCAATTACCTTGCCCAAGGTTCTCTTATTAATTCTTGATTTTCAGTAAATTTGCCATTTGAGTTTGTTTGACTTGAGTTTGCATTGTCTTGTTTATTTTATTTGAGTGACTTTGTTTAGTTAAGTAGTGACATAAGAACCTTTTACTTGATTAAGAATAGATTAAGCATTTTGTGTATTCTTGGTGTGTTGATTGGTGCAAATTGTGGATTGATAATAATTGATACTGAAAGTTACTACATCAATTTGGCGCCGTTGCCCGTTTGCATTCTAGTTGACCATTAAGATTTCAACTTTGCTTGAGACTATTCATTTACTTTGCACTGTTTGTTACTTGGATTGGATTGGTGGGTTGTCTTTGATTTTCAGGTTGTATGAACTTGAGAAGCCACGGCCTAGCCAACTTGTTTCAGCCTGTGGACGACATTCACTTACTAGAACGAGAGAACCGCTGTTTAGCCCGCCAAGCCATGGAGAACAACCCTCCTCCAGCCGCTGCTCATAATGGAAATGAGCAGCCCGACCAAAACCAAGCTCCTATCCATCCTCCAAGACAACCTCGAGTCATTGGAGCCTTTGATCAGCCAAACATTCATGGGAAACGCCAATGAATCAGAGCACCCGCCGTTGAGAACAACAACTACGAAATCAAGTCTAGTCTTATCAACATGGTGCAAAGCTCAAAGTTCCATGGTCTGCCTATGGAAGACCCTCTTGACCACTTGGATCAGTTTGACATGATGTGTGGGACAGTTAAAATCAATGGTATCTAGGACGATGCATTCAAACTCCGCCTCTTTCCGTTTTCTCTTGGAGATAGAGCTAGGACATGGGAGAAGAACCTACCAGTGGGATCCATTACTTCGTGGGATCAATGAAAGAGAGCCTTCCTCTCCAAATTCTTCTCAACTACAAGAACAGCAAGTTTGAGAAATGAGATATCAAGCTTTGCAGAAAAGGGAAATGAGAGTTTTTGTGAAGCATGGGAGAGATTCAAGGGCTATACTATGCAATGTCCTCATCATGGTTTCTCCAAGGAGTCTCTTCTTAGCACATTGTACAGAGGCGTGCTACCAAAGATAAGAATGTTGCTTGACACAGCAAGTAATGGAAACTTCCTTGGTCAAGATGTTGATGTTGGTATGTTTTTGGTGGAGAATCTTGCTCAAAGTGATGACAACTATGGGGAGGATTATGATATAACACCAAGACAAGACCATTTTGTTACTGAAAGTGATGTGTATCAAGGATATCAAGAGGGAATAGAAGCTTGTGTTGAGGGACAAGAAGAGGTCAACTATGTGGGTGGACAAGGGTATAACAAGTTCAATCCCAATTACCGCAACCATCCTAACCTCTCTTACCGCAGCACCAATGTGGAGAACCCACAAGATCAGTCTTATCCATCACGAAAACCACCTGGTTTTCCTTCTCAACCCAATTATCAACCAAAGCCTCAAGGTAATAACCAAGCCAAACCTCAAAGCTATTCCCAACCTCAACAACAAATGCATACACCACAGCCTCAAGGTCAAGTAGATGACACAAATGCTCTACTTAGACAACTCCTAGAAGGACAAGGGAGAGGAGCTATTGAACTTGCAACACAAATGAAGGCCATACACCATAAAGTTGACAATGTTTATGGTGAGTTGAATGCTAAGTTTGAGAGGTTGCAAACTCAAGTCCAAGGACAGGCCTCTTCCTCCTCTACAAGACAAATGGGTTCATTACCGGGAAAACCTGAACCAAACCCAAAGGAGTTTGTAAACGCCATCATGTTGAGAAGTGGTAAGCAGCTACCAACTAATGAGCTCAATAGGGACATTGAGCCTAAAGGAGGGGAGGTAGTGGTTGAGATTGATAATGATGATGAGCTGATATTGAAGGATTTGGGTAAAGATAAAGAAGATGAAGAAGTGCATGATCACCCTAATGTGCATGATCTCTCGGTTGCAAAGAGACTGGGTTTCACACACTACAAGAAGTGCATGATCACCTTATTTCTAGCTGATAGATCAATTAGAACCCCTGTTGGAGTGCTTGAAGATCTCCCGGTGATGATTGGTCATTTTGAGATACCAACCGACTTTGTTGTTCTTGAAATGGATGAGGAACCAAAGGATCCACTCATCTTGGGGAGACCATTCCTAAGAACTGCTGGAACAATGATTGATGTGAAAGGTGGGAAGATACAGTTGAATTTGGGAAAGGAAGCTTTGACTTTTGACATCAACCAAGTGATGAGGAAGCCTACAATTGGTGGTCAAGTGTTCTACATTGAGAAGATGGAAGCTTTAGCTGATGAGCTTTTGGAGGTATTGGCCATAGAAGATGACCTCAAAAGCACTTTGACAGTCAAGCAAGGATAGTTTGGGTTACTAAAGGAGGATAGTGAAGGATATGAAAAGATTCTTGACTCTCACAAGCCTTCTAAAGATGGTGGAAGCTTCCTTGAGTTGAAAGAGCAAGTGGTGTGTTCAGTTGAGCTAAGTTCGAGTGAGGATTAGAGTGAGCTTAAAGCACCCAAGATTGAACTCAAACCACTCCCTAAGGGGCTAAGGTATACTTTCCTAGGTAAAAACTCTACTTACCCTGTCATTATCAATGAGGAGCTTAATGAACATGAAACCCTAACTTAAGAGATGTGGTGAGGAAAGAGATTTTTAAACTCCTTGATGCTGGTATCATATATCCCATATCGGATAGTACTTGGGTTTATCCTGTACATGTGGTACCAAAGAAAGGAGGAGTTACAGTTGTTAAGAATGATAAAGATGAGTTGATTCCAACAAGAACTATAACTGGTCAAAGAATGTGTATTGATTATAGGAGACTCAATGCTGCATCTAGGAAATATCATTTTCCTTTACCATTCATTGATCAAATGTTAGAGAGGCTTGCTAGTCACACTCATTATTGTTTTCTTGATGGTTATTCTGGTTTCTTTCAAATCCCCATACATCGAAATGATCAAGAAAAGACTACTTTCACATGTCCTTATGGTACTTTTGCTTATAGAAGGATGCCATTTGGATTGTGTAATGCTCTAGCTACATTCCAAAGATGCATGATGTCAATTTTTTCTGATCTAATTGAGGATGTTGTGGAGGTTTTCATGGATGACTTCTCCGTCTATGGAGATTCTTTTTCTGGTTGTCTTTCTAATTTGTGCAGGGTCTTAAGAAGGTGTGAGGAAACAAATTTTGTCTTGAATTGGCAGAAATGTCAGTCACTTCATGGTGAAGGAAGGAATTGTTTTGGGTCATAAGATCTCTGAGAAAGGCATTGAAGTTGATAGAGCTAAGATTGATGTGATGACCAATCTAGCACCTCCAAATTCGGTCAAGGGAATTAGAAGCTTTTTGGGCCATGCTGGGTTCTATAGGAGGTTCATTAAAGACTTCTCAAAGATTGCTAGACCTCTTACAAGGTTATTGTGTAAAGAAGTTGAGTTTGAGTTCAATGAGGAGTGTCTTCAAGCTTTCAAGAATATAAAAGACGAGTTGGTTAGTGCTCCAATAGTTCAAGCCCCAGATTGGAATTTGCCATTTGAAATCATGTGTGATGCTAGTGACTATGCAGTTGGAGCAGTGCTTGGTCAAAGAAAAGATAAGAAGCTTCATGTCATATACTATGCAAGTAGAACATTGGATGAAGCTCAAGTCAAGAATGCTACAACAGAAAAAGAGCTCCTAGCTATTGTCTTTGCATTTGAGAAGTTTAGGCAATACTTGGTGGGTTCAAAAGTGGTTGTTCACACTGATCATGCAGTATTGAAATATCTCTTAGCAAAGAAGGATGTTAAACCAAGGCTGTTGAGATGGATATTGCTACTTCAAGAGTTTGATTTGGAGATTAAAGACAAGAAGGGCATTGAGAATGGAGTAGCTGATCATCTATCAAGATTAAGGATTGACAATGAGATTCTAATCAATGATGCACTTCCTGAAGAGAAGATAATGGCAATTCAACTCCTTGATAAGACTAATGAGACTTGGAAAAAGCTTGGAGAGGTCATGAGGATGGAAGAGAATGGCCCTTGGTATGCTGATTATGTTAACTACCTTGCTTGTGGAATTGAGCCACCAAATTTGATTGGGTATGATAGGAAAAAATTCTTCAAGGACATCAACAACTACTATTGGGATGCACCATACCTCTACACTCTTTGTAAAGACAAGATTTATAGAAGATGTGTTGCAAAGGAGGAGATAGAAGGGTTAGTAGAACTATGTCATGGAGCAGCCTATGGAGGTCACTTTGCTTCATTCAAAACAATCACAAAGATTCTTCAAGCTGGGTTGTGGTGGCCTACAATGTTCAAGGACACTCAAGAGATCATCTCCAAGTGTGATTCATGTCAAAGAAGAGGAAATATCAGCAGGAGAAATGAAATTCCACAAAATCCTATTTTAGAGGTTGAAGTGTTTGATGTGTGGGGTATTGATTTCATGGGACCATTTCCTTCTTCCTATGGTAACAATTACATACTTGTGGCTGTTGATTATGTCTCTAAATGGGTTGAAGCCATAGCTAGTCCTACCAATGATGCAAAGGTAGTGTTGAAACTGTTCAAGACAATCATCTTCCCAAGGTTTGGTATTCCAAGAGTGGTCATTAGTGATGAAGGGAAACACTTTATCAACAAGGTCTTTGAGAGTCTTCTCAAGAAGCATGGAGTAAAGCATAAGGTTGCTACACCTTACCATCCCCAAACTAGTGGTCAGGTTGAGATTTCAAACAGAGAAATCAAGTCCATTCTTGAGAAAATAGTTGGTATCACAAGGAAGGACTGGGCAAAGAAGTTGGATGATGCTCTATGGGCATATAGAACTGCCTACAAGACACCAATTGGAACAACTCCTTCCAACCTTCTCTATGGAATGTCTTGTCATTTCCCAGTTGAACTTGAGTATAAGGCAATGTGGGCAGTCAAACTTCTTAACTTTGATATCAAGAATGCTGTTGAGAAACGCTTGGTGCAGCTGAATGAGTTAGAGGAAATTCGCCTTGATGCTTATGAGAGTTCAAAGATCTACAAGGAGAGGACAAAGGCATTCTATGACAAGAGGATTCTCCCAAGGGTGTTCAAAGCAGGAGACCTGGTCTTGTTGTTCAATTCTCGGTTGAGGCTATTCCCAGGAAAGCTCAAGTCTCGTTGGTCAGGACCATTCAAGATCAAGGAAGTTCGACCTTATGGAGCCTTTGTGTTGCTAAAAAAGTCCGGGAATGAGTTTGTTGTGAATGGACAGCGGTTGAAGCCCTATTTGGCTAATGATTTCATCGAGGAAGGAACCACGGTTTCTCTCTCGGAACCCCAAGAAACCTAAAAGGCGCGGTAACGTCAAGCTAAGTGATGTAAAACAAGCGCACTTGGGAGGTATTCCCATGGTATCCTTGTAAATATTCTCTTTTTCTTCAGTTTGAATTAGTATTTTCGGATTGGTGTGTGCTTTTTGGTTGTTTAAAGTTTTCAGGAAGTCGAGATGCTAAGTGCGAGTTCAAATGGTGAGGATTTGCCCGTACGATCGAGGGAGCAATCGACCAAATGTTCGATTAATCAGAAAAAACGATCGACCATTTGGTCGATCGTGTGGTCGATCGTTTCATACGGAGCCAGTCCTGCCTCGGCAATTGATCAAGGATGGCTCGATTGCACAAGGAGTATGATCGACCACTTGGTCGATTGTCAAAATATCCAATCGATCAAATGGTCGATTGTGAGGTCGATCAATATCTCGCAGCCAACACCGAAGCTGTCCGGAGTGAGGAAGCGATCAAGTGTTTGGTCGATCAAACCAAACAAACGATCGACAAAATGGCCGATTGTTTGGTCGATCAAATGTCTTCCAACGAGGTAAGTTACGGTAAGTCAAAATTCTTAATTTGTATTACTTATATTGAACCGAAATTCCCCTTGCTTTAGCTTTCAATCCACCCTAAGCCGGTTAAATTCGATTTGAGGCTAATTATATGAGACAATCAACCAAACCCTCGACCCTTCTTCCTCTTTGCTCCCTCTTTCGCGACACAACACACTAGCTCACTCATTCAAACACGCCGCTCTCTCGTTTCTAGCTCGATTTTGTTGGTTCAAAGTTCCTTCTCACTTGCATTTTTCCTTAGAATCCTTCTTCATCACTCTATTTCTCAAGCAAACAAGGTAACATCTCTTTTTCTCCATAATTTCGAATTCACCAAGGTTTGTCAAATTCTGAAAATTTCTTGTGTAACTAGGATTACATGCTAATAGGACAATATTATGCTTGTTTCAAACTTTGTGAGCCTTAGGTGTTAATTATTAGAGCTTGTTTTGCATATTTTGGTGAAAAATTTTGAATTTTAGTGGTTTAGGGTTCTTGATTAGGAAAAGTGACGAAAATTGCTAAAGCTTGTTAGAATTTGGGGATTTTGATCTCTTTGGCTCGCTTTGTTGCTGCTTAAGAGTTTTGTTTGATGATTGGTTCAATTCCCTTTGAAATTTGACAAGTCTAGAATTTTAGCAAAATGTGAGAATTTTGACTATTTGGGGAACATTGAGCGTTTGATGTGTTTGTGTTTGAGGTGTGGTTTATTGCTTTTGTTTTGGTTATTGAGCTGGCTTTACTAGCATTGTATCACATTAGTATGAGTTGAGGCAAATTCGAATCATGCACTTGCCAAAATCTTATGAATTTTTCTCTTCTCACTCATTTGGTTTAGAATGTGTTTATAGTTACAATGGATGGTCCTAAAGATCGTTCCAAGAAGAAGAAGACTACCGAAACACTAGTTGAACCACCTGCAGCTCCTTGGACATCGAGTGAGATAAAAACTCTTCAGAGAATCAGCAAAATGAATGTTGTTCCCACCAAGTTTGTCGATAGAGCTTTGCTTGCAAGGATGGGTCTTCTTGATACATTGGATGAATTCTTCACCAAGATGGGTCTTCAAGAGATTGCAAGGATGGATTATCCAACTTATCTAGATCCTACAATCGATTTCTTATGCACCATGGATTACCAGTTCAAGAATCCTAGGGTCCCCATCGCTAGTGAAGGAACAATCTCATTCAAGGTGCGCGGACTGGGGTACAAGATCTCCATTCCCAACCTTTGCGAAGCTTATGGTTTTGAGAACAACAGTGACTTGTGTTTCCTTAACTTCAATGGGATTGATCATCTTTGGAACACATTGGCGAGGGGAAAGTTTGTTAGCCACAAGGCCAAGATCACACATGTCCCTCATCCTGTAGTTCGCTATGCAATCAAGACTATTGGACACACTCTCTTTGGTAGAGGAGTGGTTGGAGCAGCAACCAAGTTGGAAATTGCTTCATCTTCCAAGGGCTAAAAGACATCCTTGTTGAGAGCATTGATGACAATAATGAGGGAGAAGAAGTTAATGATGATTTGGGGAACAATGTAAACTATGGTTGCATCTTTTCTCACTACTTGGCCTCCTATGCAAAGAACATCATCAAAGGGAAGACCAAGGACACTTACATTGGTGGTGTACTAACTCCTCTCTTCACAAAAGCAGGAGTTGATCTCTCCAAGTGTGAGCCATGTACTCGGCGAGCCTATCTTGACTACCATCACTTGGTGAGCTCCAAGTTCCTGAGACTTACCACAGACCCCGCTAGCTTTATCCACAAGTTCATTGATCAAAACGGGACTGCAAAGGAGTGTATGCTTCCTTCAGAGAGGCTGTCTGCCCTGAACTACCACTATGATGTTCTCTTTGTGCCGATTGATGATGAGATTGCCGCACCACAAGAAGAGCCAGCCGAGATTGAAGAAGACTCACCACCTCCTCCACCCTCACAGCATGATCTATATGCCCTTGGTAGATATGAGTTACCTCAGTTTGATTTTATGCCCAAGACCAAGATAGAGAAGATGCTTTCAAAGCTCATTAAGGTCCAGCAGAAGATCAACAAATGGCAAGCTTATGCTATGGGAAAACTGTTTAGGAAGGTGAAGAAGCTGCAACCCGATGGATATGTCTCGTCTGATGATGAGATGGAGCAGCCGCATGAAAATTCTGATGGTAAGAATGATGGTGAGCAAGCGGAATCTGCTGATGATGATGATGCCATGGACGAGGATGCTCAAGAGCCTGCACGCCAATCTTTAGGAGAGTGTTCCGCTAGTGCCCCTATGCCTATTGATCCTCCATGTCTCTCCTTGCAAGCGCCAATCCAGAGACACAAGAGAGGAAGCAACACTCCCTAATATCCACTTGAGGTACCACACTTCACCATTTTTAATACCATTTGAGTTTTCATTTTTATTTGTCTACCGTTGGTCTTTCTCTCAGCTTTTCTCACACTGAGACGGTGTGATTTAAGTTTGGGGGAGACTAACTATCTCACATTGTGTTTTGTTTTGATTTTCATCCTTAGTGTCATGCATTGTGTCATGCATTTGTTAATAGCTATGTTTTGAGAAAAATCAAAACAAAAAAAAAAAATTTGAAAAAAATTTAAAAAACCAAAAGAAAAAAAAATGCATTTAGCTTTGCATATTCATTCTTGTGTTTTAGGATTGAGTCTAGAAGCATTTAGTATGCATTTGCATTTGGGGATGATGATGAAATTGCCTTGTAAAGGTTGAGTTTTAGGATTGAACCCAAAGCCCTCATTTATAGTTCATTGGTGCTTGTTTTTAATCACTGGGAAAAATGAAGAATCTAGGCTTAAAAGCATTGTGTCACTTGAAAGCATTTTCATCTAGTGTAAAGCTTGCTTGATAATTGTTACATCTCTATATTATTTGGACTTTAATTTGATCTTAAAATTATCTTGCATATGGACTATGAATGCTAGCTCATGGAACTTTCATTTGGGTTAACTATCTTTATTTGCCACTCTATTTTCGTTTAACCCAATCTCTTGCCACACCTTTGAACCCCAGCCTTTTCTTTCAAGCCTTGTATTGATTTGTTGAGTGAGGCCTCTTCTTGATAATGCTATAGGTTGTGAAATCTTGAGAGAATTGAGAATGACAAAGAACTGGCTCATATTTTAGCTAAGCTTGGAATCTTTATAGCTAGCTAATAGGACTGGTTTTGAAAGGAATAGGTGGTTAGAATGTTGATTTGGGTTCAAGTTTGGGAACAAGAGAGAATAAGAAGGGAAATAAAGGTTTACTTGGTCAAAAAGAAAAGAAAAATCCCTAAGGTTAAGTTAATTATAAGCTCTAAGTCTCAAAGAAAAAAAAAGATAGAAAGTATTGTTATAGTCTCCAAGAATCAAAATGAAAAGAGTAAAGAAAAATCAAACAAGATTGGGAGGAAAAAAAAAAAATGAATAAGAAAGAAAATGAGCTAGTGTTTAAAGCAAGAACAGCCTTGGAGATTCAATAAAAATAAAGGTATAAGACCATAAGTAAAGAAGAAGAGGGGGTTGAGTTGAACAAGGTTGAGTTTTTGGGTTTAAAAGGAAGATAAGGAAGATGAGAATAAGGGGTAGAAAAGCTTTTAGGTGGGTAGAACATCAAGACCTAAGCTTTGTATGCCCAAATTATTCTTGGTCTTAGATAGATTTCATGACTGTCTAGCATTCCTCTTTGTTTAAGAGTTAACCACCCAAAAACACCAATATCCAACCACTTTATAAACAGCCTTTCCCTTAAACCAATTGAGCTTAATTTATTTTCTATTTGCAAGATCACACCAAACACTTTGATGAATGTGAAAGAGATGTTCAATAGGATTGCAAGTCTTTGCCAATAGATAGAAGATGAACTAGAGTGATGCATTGTTTAAAGCATAGAAAAATATTAGTAAGGACTTTGATTGATCTTAGCACCATTGAACTACATCTTAGGACTTTGGTTTGAATTCTTTGTCTCATGCCTTGTCGTTCTGAGTCCCATCTTTAATCCTCTCTCCCTTGTTTTTCACTTGGTTTTTGCTAGAGGACTAGCAAAGTATAAATTTGGGGGAGTTGATATCTTGTGTTTTTATGAGTTTTTAAAGCTTAATTCTTCATTTTTTTGTGCATATTCATGAGCATTTAGGTTGTTTAGGCTGCATTGTGCAACAAGTTGGTATTTCAGGTATTGGAATGGAGATATGCAAGGAAAGTGTGCTTTGGAGCCAAATAAGTCAAGAATTTGCAAGGAAATGGAAATGAAGGTAAGAAGGCCAAACAATCGACCTGCCAATCGACCATTTGGTCGATCAACACATTGTCGGATTCGCGGACTTCAAGCAATCGAGCAACTGATCGACCATTTGGTCGATCAAAACTCTATCGGATCCCTCGGACATGACACAGGACAAAACGATCGACAAATGCGATCGACCGAATGGTCGATCGTGACGCGAGCCGAGACTTCGGAGACCAGAACGATCGATCGAGCAATCGACCGAATGGTCGATCGAGACGCATGCGAGACTTTGGAACTTCAGCCGATCGACCAACCGATCGACCAAATGGTCGATCACGACGAAGGTCCAATCGACCAAATGGTCGATCAAGTGGTCGATCGTGTGCCTTTTTGAGACCAAAACACGGTTTGTTCCGGTTTTCTCTGAATTGCTTAATATTAATACAGTTTGTTCCGGTTTAGTTTATGTTTTCCTATAAATACTCCAACCCTAATTGTGGAGACTTATCTCTTATCTTATCATTTATCTCTTGTATTAGTTTTTGTTAAGTAGCCACCTAGGGTTCTTAAGCATTTCCATACTTGGTTTTGTTGAATCTTTGGTGGATTTTCCAGTTTTAATAGCAATTTGTCTTTCTAATCTCTTAATCTACAAGCTTTTATTATGATTTCACAAAGACAAACCTCTTTCCTTTGTGTGATCATGATGATTAGTGAGTAGATCTTTTAAGAACTTTGGGCTTGGTAGATTAGGGAGATAGATGGTTGATCTTTGATGTCTAGGGTTTATTTTATGCATTTCCTATCTTGATTAGTGATAATATTGCTAGATAGCCTTGATCAAGCTTAAATCTAGATTTTAGGATTTCCATGCCCACAAGGTGTTTGATGAAATTCCTGAACCAAACTTTTCAAGAGCTTTGCTTTCCTAGCCAATGGAAATTGATGATCAGGGTGCTTAGTGGTATTTGGACTTGTTCTTAATGCATGCTTGTCTTGTGATTACCTTTGGAAATTGTTGATTATCATTTGACTAGCATAGGATCTCTATCATGGAAATGAATTGATTTGCATTAGTGTTCTAGCCATAGGATTGTTCTTTATTGTTCATTGTCTTGTTTATTTTATTTGAGTGACTTTGTTTAGTTAAGTAGTAACATAAGAACCTTTTACTTGATTAAGAATAGATTAAGCATTTTGTGTATTCTTGGTGTGTTGATTGGTGCAAATTGTGGATTGATAATAATTGATACTGAAAGTTATAACTTCGGGAGCACCAATGTAGCTAATCCACAAGACCAAGTGTATCCACCTCAACAGCCTCAACAGCAACAAAACTATGTCCCCAAACAACAACATCAAGTGTTCCAGCCTCAGTTGTGTCCCCCACCAAGGTTTCAGACTAACCAAGGCCAAGAACAAGACCTAAGAGCTATGATGCAACAGTTGTTGATTGGGCAATCACAAGGAAAGATTGAGGAAGCCAAGCAGTTTGCTGAAGTGAATCAAAAGCTTACATCCCAGTACAATGATCTTAACATGAAGTTTGAAGGTCTCAACTCTAGAGTGAAGTATATGGAGAGCAACATTGCCTCTAATTCTGCTCCTAAACCCAACCAACTCCCTGGAAAAGCTGTTCAAAATCCAAGGGAGTTCACTGCAAAAGCAATCAATATCTCTGAAGAGGAAGTCACTGAGGACAGTGATGTTCAAGGTGGGGAGGATTGGTCAGTTATTGAAGCTTTGAGTGAAGTTTGTGCAGAGGAATCTGAATCCGCCATTGCACTCGACCGGGTACTCGAGCAAGCACTCGACCGAGTGCCTGATCGAGTGGTCGATCGAGCTGAAGGATCAGGAGCAGTTAAACCTGCTAAGTACATTCCTCCTGCTTACAAACCACCTCTACCTTTCCCAGGACGTTTCAACGCACAGAGGATCAAGGAATTAAGAGAAATAATTGAGAAAAAGGAGATGTTGGCTAGGCAACAAAAGGATGAGGAAGATTTGAAGGAAGAAGTTATGGTTGAGAAACAAGAGGAAGTGATGGTTATACAAGAGATCATCATTGCTTACCAAGAAGAGGAGAGAGGACCTGCCTTGGAACAGTATGAACCATATCCTCTCTATAGGGATTTTCTGCTTGATTTGTCAAAAAAGAAGGCTCAAGCTCAAGATGAGAAGGATCTTGAGAACCTTGGAGGAGTGATCATCCCAATTAAGCTTAAGGATCCAGGACCATTCTATCTGCCTTGCACAATCAGTTACCTTCACTACAACCAATGCCTTTGTGATTTGTTAGCTTCAACTAGTGTGATGCCATACTCCATAGCTCAAAAGCTTGGGAGAACTGATTTCAAATCCACCAACCTCCATGTATGCCTAGCTGATGGGACAAACAGATAAGTAGTTGGAAGGTTGGAGAATGTCCCAATCAAGATAGGGAAGGCAAGGGTTCATACAGATTTTGTGGTATTGGAGATGGACAAGGAACCTGAAGATCCAATCTTATTAGGGAGGCCATTCTTTGCTACTGTTGGAGCAGTCATTGATGTCAAGGAAGGTCTTGTGACCTTGAACATTGCTGAGGGTATAATTATGAAGTTCAACATCTATAACCCAACCAACCTTCCTACCATTGATGATCAGCCTTTAACTATTAAAGACAAAGGTGGTCAAGAGGTCTTAAGTGATAAAGCAACTCCAAAGGCTGAGCTCTCTCTTCAAGAAGATTATGTGGAAAAGCTTAAGAGGTCAGTTCAAGAGTTGACTAGTAAGGTTGAGGATCTCCAAGTTAAGTTAAGCAAGAGGTCTTTGAGGAAAGCAAAACCAAGGCTCAAAATTAAGAAGAAATATGGTTTGTGTGTTAAGGGTGAAGTGATCAAGGATTAACTTCACAGTGACCAAGAGGTTCCAGGGAGGATTTCATCACCTCCTTGGTATCTAGACCAAGTCTAAGAAGGAAACCAAAGTCTTAGTAACTTTAAAAAAGCTCACTAGGGAGGAAGTCCTTAAGGTATCCTTTGTAAATATGCTTTAATTTCTTAGTAGTTTTGATGTGTTTTCTTTTATGTTTGTGTGGGACAGGCCTTTTAGTGAGAATGTAGTTGGGTAAGGAGAGATTTGGACTTGGAGAAGGAGAAACGCAAGCCCACGAGAGGTACTCGTCCGAGTTGGAAAAGAAGTAAGGCCCATTTGATCATCAATTCTCTAGAATGATCGAGTGGAGGGAAGACAAAGAAGAAAAATTTTGAAATTTCAAAAGTTGGTCAAAGTGCTCGACCGTGTACATTCGAGTGTGGGGTCGAGTGGCAGCAAAAAGCAGGTCAAAGATTCCCAATTCAAATTTGAATGGTATGGACGCTCCACCCTTGTCTCCTTGTCCCCTTAGCTTCTTTTTATAGAGCTTGCACGAGATTATACCTCTCATACTCTTTCATTTGCTCAAAACAACTAAATTCAAGTTTTAGAATCTATCTCAAGTTCATCTTTTGCTCAAGCTTTGTTCTTTCAACTCTTTGAGTCTATTCCCTTCAGTTCTTTTTGAAAATGTCTTCAAAGATCACGAGGAAGTCTCAACAAACCCGCTGCAAGCTCCATGGAACGTCGTGATGCTGGCCTTGAATCAAGAGGAGAAGCTGGAAAGACAACTCGACGCCCCACTCGATCATGCACTCGACCGAGTGGTGGTTCGAGCAGCCGGTCGAGCCAGATGCCGTGTCCAAGGAGAGAGTTAGTTGAGGAAGATCCTGAGAGGACTGAAAGTGAGGAAGAAAGGGAGCCAACCCTCAATGAGTTCATGAGGAGATACAAGGCCAAAGGGAAGAGGCCAGCAGTTGAGGTTCAGCAAGAGGAGAGTGAAAATGAGAGTGAGGAAGAAAGTGAAGAAGAAGAGTTAATGGATGATGGTGAAGCGGAATCTTGTGGGTTGTCAAAGAGGCAGCTTTATGATGCTTTCATGAGAATGGAGTTCCTGGGGACTAGGTATCCACACAAGGAAACCATGGAGAAGTTTGCCATTGATGACGATGTGGAGTATCTCTTTGAGAAGAGCAACTTAACCAAGTTCATGGGGCTTTACATGGAGGGCTACAAAGAAGAAAGTTACGAGTTCCTAGCCACTGTCAAGCTGCATACATATGCAAAGAAGAATGCTGAGTCTGGAGCTGGCCATATTGCTTTCAAAATCAAGGGGAAGAGGAATGATCTTTCAATGAAGAAGATAGCAAATGTGTTTGGATTTGAGGTTGGGAGCAATAGGAGTTTGATGATTCCAAGAGAAGAACTCTATGTTGTTTGGGAAACCATTGGGGACAACAAACTCTACTCATCCTCCAATTCCAAGAGCTCAAGGATAAGGAGTCCAGTCCTAAGGTACTTCCACAAAGCTCTTGCCAACACCTTCTTTGCAAGGAAGGAAACTGGGAATATCAATGAGGGAGAGCTTAAGATGATTGATATGGCTCTCAATGGGATCATCCTCAAGGCAAGAGATGGAACCATCATTCTTGGGAGCACTGTCGAGACTGATCTTGCAATGGTGCTCATAGACCATATGATATATTTGAGAAGTTGGGTAGGCAAGTTGGAGAACAAAGGCTCAAGAGGAGCACTAACCATTGGAGGCATCATTATTCCAATTCTACAAGCTGCCAAGGTCCTATTTAGAGGAGAAAGGGTCTCACCAAGATGGATTGTCTCAAGCTACCTCACCTCTACTCTCATCTAGCCAAGGAGATGCATCAAGCGAACCACATCTTCAATTTTGAGCTTCCAACACTTGGGAAGAAACAATTGATCTTGCCTAACCAAGAGCTCACCACCATTCAAGAAGGAGCCAACATTGACTTTTGGCTAGCTGAGGAGCACTTGTTTGATGGAGTAGTTCAAGCCAGAGTTGGGGAAGCTGGGAATGCACAAGTGGCTGATGGGGAGGAGCAGTTTTATTTTGAGGATTATGAGCCAAACCCAAGGGATAGGAGAGGAGTGAGGGAGACTACCAAGAGGTTGACTCTTTTGCAAAAATGGAGAAAGTGGCATGGGAAGAGGTTTGACAAGCTTAAGAAGAAGGTGACCAACATGGCCAAGTCCATTAAGGGCCTCAAGAAGGAGATTGATGAGCTGAAGAGTGGAAATTCATCTCCAAGCCATTCAAGCCCTTTGAGGAGGAGTAGCTCAACTAGAGAAATTTCAAGAGTTGCAAACCCTGTGGAACCAGCTAGAGCTTCAATGTATGAGCCAAATCAGAGGAAGAGGAGTTCAAGTAGCCGAGAACAACAGTTTTCGAGGCACTCAACCGGGTCACTCGAGCACCCACCCGACCGAGCACCCAAAGTGCACTCGACCGAGTTCCAACCCAGAGCACCTTATGGCTTCCCACCTCCAGCTGCTTATCCAGGATATCCAGGTTACCCTCCCATCCAACCCC
Source organism: Camelina hispida (assembly GCA_023657505.1). NCBI lineage: Eukaryota > Viridiplantae > Streptophyta > Magnoliopsida > Brassicales > Brassicaceae > Camelina > Camelina hispida. The sequence continues at coordinate 14,503,916 of CP094632.1, read as the reverse complement.
AATTATTCATGGACCCAGCACTGTTACAGTAGTTCTACCAGCAGCAGGGCCAGCATTTTGAGACTCGCGGTCCAGCTCGACCCCCCTACTCGAGCACGCACTCGACCGAGTGCAGGTCGATCACCATCGTCGAGCTGCCCCAATCTCCATCTCCAAGTCACCAAGAAGACCCCAGCTACACTTTTGATAGCATGCAAGAAGATGTGGACAACTTCTTCTCCAATCCTTGAGGTACCACTATGACCTTCACTTGTAAATATCATTGCATTTCATATTTTGTTCTAGTTTTTTCTTTTTTAGTCTTGAATCCTCAATCAAATTTCTTTCACACAAGGGACTGTGTGATATAAGTTTGGGGGAGGGTTTGAGATAGCATTTGACATTGTGTTTTGTTTTCTTATTTCAATTTTTTAGCATAATCATGTTAGTATTTGCATAGCATCTAAGGCATAGAAAAACCCTAAAAATATGAAATTTTTTTGAAAAAATCTTTATAAAAAAGAGTGTTCATGTAGTTTGCATTGCATATTAGGATCTTGTTTAGCATGTTTCATGTAGGATTGTGTAATATTTGCATTAGGGATCTATGATGAGTTTTTCCTTGTTAGCTTGTTTATTCACTAAACTAGGATCAATGCCCAAGTTAATAGTACTTTGATGCTAGTTGAGTGGTTAGAAGCATAAGATTGAACCAAGTATTGAATTCCTGCATTGCATTTGGTCTAAATTGAAGCATGTTGTGATTTGATGCCATTTCCTATCTCTAAGAACCTAATATTGAATTTCAATTATCAATTTATGCATTGCTTTAAACTCATGGATACCATATACATATTTGGATCATCTTTCTCCTTTTACCACTCTTGTTTATCCAAGTAGCTGATTTCACTATTAAATCAGTTTCCGCTACCCCTTAACCAAACCTTCTTTCAAGCCATGTTTATTCTTGTGTGTGTGAGGCCTTTTTGGGGTTGAGCTTGGTAGAAAATGTTAGGTTTGAGCTGACAAGAGTAAAACCTTGTGTAGTTCTAGTTTGCATTTTTCAAACTAGATAGGACTAGGTGGTTCACTTGTTGGGTTTGGGAATTGGCTGTTTTGAAAAGAAAAGAGGAAAAAGAGAAAGAAAAATGGTAGAGTCTTTAAGAGGAGTATGTGTTTAAGCAAAGTGTAGTGAAAGGATGGGAAGTAAAAATTGTTGAAGATGGTTCTAGCTAAAGAAAACAAAAGAAACAAAAGAAAAGTCTAGCAAAAAGCTTGTATGTCTTAAGAATAAGAAGAAAAAAAAGAACCATAGCAAATAAGTAAGAATCCCCCATCCCACTAGAAAGATCAAACAAGAAACCTCTCCTAAGACTTGAAAACCAAAAGAGAAAAGGGTGAATGAGAAAAGAAGAAGTTAAAGGGTAGCACTAGGATCATTTGGGTTTAGATTGTCAGGATAAACACTTTGGATACCCTTGGGTAGACAAGGTTTTGTTCTTGTATGTGTCTAAGTGTTCTTACCTTTAGCATTCTTCTAAAGCTCAATCCATTTTATGAGAGAACCTTGATATTGACAAACCCTACTCTAAAGAGAGACCATCATTGTCTCAAAAACTTTATTACCAAGCCAAATGAGTTTAAGCATTGCATAGAATTGGTTCATGTTCTTGATTAATGAATGTTAAAGGAAATGGTTGATTTGAATGCATGTGGATAACTAAGGCTCAAATCAGTAAAGGTTGTGATATGCTTGTCTAAAGTCTTTAAGTACAGCTCATTCAACTTGCATCATAGTACTAGTAACTTGGACATTGATTCTAGATGGTCTATTTGCAAGCTTTAGGAGCTGAGATCCCACTTTCAAACCTCACCTACCTTCTTATGTCTTGCTTATTTGCTTGAGGGCAAGCAAAGACTAAGTTTGGGGGTGTTGATGTTCACATATTTTACCATGTTTTCCCTTAGTATATTCACATCTTTTGCATCTTTTGGTAGCCATTTTCACCATTATTGTGTAGCTTTAGGACTAATCATGCATTAGAGTATAGTTGCATTGCATTTGCATCTTTTCATGCATAAACAGGTGATTTTGGAGCTTAAGGAGCATGGAAGCAATGCGGAGGAGAAGTGAAGCAAACATGAAGGGAAAGCAAGAGAGTTAAGGCTGAAGAACCAAGGTCCGGAGTCCAACTCGACCGCACACTCGACCAGACATTCGACCTTGTGCTGAGGAGGACTCGACCGAGTGGAGAATGCACAAGAGAAGCCAGCTCGACCTGCCACTCGACCAAGCACAGGACGAGTTGACCGAGCCGTTGACTATTTTGTCTTTTAGTATTTTTAGGGCTTCCACTCCTTCTCCTATATAAAGCCTTGTACCTGCAGCCACCAAAAGAGTCCAGCTTTTTATATATTCTCTAAACCTAGTTTTTACCCTTTTGGGAATTATTCCATTTGCACTTTTATTTTTCTTAGATCTTGTACTTGTTTTTAAGGAGAAAAATACTAAATTCTTCAATATTGTTGGTTTCATAACTTTCTTAATATTGAGAATTCGAGTTTGATTCTTTCTCCAATATTGTAGATCTGTGTCTCATCTTTCTAATGATGCAAGTTTCGTATTTTTCTGGATTTTTGACTTTTTTCATCATGTGTTCTTGTGAGTAGTTCTCTAGGATCTTGAGGATGGGTTAGGCTGGATTGATCTTGTAGTTTATTTGATTCGGTCAAGCTTGATTGTTGTAGATCTCTTCTGGGCTAGATGTTCTTAATGCTGATCCTATATCCGAGAGGGTAGGATTTGATCTCAAGCATCTTAGCATCACACCAATGTTAAAGAAGCATAGATAAGGCTAGATCTAGAGCATACCATTAGGCTTGCTAAGAGATTAGAGGTCTTGTTTTGTTTGAGATGTATTGCTTAATGCCTGCTTTTGTAGATTCTTTACTTTGTGAGAACAAGTCTAGAGATGCATAGGTTTGATTGTTTCTTGCCATGAGAGTGGATGAAACTTGTCTTAGAATAATATGTCTAGAGATTAGCTCAATTTGCTTGAGGTTTGTTGACCAATTTAGATAACCACAATGATTAGTTCAGCCCATGAATCCCTCCTTAGGACCTTCTTTGTTTATTGACTTTTGAGTCTTAATCATGTTGCTTGCTTGTTGTTTGATTCGTTTTTGCATTGCTCTGTTTTTATTGTGTTGCTCTGTTTTTTCGTTTAGTCCTGCTCGACCCTGCACTCGATCTACACTCGATCGAGTGCTTGCTCAAGTTCTTCCCCAGAACTTTGGTTTATGATTTGTAGTTGTCCAGTCTTATCTCTAGTCTCATTCTATTTGCATTTCTAATGCATGTACTTATTATCCTGTTCATTATTGTTTTGCATTGGTTCATTATTGTAGTTTCCATGTCTGTTCTAGCTTCATATTAGTCATAATCATTCTGTTCCGTTTACATTTAGCATCTAGTTCTTATAGTTTTACTTTCTGCATTTTGCATTTTCTTCATAGGATTGTTAGTGACAAACATCCTTTACATTTGGCTTGACTTAGTCTCATATGCATGTCTTAATTGTTCACAAACACTTATTTAGGATTGACACATTTTATACAGCAACTGCATAAGGGGAATTGAAACACCTTACCATCCATTCATTCACATCTCACCATTGCATACATTCATCATCATTCATCACCACAACCAAGAAGAAATCTTGTTTCAGAGGAAAAAGAAAGGAAAGAGAATAATGCCCACGTTTAATCAATTGATTCGTCATGGTAGAGAAGAAAAACGACGCACAGACCATATTCGAGCTTTGGATAAATGTTCACAGAAAACATGAGTATGCCTGCGTGTTTCAACGAGGACACCAAAAAAAACTAATTCCGCTCCACGTAAGATAGCCAAAGTATGGTTGAGCAATCGACATGATATATTTGCTCACATTTCGGGCGAAGGTCATAATTCGCCGGAACATTCAACGGTGTTAATAAGAGGAGGTAGAGTGAAAGATTCGCCAGGTGTAAAATCCCATTGTATTCGAGGAGTAAAGGATTTGATGGGAATTCCGGGTCAAAGAAGAGGCAGATCAAAATATGGTGCAGAAAACCCAAATCGATATGAATGGAAGATGCCTCTGGAACTAATGTCGGTCAGTCGGTGGAACAATCACAACGTTACACCCAAAATTAAACTATATGGAGCCGTTACGAATGACTATAATGGAGTCTACTACACTAGCCAAGAAAGAGTGCATTTGACTCACTTCGCCCGTGGAGGTGGCAGAGGAAGCCTAAGGCATGCCCGGGCTAGTGTAACTGATCTCGCTACTCAATCCATATCGTCAGTTATATGGTTGCTTCATCCAAGAGAGGGTAAGAAGGTTAGAAATCATCAATGAGAGCAGGCTATCGCTTCCTCCTTACCCTCTCATCGACTGCTGGTAGTTGGCTGACTTGGTTGATGGCTTTATGTCATATGTGTGCCAAGTTAGGAAGGTTAGACCGACTAATTGAAAGGCTTTTTCGTTGAGAATAGTTTGAAGTTCCCTTCTTTGTAGCATTGTAAGTTATTTCCTTTTTTAGCTTATGAATTTTTTTTAGGGAAAAGAATGAGAAAAGTTACAGTGGAAGGAGGGAAAGCTCCTTATTTTACCCGTTCTAAAAGAAGCTCGATTAAGCAGGAAGACCTTTGGTCTCCTGTTCTCTAGCTTAGTCAGTTAGTGGTATACATCGGTCGGTTAGCAGATTTGTAGATAGAAAAGGCTAGCCTGTAATGCCCCCGAACCGTCCTATGACCACGAAGGCCGTCGGACAGCCACGGGAAGCCACTCGCGGAATTGCACCGAGGCGATCCAGTCGAGGGACGGAAGCTGCAGACTTCCCGACCAGTCCTCCCTGGCATAATCCCACCCGCAACCGAGGTTACTTAGACTTTGTAACCCTCGCGGCCTGGTGCGTTGTGTTAGCCCGGACAAGGCCGAGTATCATTTGCAACTTGCCATGTTTTCCTGAAAACCGAATATATTACTTTAACAAAATATTACATTGTAAATAAGTTATTAAAGCAATATATAAAGATAGTCGGAAAACTTTACGCTTATTTGTTTAAGAAAATATAGGGTTTTACAAGAAACACAAGAAAACCCTATCCGGTACCCTAACGTTTGCTCCGGCGCTAGACTCACTTAGGCTTCCATGCAAGACCATAACAAAATAAAACATGAGTAATCTAAGATTACTCAGTGAGTCTGGGTACCCCATCATCCTAAACAGGATTCTTCTTTCCCTCAACCCGACTACCCCGCCAACAAGAAAACAAACAAGTTATCAAAGCAACGCAACAAAAGCTTAGCGGAAGCAATTCAAACCACACACCAGCGAGAAAGGTTAGATCCATTCGACTTGACTCGATGATCTAGACTCGCTATTCACATTTCAAGACGACTAAAGAACCACTTTAGACTCTTGACTCATATGCGACTCACCAGGACAATCTAGCATAAATACAAGGGACACTTGAATTACCCTAGACTCCTTCAGCCATCAACCAAACAAAGACCTCTGGAATATATAACAAGGATCACTTGAAATACCCTAGACTCTTTTCACCTAAGGGCCCTTCGAAATTCTGTTCCTTTCCCCCAACACCGCTCCTTGCCGAGACCACAAAGGTCACCAACATGAGCCCACAACTTAGCTACATCGTCATGTAGTGGTCACACTAGTAGCTAGCTAGCCTTGACAGTGTTCCCGCGTGAGTGGTCGTCGGGAACTCACGCGTGACATCCGCAATTGGAACAGAAGATCGACACTTCACTAGACAAGACTCGAGAAACATATTCAAGAGACCTTGCTAAACACTTACCACCACTCAAGCAAGAAAATCGAGCAACACAAGCAAGAAACTTCAAGCAAGAATACCAAATGAATTAATCAACAAGAAGCAAGAAATATATTTTACGTGCATGCAACCAACTTTAAGCGACTTAAGCAAAATGAATGCAACAAGTCTATTTACGCATGCAACCCAACTGATTTAACCGTTTAAATCATTAAGTCCAATTTACGCATGCAAGGCCATTCGATTTAATTCTTTAAATCCTTAGGTTCATTTAAGCATGCAATAACCTCACTCAATATTATGCAATACAATGCAAAGTACTTCACCCGCTTAACCATGCAAACAACCGATTTTAAGCAAGAATTACCACTAGCAAAATCCACTTGGTTTATTCATGCATGCAACCCTTTATCCAAATTTTAAATGATCCGATTATACTTAAAATGCACCCAAGTTCTCCTTTAACCAATTATTGAGTGTGTCCAAGTTATTTAGCATGCAACTAGCTCATTTTCGCATGGTGATTCTAACATGAATCCTACCATCTTTGCATGCACCAAAATCTAAACCAAAACGACATGCATCTACTCTACACGCCTTACCATAGACTCACCTCTTTCACGCGTCGATGATGATTACCCGAACTTCACTGCACCACTCGATCAGACAATCTCCGCGTCGATCAGCTTCCCGCTTCTTTGACCACAACCACCGTCTCGCTCTCGATCTTTCTTCGACTCACTAGTCGTCTTTTCTCGGTCCTTTCTCTCGATCCAATCTCTGGCTTTTCTCGACAATCCCTTCGACACAAACTCCGTCTTTCTCGACGGTTTCTTCGACACAATGTCGATAATCTCTCGTCGATCTCCCCCTTGTTTTCTCTCATCGATCTCTCTATCTTTCGTCTCTTTCTCTCGACTTTGAGAACAAGTGTATTTATAGGCGAAATTCCTCTTCTTCTTTCCTTAGTTCTTTTTGACAAATGGCTCTCTCCCTCCTTGCATGTTGAGCGTGTATTTCACCCCCAATGGTTACTTGCCATTAAGCCACTAATTTCTCTTGTATTAGTGCATGTAAACCCTTCCATTAGTGCATGTCAATTTAACACTTAATTGTGTTTAACTTTGGCCAATAGGATTCCGCCATCTTCTCTTAATCTTCTTGATTAAGTTAATCCTCCACTATCTCCCTTAATCTCCTTGAATTTTTAATTCCTCCCACTAACTCCACCTTGATTAATTTAATCTCCCACTTTCGTCAATTCTCATTTGTCGAAGTTTTGAGAAAATAATAATTTTCCCACAAACAGTCGATCCTTTGTCTAGCACCTACGACGTTCCTTCTGGCAATAATCGTCCCATTCAGACCATTTTCTCGATCGTTCGGATGCTCTGTTCGGCAATACTCGGCAATCTCTCGGGCAATTCGGACAGTACGCCTCGGCGATACGTCTCGGCAACTTCGACTACTTTCTCGGTACTCGGTAACTTCCTCGAGTCCTCGACAATTCTCTCGGATACTCGAAAACTTCCTCGAGTCCTCGACAATTCTCTCGGGTACTTGACAACTTCCTCGAGTCCTCAACAATTCTCTCGGGTACTCGACAACTTCCTCGAGTCCTCGACAATTCTCTCGGGTACTCGACAACTTCCTCGAGTCCTCGACAATTCTCTCGGGTCTTCTCGACAAATTCCCTCGACGAGTTTTCTCGACCTTCTCGACGAATTTCTTTGACTGATTCTCTCGCCACTCTCTCGACGAATTTTTAGGGTCTCGACCGTGCATCCGGTACTGTTGTCTTGGCTTGGTCATCTTCCGATTCACAAATATTTCCTCGGACTTCCTTGGGTCATTCTTCCTTATTTTCCTTCATCTTCTTTCTTAAGTCTTTTCCGGTTCGTTCCCTCGATCTTTTATTTTGAGATTTCTACTCTTGGTGAGGGTCATTACATAGCCAGCCTAAGCCGATCCCGAGGAAATGGGCTAGAGGATTGCTCACGACAAGCATTGGATTTCTTTTTTTTATGATCTCTGACTCCTAAGTCTTCAACGTTCCTTATTCCACCCTTAACAAACAATTTTTGTAGTTTATCAGCCCATCATGCCTCACACTTCTACTTCAGGAGCTTGCCTTGAGGGTAAGAAGATGATCTTAGTCCGAATAACTGCTTCAGGGTGGGAATGAATAGAAGGCCGGTGCTAAACGCCCAATGCTATTTATACGAAAAGACTGATCGAACCGATGAAGTAAGGCTTTTTAACACTACTTTCAAAGGCGTTCCTCTCAGTCGAGAGACTGGCGTTCCTCGAGGAGTACAAGCCAAAAGGTGCCATAGTCGTCGCAAAGGTTCAAGCAAGGAGGAAGTAGGTCTCAAAAGAAAAAGGGGGAGGTTTCAGAATTCCCAAGCGCCTAGTCAGTTGAAGGGTCAGTTCAAGGTTAGCGTCCAATTGTGCGCAATGAATAAATCAATGTATTTGCGGAAAATGGAACGCTGAAGGTCAGGGGTAGCCCATGTTAGCAACTTCTTAACCTGGCTGCACCACCTTCTTTTTAGTGAAAGGTGAGCTACGGTGTCCCAAACCACAAGCAAAGGTTCTAGGAGTAGAGATCTCGTCTCTGCAGGTTCGGAGCTCCTATCTCCGTACCGAGCAAAGCGCAGGTAATAAATCTCTGGGTTCGGTCTTCCGGTGGATTGGAATTTGACTCAGATTTGCTTAATCCCCAAGAAGCTCAATCCTCGGTTAATGACATAGATGCGACCCATTAGTCTTTGCTTAGTCATGTATAAGATCATATCAAAGATCATGGTGGCCAGACTCAAACCGATTCTGCCTTCCCTTGTGTCTCCTACACAGTCTGCATTTGTTTCGGAAAGGCTTATATCTGACAATATTTTAATAGCCCATGAGTTGGTTTACAATCTACGTACTCACCCCTCATTTCATCAGCTACTCTCCCCTCATTTCATTGGTCACTGGCTTAGTTGCGGAGGAACCTAGCTTCTTCAGCGAAGCTGGAGGAACCCCTATGGCTAGCATTGTTCTTGCTTCACTCACTTACATTCCCTTCATTCAAACTTCTTCTAATTCACATTCACTTACCCAACTTCTCTGGCTTAGGGTCAGGGTTACTCACATTCCTAGTTATAAGATTCCTAGTTCTGGGTCTGGGTAAGGGAAGGGTCTAGCTAACATTCCTTTCCAACTAACCACTAATCTCCCTAGTTAATTCCAAATTCCGGGATTCTTTGTTCTTTGATTCCCAGTTATTAGATTCAGAGATGGATAGTTATGGTAGCTCCTCCAGCGATGTAGCTAAGCAGCTCTGCTGTGCTTCCTTTAATATCTTCTTCCTCTTCTGATCTTAGTAGTCAGGAAGGGGTAGCTGAGGAAGCTCTGAGTCTTAGTAGCTCTCCGAGCTGTGTAGCTGATGTCTTCTTCTATGGTTCATTGTCTGTGACAGTCCATGCTCTCTGTCTGCCTGAAACCTACTCCTGCAGTAATCTATCGGAGACCTGGCATACCCCGCATATTGGACTTGTGAGAGAGTTCTGAAGTCCGACTCCTTTACTTGGTTTCCCTTCTCTCTGAAAGCGGCCTATTTCCTACTACTCTTGGCTAGTGTTGACTGGAATCATTTCATTTCATATACCTAGTAATCACATTTCCCTTTTATAGAGCACATCGGAAAATCTCACCTACCGACGAAAGTCATCAACCCTATTTTAGACCTACGGATCACATCTACTTCGAAAAATTCCATTTCGTATAGCGAGAAAAATAAGCAAAAACCTACCAAACGTATAGATGGTACTGCTATAAACATCGGTAGTGGCCTGGTTGGGACCGGCTAGAATACTTCAAATGGAACATCTCTTCGCTACTCTTCCCGACCTTCTCATACGCTGACCAAAAAGAAGGCGTGCAGCGGATGACCTAGACCTATGACGAACAGGGGTCTTCTTTTTAAGGAAGTAGCTGTTTTTCCTGGAGGGAGGGAATAGGAACAGCTCCCGGAGGGAGGGCATTCCCCATGCCAGCTGAAACAAGCAAGCACAGCCACCTTCTCTCTGAGAAGTTACGCCACCTAATGGGTGTCATAGATTCCTGCTTATAGATGAGAGATTTAGTGAGACTCTCTGTCGGGCGGGGAGGGCCGTTTGGAGTATAGCCAAGTGGGAAGGCACCTGTTTTTGTTACCGACATGCAAAGGAATCCTTTTACTCCAGATAACACCCGATCGGATTAAAGGCCGTTTTAAAATAGTCGGTTATGTGATAATTTGATGTGTACCACGAAAACATTTCTAAAGTCCAGACCTTTATCCATTATTTGGAAGTGGTTAGAGAGTGCTATACAAGTTAGATCGGTTTTTGATGTAGAGTCGCCCTAGTATAAATGGTTGTTCACTTCGGAGTGGATGAACCCTGATTTCAGGCCGTATGATTGAACTACGCTAAGCTGAGACTTTCTCTTACATTCTTAGTTTTACCGTAGAGAGCAAGATAAGAAACTTCTTTTTTAATGGAATAGTAATAGCTAGGGGAAAGAAGGCTTTTTAGTAAAGATGTTTTCCAGTTCCAGCTAGTATTAATTTTCAAGCATGAGTATTTTATGCAATTTTCTAGTCTCATACCTGTAATTATTACCAGTAGCTCACATTATTTTCTTTTATTGGGATAGTTTAATTTAATATTTCTTTCATCTAGTGCAGCCAAGCCCCTATCTTTTCGCCAGCGGAGTAAAGAGCAAGTGATTAGGGAGGAGGTTGTGCTTATACTAGCACACTAGCATATTTGCTTGCTCTAGAGATTCTGAGTGAAAACCCAGGGTCTATCACCTTTGCATGAGAAATACGGTAGAGGGTGATGTGTCATTGGGACACTTTGGTATACCGGGAGTGCTGTTGCCACTCATATGGAAGAAATGCATGCCTTGTTGTGGCAAGAACTTCAAGGGGATGCCTAGTGGGGCGAACCATCATCACTATGGAGAGAGAGAGAAAAATTAGACTAACATAGAGATTAGAGCTCAGCTGCTAGCTACTTCTGCGAGGGGATAGCTGCAATAAACCCTAAGTACAGGGAGAAGCCGCCTTTAGCCTACTTGTTCCCTTAATGCAACGTATTCCCGAGTACTCAGTTATCCGTCTTTGTTCAGTTGGACAAAGGGTACCAGAAGAAAGAATGAGAGCTAAACAAGAGTTCTCAAAAAAGAAAGAGTGAAATCTCGTTTCAATAGAAAAGACAGAAAAACCAGGCTTATTGATAGCGTATCAAAATAGGTAGATAAGCATAAGGCGAAGAGAAGTTCGATCTATATAAATATAAAGTTTTTCTAGAAAACAGATTGCTTAGAAAGCTTGCCAGGGGAAAGGATAGTATTCGGTGGATTGGACAAATTCGTTATCCTTACAGGCGACTACCTTCTCAACTAGGTCCAAACCTACTTCTCATCCCAAACAGGAGAGTGGCAAACTAGCGGATTTTAGGTGGGGTCTAGAAAAAACCCTCAAAAGTATCTTACTGCCAATCGAGAGATAGGAAACTTTTCAGGTGGTAATACCAATGAAATAGAAAGGGTAGTAGGATTTCCCACCACTTTTCAGGGATTAATCTTGGGAATGTAGGGGTAAAAAAAGATGGGCATATTGGGTGGGAGGTGTGACCGCTTCCTAGCATAGTGCTTTGACTAGTAATGCAACTCCATGTTCGATCAGAAGCTAAAAGTTCATATCAAAGCAGGAGTGTGCTGAAAAAGCATCAGAGTGTGCTTCAAGCAGAGGAGTAGCTAGTCAACCAAGGACCAATCATCGGATGAGGCATTCCTCGGATTACCTGTACTGCTCCTGTTCATTGGAAGGGTAGGAGTGTGTCTGAAAAGCCAATCATCTCAATTCATTACCTTGATGGATCCATCAATCGAATCCCAGGAGAAATGTCGAGGAGAAATGTCAAAGCAGAAGATCAGCACCTGTTAACAAAAACTAGTTAAACATGGATTATTCTGGTGGTGAGATATAAAATGAACGGATGGATGTTTCAATTCCCCTTATGCAGTTGTAATATAAGAGGTGTCAATCCAATCTGACTGTTTTGCAAGCAATAAGAATGTACATAAATTCCTAAGTAAAGCCAATATGCAAGGATGTTTGTCACTAACAACCTATTGATGAATGTAAAGTGCAGAAAGTAAAAGCTACTAGAACTCGATGCTAAATGTAAATGAAACAGAATGATTATGACAATTATGAAGCTAGAACAGAAATATAAACTATGAAAATGAACTAATGCAAGGCAAATGAAGAACAAAATGCTAAATGAATGCTACTGGAATGCAACTAGAATGAAACAGAAAGTAAGACAAGACAAACACAAAGCATAAACAAGAATTATGGGGATAAACTCGAGCAAGCACTCGATCGAGTGTAGATCGAGTGCAGGGTCGAGCTGGACAAATCCGGAAAACAGAGCAGTGCGAGAAAAACATAGCAATACAAAAGCGAATCAAACAACGATCAAACAGCAGGATTTAAGCTAAGTAATTAATAAACAAGGAAGGACTTGAGGAGGGATTCATGGGCTGGACTAATGATTGAGGTCATCTAACTTGATCAACAAATCTCAAACAACTTGAGCTAATCTCTAGAAATATATATATCTAAGACAAGTTTAATCCACTCTCATGGCAAGAAACAATCAAACCTATGCATCTCTAGACTTGTTCTCACAAAGTAAAGAATCTACACAAGCAGGTATTAAGCAATATGTCTCAAACCAAACAAAACCTCTAATCTCTTAGCAAGCTTAATGGTTAGCTATAGATCTAGCCTTATCTATGCCTCTTAAACAATGGTGTGATGCTAAGATGCTTGAAAGCAAACCCTACCTTCTCAGAGATAGGATCAGCGTTAAGAACATCTAGCCTAGAAGAGATCTACAACAATCAAGCTTGACCAAATCAAACAAATCTCAAACACAGCCCAGCCTAACCGATCCTCAAGATCCTAAGCAACTACTCACAAGAACACATGATGAACATCAAAATCATAAACCCTTAAAAACTCGAAACTTGCATCAAATGAAAGATAAGACAGAGATCTACAATAATGAAAAAGGAATCAAACTAAAATTCTCAATATATTGAATGTTTTGGAACAAACAATTATGAGGAATTCTTTGTTTTCTCCTTTAAAACAAGTACAAGATCTAAAAAAAAGGTGCAAAGGAAATAATTCCCTAAAAGGTAAAAACTAGGTTTATGACTCTCTAAAAAGTTGGACTCTTGGTGGCTGCAAGGTACAAGGCCTTTAAATAGAAAAAATAGTGGAAGCCCTAAAAAAGGTAAAAGACAAAATAGCCAGGCGGCTCGGCCAGCTCGACCCGGTGCTCAGTCAAGTGACCGGTCGAGCTGGCTTCTCTTGTTCTCCTTCCACTCGGTCGAGTCCCTCTCTGCACACGGTCGAGTGTTTGGTCGAGTGGGCGGTCGAGTGGGACTCTGGACCTTGGTTCTTCAGCCTTAAATCTCTTGCTTTTCCTTCATGATTGTTTCACTTCTTCTCAGCATTATTTCCATGCTCCTTAAGCTCCAAAATCACCTATTTATGCATGAAAATATGCAAATGCAATGCAACTATACTCTAATGCATGATTAGTCCTAAAGCTATGCAATAATGGTCAAAATGGATAGCAAAAGATGCAAAAGATGTGAATAAACAACTATGGGAAAACAGGGTAAAATATATGAACATCAACACCCCCAAACTTAGTCTTTGCTTGTCCTCAAGCAAATGAACTAGACATAAGAAGGTAGGTGAGGAATGAAAGTGGGATCTCAGCTCCTAAAGCTTGCCAATAGACCAGCTAGAATCAATGTCCAAGTTACTAGTACTATGATGCAAGGTGAATGAGCTGTATTTAAAAATTTTAGACAAGCCTATCACAACCTTTACTGATTTGAGCCTTTAGATGTCCACATGCATTCAAATCAACCATTTCCTTTAACATTCATTAATCAAGAACATGAATCAATTCTATGCAATGCTTAAACTCATTTGGCTTGGAGATAAAGGTTTTGAGACAATGATGGTCTCTCTTTAGAGTAGGGCTTAACAATAACAAGGTTCTCTCATAAAAATGGATTGAGCTTTAGAAGAATGCTAAAGGTAAGAACACTTAGACCCATACAAGAACAAAACCTTGTCTACCCAAAGGCACCCAAAGTATTCATCCTATCAATCTAAACCCAAATGATCCCAGTGCTACCCTTTTAACTTCTTCTCTTATCTTTCACCCTTTCTCTTTTGGTTTTCAAGTCTTAGGAGAGGTTTCTTATTTGATCTTTCTAGTGGAATGGGGGATTCTTACTTATTTGCTATGGTTCTCTTTTCTTCTTATTCTTAAGACATACAAGCTTTTTTCTTTAACTAAAACCATCTTTAACAATTCTTTACTTCCCATTCTTTCACTAGACTTTGCTTAAACACATTCTCCTCTTAAAGACTCTACCTTTTTTCTTTCTCTTTTTTTCTCTTTTCTTTTCATAACAGCCAAGTCCCAAACCCAACAAGTGAACCACCTAGTCCTATCTAGTTTGAAAATTGCAAACTAGAACTACACAAGGCTTTACTCTTGTCAGTTCAAACCTAACACTTTCTACCAAGCTTAATCCCAAAATTAGGCCTCACACACACAAGAATAAACATGGCTTGAAAGAAGGGTTGGTTAAGGGGTAGGGATACTGGTTTTAATGGTTCAATCAGCTACTTGGATCAACAAGAGTGGTAAAAAGGAGAAAGATGATCCAAATATGTTTATGGTATCCATGAGTTTAAAGCATTGCACACATTGATAATTAAAAGTCAATATTAGGTTCTTATAGATAGGAAATGGCATCAAATCACAACATGCTTCAATTTAGACCAAATGCAAAGCAGGAATTCAAGGCTTGGTTCAATCTTATGCTTCTAACCACTCAACTAGCATCAAAGTACTATTAACTTGGGCATTGATCCTAGTTTGGTGGATCTAGCAAGCTAACAAGGTAAAACTCATCATAGATCCCTAGTGCAAATATTTAACAGCCCTACATGAAACATGCTAAACAAAATACTGATATGCAATGCTAACTACAAGAACACTCTTTTTTTATAAAGATTTTTGCAAAAACATTTCAAATTTTTAGGGTTTTTTTATGCCTTAGATTCTATGCAAATACTATCATGATTATACTAAACATTTGAAATAAGAAAACAAAACACAATGTCAAATACTATCTCAAACCTTCCCCCAAAATTAAATCACACAGTCCTCTATGTGAAAGAAATTTGATTGAGGATTCAAGACTAAAAACTAAACACAAAATGAAATGCAATGATATTTACAAGGGAAGGTGATAGTGGTACCTCAAGGATTGGAGAAGAAACTGTCCACATCTTCTTGCATGCTATCAAAGGTGTAGCAGGGGTCTTGTTGGTGACTTGGAGAAGGTGACCGGGGCAGCTCGACGATGGCAATCGACCCTGACTCGGTCGAGTACGTGTTCGAGTTGGGGGGTCGAGCTGGACTGCGAGTCTCCTTTTCTTCTTCTATTTTGACTCCCTTGCTTCCCTGACCATGAAAACACTAAAACAAATCAAAATACCAAAAATCCTAATCAATATAGACAGAGATACCTTAGGGACTTCCTCCCTAATGAGCTTGTTTAGAGTCACTAAGCTTGACTTTTATAGCTCTCTTTAAGCTTGAGGGGCATCCTTGAGAAGCATTGTGCGCTTCTCCTGTGTCTCTTTCTCTCCCAAATATTTCTTAACTCTCTCACCTTTAACTGTAAACTCACGACCATCTTTGTTGAGAAGTGTGACAGCACCATAGGGTAAAATCTCCTTTTATTTCAAAAGGACCTCCCCATCTACTTTTCAACTTCCCAGGGAATAACTTGAGTTTTGAATTGTAAAGCAAGGCTTGGTCTCCAGCCTGATCTCCTCAAGTTCATGCAAATCAAGGCTTCTCTTAGCTTATGCTGTTTCAAGATCCAAGTTCAAAAATTTAATTTGCCCAGAGAGCCTTGTACTCAACTTCAACTGGTAGGTGGCAAGACTTGCCATACACAAGCTGGAATGGTGTTCTTCCTATTGGTGTTTTGAAGGCTGTTCTATAGGCCCAAAGTGTTTCATCAATTTTACTAAACCAATCCTTTCTTGTTGCTCCCACTATTCTTGACAGAATGGCCTTGATCTGTTTGTTCGAAACTTCAACTTGCCCACTTGTTTGGGGGTGATAGGCTGTAGACACTTTGTGATTAACTTCATACTTCTTTAGATTCCTTCAAAGATCTTGTTGATAAAGTCTGTTCTTCCATCACTTATCACAGCCCTTGGAATTCCATACCTAGGGAAGATTATGGACTTGAAGCGTTTAAGAACTACTTTTTGGTCATTAGTGGGGCTAGAAATGGCTTCTACCCATTTTGAGACATAGTCCACTGCTACTAGTATGTAGACATTCCCATTTGAAGGAGGATTAAAAGGTCCCATGAAATCAATTCGCCACACATCAAATATCTCAACTTCAAGGATTGGATTTTGTAGCATCTCATTCCTCCTTGTGATGTTCCCCATTCTCTGGCAAGCATCACACTTTGTAATGAACTTGTGAGTGTCCTTGAATAAGGTAGGCCACCATAGACCAGCTTGTAAGACTTTCTCGGCTGTCTTGAAAGTTGCAAAATGTCCTCCATAAGTAGAACAATGACAATGTCCCAGTACTCCTTCTACTTTACTTTCTGCTATGCACCTTCTAAACAACCCATCTGACCCCTTTTTGTATAGATAAGGTTCATCCCAATAGTATCCATTTATGTCTTTAAGGAGCTTCTTCTTCTTGTAAGGGTCCATGTCTACTGGGATTTCCTCACACACCTTGTAGTTGATTATATCAGCATACCAAGATAGGTCTTCGCTCTCAAGTGCCATCGACTGCTCCATCTGCTCCTGCTCGATTGGGTCACCAAACTCACTCGGTCGGGTGCCTGTTCGAGTGGATGGTCGATTTGTAGGCTGGGTTGTCCCAACTAGCATCAGTTTCTCCTCGGGCATTGAGTCATCGATTGAAATCTCCTACTCTATCCTCATCCTAGACAAATGATCAGCTACTCCGTTCTCTATCCCTTTTTTACCAACTATTTCCATGTCAAACTCTTGGAGAAGAAAAATCCATCTCAACAATCTTGGTTTTGTGTCCTTTTTTGAGTAGATGTGCCTCAAGGCAGCATGATCAGTGTACACAATCACCTTGGAACCTACTAAGTAACTTCTGATTTTTTCAAAGGCAAATACCACTTCTAGGAGCTCTTTCTCTGTTGTTGAATATCTTCCTTGAGTTTCATCCAAGATTCTACTTGCATAGTGAATCACATGCAGCCTCTTATCTTTTTTCTGTCCTAAAACTGCTCCCACTGCAAAGTCTGAACCATCACACATAATCTCAAATGGAAGATCCCAGTTTGGTGATTGGACTATTGGGACTGAAAGCATACAAGCAATCCTCATCAAAGTTAAACTCAGTCTCATTACAAAGCAACCTTGTCAATGGCCTAGCCATCTTTGAGAAATCCTTGATGATCCTTCTATAGAACGCAGCATGGCCAAGGAAGCTTCTTATGTCCTTGACTGTTTTTGGTGGTTTAAATTGAACCATAACTTCAATTTTTGCCTTGTCAACTTCAATACCCTTCTCTGAAATTTTATGACCAAGGACTATCCCTTTTTCAACCATGAAGTGACACTTTTCCCAATTCAAAACCAGATTTTTCTCCTCACATCTCTTTAAAACCCTGCATAGATTAGCAAGACAAGAAGAGAAAGAGTCTCCATAGACAGAGAAGTCATCCATAAAAACTTCAACTACATCCTCAATAAGATCAGAAAAGATTGACATCATGCACTTTTGAAAGGTAGCTAGAGCATTACATAATCCAAATGGCATCCTCCTATATGCAAAGGTACCATATGGACATGTGAATGTTGTCTTCTCTTAATCATTAGGATGAATAGGGATTTGGAAAAACCCAGAGTATCCATCCAAGAAACAGTAGTGGGTGTGATTAGCTAATCTTTCCAACATTTGATCAACGAAAGGAAGAGGAAAATGATCTTTCCTAGTGGCTGAATTAAGCTTTCTATAGTCAATGCACATTCTATGTCCTGTTATGGTTCTAGTTGGAACTAACTCATCTTGATCATTCTTAACTACAGTAATTCCTCCTTTTTAGGGACACAATGACCTGGTGAAACCCAAGAACTATCAGAAATAGGATAGATTACACCAGCATCAAGCAACTTAAGAATCCCCTTTTTAACTTCTTCTTTTAGGTTGGGGTTTCAACTTTAGAATCAAGACACGCCAACCGATCCGATAAGAATTTGGGGAAACAAGAAATTCTTCTTTCATCAAGAATTAATCAAAAAAATGCTTCCAAGAAATAAAGATTAAAGAAATCAAAGTGGAGTTAATGGAGATTAAAGAAATCAAAGTGGAGTTAGTGGAGATTAATGAAATCAAAGTGGAGTTAGTGGAGATTAAAGAAATCAAAGTGGCCAAGCGTAATGTCGATTCCACATGTGTTAAGGCATGCACTAAGAAGCTTCAAGGCACTACAAGAAATAAGGGTATTAATAGCAATATAATATAGCGTATTTAATGATTCTGCTATAATTGATTTCTGAAAAACTTTTTATAGCATTTCCGAAAAAACAAACGCTATGATAGATAACCGTGAAAATATTTTATAGCGGCGCCTAATTTTTACAATAGCAATTAATAATTAAAACGTAAGGTAACCGGGAAAGTGAAATTTACATTGCCTCCAAAAGAAATTTCTAGGTAATATAACAAAAGAAAAAATGAAAAATAAAAGAAAATTAGAAGAGAAATATATCGATTCGGTTAAATTATTGGTTAAACACTATTGACTATTTTTTCTCTCTTCTTTCTTCTCTCTGAAACTCGATCTGAATTAAACTTGATTGGAAACCCTCACACTCGATCCCAATTTGTTTGTCTCTTCTTTCACTTTCGTTCTCTCTCAATCCATCTTAGCCTCAATTCCTCTCTGTCTCAATCCCTCTCAGTCTTAATCGTCACATGGATCGATCCAAATGAAATTGGTGAGATCAAAACTGACACACAAAGGTAAAATATGTTTGATTGTTTGTTATCTGTAATGGTTTAGTGTTTATTTCATGTTGGGGTTGATCCGTTTATGTTGTATTGCTCTTTTGCAGGAAGATTTCAGTTAAGTTTCAGAAGAAGGTAATTGAAATTGGTAGTGTATTACTTTCAATTTGGGTCTTTGATTGATGTTTCTCTGAGTTGAATCGATTTATTGTGATGCTATTGTGTATTTGTGTAGCTGATAACTATGTTGTGTTGATAATCATGTTGTGTTGCCGAGGGCCCCTGATTTCTATAAGATAAGGTAAGCTCACTTCGTTTTTTTTGGAAACTGAACTGGTTGAAGCATAATATCAGATAGCTTTGCTCCTTATTTTGGTTTCAATGTCACATTCTGAAACATTGTGAAATTATTGAGCTACATATAGTAATTATGTTTTGTAAATGCTGCTCTGCAATTTTCCTCTGGCAATGCTTCATTTGATTATGCTCTTTTTGACAAAACAAGAACCTTGTTTTTTTTTTTAATTTGATCATGCCTTTAGAAAGCTAAACCGGAACTTTTTTCTTTCTTTGCTCGGTGGCTCCTAATTTCTGTAAGCTAAGGTAAGCTCACTTTGATTCTCTAAAAATAGTTGTCTTATTTATCTCTTCACCTTATTCTAGCTTTTGTGTCTATTGTTCTTAACTTCTTATGATTAATCTATTTCAGATAGTTTCAGTGATTGTGTTTGCATTAGAAAACGAATCAGATCTCTAATTGTTAAAAGTTTTACCTAAACCACCGGTGCTCGCCAATTAAGCTTATGTTGTTGTGTTTTGGTTTCAATCTCAGATAGAAAGGCTAATCTAAACGAATCTTTCAGTCTCAGATATGAACAAAAGTAGAAAGTTGGTCAATGGGTATTGATGGTCTCAGGAGGGAAAGATGTTGTACCAAGAAGAAAATGTTGTCCAGGTCTTGACACACACCTGAAACCTGCACGTTTTTGCTTTCCATAGGCAGTCGAAGTTTATGCCTTGCTGATAGGCAGTAAAGGAACTTTGAGCTCTCTAAATAATATTTTGACTGGATGCTTTTTTTGTCATTGGCATTCACTAGCCCGGTTCGCATTTGGTGATCTGTTATAGCATGGATTGAAGCTTCGTTATGGTCTAGGTCTAGAAACAAGGAAAATGCTACATCATTTGCCAACCTTCGTGAGTGTCTCTTAGAGGTTTCAGAATTTTCAGCTTTATGAAACATCATTTGCACAAATCATTACAATTGTATTGACTGTCTTCTTTTCCATTGTGTCTTTCAGTCTTTGTGCAGGTTCAAGGACCAATACTGAGTGGAAGAACTTGTGGCTGTACTTTAGTATTTTAAGCTTTACATTGTGGATTAACTTGACAACTCTCTTCATATATTTTGTTTATTTTAGTATGTTAAGCTATAAAATACTTGATTCTGTGACTACTCCCATCTGATATGTTTCGATAATGTATTTTTTTAATGGTTTTAATTTCATAAGGAATTTTCTCTCTTTAATGTGTCATTGCTAAATAACAAAGAAATAAAACAACAAATTTATGAAGTAAAAACTACATATATAATATTAAAAATACTCTAAACATAATTATAAGTTATAACTACAAATAAAACTTATTTTGTTCATAATTATACTCCTACAGTCATTTGTTAATTAAACATAATCAAATAATAATTTTGTTAATTATACATAATCACGGAATCATATATGTTAATTTATTATTTTTTTGCATTTTTTTTTGTTAATTGATAAATAGTTAAATCCTATAACCTAAACCATAAATCATATACCATAAACCATAAATCTAAACACTTTAGACTTTAATTCTTAAACATTTTTATTATTTATCAATTCACATAATAAAATGCTAAAAAATTATTCTCATACAGATATTCTTAAATATTCATAATAGAAGTGTTCTTACTCTATTAACAATCAATATATAATAATTTTTATGAATTTATGAATATTTAATATAAAATATATAAATTCACACTTGTAAAAACCTTTTTAATGTTTCTCAATAAGTTTTAAATACTTTTACATTTTATTTTGTTAATTGAACCCTAAACCCTAAACCCTAAATCTTATACCCTAAAGGGTTTAGGGTATAGAATTTAGGGTTCAACCTTGAAACATGTTTCATTATTTAGAAATTAACAAAATAAAATGTAAAAATGTTATTGTAATAATAATAACATATAGTAGGAATAAATATAAAATTACATATTATGAGTACTTTACTACATACTAAAAAAAAACTATAAACTAAAATAACCATTTTGCAAATGAAGTTGATGATAAGTGTTATTTGGCCAATAAAAAAAAGGTGATTAGAAAAGAGTTTTAGAACATATATTTTATTTTCATAAATTTAAAATATATTGGAAAGTTAACCTACTAATTAAAATTGAAAGAAAAAATAGCAAAAAAATGCTAAAATCTAAAATGCAAATAAAAATTGTCATTGGCTAACTCATTAAGAGAAGGATCCCACTGGGTTTAATATAGACCGTTGATTGCAGTAAATCCAATGGACACAAACTTTAATCCCTATTTAGTATTTGATTGGCTAAGCAGTTAAAGTAAGGATCACATCATGTGTAATATGAACCGTTGATTAAAATAAATCTAACGGACACTAATCCTTTTATCTTTTCTTTAGTCTTTTCTCTTCTTCTTCAATCGATTATCCAATTGAATCGACTATCAAATTCTTTTCGAGTTAGGAATCACAGCTTGAACCCTACGAGATCTTTGTTTCGGGTACGCGTTTTTCTTTACCGTCGCTTGTCTGCTCTTCTGTAATTTTGGATTCATTTTTTGTTTTTACCAGATTCGGTGAGTCTTGGTTTCGAAATCCGAGATCTGTTTTCAATTTGTATTCATCGGTTGAATAACATCTATAATATGTTTCCTCTTGTTTTTAACGATCTAATGTATTCTTTTACTGGGTTTATCTGTTGCAGAGCTGATCTAATCGCAGGAGGAAGAACAAGAGGTTATTGAGTCGGCTCCTGCTTTCCAACTCGGAGAAGAGAAGAAAGAGTTCTTAGCTTGAGAGATTGTGTGCTAAGAACTTATTGATATCATAAAAGTGGAGCATCGTGGTGAATACTTGAAGAGAGAAGAAAAGGAAGATGATGAAGCGAAGAGAGAGGCCCGTGGTGTTTGCAGAGAAAGAAGTGTACTCTTGGAGATTCTTGCAAATAAAGAATGATTTTTGCAGCTTTGTGATGGGAAGAACACGACACCATGTTTTTTCTTTTCCACAATGTATTTTATTTCCTTTGTAATAGTTTTTTTTTTTCTATCACTGTTTCATACAAATGATAATAAAATTTGTTATTTTTATTTCAGTATTCATATTTTATATATCAATTTACCCTCAAAATGATTAAATAGCTATATATATATATAATTAAATACACAAATACCGTATAATTTCACAAATACTGTATAAATACATAAATGCAGTATAAATACATAAATATTGTATAATACATAATTTACATATATTAATAGCAAATAATAATTGCTATTGTCTATTTAAAGATTGCATACCGAAAAATACTATGTTATCAAATATCTTAATAGCAGTTACAAAAACCGCTATATAAAGTGTCTGACCTATTATAACGGGAGCATACATAACGTTTTCTACACCGCTCTAGTATCATATAATAGCGTTTTTCCGATGCTAAGAAAACCCTTATTTCCTGTAGTGAGGACACAACAAGCGCCTCCCATGCATTGGCCACCTCCACCGCCCAAAGCACTCACACTCCACTATAAATAGAAGCCTTAGGTCCTTAAGAACCAATTTTCGTTTGCCTTCTTCCCTTAGAGAAAAATAAGAGAAGTTAGAAAGAGAAAGTTAGAGAGAGAGAGCAAGAGAGAGTTCTTCCTTAGAGTTTTCTCTTCCGCAAAGTTGTTAGTTGTGTGCCGTTGTAGAAGTTTTTGGCGTCCAGTCCTTGCTAGAAGTCTGATTAGATTTTGTTCTTCTCAGCCAAGCCAGGTGAGTTTCGAAGCATGTGATATGGCACATGATAGGTTGGGTTTTTGGGCGTTTTTCCTTAAGTTCTTATGAGATAGGCTTAAGAGTTTTAGATCCGTTGGGTTTATTATTTTTGCTTAGGATTTTTGTGTTAAATCTAGGCATTTTTGTGGGTGTGTTGAGGTAGATTTGTTTCTTTCTTTCTTGATTGAGTTCTAGGAAGTTAAGTCTCGTTTATTGCTTGTTTGCATGTTGGCGTGAGGTTGTGTCTAGCTCTTAGTTTCTAGATATTTCTCTAGTTACTAAGGTTTGCATGTCACTTGTTTGTGGTTGCATGTTTGTTTGTGTGCATTGCATGTTAGTTTAGTTGTTGCATGTTTCCTTGTGTGCACTGCATGTTAGTGGTAGGTGCTTGCATGTGGCTTGTGTGCCTTGCATGTTGCTATTGTAGCATGTTGCTTGTGTGCATTGAATGTTGTTGTTTGTAGCTTGCATGTAGCTTGTGTGCTTTGCAGGTTTGTTCGGTTGTGTATAGAGGTTGTGCAGGAGAAGACTTCCCCAAGGCCGTAATCGGTGCGGATTACGAAGACTCGGAGAGACGGGGTTGCTGCCTAGGGCCGAGTACTACACGATGGTGTAGTCGAGTGCGCATGTGATGTTCTATGCTCGCGTGCCTTTGTGGCTGTGAGTATAGGTGTTCATGGGTATTGGAGAAGTGATGAAGTGGTGGAGTGAAGGAGTAAAGGGCCCTTGGACTTGAAGACGAAGAAGAGTTGTTAGCTTCCGCATGTGTATACTTTGATAGTATACTTGTTGCATGACTAACTTGCATATTATCTTACTTGTTTTTCTTGCATTTAGCTTGCATGTTTCATTTGAGTGCTGCATGTAATTGTTGTTAGTTAGCTTGCATGTTGTGTTTTTCTTGCTGGGGTTGGGTTTGGGTTTGGTTTCTTGTTAAGTTTCCGAACTCACTGAGTGTTTAGCACACAAGACTCCACATTTTGTGTTGCAGGTAACCTTAGTGGAGAAAAGCCTTAGAGGGGAGCACAGGACGTTAGGCCAGCCGGTATAGAGTTGTGTTGCCTTTGCAAGATGTTCTTTTTGTTGTAAAATTAAATTATCATGTTTTGGTTCTAGGCCTGGTACCAAAAACGTTGTTAATGTTTTATGAACGTATTTTTGTTAAGTAATTAAAGCAATGAAAGTTGTTTTATTGAAGTTGTGTGGTTCAAATGGTACTAGCCTTGTCCAAGCCAACACAACGCACCAGGCCGCGAGGGTTGCAAAGCCTAAGTAGTCTCGATCGCGGGCGGAATTGTGCTAGGGAGGGGACTGGTCGGGAAGTCTGCAGCTTCCGTCCCTCGGCTGGAACACCCCGGTGCAGTTCCTATAGTGGCGTCTCGTGGCTGTCTGTTGGCCTGCGTGGTCATAGGATGGTTCGAGGGCATTACAACGGTGGTATCAAAGCATGGTTATGATGCTCGCGGAATACACGTTTTCAAATGTTTTATCGAGTAAATGAGTCACAAAGGCAATTTTAGGAAACCGGTACGTCCTTGTGCATTTTAGGTAATTGGGATTTGGACTTACCCTTGGATGCATGTGCAGATGTCAGACCGAGGAAGTGAAGATGGATGGTCGTGGGGTGATTCAAGAGCTGATGGAGAAGAGTGGCGAGACTCTCCAGAGGGTGAACAATATGATGTTAAAGATGAGTGGCAAGAACCGTTGGGGGATGAACAATTTGATGATGAGGGAGAATGGCAAGAATAGTTAGAAGATGATCAAAACAATGTCGAAGAAGAGTGGCAAGAGCCGTTAAAGGGTGATCCATATGATGTCGACGGAGAGACAAGATCAAGGGTGAATGACGATCAGATGACAGAGAGGTCGAGTTCCGAAAGAAGTGGGTCGCAAGGATCAATATCCGAAGCGAGAACAAGATTCATGATGGAAACATTTTTCGGTGGACAGCGAGCAAGTTTCCGTCAAACACCTAGTGTACAACCTGCATATCACGAACCATATGAGCCAAGGAGTGTGCCGCCAAGGCAAACGAATGTCCCTGAAGAGCCGAGACAAAGGAGTGTACCAGTGGAACCGAGACAAAGGAGTGTACCAGTGGAACCAAAACAAAGGAGTGTACTAGTGGAACCAAGACAAGGGAGTGTACCAGTGGAACCAAGACAAAGGAGTGCACCGGAGGAGCCAAGACAAATGAACGCGCGAAGGGCCAAAAGGTCAAGAGATCCTTTGCTAGCTGCATTCCAAGAGATGATAGCGCTTATGCGACAACAAGCGTCACGCCCAAGGGTATCAGAGGCTCCGAGGTTTCTGAAGATTGTGAGGATTATGAAAAGTTTGGGAACTGAGTATTTTAGAGGAGGATCGAACACGTTTGAAGCAGATAATTGGTTGCGAAGCATGGAGAAGAATTTTGAAGCAAACCGATGTCAAGAAGACTATAAGAAAGATGTTGCAGTGTACTACTTGAAGAATGATGCTAGAGATTGGTGGACCAGTGTGATGTGACACTACGGCCATAGGGATCCAACATGGGAAGAGTTTCGAAAGGAGTTCGAAGGAAAGTATTTTCCACCGGAGGCCAGAGACAGATTGGAGAATGAGTTTATAAATTTTGAACAAGGCGAGAAGAGCGTTTGAGAACTAGAGTCAATCTTTACTCGACTGCGAAAGTACTGTGTACCAAGGACGAGACGATGAAGCAAGTATGGCACGCCACTTTTTACGTGCGCTACGACCAGAAATCCAGAGTAGGCTCATGTCTGTCACTTACCAACGAGTTGATAAGTTGGCTGAGAGAGCTGTGAACGTGGAGTAGCACATAGAAATGGAGAAGGAAGCCATGCGAAAAGACCAAGAGAAGGGCAAGGCGAAGATGATGCCAAGTTGTGGTGCAACTCAAAAGAGGAGTCAATCCGACCAAGAAGGGCATAATCCAAAACTAGGGAAAAGAGGAAAGGTGTGTTTCTCAAGTGGAGAGTCAGGCCATTATTTTCGAGAGTGCTCAAAGGCAGGAACGAGTGATCGCCCAGTGCCATCTCACATCATATGTTACAATTGTGGCAAGGGTGGCCATTACAAGGCAGCTTGTATGATGATCAATGCCATAGAAGCGGAACCAGAAGAAGAATATCCCCCACTGACCAGTCCCGAGGAGGAGCGACTTTGGAAGCGGCAAGGGAGAGAGGATCGTGCGTATCCTTCCCCTTAGGTAGTTAACCATTAAACCTTCATGACTGTGTGGTCGCCGGGAAGGTAAGTATGGGTGCTAACTCCCTCTTTGTGTGTTTGTGTGTGTGTCTGCTTGTGTGTTTGTGTACTTGTTTGTTTTTGTGTTTGCGTGTTTGTAGTCTAGGCTTGTGGAAGCATTTTGTGGTGCTAGTCCAAGCCCTAGTTGTTGTGTGCATGAAGCCTTCTAGCTAAGTGTTGTTAGAGAACCCTTAGTGATAGGCCGTGTAGGGAAACCTTAGTGTTCTAGGTCGAACCCTTTTCCTAGCCTGTTAGTGGAAGTGCTGAGTTTGGTCGAGCAAGTTGGGTTGGTGGCTGGAACCAAGTTTGTGTTCGAGAGAGTTGGCCAAGATCAAGCGCATGAAGGAGAAGAAGAGAATTAAGGCAAGACGGATTAGAAGGAGGACCAGAGGAGTTCATGGGTATTCGGGGACGAATTCCTATAAGGGGGGGGGAGAATGTAATGACCCTCACCAAGGGGTAAAATTTCAAAATAAAAACTCAAGACCAAAGGACCAAGAAAGGAAGCCAGCAAGGAGATCAGAAGAATTGCTGAAGAAAAGTCCGAGAAAATTTGAACGGATCAAGAAATGGCCGAGTAGTCCATGACGTACCGCCCGAGACAGCCAAGACGTATCGTCTGAGTTGTCCAAAGAACCGAGAGTTGTCCGAAGAAGTCCGAGTGTTGCCGAGAGATGACCAACGATCAATCGAGACAAGCCAACCGATCCGATAAGAATTTGGGGAAACAAGAAATTCTTGTTTCAACAAGAATTAATCACAAAAATGCTTCCAAGAAATAAAGATTAAAGAAATCAAAGAGGAGTTAATGGAGATTAAAGAAATCAAAGTGGAGTTAGTGGAGATTAAAAAAATCAAAGTGGAGTCACTGGAGATTAAAGAAATCAAAGTGGAGTTAGTGGAGATTAAAGAAATCAAAGTGGACTTAGTGGAGATTAAAGAAATCAAAGTGGAGTTAGTGGAGATTAAAGAAATCAAAGTGGTCAAGCGTAATGTCGATTCCACATGTGTTAAGGCATGCACTAAGAAGCTTCAAGGACACAACAAGCGCCTCTCATGCATTGGCCACCTCTACCGCCCAAAGCACTCTCAATCCACTATAAATAGAAGCCTTAGGTCCTTAAGAACCCATTATCGTTTGCCTTCTTCCCTTAGAAAAAAATTAGAGAAGTTAGAACGAGAAAGTTAGAGAGAGAGAGCGAGAGAGAGTTCTTCCTTAGAGTTTTCTCTTCCGCAAAGTTGTTAGCTGTGTGCCGTTGTAGAAGCTTTTGGCGTCCAGTCCTTGCTAGAAGTCTGATTAGATTTTGTTTTTCTCAGCCAAGCCAGGTGAGTTTCGAAGCATGTGATATGGCACATGATAGGTTGGGTTTTTGGGCGTTTTTCCTTAAGTTCTTCTGAGATAGGCTTAAGAGTTTTAGATCCGTTGGGTTTATTGTTTTTGCTTAGGATTTTTGTGTTAAATCTAGGCATTTTCGTGGGTGTGTTGGGGTAGATTCGTTTCTTTCTTTCTAGATTGAGTTCTAGGAAGTTAAGTCTCATTTATTGCTTATTTGCATATTGGCGTGAGGTTGTGTCTAGCTCTTAGTTTCTAGATATTTCTCTAGTAACTAAGGTTTGCATGTCACTTGTTTGTGGTTGCATGTTTGTTTGTGTGCATTGCATGTTAGTGTAGTTGTTGCTTGTTTGCTTGTGTGCATTGCATGTTAGTGGTAGTTGCTTGCATGTGGCTTGTGTGCCTTGCATATTGTTATTGTTGCATGTTGCTTGTGTGCATTGCATGTTGTTTGTAGCTTGCATGTAGCTTGTGTGCTTTGCAGGTTTGTTCGATTGTGTATAGAGGTTGTGCAGGAGAAGACTTCCCCAAGGCCGTAATCGGTGCGGATTACAAAGACTCGGAGAGACGGGGTTGCTGCCTAGGGTCAAATACTAGACGATGGTGTAGTCGAGTGCACATGTTGAGAGGGACTCGCATGTGATGTTCTATGCTCGCGTGCCTTTGTGGCTGTGAGTATAGGTGTTCACGGGTATGGGGGAAGTGATGAATTGGTGGAGTGAAGAAATGAAGGGCCCTTGGACTTGAAGACGAAGAAGAGTTGTTAGCTTCCGCATGCGTATACTTTGATAGTATACGTGTTGCATGACTAACTTGCATATTATCTTGCTAGTTTTTCTTGGATTTACCTTGCATGTTGCATTTGAGTGCTGCATATAGTTGTTCTTAGTTAGCTTGCATGTTGTGTGTTGCTTGCTGGGGTTGGGGTTGGGTTTGGTTTCTTGTTAGGTTTCCGAACTATCTGAGTGTTTAGCACTCAAGACTCCATATTTTGTGTTGCAAGTAACCTTACTGGGGAAAAGCTTTAGAGGGGAGCACAGGACGTTAGGCCAGCCGGTGTAGAGCTGCGTTGCCTTTGCAAGATGTTATTTTTGTTGTAAAATTGAATTATCATGTTTTGGCTCTAGGCCTGGTACCAAAAACGTTGTTAATGTTTTATGAACGTATTTGTGTTAAGTAATTAAAGCATGAAAGTTGTTTTATTGAAGTTGTGTGGTTCTAATGGTACTAGCCTTGTCCGGGCCAACACAACGCACCAGGCCGTGAGGGTTGCAAAGCATAAGTAGTCTCGGTCGCGGGTGGAATTTTGCTAGGGAGGACCGGTCGGAAAGTCTGCAGCTTCCGTCCCTCAGCTGGAACACCCTGGCGCAGTTCCCATAGTGGCGTCTCTTGTCTTTCTGTTGGCCTGCGTTGTCATAGGACGGTTCGGGGACGTTACAAATATGGCTTGCTTAAAAATTGGACATTGGAATTGCATGCATGTTTGAACTTGGTAAATTTTATCGCATGTAACTTGCTTAAAATCGGCTGCATGCATGACTAAATGGGTGGAATTTTACTTGCAATTTTATTGCATAAAATCGGTTGAGGTAGGCTTGCATGCGTAAATGGACTTAAAGGATTTAATTGGTTAAATCGGATAAAATTGGATGCATGCATGTAGAACATCTTTAAGTCGCATGAATTTTCATTTTTGTTGCTTGTTGATTGTTGCATGAATTCTTGCTTGACTTTCTTGCTTTTTTTGCTTGATCTTCTTGCTTGAATTTATTGTGTTGTAGTGCTTATTTTAGTGAAGTCTCTCGAATTTGTTTCTTGAGTCCTAGCTAGAATAGAGTAGTTGATATTCTGTTCCACATGCTGTTATTTGTCTCGCGAGAGTTCTCGACGACCACTCGCACAGGAAAAAGTCACGTCTAGCTAGCTACTAGAGTGATCACTACATGACGATGTAGCTATGTGGGGGCTCATGCTGATTACCTTTGTGGTTTCAGTATGAGAAATGTTGCGGAACAGACAGATTATAGAGGGCCCTTAGGTAAAGAGTCTAGAGTATTCAAGTAACCCTTGTTTTATTCTAGTTGTCTCTGCGAGTCGTGTAAAGGTTTAGGAGTTTAAAGTGTTCAAGTAATCCTTGTCGTCTTTAATCGTCTTTGTCTGTTGAGTAGCGAGTCTAGGTTGTCCGAATCAAGTCTCGTTGATCTAACCTTTTTCGCTTCCGCTATTGTTTATGTTGCGTAGCTTTGATTGCCTTGCTTGTTGGGGTAGTTGGGGCGGGGAAAGTGGAAGCATGTTTAGGAAGGGGGTACCCAGGCTCATTGAGTAATCTTAGATTAATCATGATATTATTTGTCTTCTAGGAAGCCTAGGACAAGTCTAGAGCTGGAGCAAACATTAGGGTACCGGATAGAATTTTCTGTGTTTTTTGTAAAATCCTATGTTTTCCTAAGATGGTTTCTATGTAATTATCAGACTATCTATGTATATTACTTTGATGACTTATTTTTAATGTAATAATTTATTAAAGTAGCGTTCCGGTGCCGTCTGCGGTCCTGTCCGGCCGTCCGGCAGTTCGCGGGCGTTGCACTCCTAGTCTATACTATATCAATCTATAGCTTCAACACTCTCCTAGTGCAGCAACCTTCTCTCTTTCTCCTTTACTTGCCTCCTAGTCTTGAGCAGCAATCATCTTTGCTTATGCGGACGAAAGTCTTTCCACAGCACTCCGACAGAAGTCTCATATAATGACTCTGTTTACTCAAGAGCCTTCTTTCTCGATTAAATGCCTGCCCACTCCACTGCGTCCTTTGAAGCTGCTTTCTTCCTGACAATTGGGTAACGATAAAGGTGCCCTTGACTCCAATTCCATTTCCGGGGGACTGAGACCTCTGTGCTGTGCTGCTTTCTTTCCGCTCGTCTGAGCTACTGAATGATCCAAAAAGAAAGTAACCAAAGAATAGACGAGAGGTCCGAAGTAGCAACGAGACTCATACCTCCGTCAAACCGGAGTCGAGGAGAAACCTTCGCACTGAACTCTGATGTAGCTCCGAATGAAGCGTCTTATCTTTATCTGTGGGACTACCATATCTCCATCCGTCTGACGTTTGGTCTTACTCGAGGGGAGCAGAACTCGACTAAAAGCAGAACTCGACTAAAAGCAGAACTCTACTAAAAGCAGAACTCCACTAAAAGGAGAGGTATAAATGACTCAACGGAGAGGATAGCAGATGGGGGAGTCTGGCGTCTAGTTCGGCCTGGGATTCCTTGCCTGTGCCCGCTGGTTCGGATTCCTTTCCGTCTATATTGCAGTTGTAGGAAGGTTGGAGTCGTAGGAGGGCTAATACTGGGATTCCGAAATGATAGACTTGGAAATGGTAGCCGCATTCGCACCTAAATGGGAATGACATGAAAAGTCTCTTAGCATTGTACGAATGAATTGGATCCGCACTTCGAACTCTTCCGATTCCTTAGAAAGAAGCAGCAAGAGAAGAGTTTCCTCCCTCTTCGGATAAGTGGCAATGGTCTTCTTCCCCCTCCCGCTTCCTCGGATCAGTGGCAATGGTCTGTTTTCTTTCCTAGCGAAGCAAAGCACACTCTTGCTCCCTCTTCTTTTGTCTGGATGGCAATGGGTATTCTTTGATCCTTACCTATGCGATAGTATCCGTACCCGTTATATGCGATAGGCTCCGCGCGCCCCAACAACCACCTTTTGCGTGCCATTCGGAAGAGAACTAGGCTCAGGTGAGAGAGTCAGCTTAGGTTGTGAAAGAGAACTAGAACTAGGGTTGGGTAAAGAAGGGGTTCGGAAGAGAGAGAACTAGAAATGGGGCTGGGTATAGAAGGGTAAAGAAATGGCTGGAAGGTTAGCTGCTTCATCCCAGAATCCCCGAAGGAGAATGAAAGCTGCGACAAAGGAGAATGAACGCTACGACGCTAGGGCAAAGACAGAGTGCTTGCCTTTGTTAACAGACAAATCAAAGAATTAGATAGAGAAGAAGCAGACTCGACAACCACAGCCTACCCCGAGTTGAGTCAAGTAGCCACAGCTTCCCAATGTATGCTACCTGGCTTGATCAGCAGGTGCAAATGGTGGTATAGCAAATCGAGATGCTTTAGTCGTGGAAGGGGAGATCCCATTTCCGATGCCTGCGTAGGAGACCTTAGGGGAAACGGGACATGGCATGGCCGAGGAATCCTTTCTCCATTGAGGAGTGGTTTCTTCATTACAGTGTCTCCGATCGGATCTTCTATCTATGTTCGCCCTGAAGTGGCTTCTTCGCAAGATCCGTTTCTGATCTGTCTTCGATCTGTTCATTCTTTATCCGCATCGGCGTGGAGATGGTATAGGAGGTGGTGGCAAGGTCACTTTGCGCCAGGGTAGTGACCAAGTTTCTTTGACTTTCCATATCCCTCTGATATATTGGACCCGTAAGCCATTCCCCAACAGCCAAGTCGAAAGGCATAGACTAGAGCGCTAGCCCTAAGGTAGACGACCCGCAAGCTCCTCCTCTAACCCCTAGTCATTCTCAAAGAAAGGAACAGCCCCGTCTCGTCTATGATTGAGCCTTTCTCCCCTTAGAGAATTTAGTGATGAGGGAAGAGATGGTTGAAGGTCTCTGTTGCGTCTATACCGCTCTCCTCTTATTGGTGTATGCGCATGAGAAATAAGGAATCCTGTGAGCTCCATTAAGGAATCCTGTGTCGAGTACGCTCGGTATCATCGTCAGCTCGGTCAATTGGTATCTCGTCTCCGATATCTCCTTCTCCTCCCTTTTTGATTCGTTGACTCTGGGCTCTCACTCTCAGGGGAGGGAATCGTTTATCCCACTCGTCTCCGTTATCTCTCCGTCTGAACATCTCTAATTGACGGAAGGGAAGGCCCACTCCCATCTATCGTGTGTACCGAGAGGTCTGGGAAGTCCTATCTATGGTGTATACCTGTGTAAGTGTTCAAGCCTTGCTTTACAATGCCGTGCTATTAAGTCGGCAAGACGGGATAGTTCTTTCGTTTCTGAGATCCCGATCCTATCGATTGACCTTTTCCTTACCCGCTGACTACTTCCTCCCTTACCCGCTTACAGCTTTGCTTCCTCGAGGAATTCCTCAACTCGGATTTCATCATTCACCCGTATCTCCGCTGTAGTGGGGAACTCGACTCCTTGGCTTTTGACATCTCGGAATAAGAGATTTCTCCCACGAATTAGTTCCTCACGCATATCGATAGTATCGTACGTACGTAGGAGTACACTCAGCAGCCCACACAACCGCCATGGCTGCTTCATTCCTTGAACAGCACAGAGGGATCCTTAGACAGCACAGTGGATGGAGACTCGGAGGAGGTACTATAGCTGATGGAGTATCGGTAACTGAACTCTGAAATGAGGCTTAGGTGCCAGAACGGAACTCTAAAGTGAAAGCCCAGTCTTTCGATTCCATACTCTCGGACTGCTTTGGAGTTTCCTCTGGATGCTCTGAGCTGGAATTGTTCAACATCGGTGCCGAGTTCGTCCGGTGTGCTGCAAGCTCCTTTATCCAACTCCCCCCAATCGCTGCGATGTCATCAATTCGTACCTTACTAATCACGCAAGCTCTTTATCGAAAGAAGTTATCATCGGTAACGACACAGGTCTTCTTGGTTCAACACCTCTCTATCCTCCAATCGATGGAACGGATAACTATTTGCTCACGGAACTCTGTAAACAATCTCAACATCCGACCCACTATTGTTCCTCCACGCATCTGACCCACTACTGTTCCTTCACGAGTAGGTTTGAATCGCACCTTCAGTTTGTCCTACTTTCACTGTGTAATCCTCAACCAAGTGACCGCACAATCCGACATACAAGCCAAAGCTAGGAATTCCATGATTTCCCAACCAGAAAGCCAAAGCTAGCTGTAATCGTCTCTGGAGTTTGGTTAACTGAGAAAGACCTCTCTACTCTGAAGATCCATACCTCTGGTTCTGACCATCGTACAGCGGTAAATCGACCTGTCTTCCATCCAGCTGTGAATCCGGCGAATCCTACTTCTGCAGGAAAGAGTAGCTGTCTCAATTGAGGAATTCGTCCTGTCTCGGCGATATCCCTTTCTTTCTAGGGTGTATGGTTCCTAGACCTGTACACATGTAATTATAAGGCCAACTCTTGCAAATCTCAGGTTTACACTGCTAGATTCAATTCATACTGAAATGCATTACCCTATCTATCTAAAAAAAGAGGGCCCTGGGGAGCATGCCACCCTCAACCCACTCACTCCCATTCTCCTCAGTCTCCCAGTATTGGAGACCTACTTACTACATCTCGACCGGGGGCCTCTCCAGTCTTTGCCTAACAACTGAGCTTTCTATAGCAGG
Source organism: Camelina hispida (assembly GCA_023657505.1). Taxonomy (NCBI): domain Eukaryota; kingdom Viridiplantae; phylum Streptophyta; class Magnoliopsida; order Brassicales; family Brassicaceae; genus Camelina; species Camelina hispida. Next base: position 14,469,927 of record CP094632.1, on the reverse strand, counting down.
ATTCAATCTAGCCACAGGTTCCCCTTCGGCTACCTTGTTACGACATCACCCTAGTCGAAGATCCCACCATGGTATGTCCCCATTTTAATCGATGTAATGCCAGGCATTGACCTGACGGTTCCCCAAGCCTCAGAGCTCATCAATGAAAGAGTTCCATCTTTCATAGAGAGCTGGGCTGAAGGTGCGCCTGAGAACGGTGAAATGCCGGAGACGATCATCCACACTGTGCTCCTAGTCGTCAGAGAGCCGACTGGAGAGCAAGCTTCACATCTTCTGGATCCTCGAGAGTTATCCCACGTTGATGCAGGAGGACGTGGGCTTTTCGTATCATGGCGGCCTCCTCATTTCCGCAGGCGTTCGTGATGCGGGCGTGCTGTTGTGCAGAGATGAAGTTGTGTTGTTGTGCCCTTGCCTCCTGTTCCCAAGGGTGCTCCCCCAAAATCAGTTGATTGACCAACGAGCTACGCCCGAAACTGGTCGAAACTTCCAGCATATCCGAGGTATACGCTAACCACTCAGAAGAGGCAGCCGCCTGACCATTACTATATGAGAAGTACTCCTCTATGCCCGAGGAGGCCATCATGTAGAAGTCCATGCTTATTCTAGCCGCCTCTTTTACAAGTACTAACAGCGAGGGCCAGACCGCCAGAGCAACCTCCCCCCCAAAAAAGCAAATTCATGGCGCGATAGCCCAAAGCCTGGGGTAACCGTTAAAGTAAGGTTGAACAAAAATTTCCCAAGCTCGGGATTAATACGGGAAGTCTCGCCAAAAACATGATTATTAGAGTTGAGGGCAAGAACCATAGTAGAATATTTTTAAATCACAGAAATGCCATGTGAAGTGCACCTATCATAATCGGAACAAACCAATTACCAAACCCACCTATCATCGCCGGCATAACCATAAAAAAAAAGATCATTAATAAAGCTTGAGCTGTTATGGAACAATATAAATTTGATGTTCCCACCAAGAATTTTATCGTCGGTTCGTGCTAATTACATACGAATTAGTAGTGAGATGCATTTCCCCATCACTCGAACAATGGCATCGAAAATAAAATAGAGAGTTCCTATATCCTTGTCATTTGTGGAGAATAGCCATCGAACTAGATTTTTCATAAATTTGAGATTCTTTCGTTTATTACCTTATCAGAGAGGGGTAGGGTATTTAGTAACTCGAGCATTTATTGTTTTTACTATCGTCCGAGGAACGCTTCAAATAGAAGTGGTTGTGGATTCGAACCACTGACACAAAAAGGATTTACAGTCCTTTGCTCTAACCAGCTGAGCTACCTGTGAACCACTTTGTTCTCAACTTATCCAATGAATCTCTTTCTCTTATTCAAATTCCACTTTGTTTAGTTTAGTGATAGTTAGAGGTTAGAGAGCTAGATCACTCCTCTAAGCAGCCTTCTGATTATATACGTATTTTTCTCAAAATCGATAAGCAAGGGTAGGGTTCCTGGATCGGTCTCGACCAGAAGACCGAGAGGTACTTTTGTCACGAGCTGGCTTAACCCATTCCCTTACCACCAAGCCTGGATAAGCAACTGAAAAGTAAAGTAGAATCCCTGGCTCTTTAGACTTCCACCAAGAATGCAACTAACAACTGTTGGACAATGCCAATAGAAAGAATTCATCCAGCTATATTGAAAAAGCTACTTCAATTTCCCTTGTGGTGCAACTCACCAGACTGAAAGGTGGAAGAGGAAAAGGTAGGTATGTATGATGGCACGCTGTGCGCCTAAGCTAAGTGGGCAGATAGGCTACCGATGAGTTGTTCTGCTTTGAATCTGATATCTTGTGTTTTTATTGAGTTTTAAGCCTTTTTTTTGCATAGTTTTGGTGCATAATCTTGTCATTCTAGGTTGTTCTAGGAGAATTTGCATCTAGTGTGTTATCTCTCAGGTTCTTGGAGTAATCTCAACATATTTGGAGCATTTGGGCTTGTTTTGATGCAAAGAAGCAAAGAGAAGTGGAGTTGGAGAAGTGACAAGAGATCAAGGAGCACACACGGCCAAGACCATCGGCCAAACGGTGACCGAATGAACCAAGCGGCCACCACCCAGCGAGGTGTATGAACCTATTCATTTACTTTACATTGTTTAAGCCTATTCATTTACTTTACATTGTTACTTTGGTGTTTTGAATTCTCTTTTGCAAGGTGTATGAACTTGAGAAGTCAAGGCGAAGCCAATTTATTTGAGCATGTTGAAGACATTCACCGTTCTGAAAGAGAGAACTGTCGGTTAGCAAGACAAGCTATGGACAACAGTCCTCTTCCTGCTGCTGGTCATAATGGAAATGACCAGCCCAATGATGATAGAGCTCCAAATCATGTTCCAAGACAAGCCCCTGTCATTGGAGCCTGATGCCACTATATTTTACCATATTTAAGGCCTTGTTTAGTTAATGTTTTGCATCATATAGAAGTGATTCCTTAGGTTTTATAGCCACTTAGGTCCAAATATGCACTTAGGATGTTTAGAACCATGCCTTGCATACATTTGTGCATTTGGAGTATTATTAGGTGTTATGGAGCTCGAAAAGGGTAAGGAAAGACATTGTAACGCCCCCAAACGGTTCTATGACCACGAAGGCCATCGGACAGCCACGAGACACCACTTGTGGAACTGCACCGAGGTGATCCGGTCGAGGGACGGAAGCTGCAGACTTCCCGACTGGTCCTCCTTGGCACAACTCCACCCGCAACTGAGACTACTTAGGCTTTGCAACCCTTGTAGCCTGGTGCTTTGTGTTAGCCCGGACAAGGCCGAGTAACATTTGCAGCTTGCAATGTTTTCCTAAAAACCGTATATATTATTTTAATAAAATATTTCATTGAAAATAAATCATTAAAACAATACACAAAGATAGTCGGGTTACTTTTACATAACCGTTCATGAAAATATAGGGTTTTACAAAGGACACAGGAAAAACCCTATCCGGTACCCTAATGTTTTCTCCAGCTCTAGACTCACTTAGGCTTCCCTGCAAGACCAAAATAATATCATGAGTAATCTATGATTACTCAGTGAGCATGGGTACCCCTATCACCTATACGTGATTCTACTTTCCCCAACCCAACTACCCCGGCAAGCAAGAAAACAAGCAACGCAAACGGTTAGCAAGTAATCAAAGCAACACAGCAAAAACAATAGAGGAAGCAATTTCAACAACAAACAAGCGAGAGAGGTTAGATCACTACGACTCAACTCGAACGATCTAGACTTGCTACTCACAGAGAAAGACGACTAAAGAAACTTTAGACTCTTATCTCTACACGACTCGCAAGGACGACTAGAATAAACAAGGGACACTTGAAATACCCTAGACTCCTTCACTTATCCCTCATGCAAAGACATCTAGAATAAAACAAGGATTACTTGAAATACCCTAGACTCTTCACCTAAGGGCCCTTGATAATCTGTTCCGTTCCACAACCTTTCCCCATGCCGAGACCACAAAGGTCACCAGCATAAGTCCACAAATATACTACATCGTCATGTAGTGGTCACGCTAGTAGCTAGCTAGCCGTGACTTTGTCCCGCGCGAGTGGTCATCGAGAACTCTCGCGAGACATCCGCATTTGGAACAGAAGACTCAAGAAACAAATTCAAGAGACTCACTAAAATACCAACAACAACTCAAGTAAGAAAATCAAGCAAAGACAAGCAAGAAACTTCGAGCAAGAGTACAAACAATAATCAATAAGCACAAGAATCACAATTCAAGCAACCTATGATTATTCTATATGCATGCAACCGATTCTATTCAACTTAAGCAACAATTGCGATAAGTTATTTTGGCATGCAACCATTTTAATTTCTCCGTTTAATTCCCTTTTTAGTCCAATTCCTCATACTAGTTCATTCGATTTACCCCTTTAAATCCTTTAAATTTGTTTATGCATTCACGCTAACCTCACATGAATTTAAGCAATAAACTTTCAAATGCATGCAACCGATTTGAAGTAAGATTTTTCACTCACAAAATCCTCTAGGTCCGATCATGCATGCAACCCTTTAACCAAATTATCGAGTGAGTCCAAGTTATTGATCATGCAACTTAGTTTATTTTCGCATGGTGGTTCTAACATGAATCCTACCATATTTGCATGCATCAAACTTAAACCGCAACTACATGTATCTACCCTACATGCATTACCGCAGACTCACCTTTCACGCGTCGATGATTACCGGTCTTCACCGCACCACTCGATCAGACAATACACTTCTTCTTCACGTCGACAACTTCCCGCTTCTTCGATTGCTCTCGTCCGCAACTTCGTTCTCGGTTTTCTTTGATCACAAGTGCGTCTCGCTCTCGATCTTTTCCCGAAAAAATTGTCTTTTCTCGATCTCTTTCTCGAAACTACCACCATTTCCACCCAATGATTTCTCCCCGTCTTTCCCTCGATGAAAAACCGCGTCTCGTCTCTTGATTTTCCCCTGATCGCAAACCGCTTTTCTTCTTGATCGCTTCAATCACAACACCGTCTTCTCTCGACTCTCTTTGACGCAAGCGTCGATGATCTCTCTCTTGATCTCTCTCTTGATCTCTATCGAAAATCTCTCTCGGCTTTGAGAGAAAACAAGACTTTAGTGTTTTAGGTGTTTGAGAGAAAATGAGAAAAAGTGAGGAATGAAGTCCCAAGCCCTCTGTTTATAAGCTCGAACTCCTCCTCTTCCTCCTTAGTGCGCCTTGACAAGTGTCTCCCTCCTTGCATGCATGTGGAGCGTGATTAACACTCTCCAATCGCTAATCGCCATTAAGCCCATTAACTCAATTTCATTAGTGCATGATTGCATGCAATCTGATTGGTCCATTTTATGAAAAAATTGATTTTTATTTTTCTTGGTAAACTCATCTCTTGTCCGACGTTTCTCTGCCAAACCCGTCTCTCGTCCGATGTTTCTCGTTAAAACCCGTCTCTCGGTCTCGCTCGGACGCTCCTCTCGGCATTTCTCGGACAGTTCCCTCGGTCTCTCGGACACTGTCGGTCTCTCGGTATTTTTCGGACAATTTTTCTCGGCCTCTCGGACAATTTTCTCGACCATCTCCGAACTTCTCGATTTTCCTCGGTCATCTTGATCTTTTCTCGGACATTACCTGAACATCTCTCAGATGTCTCAGAATTCTTCCTCGGTACTTACCCGTCCCTTCCGCGGATACCGTTTGCGCATAAACTGCTAATTTTTGATCGGTCTTAAGGCCTCGATCGAAACTCCGGTCACCCTAGTCTTGTCTCGGCCATTTATCGACTCACGAATATTTTCTCGGACTTCCTCTGGTCGTTCTTCTTCGTTTTACATCTTCTTTCTTTTTAAGTCTTTCCCGTGTCATTACTATCAACCTCCAATATCCTTCAGCCAATTCAATAGGATCTCAAGGGATCACTAAAGCTCCTCCTATCACTCTATTCCCTAAGGTTAACAACTAGGGCCAAGGTATGGTCCTAACTTTCCATAGTATATATCATTTGAGTCTTGTTTTCTTTATTTTGTTAGTCTTTCTCTTGGACCTTTCTCACACACGGACTTTGTGAATTAAGTTTTGGGGAGGCACTAATCATCTAACATTGTGTTTTGTTTTGATTTTCGTCTTTTGTATGATGCATTGTTAATAGCTATGTTTTGAGAAAAATCAAAAAATTTTTGAAAATTTTCAAAAAGCAAAAAAAAATGCATGTATCTTTGCATATTCATTCTTGTGCTGAGGATTGGTCTAGAAGCATTTAATATGCATTTGCATTTGCATTTGGGACAATAATGAAGCTACCTTGTTAGAAGTAGAAACTTAGGATTGAACCCACAGCCCTCATTTATAGTTCATTGTTTAATCTTTGGGAAAAAATGAAGAGTCTAAGCTTAAAGCATTGTGTCATTTGAAAGCATTTTCTTCTAGTGTAAAGCTTGCATGATCATTGCTGCATCTCTATATTATTTGGACTTTAATTTGATCTTTAAATTATCTAGCATATGGACTATGAATGCTAGCTCATGGAACTTTCATTTGGGTTAACAATCTTTATTTGCCACTCTATTTTTTTAACCCAATCTCTTGCCATACCTTTGAATCCCAAACTTTTCTTTCAAGCCTTGTGTTGATTTGTTGAGTGAGGCCTCTTTGTTGATAATGCTATATGTTGTGAAATCTTGAGAGTATTGAGAATGGCAATGAACGGGCTCTTGTTATAACTAGGTTTAGAATCTTTAGAACTAGCTAATAGGATTGGTTTTCAAAGGAATAGGTGGTTAGAATTTCGATTTGGGGTAAAGGTTTGGAAACAAGAGAGATTAAGGGGAGAAAAAGAAATACTTACTTGGTAAAAAGAAAAGAAAAGATTTATCTCTAAGGTTAAGTTTGGTTAAAAGCTCTAAGTCTCTTAAGAAGAAAAAGAGAAAGAAAAGTCTAGCTGATGTCTCCTAGAAAAGTTTCATAAAAAAAAAAGAGAATGCTAAAGCATAGTTTAATAAGATTGGGAGTTCATCAAAAGAAGATCAGTGAAGTAAAAAGAAAGAGAGCTTGTGTTTAAAGAGAAGCCTTAGAGATATTCAAAAGTTTAAGACCATAAGTAAAGAAAAGGGGTTTAAGTTGAATCAAGTTGAGTTTTTGGGTTAGAAAGAAAGAAAAGATAAGCTTTGTATGCCCAAATTATTCTCAGTCTTAGATAGATTTCACAACTGTTTAGCATTCCTTTTTGTTTGAGAGTAAACCACCCAAAAACACAATTTCCAACCACTTTATAAAAAGTGAACTTGAGTGGTGCATTGTGGAAAGCATAGAAAAATACTTGTAAGGACTTTGATTGATTTAGAACCATTGAATTACATTCAAGGAGTGTGGTTTGAATCCTTTGTTGATGCTTTTTGGTTCTGAATCCCTCTTTCAAACCTCTCTCTCTCTCACTTTTTGTTTGGTTCTTGCTTGAGGACTAGCAAGAGGTAAGTTTGGGGGAGTTGATATCTTGTGTTTTTGTTGAGTTTTAAGCCTTATTTTTGCATAGTTTTGTTGCATAATCTTGTTATTTTAGGTTGTTCTAGGAGCATTTGCATCTAGTGTGTTATCTCTCAGGTTCTTGGAGTAATCTCAACACATTTGGAGCATTTGGGCTTGTTTTGATGCAAAGAAGCAAAGAGGAGTGGAGTTGGAGAAGTGACAAGAGATCAGGGAGAACACACGGCCAAGACCATTGGACACACGGTGACCGATTGAAGCAAGCGACCACCACCCAGCGGCCAAACACCAGCTGATGGGACATGATACGCACATGACCGGAGCTACCAGTGGACAGGAGCAGCGGCCAAACCATCGCTGAGTGAACCAAGCGGCCACATCCAATTGGTCAAGAGATGGCCGATGGAGTTCAAATAGAGGAAAAGCAGGGAGCACATGTGGCCACCAAACGGCCAAGCCATGGCCGTTGGAGCCAACAACACACTTGTTTTAATTATTAACCGGGTTTGACCCAATTTGTTTTGGGTTGACCCAGGTTCTCTTCTACTTTTCTATAAATACTCTAACCCTATTAAGGGGAGACTTATCTCTTATCTCATCTTTTGTTTAGCTGCCACTTAGGGGTCTTAAGCTTGTTTACTCTTGATTTATTGAAGGATTGAGTACTTCTAAGTTTTTAATTGCAATTTCTTCTTCTAATCTCTTAATCTATGATATCTTATTATGTTTTCACAAAGATCAAACTCTTTCCTTTGTGTGATCATGACCATGAGTGAGTATATCCTTAGAACTTTGGGCTAGGTAGATTAGGGAGATAGATGATTGATCTTTGATGTCTAAGGCTTTATTTATGTGTTTCCTATCTTGATTAGTGTAATAATGCTAGATAGCCTTGATCAAGCTTGAATCTATACATTAGGATTTCCATGCCCATAAGGTGTTTGACGAAATTCCTGAACCAAACTATTCAAGAGCTTTGCATTCCTAGCCAATGGAAATTGATGATTAGGGTGATTAGTGGTATTTAGACTTGTTCTTAATGCATGCTTGGCTTGTGATTGCCTTTGGAAACTGTTGATTATCACTTGACTAGCATAGGATCTCTATCATGGAAATGGATTTATTTGCATAAGTGTTCTTACCCATAGGATTGTTCTTGATTGTTGCTTAGATATATAGGATTGATTAGCTATCTCCCAAGTCAATTACCTTGCCCAAGGTTTACTTGTTTAATCTTGATTTAAAGCTTGTTGCTAGTTGTGTTTTGTTTCTTTGAGTTTACTTTGTTTGAATTGTCTTGTTTTCTTTATTTGAATCAGATTGTTAGTTAACATTGTGACAAAAGAACCTATTCCTGTTTTAAGAATATATTAAGCATCGTTGTGTATTCTTAGTGAGTTGATTAATATAAATTGTGGATTGATAATTTAATTGATAGAAAAGTACTGCATCAGAATCTACTAATGCCATAGGATGTCTTTCAAGAGAACCTTTGTGGAGACGGAGATGGAACTCCTGATGATGCGCACCCGAAGCTTTGGCTTAGTTATGCTCTCCTTGCTTTATAGCTCAGGGGATACCTAAGGTCAATTGAAAGCCGCCCAACAGATTAACCTGACTTCGAGGAAAAGCTCCGGGTGCTTACCTTATTCATTGTATGGCTCTTTTCCGGCGCGAGCTAGCCTGTCTATAGTTTACCCAGGTATCCACTAGTGATAAAGGAAAGACTTGAGACTACTATTGCGCTAACGGCTGGGCGAGTGAGGTCCCGAGTGAAGTCCATAGATAACCATATACAATCTAGAGCTTTACCCTAAAAAAGAGAATAACAATTGATAGAGCGGCAAAGGAGGCTACCCTCCGCGGCGGGAATACCTGACTAAGCGAATAGGGTGAAGAGGCAAGTTTGAAATGCGAACATTTCATTTCATGTGAAAAGGTTAGCTAGCTCGACTTCCTGTCCAAGTCTGCCTTTGAAGCCTAGTTCCCATTTCCTTCGTGTATAAGTGAAATCGGTCTTAGTTGGATGAATAATCTAGTTCTTACTACGGTTAAGCAATGCTCTTCGCTGTGGGAAGAACTTGAGAATCACTTTCCTTTGCTGGTGCTTTAGGTTCACTTCAGTAGTTCGTAAGCCTTCAGTTCTTGCTCTTCCACTGGTTACCAGCTTATGACCTGCGGGTAACCTAAGGTTCTACCCTTTGGAATTGCTCCCTTTTTTTGCCAGCTCTTTGGAAGTGCCTTTTCCTTTACTTTATTTCCTTTAGAAAGATTATCCTTGTCTTTGTTTATGCGGAACAAATTACTAGAATTCGTCCCGATTAGTTGACACTTTTCACAAATTTGACGAACATATAATTGAGCTCGAGCGACTACGTACCTTTTAGTCGAGCATATTCTAACCTCAAGTGGCTGAACTCAAGGGACAAGGAAATGGAACCTCTAGAATAAGCGATAGGGCGGATAGACCTACAACCTCATAACCTACTTATAAGATTTAGAAAGCGTAGAAGACTCAAAAGACTCGAAGGCTAAAAAGGATTCATACCTTCCGTGATAACCCGATTATCATGTTAGCGCGACTAGTGATTCCGCACCTCCTTCGTTGTTACATCCAATAAAGTATGCTCTGGTCTTTATTGATTTGGAAGGCCCCTGTGAACATCTTTTTCCCTTTCACACACTTTTCATCCTCACAGCGACTTCTCCTGTAGATGCCCAAAATAAAGCTTTCGCTCAAGGGATATCGCTTCATTTACTGCGTTAGGGTGGTGCCAAGCCCTTCATCTCTGGCTAAGGCTCAGTCAGATAGGCTCAATATCGGGCTTATCCGGCGAAGTCTCAAACTCTGTTGTGCCAGGGATATCAGGCTTGAGTTGGGACAGGTGCTTATTTCGATACCGCTTCTGTTGTTTTTGTGATGCTAGTGATCACATTTACAGTTAGAAGTAGGCCATGATTGATTAGCTAGAGTAGAGCTAGGTTGGTGCTGCTTTGCTTGGCAATCCTTGATCTAATTGAATCAGAATCCGCAAGATAAGCAGCCGAACGAGCAGAGCAGTAGAAGGACAGGTCATCTAGAATCCTATTCTTCCGATGCTTTGATCGGTTCCTTCTGATATGGAAGAGTTGACTACCCAGCACATCTTTGTTTGCTCGACTCGGTAAGTACAGCCGCTTCCTTTATTCTTTTCTTTGAACCATTTCCCTCAAGGGACTACTCTGTTGGCCCAGTTGAATGACCCCGACCCGAACGTCCCAGCGTCCACGGTCACGGCTCCCATTCGGCCTTATCCCAGGCCGAATATCCAATGATTCGGGTACTTAGCTTTGGCTCGCGGCCTTGCTTTGTAAACCCTTATACGCAGCGGAATATAACTTTACCCTCAAGCCATTCCTTGGTGCTTAGCCATACAACCAACCAACCCCACAGGCTTTGCACAGATTAGGGATGGGGACTTATAGTCCCTTCGGTTCACAGTGATCGGTTGCGCTATCGGCTTCCCGTATCACTCATGTCTGAAGCTTGGTATGGACGTACCGGTCAACTCGTCGGTCTTGGTATTAGTGCCAAGTCCGATCGAACGATCTGACACGATAATCGAATCGCCGATTGTCCTTCGACAAGGCAGATACTTCCGACATTGACGCGGATTCGACTAGCGTTTGGATTACCGATCGACCCTCGAATGATTCGCCCATTGACGCGGATCGCCGATGACCTTTCGATCAGTCTAATTCCATGATCGAACCGTCGATCATCCAGCGATCAGTTCGACTCCATGGTCGAATTGCCTCTTATCCTTCGAGCAGTTCGGCCTGATTTCCGAACCATCGCTCGTCTCATTGTACCGTTGATAGAGAGGTAGCGTGCGCATCAGTTTGGATGAGTATCTCGCCGAGCTGCACCCCCTTTTCTCCTAAGGTATAGATGGACGATGGAAAGGATGATGGTGTCCCTGGAATGAAGGCAACGCCCTCTATTTATAGGGTTCTGGCAGAAGTCTAGTTCCCAAAAGGTACTTGTTCGACAAGACCCTTCGATCGCTACCGTTCGATCGCTACCGTTCGGCCGTGCCTGTTCGGCCACGACCAATCATCTGTGTCAGTTCGGTCATGCCTGTTCGGGCATACCTGTTCGGTCATGACCGATCGACTGTGTTGGTTAGGGTCATGCCAGTCCGGTCATTGTAATGACCCTCACCGAGGGTAAAAATCCCAAAATAAAAATTCAAGGAAATGACTCGGGAAAGACTAAAAAGAAAGGGGAGGTAAAACAAAGAAGAACGACCAGAAGAAGTCTGAGAAAATATTAGGGAGTCGAGGAATGGCCAAGCCAAGACTTTAGTGACCGGAGGTGAGATTAAGGCCTTAAGACCGATCAAAAATTAACGGTCTATGCGCAAACGACATCCGCAGAAGAGTCGGGTAAGTACCGTGGAAGAATACCGAGACGTCCAAGGGATGTTCGGGTAATGTCCGAGAAGAGATCAAGATGACCGAAGAAAACCGAGAAGTCTGGAGATGGTCGAGAAAATTGACCGAGAAACCGAGGAAAGTTGTCCAAGAGACCGACAATATTCGTGAGACCAAGAAAAGTTGTCCGAGGATTACCGAGAGACGGGTTTTGTCGAGAGACGTCGACTGAGAGATGGGTTTTGTCAAGAGACGTCGACCAAGAGACGGGTTTTGTTGAGAAACGTCGACCGAGAGACGAGAAATGTCGAGAAATGTTGGACGAGAGATGAGTTGGGCCGAAGAAAATAAAATTTTATTTTCTCAAAAATCTGACCAATCAGATTTCGTGCATACCCATGCACTAATAAAATAAATTGCATGCACTAATAGAGTGGCGTTAGTGGGATTAATGGTGATTAATGATTGGTGGGTGTTAATCACGCCTAACATGCAAGGCATGAGGAAGCCACTTGTCCAAACGCACTAAGGAATGAAGAGGAGTGATCGACTCTATAAATAGAGGACTTGAGGATTCATTTTCTCACTTTGCTCAAATCCTAAAATTTTCTTAAGTCCTTAAACTCTCTCTTTTCCACTTAAAATCGAGAGAGTTATTGAGAGAGATCGAGAGAGATCGAGAAAGAGAGAGAGATTGTCGACATTTACGTCAAGAGGAGGTCGAGAAGAGAAGGAGTTTGTGTCGAGATATCCTTGTCGAAGAAGACGGAGACCTTGTCAAGAAATCTTCGATGAAGAACCGGTGTGAGAATCGAGTAAATCACTGAGAAGAACCGGTGATAGTGATCGAAGAAGGCCGAGAGCTATACACGATTTTTGGTCGAGAACGAGCCGAGAAACGAAGTTGGTTGCGAAACGAAGCGGTCGAAGAAGCGGGGAGCTATCGACGCGAGGACTGTCTGATTGAGTGGTGCGGTGAAATCCGGTAGTCATCGACGCGTGAAAGAGGTGAGTCTGCGGTAATGCATGTAGGATAAATGCATGGAGAATTGGTTTAAATTGGACGCATGCATGATATGGTAGGATTCATCTTAGTGAAATGTTTAAATGCACATCTAACATGAATCACCATGCGAATAATTTTGGATACATTTTAAGTAAATATGGAAATGCTTAAGATTTGGATGTAGTTGCATGCATGATCGAACCTAGTATTTACTTGAATTTATTCTTTTTAAAAACCGGTTTCATGCATGATTAAATGATTAAGTATTTTGCAATGTATTGCATAATTTTAATCGAGGTTAAAACATGCTTAAACAAACGTTTGGGATTTAGATGATTAAATCGAATAGGTTGCATGTAAAATTGGACTTAGGGATTTAATTGGTTAAATCAAACGGTTGCATGCATATTAGAACTTGTTGCATTAACTTGCTTAAGTTGCTTATATTGTTTGCATGCATGTAGAATAATCTTAAGTTGCTTGATTTATGTTCTTGCTTCTTGTTGATTATTTCATGGTGTATTCTTGCTTGATTTCAAGCTGGGTCGCTTGATTAATCGTTGCATGAAATATTGTTTTGTGTTTTATTTTAGCTAGCCTCTTGAATTTGTTTCTCGAGTTCTGGCTAGGTTTGTGTGTCGATCTTCTGTTCCAAGAGCGGATGTCTCGCTAGAGTTCTCAACGACCACTCGCGCGAGACAATGTTACGGCTGGCTAGCTACCAGCGTAACCGCTACATGACGATGTAGCTCTTTGTGGGCTCATGCCGGTGAACTTTGTGGTCTCGGCATGGGAAGTGTTGGAACGGAACAGATTATCGAAGGGCCCTAGGTGTAAAGAGTCTAGAGTATTCAAGTGTCCCTTGCTTATGTCTAGTCGTCTTTGCATGTTGTGTGTTGTCTAAGAGTCTAGGGTATTTCAAGAGTCCCTTGTCCTATTCTAGTCGTCTTAGCGAGTCGCGTAAGAGGTAAGAGTCTAAGGTGTCCAAGTAATTCCTTTTTCCTTTAGGTCGTCTTTATAGAGTAGCAAGTCTAGATCATTCGATTTGAGTCGTAGTGATCTAACCTCTCTTGCGTGTTTGTTGTTGTTGTTGATTGCTTCCGCTAATGCTTTTGTTGCGTTGCTTTGATAACGCGCTAGTTTGTTTTACTTGCTTGTTTTCTTTGCTTGCTGGGGTAGTCGAGTTGGGGAAGTAGAATCCTGTTTAGGATAAAAAGGGGTACCCAGGCTCACTGAGTAATCTTAGATTACTCATGATATTATTTTTGGTCTTGCAGGGAAGCCTAAGTGAGTCTAGTGCTGGAGCAAACTTTATGGTGCCAGATAGGGTTTTCTTGTGTCTTTGTAAAACCCTATATTTTTATGAATGGTTATGTATAAATTTTCCGACTATCTTTATATATTGCTTTAATGATGTATTTTCGATAAATTATCTTGTTAAAGTAATATATTTGGTTTTCAGGAAAACATGGCAAGTTGCAAATGATACTCGGCCTTGTCCGGGCTAACACAACGCACCAGGCCACAAGGGTTGCAAAGCCTAAGTAACCTCGGTTGCGGGTGGAGTTGTGCCAGGGAGGACCGGTCGGGAAGTCTGCAGCTTTCGTCCCATTAAAAGAGAAAAGGGTGAAAGAGAAAAGAAGAAGTTAAAGGGTAGAATTAGGATCATTTGGGGTTAGAATAATAGGATAAACACTTTGGGTGCCTTTGGGTAGACAAGGTTTTGTTCTTGTATGTGTCTAAGTGATCTTACCTTTAGAATTCTTCTAAAGCTCAATCCATTTTTTATGAGAGAACCATGATATTGATAAGCCCTACTCTTAAAAAGAGACCAACATTGTCTCAAAACCTTTACCTCCAAGCGAAATGAGTTTAAGCATTGCATAGAATTGATTCATGTTCTTGATTAATGAATGTTAAAGGAAATGGTTGATTTGAATGCATGTGGATATTTAAGGCTCAAATCAGTAAAGGTTGTGATATGCTTGTCTAAAATCTTTATGTACAGCTCATTCAACTTGCATCATACTACTAGTAACTTGGACATTGATTCTAGATGGTCTATTTGCAATCTTTAGAAGCTGAGATCCCACTTTCAAACCTCACCTACCTTCTTATTTCTTGTTTATTTGCTTGAGGGCAAGCAAAAACTAAGTTTGGGGGTGTTGATGTTCATATATTTTACCTTGTTTTCCCTATATGTATCACATCTTTTGCATCTTTTGCTATCCATTTTAACAATTATTGCATAGCTTTAGGACTAATCTTGCATTAGAGTATAGTTGCATTGCATTTGCATCTTTTCATGCATAAACAGGTGATTTTGGAGCTTAAGGAGCATGGAAGCAATGCTGAGGAGAAGTGAAGCAAACATGAAGGGAAAGCAAGAGAGTTAAGGCTGAAGAACCAAGGTCCGGAGTCCCACTCGACCACCCACTCGACCAGACACTCGACCGTGTGCAGAGAGGGACTCGACCAAGTGGAAGCTGCACGAGAGAAGCCAACTCGACCGACCACTCGACCGAGCACCGGGTCGAGTTGGCCGAGCCGCCTAGCTATTTTGTCTTTTAGCATGTTTAGGGCTTCCACTACTTTTTCTATATAAGGGCTTGTACCCTGCAGCCGCCAAGAGTCCAGCTTTTTAGAATAGTCAAAAACCAAGTTTTTACCCTTTTGGGAATTATTCCTTTTGCACTTTTATTTCTCTTAGATCTTGTACTCTTTTAAGAGAAAAAAACACAAAAATTCTTCAATATTGTTGGTTTCATAACTTTCAGAATATTGAGAATTTGAGTTTGATTCTTTCTCTAATAGTGTAGATCTTTGGTTTGTCTTTCATTTGATGCAAGTTTCAGTATTTTCTGGGTTTATGACTTTGATGTTCATCATTTGTTCTTGTGAGTAGTAGCTTAGGATCTTGAGGATGGGTTAGGATGAGCTGTGTTTGAGGTTTGTTTGCTTTGGTCAAGCTTGATTGTGGTAGAATCTCTTCTAGGCTAGATGTTCTTAATGCTAATCCTGAACTGAGAGGTTAGGGTTTGATTTCAAGCATCTTATCATCACACCAATGTTTAAGGAGCATAGATAAGGCTAGATCTAGAGCTTACCATTAGGCTTGCTAAGAGATTAGAGGTCTTGTTTGGTATGAGACATATTGCTTAATGCTTGCTTGTGTAGATTATTTTCTTTGTGAGAACAAGTCTAGAGATGCATAGGTTTGATTGTTTCTTGCCATGAGAGTGGATTAAACTTGTCTTAGAAATATATGTCTAGAGATTAGCTAAAAATTTTCTTGAGATTTGTTGACCAAGTTAAGTAACTTCATTCATTAGTCCAGCCCATGAATCCCTCCTCAAGACCTGCCTTGTTTATTGATTTCCAAGTCTTAATCCTGATGTTTGATTGTTGTTTGATTCGCTTGTGTATTGCTCTGTTTTTCTTGCATTGCTCTGTTTCCCGGATTTGACTAGCTCGACCCTGCACTCGATCTACACTCGATCGATTGCTTGCTCGAGTTCATCCCCAAAACTTTCGTTTATGCTTTGTAGTTGTCTTTTCTTATCTCTTATTTCATTCTAGTTGCATTTTAGTTGCATTTACTTAGTATCCTGTTGCATTTCTGTTGCATCTATTTAGTATCCTGTTGCATTTCTGTCTTGTCTTCCATTAGTTCATTACCATAGTTTCTATTTCTATTCTAGCTTCATATTAGTCATAATCATTCTGTTCTATTTACATTTAGCATCTAGTTCTAGTAGTTTTACTTTCAGCTCTTTATATTTCATCATAGGATTGTTAGTGACAAACATCCTTTGCATTTGGCTTGACTTAGACCCATATGTGCACATCTTGATTGCTTGTAAACTCTCAGATTGGATTGACACCTCTTATACTACAACTGCATAAGGGGAATTGAAACACCCTGCCATCCATTCATTTCATATCTCACCATACATTCATCCACCATCCATATTATAAATATATGTGTTTCAACTAGAAAGATGTTATTTTCTGCTATTCTATCTATTTGTGCATTAAGTTCGAAGAAAATCTCAATCTATAGTGAAGAAATGATAGTAGCTCTTTGTTTTATAGGCTTTATCATATTAAGTCGTAAGAATTTAGGTACGACTTTCAAAGTGACTCTTGACAGGAAAATCCAGGCTATTCAGGAAGAATCGCAACAATTCCCCAATCCTAACGAAGTAGTTCCTCTGGAATCCAATGAACAACAACGATTACTTAGGATCAGCTTGCGAATTTGTGGCACCGTAGTAGAATCATTACCAATGGCACGCTGCGCGCCTAAGTGCGAAAAGACAGTGCAAGCTTTGTTATGCCGAAACCTAAATGTTAAGTCAGCAACACTTACAAATGCCACTTCTTCCCGTCGCATCCGTTTTCAGGACGATTTAGTCACAAAGTTTTACACCTTAGTGGGGGATCAATTTGCCTACTCTTGTATCTCGAAAGCAGAAAGAGTAGAATTCATTCGAGAGAGCTTGGTGGTCTTAAGAATGGTTCGGGGGGGGGGTTTCTCTTAAGAATAAAGAAGAGGAATTGAATCTAATTGATGTTCATGCTCTCAGAAGAGCGGATCCAATACCAAGACTACTTCTTTCTCAGGAAGTGCAGCAAGTACTTGAGGAATTTTTGGATATCATGCCCCACGAATTAGTTGCCAAGTGCGCCCTAGTAGGGCAGTCTACCACAAGATCGAGTTGGAGCCTGGAGCCAAACCCCCAACTATTTAGACTGGGGCTCTGGGTTAAGCGGATGGCCCGCCAACTAGCATCTATTAGTTAAGGGGATTGGTTGAACTCAGGAATAAATTTCAGGAACTCATGGAGGCCTATTTTGATTCCAGCCTCCAAGGCAGTTTTTCCCTATATTGATTGCTGCTGGGAAAAGGTTGGGGAGCCCCTTTCCAGAAAAAGCGGGAGCCTTGTGCATTGATTATCGGGCGCTCAACAAGGTAACCTAACTATCAAAAACAAGTATCCACTTTTATTGCAGACTTCTTCGCCCGCGCGAGATACTTCTCGAAGTTGGATCTACGGCCGGGCGGGATACTACCAGGTGCGTATCGCGGAAGGAGAGGAGCCAAAGACGACCTGTGTGACAAGCAAGCAACCTTACTAATAAAGGGGCCCTTTATGGCTCGTTAGCGCCCCTCTACCCCTATTATATTAGTTAGCCCTCCTTCCTTTACTCTTGGTACCTAGACACTTTGAATCAAGGCTACGCCCCGGGTCCCTTAGTTCAAGCTCCATCCCACATCCATTTGCCCAAACGACGAATAAGCTGCGAAAGAATGAGCTCCTGTCCCAATTGAAGAAAGAATATGCTGCTAGTCTTTTAGCCACAGACGCTCTTGAGTCAATCTCAGCTGTGGTCCTATCAGCTCAACCAGTTGCCGGTCTTGTTTGCGTAGTAAATGGTTTTGGCGGAATACCGGTGTTTGAGAGTAAGCTGCTATTCAAAAATCTGGTCTGTCTGTAAGCAATTACCTTTCCTGGCTTGCTTTAGTCGGTGACTCTACGCCCTCTGCCCTCTGCTTCGACTTAAAATGTGATCTATACGCTCTTCGATATTTTTAAGGAGATCTTTTGGTCGTATCGTAGAAAAAGAAAGATCAAGGCGGAGTGAGATGTCCCTGTCCTGTAACTATCAATCACTTGAATAATCGAAGAGAGATGGGATCCTAGGGCAGATGAAACAGATGACTGTTTCATGATCTAGGTGCCGTTGATTGATTCTACTTATTTTCCTTCTTTCTCGAGATGTTGTTGGTCGAAGAGAGAGAAAATTCATCTTATATAAGGATAAGTTCGTTCTGTTGCACTTCTTCATGTCTTGGTTCACTGTCCATCTGAAGATAGAAAGTGAGGGGCGCACGGAAGGAGGTAGCTTCTTTTTCGGTCTTGTTTTTCAACAAGCGGAATAACCCAATTTGTATCTCGGCAATGAATCCCCTATTGAATTGAGATCTTTAGTACAGAAATCATTTTCCATTCTTTTTGTCCTTGGCCGCATTAGCAAAACATTCTTATCTGACTTTGGATCCAGACCTTCGAACCCTGGAACGATGGAAGCTATCGAAAAACTAACTTCACTCCATCTTCCCACCCATTCTGTCGATCAAGTGGTTATAATGACCCAACCCTGGAATGAATTAGATGCATAAAGTTGTAGAGATGTTTGACTGAGATGGATGTGTGATGTTCATATATTTTACATTGTTTTCCCTTAGTATATTCACATCTTTTGCATAATTTTCCATTTAGTTTGGCCATTATTGCATAGCTTTAGGACAGTTTATTCATTAGAGTAGAGTGCATTGCATTTGCATAGTTTCTTGCATAAATATGTGATTTTGAAGCCTAAGGAGCATGGAAGGAATGTTGAAGAAGATTGAAACTGTCAAGAGAAGTAAACAAGGGAGTTAGAGCTGAAGAATCAAGGCCCGGAAGTCCACTCGACCGCCTACTCGACCAGACACTCGACCGTGTGCGGAGAAATAATGGGAGCTTCTGTGAAGCATGGGAGAGATTCAAAGGATTCCAGACTCAATGCCCGCACCATGGCTTTAGTAATGAGTCCCTGCTAAGCACCTGTGTATAGAGGAGTCCTCCCAAAGATTAGGATGCTTCTTGACACAGCCTCCAATGACATCTTTCTGAATAAGAATGTGGAAGTAGGCTGAGAGTTGGTTGAGAACCTCGCCCAATTAGATGGCAACTACAATGAGGACTATGACATAACAATAAGGTTTGCCTCCAGTGATCAAGAAAAGAGGTACAAGAAGGAATTAAAATCTGTCAATGAGTAGTTGGACAAGCTTCTCCTTAGCCAACAAAAGGCCATTCACTTCATTGGTGAAGATGACTCTCAAGCTCAAGAAGGGGAGAGAGAGTATGCTGAGCTCTGTTATATTCAAAACCAATGAGGCTTCAAGGGCTACAACCAAGGAGGAGGTTTCAAGAACAACAACCTCTCCTATAGAAGGAACAATGTAGCCAATCCCCAAGATCAAGTATATCCACCTCAACAGCCATAGAAGCAAAACAACTATGCCCCCAAGCAGCAACATCAAGGTTTCCTGCCTCCATTGTGTCCCCCTCCAGGGTTTCAGACCTCACAAGGCCAAGAACCAGTTTTGAGAGAAATGATGCAACAAATGTTTCTTGGGCAAGCCAATGGGCAGATTGAGGATGCAAAGAAATTTGCTGAACTGGACCAGAAGCTGACTTCTCCGTACAATGATCTCAACATGAAGTTTGAAACTCTTAACTCTAGAGTGAAATATATGGAGAGCAACCTTGCTTCTACTTCAGCTCCAAAGCCTAATTAACTCCCTGGCAAAGCATTTCAAAACCCAAAAGAGTTTGCTGCAAAAGCCATTCTTATACATGAGAAAGATGTCACTGAGGACAGTGAAGTTCAAGCTGGGGAGGATTGGTCATTTCTTGAAGCTCAGAGTGAAGATTGTGTAAAGCAGACTGAATCCGGTAATGCACTTGACCATGTGCTCGAGTAACCACTCGACCGAGTGTCAGCTCGAGTGGTCGATCGAGTTGAAGAATCTGAAGTTGTTAAACCTGTTAAGTACATTCCTCCTGCTTACAAACCGCCTCTACCATTCCCAAGATGTTTGAAAGCAAAAAAAGATAAAGGAACTAAGGGAGGTCATTGAGAAAAAAGAAAAGATGGCTTTGCAACAAGAGGAAGTGAAAGCTTTGAAGGAAGAGGTTGTGATTGAGAAGAAGGAAGTGATGGCCATACAAGAGGTCATCATTGCTTACCAAGAAGAAGAGAGAGAGGACCTGCTTTGGAACAATATGCTCCATATCCTCTCTATCAGGTTTTTTACTTGAGATGTCAAAGAAGAAGGCTCATGACCAAGACATGAAGGATTTGAAAGAGATTGGGAAGGCTATTATCTCAACAAAGCTTGAAGATCCAGGCTCATTTAACTTACCTTGTTCCATCAGCTACATGCACTTCAACAAGTCCCTTTGTGACTTAGGAGCCTCTGTGAGCTTGATGCCATACTCAGTGGCTGAGAAGTTTGGTTATGAAGATTTCAAGGCCAGCAACTTCTATATTTGTCTAGCAGATGGGTCCAAGAGGGATGTGGTTGGAGTGATTGAAAACTTCCCAGTCAAGATAGGAGAAGCAAGGATCCCAACTGATTTTGCAATCATGAGCATGGAACATGAGCCTGAAGACCCTCTTATCTTGGGAATGCCATTTTTAGCCACAGCTGGTGCTGTAATTGATATTAAGATGGGGACTATCAAGCTCCACCTAACTGAAGACTTCACTATGAAGTTTGACATCAACAACCCAACTAATATGCCTTCCATTAATGATCCACCCTACACTATCAAAAGAAAAGGTGGTCATGAGATCTCAAGTGAGGAAGCACCTTAAAAGGATAAGCTATCCCTTTAAGAGGAATCAGTTGAGAAGCTCAAGAGTTCTGTTCAAGAATTGACTGATTTGGTGAAGGATCTCCAAGTCAAGCTAAATAAGAGGTCTTTGAAGAAAGCAAGACCAAGGCTCAAGATTAAGAAGAAACAAGGTTTGTGTGTTCAGGGTTAAGTGATCAAGGATCATATTCACAGTGAGGTGCCAGGGAGGATTTCATCACTTCCTTGGTATTTGAACCAAGACTGAAAAGGTATCAAAAGTCAAGCTTAGTGATTTTAAACAAGCACACTAGGGAGGAAGACACTAAGGTATCCATGTACATATTGCTTTGGAATTTTGGTATTTTGATTTTTGTTTTAGTATTTTCTTTGTCAGGGAAGTAAGGTAGTCTAACAAGAAAGAGAAAAGAAGCCTCGCGCATCAACTCGACCACCCAACTCGACCGAGTACCAGTCGATGGCTATAGTCGAGTTGCCCCAATCTTCTTCGACAATCCATGAGGTAACACTATCACCTTTCTTTGTAAATACCATTGCATATCTAGTTACATTTTGTTTTTAGTCTTGAATCTTCTTTCAAATTTCTTTTACACAGTGGACTGTGTAATTTAAGTTTGGGGGAGGGTTTGAGATAGTATTTGATGCTGTGTTTTGTTCTTTTATCTCACATTTTAGCAGAATCATGTTTGTATTTGAATTTCATCTAAGGCATAGAAAAAACAAAAAAATTTGAAATTTTTTGCAAAAATCTTTATAAAAAAAAGAGTGTTCATGTAGTTAGCATTGCATATTAGAATCTTGTTTAGCATGTTCCATATAGGACTGTTTAATATTTGCATTAGGGATCTATTCAATTCGTTAAAAATTCATATTCTTAGTTTACATATATATTACTATTTCTATATATATAACGTTTTAATATATTATAATATAATATAGATGAATTTTGCCTTGTTAGCTTGTTTAGATTCACCAAACTAGGATCAATGCCCAAGTTAATAGTACTTTGATGCTAGTTGAGTGGTTAGAAACATAAGATTGAACCAAGCCTTGAATTCCTAAACTGCATTATGGTCTAAATTGAAGCATGTTGTGATTTGATGCAATTTCCTATTTATAAGAACCTAATATTGATTGTTAAATATCAGTTTGTGCATTGCCTTAAACTCATGGATACCTTATACATATTTGGATCATCTTTCTCCTTTTTACCACTCTTGTTGATCCAAGTAGCTGATTTCACTTTTAAATCAGTTTACCCTACCCTTAACCAACCTTTCTTTCAAGCCATATTTGTTCTTGAGTGTGTAAGGCCTTTTATGGGATTAAGCTTGGTAGAAAGTGATAGATTTGAACTGACAAGAGTAAAGCCTTGTGTAGTTCTAGTTTGCAATTTTCAAACTAGATAGGACTAGGTGGTTTACTTGTTGGGTTTGGGACTTGGCTGTTTTCAAAAGAAAAGAAAAGAAAAGAGGAAAATGAGATAGAAAAGGTTAAAGTCTTTAGGAGGGGAATGTGTTTAAGTAAAAACCAAAGTCTAGTGAAAGAATGGGAAGTGTGAAATTGTAAAGATGGTTCTGGTCAAAGAAAAGAATGTAAGAAAAGAAGAGTATAGCAAAAAGCTTTTATATCTAAAGAATAAGAAGAAAAGGGAACCATAGAAAATAAGAAAGAAACCCCCATTCCACTAGAAAGATCAAATAAGAAACCTCTCCTAAGGCTTAAAATCAAAAGAGAAAAGGGTAAAAGAGAAGTGAAGAAGATAAAGGGTAGAACTAGGACAGTTTGGGTTTAGATTGATAGGATAAAATCCTTTGGGTAACTTTCGGTAGACAAGGTTTTGTTCTTGTATGTGTCTAAGTGTTCTTACCTTTAGCATTCTTCTAAAGCTCAATCCAATATTTATGAGAGAACCCTGATATTGATAAGCCTCACTCTAAAGAGTGACCATCATTGTCTCTAAACCTTTATTACCAAGCCAAATGAGTTTAAGCATTGCATAAGATTGATTCATGTTCTTGATTAATGAATGTCAAAGGAAATGGTTGATTTGAATGCATGTGGATATCCAAGGCTCAAATCAGTAAAGGTTGTGATATGCTTGTCTAAAATTTTTAAGTACAGCTCATTCACCTTGCATCATAGTACTAGTAACTTGGACATTGATTCTAGCTGGTTTATTAGCAAGCTTTAGGAGCTGAGATCCCACTTTCAAACATCACCTACCTTCTTATGTCTTGTTTATTTGCTTGAGGGCAAGCAAAGACTAAGTTTGAGGGTGTTGATGTTCATATATTTTACCTTGTTTTCTCTTAGTATATTCACATATTTTGCATGATTTTCCATCTAGTTTGGTCTTTATTGCCTAGCTTTAGGACTGTTTGTGCATTTAGGATAGAGTTACATTGCATTTGCATATTTCTTGCATAAACAGGTGGTTTTTGGAGCTTAAGGAACATGGAAGGAATGCTAAAGAAGATTGGAGCTAAGAAGAGAAGAAAACAAGGGAATTAGAGCTGAAGAAACAAGGCCCGGAAGTCAACTCGATCACTCACTCGACCGAGTGCTGAGAGGGACTCGACCGGATGGAAGAAGCAGTCAAGAGGTCAACTCTACCGGTCACTCGACCGAGCATTTGGTCGAGTTGACCGAGCCGCCCTTCTATTTTGTCTTTTAGCATTTTTAGGGCTTCCACTCCTTTTCTATATAAAGCCTTGTACCCTCAGCCACCAAAGAGAGCAGACTTTTAGAGAATCCAGAAACCTAGTATTTACCCTTTTTGGGAATTTATGATTTTTGCCTTTATATTGTTCTAGATCTTTTATCAAACTTTTGAAGAAAAATAGAGATTCCTTGATATTTGTTGGTTCCATAACTTTCAAAATATTAAGAATTCGAGTTTGATCCTTCTTCAATATTGTAGATCTCTGTTTTATCTATCTAATCATGCAAGTTTCAACATTTTCTGGGTTTATGACTTCATTGTTCATCATGTGTGATTGTCAGTAGTTTGCTTAGCTCTTAGGGATGGTTTAGGCAGGATGATGATTGTGGTTGTTTGATGTGGTCAAGCTTGATTGTTTTAGATCTCTTCTAGGCTAGATATTCTTTATACTGATCCTATAACCGAGAGGGTAGGGTTTGATTTTAAGCTTCTTAGCATCACACCAATGTCTAGGTTGCTAGATAAGGCTACATCTAGAGATTATCATTGAGCATGCTAAGAGATTAGATGCTTTGTTGTATTTTTGACATAAATGATCTGCTTAAGTTTTGCTCTTGTATGTCTTTGCTATGTGAGAACTAGTTTAGAAATATCTGGGCTTGATTGTTTTTTCTATGAGAGTGGATTAACATGTGTTAGGAGATCATTGTCTAGAGATTAGCTCATGTCGCTTGAGGTTTGTTGATCAAGTTAGATAACCACAATCCTAAGTCCAGCCCATGAATCCATCCATAAGATCTTGCTTTTCTATTGATTTCCTAGTTTGAATAATGTTGTTAGCTTGTTGATTAATTTACTTTTGTATTGCTCTGTTTTGTTTGTGTTGCTCTGTTTTCCCAAATTCACCAACTAGACCTAGTACTCGATCGCCACTCGATCGAGTGCTTGCTCGAGCTCATCCCAGAGTTTCTTATTCCTGCTTTGCATTTGTCCTGTCTCATTTCCTGTTTCATTCTAGTCTTATTACTGTTGCATTCATTTTGTTTCTGTTCATCCTATTCATCATTTGTCTTGCATTAGTTCATTAGTAGTCTAGCATCTCTAGTTTGTTTCTGTTTAGTCTCATCATCTTAATAATTCTGTTACATTTGCATTTAGTATCTTGTCCTTTTAGCATTTACATCTTGCATCTCATACTTGTCACTAGGATTTTAGTTTCAAATCATCTTTACAATTTGCTCAACTTAGATAAATGTGCATGTTCTAATTGCTTGCAACCCACTCAGATTTGGATTGACACCTCTTATACTGCAACATCATAAGAGGAATTGAAACCCTCTGCCTTGCATCCCATCCATTCATATCTTTCATACCTTCCATCATTCCACCATAGAAGAAAGTGTGTTTCAGTACTCGATCGAGCATCTGATCGAGTGCATGCTCGAGCTCATCCCAGAATCTCTTGTTTATGTTCTGAATCTATCATGTTTGATTCACTGTTTCATTATAGTTTCATTCCTGTTGCATTTATTTAAGTTTCTGTTCAATCCTGTTCATTATTTATCTTGCATTAGTTCATTACTAGTCTAACATCTCTTGTTTGTTCTTGTTTAGTTTCATCACTGTCTTGATCACTCTGTTCCATTTTCATTTAATATCTTGTCTTATTAGCTTTTACATTCTGCATTCTATATTTGTCATTAGGTTGTTAGCTTTAAATCATTATTATAATTGGCTTAACTTAGATAAATGTTCATATCCTGATTGCTTGCATCTCAGTCAATTTTAGATTGGCTCCCTCTATGCTGCAACAAAATAAGGGTAATTGAAACCCCTTGCATTCCACATGTTCATCAATCATATCATTCATCACCATCCACACAAAAGTGCAAGTTTCAATTTGGCGCCATTGCCAATTTTGAGTGTTTGTTTGTGACAATTAGGATCTACATAAGTCTAAGATTAAGTTCTATAGCTACTTTGATCCCTACTTATCAAGATTCTTCATATGCTTGGTTGTTTTGAGTCTCAGGTACCAACTCGACGTACAACTCGAGCAACCACTCGACCCTTTGCCGATCGAGTACCCGATCGAGCCATACCGCGGATACAAATAGACTTCTCATGGCAGTCGACTCAACCATCCACTCGAACCTATGCTCGACCGAGTGCCTGTCCGAGTCTGTGCTCGAGTCTGTTGATGCAAACAAGATCCAAGGGTCATCAGAATCTCCAGAGGCTTCTTGATCACATCAACAGACCACCAAGATATTTGAGACAGCAGAGAACAAGAATCCTTCAAGAACAAGAACAACAGTTGCTAATGTAGCAACAAGCTAATGAAGTTCAAAGGCCAAGGAACATTAGTGTTAGAGATGCACCAAACACACATAACCAAAGAGCTGGTATTGTTCCTCCTGCAGTTGCCAACAGCAACTATGAGATAAAGAGTGGTTTGATCTCTATGATTCAAGCAAACAAGTTCCATGGTTTGCCAATGGAAGACCCCCTAGACCACCTTGGTGAGTTTGATAGGATATGTGGTCTCACCACGATCAATGGTGTAAGTGAAGATGGCTTCAAGCTTAGGTTGTTTCCTTTCTCACTTGGAGACAAGGCTCATCTATGGGAGAAGAAACTTCCAACTGTGTAGCAATCACCACATGGGATGCTTGCAAGAAGGCCTTCCTAGCCAAGTTCTTCTCTAATGCTAGAACCGCAAGGTTGAGGAATGAGATTTCTGGTTTTGCACAAAGAAATAATGAGAGCTTTTGTGAAGCATGGGAGAGATTCAATTGTTTCCAGACTCAGTGCCCTCACCATGGCTTCAGTAATGAGTCTCTACTAAGCACCTTGTATAGAGGAGTTATACCTAAGATAAGGATGCTTTTGGACACAGCCTCCAATGGCAACTTTCTCAACAAGAATGTGGAAGAAGGCTGGGAGTTGGTAGAGAATCTGGTCCAATCAGATTGAAACTACAATGAGGACTATGACAGAACAGTAAGTTTGTCTCCAATGATCAAGAGGAGAAGTACAAGAAGGAATTGAAAGTAGTCAATGAGAAGTTGGATAAGATTCTCCTTAGCCAACAAAAGGCCATTCACTTCATTGGTGAAGAACAGTCTCAAGTTCAAGATGGGGAAAGAGAGTTTGCTGAGCTCTGTAACATGCAAAACCAAGGAGGATTCAAAGGTTACAATCAAGGAGGAGGATTCAAGAACAACAACCTCTCCTATAGAAGCAAAAATGTAGCCAATCCTCAAGATCAAGTCTATCCACCTCAACAGCTCCACCAGTAAAACAACTATGCCCCCAAGCAGCAAAACCAAGGGTTCCAGCCTCAATTGTGTCCCCATCCAGGGTTTCAGACCTCCCAAGGCCAAGAACCAGATTTGAGAGCTATGATGCAACAAATGTTGCTTGGGCAAGCCAATTGGCAGATTGAGGATGCAAAGAAGTTTGCTGAGCTGAAGCAAAAGTTGACTTCCCAGTATAATGATCTCAACATGAAATTTGAAGGTCTTAACTCTAGAGTGTAGTACATGGAGAGCAACCTTCCTTCTACTTCAGCTCCACGGCCAAATCAACTCCCTAGAAAAGCTGTTCAGAACCCAAGGGAGTTCACTGCAAAAGCTATTCACATCCATGAGGAAGATGTCACTGAGGACAGTGAAGTTCAAGCTGGGGAGGATTTGATAGTTATTGAAGCCTAGAGTAATGATTCATCAAAGCAGACTGAAGCCGCCAAGGCACTCGACCAGGTGCTCGAGCCAGTACTCGATCGGGTGTCTCATTGAGTGGCAGATCGAGTTGAGGACACTGAAGTTGTTAAGCCTGTTAAGTACATTCCTCCTACTTACAAATCACCTCTACCATTCCCAGGATGTTTCAAGGCACAAAAGCTGAAGGAACTAAGGGAAATTATTGAGAAGAAAGAAATGATGGCTTTGTAACAAGAGGAAGAGAAGGCTTTGAAGGAAGAGGTTGTCATTGAGAAGAAAGAAGAAGTGAAGGCCTTGAAGGAAGAGATTGTCATTGCATTTACAGAAGAAGAGAGAGGACCTGCCTTGGAACAGTATGCTCCATATCCTCTCTATCAGAATATGCTACTTGAAATGTCCAAGCAAAGGGCTCAAAATCAAGATAAGTAGGATCTTGAGGAGATTGAGGGAGTTATTATCCCAACTAAACTTGAAGACCCAGGTCCTTTCAATCTGCCTTGCTCATTTAGCTATCTCCACTTCAACAAATGCTTGTGTGACTTGGGAGCATGAATCAGTGTAATGCCTTACTCTATATCACAAAAGCTTGGGCACACTGAATTCAAGTCCACCAACCTTCACATAAGTCTAGCTGATGGATCAAACAAGGATGTGGTTGGTAAGTTGGAAAGCCTTCCAATCAAGATAGGAAAGGCAAGAATTCCTACAGACTTTGTGGTTATAGAGATGGATAGGGAGCTAGATGACCCTATCATTCTAGGGAGACCATTCTTAGCCACTGCTAGAGCTGTCATTGATGTCAAGAAAGGGCTTATAACTCTGAATATAGCTGAGTGTTTGATCATGAAGTTTGATATCTCTAACCCAACCAACTTGCCCTCCATCAATGATCAACCTTTTACTATCAAGGACAAAGGTGGTCATGAGATATCAACTGAAGTGGCAACTCCAAAAGCTAAGCTCAAAATTTGATATGCTCAAATTTAACCTTGAGCTACTCTCTCAAATTAAGAGATCAATGTAGTACTTAGGGGTCGAATTCCACAAGGACTCAAATTCTACACAATAAATTATAGAGTTTTTAAATTATGCTAAACAAATTAAATTAAAATTGAAATATCAATGCAAAATATTAAATAAAAGCTGTTGTAAATTCAGAAGATCAAAAAGCTAGGCCTAGGGAATTTCTTAGGAAATTACAAATTATTAAATCAACAAATAAATATGATTCAAGCAATTAAGAACAGATCTAGAACTCTAAATACTTTTGTAAAATAAATCAGTTCTCACAAAAAAATATTATCTAAATTTAAAACCAGAAAATCGAAATCTCTTTGTAAAATTCTAGGTTAAAAATCAGCTTTAAAAACAGGTTTAGATTGTTCACAAAATTACTAAATCAAATCTCTTTGCAAGAAGTAATTTTGCTCATCAAAAGGTTTTATCAGGAAAATCAATTATATTCTCATATCAATTTATTTTCCTAGATTATTAATTCTAGGTGATCAATCAAGAATTAATATGAAGAACAACCTATGATGAAGATCTAGATAGATAATGAATCCTAAATAAAGAGATCTAATAATTCATAAAAACCCTATAAAAAACCCTAAACCTAACAAACAAACTACTCAGACATAATCAATGAAGACAAGACATGATTCTGAATAATAAGCAATTGAAATGAAAAGAGTAAGAAGGAGTTTAGAAATTCTTCTCTACAAAGCAGATCTCTCTCTCCAAAGCTCTCAAAATCTCACATGGTTGCAGAAAAATAAAAACTTGATAGAAAATAACTTAATGGTTTGGAAAACCTAAAAATACTATTTATATGTCCTAAAACACATTAGGGACTTATGTTGCAATTATGGAAGACTTGGGGCAGATTTGTAAAACTTCCAAAACTTGGTTTTTCTCGTTGGCAACAAGGGTGTCGATCGATGCTCCATAGTGTCAACCGATGCCTTCTCTCATATTCGACTCCAAGCTGATTTCTCCGAATTAAAGCTCCAAAATGATCCAAATTGCTCCACTTTGCTCTTTTCATGCTAAAAACCTGTTAAGACTCAAAAACAATCTAGAAACAAATGAAAAGACACTAAAAGACTCCTTATATCATGGTTAAAAACCACAAAAACCATGATATATCAGCTTTCCTCTAATGAGGAATCAGTGGAAAAGCTCAAGGGTTCAGTTCAAGAGTTGACTGATCTAGTGAAGGATCTTCAAGTGCAACTCAACAAGAGGTCTTTGAAGAAGGTAAGACCAAGGCTCAAGATTAAGAAGAAACAAGGTTATTGTGTTAAGGGTGAAGTGATCAAGGATCAGATTCACAATGATCAAGAGGTTCCGGGGAGGATTTCATCACCTCTATGGTATCTAAACCAAGCCTGAAAAGGCATCAAAAGTCAAGCTTAGTGACTTTAAACAAGCTCACTAGGGAGGAAGTCCCTAAGGTATCTCTGTATATATTGCTTTGGATTTTTGGTATTTTGATTTTTGTTTCTGTATTTTCTTGGTCAGGGAAGTAAGGGAGTCTGAAAAGAAGAGGAAAAGAAGGATCGCAAGCCAACTCGACCAGTGCACTCGACCGGGCACTCGACCGGGTACCAGTCGATGGCCATAGTCGAGTTCACTACAAGAAAAAACCCATTCCCGACTGCAGTAAGAGTCGTTAAGTAGTCGCTAATTTGCTGTTTACGACTAAGTTACGACCAAAACGTGTAGTCGTACATCCTTAGTCGGTAAAAGAATTAGTCGTAAATTAGTCATTATTTAATGACTACTTTAGGAAAAAATTCTGTAGTCGTAAAAATAGTCGTAACAGAGTCGTAAACAGCAAATTAGCTACTAATTGACTACAATACGACAGAGTTACGATTAACCAGCAGTTATATAGGCAGTTGTAAAGGAGTCGTAGTGTAGTTGTAACATTTGAAGACTCGGCTACGACGAATTTACGACTAATCATGATATATAGTAATTTTGCTTGTCGTCGTTAAGTAGTCGTTAAATACTTGCTATTGATTTACGACTATTTGGCTACTATTCTATTATGCCCAAAATTACATCTGTTTAGCGACTAATGTATTGTGGAAAACAAATTTGTGAATGTTTTAAATTTAAATTGGTACCTGTTTCTCAAAATATTATGAAACCAATATTGTAAATACAACAAAAACAAGATTGAGACAATAAAGTCATATTAACAGATGATTCATAATACAAACCAAAAGAGACAAATGCATACCAAGTTTCTCACAAGAAAAATATACAAACCAAAAGAGACAAATGCATACCAAGTATACATGTTTCTCAACAAAAGAGACAAGTTCAACAAAAGAGACAAGTTCAACAAAAGAGACAAGTTCATTAGTTAGGTCTATGAAATTGGAGGGTGAGAAGTTAACCTAAGAAGCATCACTGTTTGAAGATGGAGAAGGAACCGGATTTGAAGGTGGAGCTGTTGCAAGAAGTGTGGTGGAGAGTGGCTCTGTGGTTTCTTCAGCTGATTCAGTCTTCAAAAACTCCATAAAGGCCGGGTTAGTTTTGCGCAGGCACTTATCCACTAAGGACAAATGCTCTAACTTGTCCTTCTACTCAGCCACAGTTTGGAAATGTAGTGCTTCACGGGCAGCAAGCTCTACATCACGAGCAGAAACTTCATCATCACGACAAGAATTATAAGCAGCCTACTCTTCGATTTGACGTTGATTTTCCTTCATTTGCTCTTACAATAACTGAAACATTGCAGACTAGTTTTCCTTGCCATTGAGAAGAGGTTGAAGAGTATGCTTAAGAATTCCAACTCCATACATGTTTCCTCGTGAATCTTTCTGAGTAGAGTACGAAAACAAAGAGAAAAACACTACATAAAGAGGCTGTAGAAATCAAAAGATAATTCAATGTGGGTTGTGAAAAGTGATACTTTTCCTGAATAAAGATACTTGTGTAATCATCTGTTGTGAGCTATGGAGGCTGTGAAGTATGTTCCCCAAGGTCGGACAACTTCTGCTGCAAGTTCTTCTCATAATTGAGAGATATTTGCTCCGCCTTCCGGTCAACATAAGTACCATCTTGCTTGGTATGTGTCTTAATAGTGATGTTCATATATTTTACCATGTTTTCCCTTAGTTTATTCACATCTTTTGCATCTTTTGTTATCCATTTTTACCAATATTGTGTAGCTTTAGGACTAATCATGCATTAGAGTTTAGTTGCAATGCATTTGCATCTTTTCATGCATAAACAGGTGATTTTGGAGCTTAAGGAGCATGGAAGCAATGCTGAGGAGAAGTGAAGCAATCATGAAGGGAAAACAAGAGAGTTAAGGCTGAAGAACCAATGTCCAGAGTCCAACTCGACCGGACACTCGACCAGACACTCGACCGTGTGCTGAGGAGGACTCAACCTAGTGGAGAATGCACGAGAGAAGCCAGCTCGACCTGCCACTCGACCGAGCACAGGTCGAGTTGACCGAGCCGTTGACTATTTTGTCTTTTAGTATTCTTAGGGCTTCCACTCCCTCTCCTATATAAAGCCTTGTACCTGCAGCCATCAAAAGAGTCCACCTTTTTAGATATTCTCTAAACCTAGTTTTTACCCTTTCGGAAATTATTCCTTTTGCACTTTTATCTTTCTTAGATTTTGTACCTTTTAAAAGAGAGAAAAGACTAGATTCTTTTATTTTGTTGGTTTCATAACTTTCAAGATATAAAGATTTCGAGTTTCATTTCTTCATCAATATTGTAGATCTCCGTTTTATCTTTCTAATAATGCAAGTTTCAATATTTTCTGGGTTTTTGACTTTGTTCATCATGTGTTCTTGTGAGTAGTTCTCTAGGATCTTGAGGATGGGTTAGGCTGGATTAATCTTGTGGTTTGTTTGATTTGGTCAAGCTTGATTGTTGTAGATCTCTTCTAGGCTTGATGTTCTTAATGCTGATCTTATATCTGAGAGGGTAGGATTTGATCTCAAGCATCTTAGCATCACACCAATGTTTAAGAAGTGTAGATAAGGCTAGATCTAGAGCTTACCATTATGCTTGCTAAGAGATTAGAGGTCTTGTTTGGTTTGAGATGTATTGCTTAATGCTTGCTTGTGTAGATTCTTTACTTTGTGAGAACAAGTCTAGAGATGCATAGGTTTGATTGTTTCTTGCCATGAGAGTGGATGAAACTTGTTTTAGAATAATATATCTAGAGATTAGCTCATGTTGCTTTAGGTTTGTTGACCAAGTTAGATAACCACAATGATTAGTTCATCCCATGAATCCATCCTCAGGACCTTCTTTGTTTATTGATTTTAAGTCTTAATCCTGTTGCTTGCTTGTTGTTTGATTCATTTTTGCATTGCTCTGTTTTTATTGTGTTGCTCTGTTTCTGCGTTTAGTCCAGCTCGACCACCCACTCGACCTACACTCGGTCGAGTGCTTGCTCGAGTTCTTCCCCTGAACTTTGTGTTTATGATTTGTGATTATCTTGTTTCATTCTAGTTGCATTTCTATTGCATTTACTTAGTGTCCTGTTCATTACTTGTCTTGCATTTGTTCATTAGCATAGTTTCTACTTCTGTTGGTTGCATCATTACTGTTATAATCATCCTGTTTCATTTGCATTTAGTTCTTAGTTCTTGTAGTTTCCTTTCTGCATTTTACATTTTCATCTTAGGATTGTTAGTGACAAACAATCTTGCATTTGGCTTGACTTAGATTGATATACATATCTTAATTGTTCACAGACACTCATTTAGGATTGACACCTCTTATACTGCAACTGCATAAGGGGAATTGAAACACCCATTCATCCATTCCATATCTCACCATTACATACATTCATCATCATTCATCTTACCACGCCAAATATATATGTTTCAATAGAAAACTCACCAAGACTCACCCGTCTTCCCAATTCCCTTTCCTGCAATGTTACAAAAGAATCAAGGGTTATGACATCATTTCAAGCTTCAAATATAAAGAAAAACAAAATTTATGGGTATATAAAAGTGACTAACCATTTCGGTACGGATTTGTTGATAAGACTTTGGCCCCGATAAGTGGACGTGAGGACCAAGAGCACCACGATAAGA
Source organism: Camelina hispida (assembly GCA_023657505.1). Classification (NCBI taxonomy): domain Eukaryota; kingdom Viridiplantae; phylum Streptophyta; class Magnoliopsida; order Brassicales; family Brassicaceae; genus Camelina; species Camelina hispida. The sequence continues at coordinate 14,436,632 of CP094632.1, read as the reverse complement.
CATACGAGCTTTAGAGTAGGTGAGACTCCTTTGTTGTGCTTCTTCAGTCTCCCAATACTCCACCATTGTTTGCCAAATCGTATCTCTGATCCATTTTGGTCGCTCTCCACTCGTCTTGAAATTGCTAATCATGTCTTTCATCCGGTGTTGGAAGATAAGCTTGAAAAACTGTTGAACTGTCCCAGTAATCAAAGGATCCCATGTGTGTGTTTTCAACATAGCATAGAGAATAAAATGTTGTTAGTGGAAACTCAACAAGTAAACCTATATGTGAAAAGGTTAAGAGAGAAAAAAACTGTACATCAAACTCGATGAACCATCTCTGTTGTCTGTCCCGAGACACACATGTCCAGCTGTAGTATGGACCATCAAATTTATTGTAAAATTTTTAGTAATGTTCCTTACCAGTCGCGATTATTCGTCGTTAGTAAACCTGCAAACACATGAAATAGATGTCAAAGATTGAGTACTTATACATATATATAAGACCAACACAAAACATAACCTATTAATAACAATCAAAACAGACATCAATGTTCTAAAAGTAACCATCATTGAGCATCACAGAAATAGATGCTCTATTAAGATTGAGTACTTATACATATATATAAGACCAACACAAAACAGAACCTATTAAAAAAAATCAAAACAGACATCAATGTTCTAAAACTAACCATCATAGAGCATCACAGACCATCACACCAAAGCAAAAAAATATTTTACTTAAGAATCAAGTAGAAGAAAGTATTAATACGAGGTCGTGTTTGGCATTGGTGTGGGGGAGAGGACGGTGGTAAAATTTTCACGGTTTTGCACTCTAAGCAGGGCATTTAGAGTGATAATCATGTCCTCCTAGAGCTCCAGATTTGTAGCCTCAGAACCTTCATGGTAGTTGTTACCGTGAGATGATGGACGGCTCTGAGCTTGAGAGTTATCAGCTGGAGACGGTAGAGCGTCCTGTAGTCGAGGATGAGCACCACACTTTCGCGGATTGTTGTGGACCTCCTCAGACAAAAGAGGCTGTTGAGTCTAACGTTGTTGGTTCACCGAGGTCTAGAAAAGCGTCTGTGGCGGTGGATAGTTGTGGATCTGTGGTGCTCCTGGCGGTCAGGGTCTAGGGAAAACGTGGTCTTGCTCTTGGGGTGATTGAGGATGGGGTACATATGCTGCCGGCGTAATGTTGTATTGACTCGGTAGAGGGTTTGGTCTTCTCGCTTCCTTGATGGGGGTCGACCCTTTGGTTCTTTGAAAGAAATTAGTGTCCATCTTCCTCTTTCTTCTCGCTTAACTGGAGCTTTGGTTGGAGCCTTAGTTGCAGACTTCGTTGCAGATTGTGTTGGAGCCATCATGAAGAAGAGAATTGGGAAAGAAGAGAAATTAAAGAGGATTCAGAGTAGAGAAGAGAAATCGGGAGATAGAGTAGAGTATTGGGGATAGAGTAGAGAAATTGAAGAGGATAGTATCGTGGATTCGAAGAGGAGATAAAATTAGGGATTTTGGTAAAGGGGGAAAAATTAGGGATTTTGTTAAAGGGGGAAAAAATTAGGAATTTTGGTTTAGACACTAAATAACAGCTAAAAAGTCACAATATATATATTTATATATACCAATCTGATATAAACATATTTACTCAGTTTGATAGAAACATAATTTGAAATTTAATATAAACACATAATTATCTAGAATAATACAAACATAATTATTAAAAATATTTGATACAAGCATAATAATCCAAATTGATACAAATTTTACACAAGCATAATTAGTAAGGAAGATCTCCGTCTTCATCTAGTTCATCGTCTGAAGATGATAAATTACATTGAAATTCATCTTATGGTTCTCAATCTCCGACATTATAATCAAGATCGATTGGTTCATTTATTTCTATTAAATTATGGAAAACCAGATCTTCAATAGTAGTCACCAATACAACATCATCATTTTCTGTTTGCAAAAGAGTTGGGTCTTTGTTCTCATATTCTCCTGCAATGTTTCCCCTCGGATTAACTTTCAAAACATTGAGCCATTCCTTCCTCGGTTTCTTTGTGTATAGGTAGGGAATATAACAAACTTTATGCGCCTGGGAGGCTGTTTGGAATATCAACACAAAGATGAGTAACACATATATATATATATATATATATATATATATTATCGACAATAAAAAATAATATATATATATATATATATATATTCGTACCTAGAATAAATGGTTCATATTTATTATATTTTCTCGATGAAAAAACGTCTACGACGCCACCATTGCTCATCTGAGTGCCTCTACCCATAACAGGGTCATACCACTTACACTTAAAAAGTGTGATTTTCAAATTGACCATCCCCTCATACTCGAGTTCTATGATATCAGTTAAGGTCCCATAGAAATCCGCTGCATCGGATGCATCAGTGTAATTTTCACCTTTAACACAAACTCCATAGTTACAAGTCTTTCGTCCAACACCATGATCACGTGTTTGAAACAAGTAGCCTCTTGTAAAATACATTGGCCATGTGTTGACCTTGTTCAAAGGTCCATGCACTATCTCTTGAACCCAGGTAGGAAATGGATTTGTGGCGTTCCAATAAGAAACCTGCATATATGTAACAATATATATATATATTTTAGAATTATTTATAATATATAATAAAAATATTTTTAATAAGGATTATATAAAGACATACATATTCTTTAACCCATAAATGATTTTAGTCTACTCTTTTGGCGGAGAGTTCTTTTTCTGAAAGTCCTTGATATTTTGTACCAATAAATCCTCGAACATACTGTATATGCAAGAACAACACAAATATATGAGAAATTTTGTGTGGATTATATATATAATAAAGTTTATTTTACTTAGTCAATATAAACTTTATTATATACCTCTCAATTGGCTAAAAATAGTCACAATTCCGTAAAACATATGCACGTGAGCATTGATAGTCTCTTTCGGACAGCCATATTTCATTCATTTCTCCACTTGGACGGCCGATGTGAGTAAACATAGGAGGTACTCCAGGGACATGATATTCATGGGCTTCACCTTGCTCAAATCATGTTAACCTGACAGAATGAGAAAAGTAAATGACTTTCAAATAAATGATAACAGTTTTATCTACCTTGATTAATTTTAGAATTTACCTTGATTTTGTTTGTATATTTGCGGCGAAGTAGTGCTCTGAGAAATAAGCAATCTCGTCATTGATATAAGATTCAACAATTGATCCTGATGCATATCTTTTGTTCTTTGATATTCCTTTCAATTTTTTAAAACCCTTTCAAAAGGATACATCCACCTATATTGGACAGGGCCTCCTAATTCAGCTTCGTAGGGGAGATGTATAGGCAGATGCTCCATCACGTCGAAAAATGATGGTGGAAAGATCTTTTCCAAATTGCATTGGATCTGAATTATGTTCTGTTTTAGAATTTGAATGCGACTTTTATGCAAAGTTCTCGCACATAAGTCCCGGAAAAATGCTCCAAGCCCTACAATATACAATGCAAAATATTGGGGTTAATTACTTTAAAATTACTATTAAATGACTTCATAAATATAGGTATATATGAAATTAATTAATACCTGATAATGCAAGCTGGACCGGTCTAAGAGTTCTGCAAAGATAAATGGAAGTAGTCGTTCCATAAAAACATGGCAGTCATAACTCTTCATGCCTGAAAACTTTCCATTTTCCATATCAACACAACTAGCTAGGTCTGACGAATAGCCATCAAGAAATTTCACCGAATGTTTGACACATTCTAGTAAACTTGTTCTCCCTTCTTCTATCAAAGTGTAGGGTGGGAAAGTGAAATGACCGACCCTTTTTTTAAATAAATAATGATAAATAAGAAATAATAAATATAAACTACAACTAGTGGTCCCATACCCACTAGCCACCTAACCACAACACAACCAACAGCGGAAATCAATACTAATATCCAGATAAGAATCCAATAATAAAAATATAACATTATTCCACATGTTCCAATATCCAAAACAATATAAATCATAGAACCAGCAACCTAGCAATGTTCTAATGACCCAACTCTAGCAACCTAGAAATGCCAGACAACATAAGATCCGAGTCCCTAGAACATCCTCCTCTTCATTGCTTGGATTCCACGATCACACTTTGCCTTTACCTGCACCACAAACACATATTGCAATGCATGAGTATTTTACAAACACTCAGTAAGGCAATCCTCCCATCTACTGGGCTATACACACAAGCAATAGAATATCAGTAATCTTCACACAACAATCAACACACGACAATAACAAAACAGGACTTAGCATCGACATATGCCACACTTGCATCGACCGATGCCAAATGGAGAAGCATAGATTGATACAGAAGCTGCATCGATCGATGCAAGTGTAACTTGCATCGACCGATACCCAGTCTGCATCGACCGACGCATGCTCGACGCACACGAAAAACCCTAAAGTTCATCGCGCCGTCCTCGCACTTGCATCGACCGATGCAAGGTATGCATCGATCGACGCAACTTTGAGCACTGTGATTACCCCGAAGCTTCTCCGGATTTTGTTTCTACAACCACAAAACTCAATCCCAAGCCACAAGAAAGCTTCCTAACGTCCATAACAACAATCTAATACGTCTAACAACAAACAACAAGCAAATCACTGAATTCTCTAGCTTAGATAAGCCATGGTCCTGCACTTACCTTTGCCAAGACGAGATCCAACAAAAACAAAGAAAGAAAACCCTTCTAGGAAGCTCCTACAACAATCCCATCTACAGATCTCCTCAGGAACGCACCAAATCTCCAAGAAATTTCCAAGAACTTCCAAGAACTCTTTCTCCCTTCTCTTTTCGCTCAAAAACGGCCACACACGTCTTATGAAACAAAAGGGACGACCCTAAGGGTTTTCTCTTCTTTTCTTACCAAAACGCAGCGTTTGACTTAAGTCAAAACGCAGAGAATTGAGCTAGCATCGACCGATGCTACCACTGCATTGATCGATGCACACCCTAAACCAGGATTCCGGTTCGCGGGTGTTATAATTCTCCCCCACCAAACTGGATTCGTCCTCGAATCCCGATCAACCATCAGCCAAGGACTCCCGTGCAACCGTCTCCACGGCCCGCACTCCTCCGACTGTTCTACAGAAGGTCACCTCTAGGCAATAGACTCACGCTCCAGGCGTCATTTGCTCTCGACTTTTGGACTTTCCTTTTCTCATAGGCCTAAACCTTGAGTTTTCATTGGCTCCTCATCAGACCTAAGTCTGCATGCCAATGTTGGCTCCTCTTCGGGCCTGAACCCGCATGCCATAATATATAAGGAAAAATCCAAACTCGTCTCTCGGGTCGTCACCCTACAGCGCGCCTCTGGACCGTCGTCCGAAGTCGATATACCAACCATACTCCAAAGTCACAAAGTCTCCGAATATGGCAGTACTAGGAGAACCAAAGTCCTCCAAGAGTCGCGAGCAAACAATTCTGAACACGTCTGAGTCCTATCCCTATCCAGGTTTCCTTCCCGTGGCTCACGTAAAACATCTCAATGTCCTACCAACCACATATTCCCTCACTGGAATACCTCATGACCACACAAGGATCATATACATGCCACAAGGGCCCCCACAAAGGCCAAACAAAATGTCCTAAAGAGGACCGCCACCAAGGCCAAACAAAATGTCCTAAAGGGGACGGCCACCAAGGCCAAACAAATGTCCTAAAAAGGACCGTCACAAAGACACTCTGGCTAAACAGCCCGCCACAAAAGCCATCTGTCCCGAAGGACCGTCACAAAGACTTTCTGGCTAAAAAGCCCGCCACAAAGGCCATCTGTCCCGAAGGACCGTCACAAAGACACTCTGGCTAAACAGCCCGCCAGAAAGGCCAAACAAATGTCCTAAAAAGGACCGCCACCAAGGCCACACAAATGTCCTAAAGAGGACCGTCACAAAGACACTCTGGCTAAAAAGCCCGTCACAAAGACCACACATTGTCCAAAAAGACCGCCACACACGGGCACACTGACTCGAAAGTCCGCCACAAAGGCCACAAAAGCCCCCTCCAAGGCTTCCCACCGCTACAATGGACAAATTCTCTCTCCCGAAAAACTTTCCATAAATAGCACTTTCTATTTCTGGAACCTTTCCACTTTAGGAAACTTCTAATTCGGGAAACATTTCCCAAATCCCGCCTCACGAAAAACTTTGTATCCCGAGCACCACCTCATCTTGTTACTGAGTCGCACAACCAACCATCCCAAGCGACCGAGTAACAAGAGAGATGGGCTGGAATACGCCATTCCCGCTCCAGCCACGGATTACAGACGGAACCAGACTAGGCAAGCTCAAGTCGTGGTTGCTTCTCATACCACTTCTAAAACCTTGCCTTCATCCTCGCCTCAGGCTCCCAAGTCTGCTCCTCCACACCATCAAAGTCCCAAAGGACTCTCATCAAAGGAATCTTCTTCTTCTGAAGTTCCTTTATCCTCCTCTCGAGAACCCTCACTGGTCTCGCCTCCAAAGTCATGTTAGGCTGAAGATCTTCAGGAATCTTAGCCAACAACTGATCATCCTCACGGAGACACTTCCGCAACATAGACACATGGAATACCTTGTGGAAAGCTCGCATAACCTCAAGTAACTCCTGTCTATATGCCACTGGTCCAACTCGCTCAATCACTCTGAACGGACCCATATACCTCGGACTCTACTTAGTCTCAGTCAATGACCTGTTCGGACCCCGCAACATGGCCATCTTGAGGTACACTCTGTCTCCTACCTGAAACTCAAGATCTCTCCTCCTCCTATCAGCATAACTCCTCTGCCTATCCTGAGCCTCTTTCATGTTCAGCTTGAGAACCCGAATCTTCTCTGAGGTCTCCTGAACAAAATCTGCCCCGTACATGCTCCTCTCCCCCACCTAGGTCCAGCATAACGGTGTACGACACGGCCTCCCATACAAAACCTCATAAGGAGCCATACAAATACTCGCCTGATAGCTGTTGTTGTAAGCAAACTCTACCAGGTTCAGGTGATCTGCCCAATGGCCACCCCAATCCAAAACACACATCCTCAGCAAATCCTCCAACGTCTGGATCGTCCTCTCAGACTGTCCATCTGTCTGGGGATGATAAGCTGTACTCATATGCACCTTAGTGCCCGTCTCTGGCTGAAAAGCCTGACAGAACACCGAAGTGAACTTAGAATCTCTGTCAGACACAATGCTCGCTGGCACCCCATGCAATCTGACTATCTCTCTCACATACTTCTTAGCCAAGACTGCTGCTCCATCAGTCTTCTTAATGGCCAGAAAACGTGCTGACTTAGTCAACCGGTCCACAATGACCCAGATAGCATAAAAGGTCCGTGACAATGGCAATCCTACCACAAAATCCATGGTAATCATATCCCACTTCCACTCAGGAATGGGTAGACTCTTCAGTAACCCGCCAGGAGCCTGATGCTCAGCCTTCAGTAGCTGGCACACATCGCACCTCGCGACCCAACTAGCTACATCGTTCTTCATCCCGACCCAATGATAGTACCTCTTAAGATCACGGTACATCTTAGTCGCTCATGGATGAATGGATAACTTGCTCGCATGAGCCTCTCTCAAAATCTCCTACCTCAACTCCTCATCCTTGGGCACACAAACCCGACCGTGCACCAAGATGGTACCATTAACTGCGACCTGATACTCTGAATCCACATCCTTTGAGGCATTCACCAGCCCCAAATCCTTCTCCTGTGCCAACCGCAGCCTACTCAAAAGATCTACTCTGTCAACTGTTTCCAAACCCAACGGTTCCAGTGAAACAGCACACAAGCTCAAAGCACTGATCTCCCCTACCAGGGACTCCATCTCCTGCTCCTGAGCCGAAGCTACCCGCTTCCGACTCAGAGCGTCTGCAACCGAGTTAGCCTTACCAGGATGATAGGCTATCTCCAAATCATAATCTGCCACAAGCTCCATCCACCGCCTCTGTCTCAGATTCAGCTCAGGCTGAGTGAATATATACTTTAGGCTCTTATGATCTGTAAACACCTGTACCTTTGCACCATAAAGATAAGATCTCCAAATCTTCAGGGCAAAAACTACAGCACCCATCTCCAAATCATGAGTAGGATAGTTGCCCTCATGCACCCGCAACTGCCGCGATGCATAGGCAATCACCTTCCCATGCTGCATCAGAACACACCCCAAACCAACTCTAGATGCATCTGTATAAACCACATAGGGTTCTCCCTGCTCAGGCAAAGCCAAAACTAGCGCAGTAGTCAACATCTCCTTCAGGCTTGCAAAGCCTTCCTCACACTCCTCTGACCAGACAAAAGGAACATCCTTCCCTGTCAACTTAGTCATAGGACGTGCTCTGCTGCCAAATCCCTGCATAGGACGTGCGATGCATAGGCAATCACCTTCCCATGCTGCATCAGAACACACCCCAAACCAACTCTAGATGCATCTGTATAAACCAAATAAGGTTCTCCCTGCTCAGGCAAAGCCAAAACTAGCGCAGTAGTCAACATCTCCTTCAGGCTTGCAAAGCCTTCCTCACACTCCTCTGACCATACAAAAGGAACATCCTTCCCTGTCAACTTAGTCATGGGACGTGCTCTGCTTGCAAATCCCTGCACAAATCTCCTGTAGTAACCTGCCAATCCAAGAAAACTCCTGATCTCTGTGGCATTCTGCGGTCTAGGCAAATCCCTAATAGCCTAAATCTTCTCTGGATCTACAGCAACCCCCTCTGCAGAAAAATTGTGACCAAGAAAGCCCATCTCACGCTGCCAAAAACTACACTTGCTCAGCTTGGCAAACAACTTCTGCTCCCGCAGCTTCTCCATAACTGCCCTCAAATGCACTGCATGCTCCTCCGGACTCTTAGAATAAACCAGGATATCGTCAATGAAAATGATGACAGACACATCCAGAAACTCCTGAAACACGCTGTTCATCAATCTCATAAACGCTGCTGGTGCGTTAGTCAACCCCAAAGGAATCACCACAAACTCATAATGCCCGTACCTCGTCCTGAAAGCAGTCTTCCTCACATCTGCCTCATCTATCGGTATCTGATGATAACCCGACGCCAGATCCACCTTAGAGAACCAAGTAGCACCCCTCAACTGATCCAACAGCTCATCGATCTTAGGAAGAGGATACCTGTTCTTCACAGTGACCCGGTTCAAACCCCGATAATCAATACATAACCTGAAACTCCCATCCTTCTTCTTCACAAACAACACCGGCGCTCCCCACGGTGATACACTAGGATGGATGAATCCCTTACTCAATAAATCCTCTAGCTGCTTCTTCAGCTCTGCCATCTCTGCTGGAGCCATTCTGTAAGGAGCCTTGGATAACAGTGTCATCCCCAGTTCCAGTTCAATGGTGAAAGGATCCGACCGAGATGGTGGTAATCCCTGCAAAGACTGAAACACGTCCTCAAACTCCTCCACTACTGAAATACCGCTATCCGTAGACTTCCCCATTGACTCTGGCATAGATATAGTAACCAAATAAGCCTCACGGCCCTTCTCGATCATCTTCCCAGCCTGAATGGCTGAGATCACGAGACTCCCCGAAGTCGGTCTAATACCCTGGAAAACCAAATTCTCTCCTGGACGCTCAAACTCCACTCTACCCCGATGGCAATCCAAATGCACCATATGTCGATGCAACCAATCCATCCCGAGAATAACATCATATAACTCAACTGGACTGATAAGCAAATCCGCTGGCCATGACTCCCCTGCGATCTGAATATCAACCCCTCTAGCTTGTCCAATAACTCTCAGAAACTTGCCCCCAGCAACTCTGACAACTCCTGTACGCTCCCTGGGATCCCCTAAGATTCCCGCACACTCTGCACACTCCGGAGTAATGAAGCTATGAGAAGCTCCAAAATCAAACATAATGTGGGACTTAAACCCGCCCACCAACATGGTCCCTACACAAACCTCATGTGTTGAGAACCTAACACTTTATCACAGGAAAACGCAAAATCTGTACCCACTAAAAATTCACAAAGTTTAAGTACCAGAAATTATACTTGTTGACCTCTGCTGACCTCCAGGCTGCACCTGCTGCAACGCTGCCACTGCTACCGGCTGCAACTTGGGACAGAAACGCCTGATGTGCCCTGCCTCCCTACAATGATAACATACCCGAGGCCCTGCCATCGGAACACTCTTCTTGGGACAACTAGCAACCTTGTGATCCTTGCTCCCACAACCAAAGCAACCCGCACCACTCGGCTTCTGCGTAGCCTCCCACTTCCTCTTGGTTCCATGTGCATGCCTACCGCCCCTGCTAGAACCACCCTGCTGCTGAGCCTTACCAGGCTGATCTACTGGAGTAACTGAGACTGACTGTGCCCGGATATCCTCCTCAATCTCTGCTGCTGTCTCAACAAGCTCTGCACGCGTAGCATAAGACCTCCCTCTACAATGAACTCTCAAATCATCATGTAGAGCCCTCAAAAACCTCCTGATCTGAGCCTCCTCAGACTCCATAGCCCGACCCCCATAACAAAGAAGTCGACTGAACTCCAATCCAGCTCCCACACCGACCGTGTCCCCTGAGACAACTGAAGGAACTGCACCTCCAAACGATCCAATGCCTCTCTAGGAAAATACTTGCGGTTGAACTCCAAAACGAAGTCAGCCCAAGTAATCTCCCGCTGTGCCCTCCTAGCAGCCACAGATCTCCACCACAACTTAGCATCACCACTCAAAAAGTAGACCCCTATGTCCACCCAGAACTCCTCAGGACATCTCAGAGTATGGAAATTACGTTCCACTCTCGTCCTCCACGCATCCGCAGCAGTAGGATCTACACCTCCTGAAAACTGCTCACTGCGCAACCGACCCATCTCTGTCAACATGCTGAGATAACGAGCATGGACCCCCACATCCGCAGCCGTAGGCTGCCACTCCTCCGCCACCACTGGTGGCACTACCTGAGCCTGAGCCGGTACCACTGGTGGTAACCGCTCTAACACCTGTGCTAGCAAAGCCGCAATGTCAGCACCAGGGACTCCACCCGCTGGGGCTCCCACACCCGGGACCCTAGCATCACCGGCCACTGGAGCATCCACACCGCCCCCTCCGGCCACACACACTGAATCCCTTGGAACTCCCTGCGACTCGCCAACACCCTTAGCTGTCACACTCTGGTCCTCGGTCTCACTAACCACTGGGACTCTGCCCCTACCACGACCACGTCCGCGACCACGTCCGCGTCCACGACCTCGACCAGCAACAACATCCTCTCTAACCATCTGCACTACCATGAACAGAAGGCTAAGCACACAATTTCTAATTAACACAAAAATAAAACTCACCGTGGAATCACCAATAGGCTCGAAGAGGATGTTCTAGGACTCCATACCACACACAATTGACTAACTCACATAATCAATCAAGACATGCAATCCCAAACATCTACAGCAAAAAGCCTAGTGAACCCAAACCTAGAACCGTAAGGGATCTGATACCAAATTAAACGACCGACCCTTTTTTAATAAATAATAATAAATAATAAATAATAAATATAAACTACAACTAGTGGTCCCATATCCACTAGCCACCTAACCACAACACAACCAACAGCGGATATCAATACTAATATCCATATAAGAATCCAATAATAAAAATATAACATTATTCCACATGATCCAATATCCAAAACAATATAAATCATAGAACCAGCAACCTAGCAATGTTCTAATGACCCAACTCTAGCAACCTAGCAATGCCAGACAACATAAGATCCGAGTCCCTAGAACATCCTCCTCTTCATTGCCTGGATTCCACGATCACACTTTGCCTTTACCTGCACCACAAACACATATTGCAATGCATGAGTATGTTACAAACACTCAGTAAGGCAATCCTCAAATCTACTGGGCTATACACACAAGCAATAGAGTATCAGTAATCTTCACACAACAATCAACACACGACAATAACAAAACAGGACTTAGCATCGACCGATGCAACACTTGCATCGACCGATGCCAAATGGAGAAGCATCGATCGATACAGAAGCTGCATCGATCGATGCAAGTGTAACTTTCATCGACCGATACCCGGTCTGCATCGACCGACGCATGCTCGACGCACACGAAAAACCCTAAAGTTCATCGCGCCGTCCTCGCACTTGCATCGACCGATGCAAGGTATGCATCGATCGACGCAACGTCAAGCACCGTGATTTCCCCGAAGCTTCTCGCCGGATTTCGTTCCTACAACCACAAAACTCAATCCCAAGCCACAAGAAAGCTTCCTAACGTCCATAGCAACACTCTAATACGTCTAACAACAAACAACAAGAAAATCACTGAATTCTCTAGCTTAGATAAGCCATGGTCCTGCACTTACCTTTGCCAAAATGCAGAGAATTGAGCTAGCATCGACCGATGCTACCACTGCATCGATCGATGCACACCCTAAACCGGGATTCCGGTTCGCGGGTGTTACAGAAAGGAGCTTTACCATCACTATCGATATGTAACTATGGCCGAGAACAAAATTTTTGTATATCCAATCTTGACATGATGTTGTCTTTTGATTTACCCTTCACATTCATAATAGTATACATGATGTTATCCAAAAAGTTCTTCTTTGTATGCATCACATCAATATTGTGTCGAAGATTGAGGTCCCTCCAATAAGGCAGCTCCCATAATATGCTTAACTTATGCTAGTTGTGTTGCTTCCCATAGCCAGCAGTCTTCTTTTCATGACATTTCCACCAACGTCCTTGGTTTTTGGTCGTTTTATTTCAGCCAACCGCTCGTAATAAACTTGCTCACCGGTCAACGACTGAGGTGGATACTCTCTCGAAGCATCGTTTCCCTTGAGGAAGTCTTTCTTATTCCTCATTAATGGATGACCGTGAGGAAAAAATCTTCGATGACAATCAAACCAACACGTCTTCCTTCCATTAGGGAGATAAAAAGACTTTGTATCTTCCATGCAAACTGGACAAGAAAATTTTCCATGGGTTGTCCATCCAGATAACATGCCATACGCCGGAAAGTCATGTATCATCCACATTAGCGCTGCCTTTAGATTAAAATTTTCATTCAAGGCCACATCGTATGCATCGACTCCGATAGACCACAACTCTTTTAACTCCTCAATCAAAGGTTGGAGGACGATATCTATACTAGCTCGCGGATGATTTGGCCCAGAATTCAAAATTGTAAGAACAAGAACTCTTCGTTCATGCACATACCAGGGGGTAGATTGTATGGAGTCAAGATCACAAGCCACTATGAATGATTATGATACATGCCAAATGGATTGAACCCATCAGTGCATAATCCAAGATAAACGTTACGGGGTTCTTCTACAAATCGAGGATTTTGTTCTTGAAAATATTTCCACTGCGCCGCATCTGAAGGATGACACATTTCTCCCTCCTTTGATTTGTGCTCAGCATGCCATCTCATCGCCGCCGCAGTCTTGTGGCTCTGGTACATCCTCTTCAATCTATCAGCAATAGGTAGATACCACATACGAATGTATGGTACTTTGGTTCTACGTCGGGGATCCTTTGGCTTCCATCTTTGAGCACCACAAAACAGAAAAGTCATTTCCTTTTCGTCATCTTTCCAGAAAATCATACAAATGTTAATACAAACATCAATTATATAATATGGGAAACCTAAATTGCGCATTAAGTTTTCTGTCTCGTGATGTGAATCCGTTGCCTGGTTTCCTTCTGGTAAATACTCATTCAACATTTCACGCACCGAATCCACTAACTTTTCACTCATATTATACTCCGCCTTATTTTGCATGACTCGAGCAGCTAACGATAATTGTGAGTGAACTTCATGGCAACAATAAAATAATGGATTTTTTGCGCCTTCTAACAAGTCGTAGAATTTCTTTGAATGATTACGTATTAGTTCTTCTACATTTTCAGAACTACCCTCATGATAGTTATCATCTAAACCCACATTATAACGAAATGCATCATTCACCATATCCACATATGGATTTTCTACTACATTGCCCACATCTACATTATCCACTTCTTGATCACTACCAACATAACTTGTTCCTATATCCATATTGATTTATTCCCCATGTTTATACCAAATATAATAATAAGGCATAAATCCATTGCTAAAAAGATGATTACAAATTCATTTTCCCGACATAAATATATCGTTCGTACAACGACTACAAGGATAACGGAACATACCCCCATTATTCTGTGCTAGAGATTGACTATTTGCAAATGCCATGAATTGCTCCATCCCCGTTGTAAACTCCGCCGAAAAATTGCTCATCACTTCATCGAACCTCTTATACATCCACTCTCGACAATTACTATAATTGTAATTCCAAGACATTATACATGAGTAATAGAAAATATATATATTTTCTATTACTTTGCACAAATGTGTTTGTTTTGATCGAGTGAGGAAATGAAAAGAACAACCTTTTTTTCTAAATAATAAATAATAAATAATAATTATATAAATTGACTACAACTAGTGGTCCCATACCCACTAGCCACCTAACCACATTCACAATCAACAGCGGAATAATCAATACCAATATCCAATAATAAACCAATAATAATCCAATATCATAGCATAAACAATATCCAAATACCAAACAACAAGAAACATGAAACCAGCAACCTAGCAATGTTTCTAACGACTCAACTCTAGCAACCTAGCAATGTCAGACAACATCCAATCGAGTCCCTAGAACATCCTCCTCTTCAGCCTTGATTCCACGACCACACTTTGCCTTTACCTGCACCACAAACACAAATTGAGATGCATGAGTATTTGATAAACATTCAGTGAGGTAATCCTCCCATCTACTAGGCTATACACACAAGCAATAAGATCTCTACATGCCACAAACAAGAATCAATAAAACAAACCAGGCATTATACAAGTCAAGCAGCATCCGTTGTAACTGAAAGAATGGTGTCGACCGACACCACATGGTGTCGATCGACACTGACAACCTAGTGTTGACCGACACCTTGCCCGACACTCCCGAAAACCCTAGTTTGTGTCGACCAACACCTCCACATGGTGTCGATCGACACTCGCCAAAGTCTCGAGCCGTCCTCGCGTTGGTGCCGACCGACACCCCAACTGGTGTCGATCGACACCGATGCTGAACATCGATCTCCTTCGATCAGAAACTCCAAATCTCGCGTTCAACCTCCTCCAATCCGCTCCATGCATTCCCAGAAGCAAAACCCAGCCACAGTAGCCACAAAATACCATAGGAACTCAAAGAACAACCACATAAGAACCAAATCACAGAAAAACTAGAGATCTTAGCTTAGATATGCCATGGTCATGCACCTACCTCTCTGCAAGAAGATTCTGACCAACAAGAACAAAATCCTCACTCCTAGCAAGCTTCTAGCACCTTCCCAGCCTTAGATCTCCCAAGAACAGCAAGGAATTTCACAAATCTCTCTCAAAAGCTCAAAAACAATGTTTTCTCTCTTTTCTTTTTTAAAAACAAACAAACGGCGACAAACACCACTTCCCAAAACCCTTCTGGTCGACAATTCCTTTAAATATCTCGGTTTAGTGGTTTTCCTTAAACCAAAAAAACCAAAATCGACAATTGAAGCAATTTGGTCGAACCCATCCCCTAAAACCAATTTTTGGTTAACGGATGTTACAATTCTCCCCCACCAATCTAGATTCATCCTCGAATCTCGTACAACCATCAGCCAAGGACTCCTGTGCAACCGTCTCCACGGCCCGCACTCCTCCGACCGATCTACAAAAGGTCACCTCCAGGCGATAGACTCACGCTCCAGGTTTCATTTGATCATAGGCCTAAACCTCGAATTTTTATTGGCTCCTCATCGGGCCTAAACCCGCATGCCAAAATATATAAGGAAATATCCAACTCGTCTCTCGAGTTACCACCCTACAGCGCGCCCTCGGATCGTCATCCGAAGTCGATATACCAACCATACTCTCAAACCACAAAGTTTCTTTATATGGCAGTACTAGGAGAACCTAAGTCCTCCAAGAGTCACGAGCAACCGATTCTGAACACGTCTCAGTCCTATCCCTATCCACGTTTCCTTCCCGTGGCTCGCGTAAAACGTCTCAATGTCCTACAAACCACATATCCCCTCACTGGAATACCTCACGACCACACAAGGATCATATACATACCACAAGGGCCGCCACAAAGGCCAAACAAAATGTCCTAAACAGGACCGCCACCAAGGCCAAACAAATGTCCTAAACAGGACCGCCACCAACGCGAAACAAATGTCCTAAACAGGACCACCACCACGGCTAAACAAATGTCCTAAACAGGACCGCCACCAAGGCCACTCGTCCCGAAGGATCGTCACAAAGACCATCTGTCCCGAAGGACCGCCTAAACAGGCATTCTGGCCAAACAGCCCGCCACAAAGGCCACATAATTGGCTAAACAGCCCGCCACAAAGGCCACACAATGGCTAAACAGGCCGCCAAAAAGGACACACACGGCTAAACCGCCCGCCACAAAGGCCACACACGGCTAACAAGCCCGCCATAAAGGCCACTCTATGTCTAAAAACACCGCCACACATGGCACACTGACTCGAAAGTCCGCCACTAAGGCCTCACAAGCCTCTCCAAGGCTCTTCACCGCTAAAATTGACAAATTCTAACTCCCGTAAAACTTTCCATATTTTGCACTTTCCATTTTTGGAAACTTCTACTTTTAGAACCTTCTATCTCAGGAAACATTCCTCTAAAAGCCCCGCCTCACGGAAACTTTGTACCCCGAGCACCACCTCATCTTGTTACTGAGTCGCACAACCAACCACCCCAAGCGACCGAGTAACAAGAGAGATGGGCTGGAATACTCCATTCCCGCTACAGCCAGGGATTACAGATGGGACCAGGCTAAACAAGTTAGTCGCGGCTTGCTTCTCATACAACTTCTTAAGCCGTGCCTTCATCCTCGCCTCAGGCTCCCAAGTCTGCTCCTAAACCCCATCACAGTCCCAAAGGACTCTCATCAAAGGAATCTTCTTCTACCGAAGTTCCTTGATCCTCCTCTCGAGAACCCTCACTGGTCTCGCCTCCAAAGTCATGTTAGGCTGAAGATCTTCAGGAATCTTAACCAACAACTGATCATCCTCACGGAGATACTTCCGCAACATAGACACATGGAAAACCTTGTGGAATGCACGCATAACCTCAGGTAACTCCAGCCTATATGCCACTGGTCCAACCCGATCAATCACTCTGAATGGACCCATACACCTCGGACTCAACTTAGTCTCAGTCAATGACCTGTTCGGACCCCGCAACATGGCCATCTCGAGGTACACTATGTCTCCTACCTGAAACTCAAGAACCTGATGCTTAGCCTTTACTAGCTGACACACATCGCACCTTTAAACCCAACTAGCCACATCCTTCTTCATCCCTACCCAGTGATAATACCTCGGTCACGGTACATCTTAGTCGCTCCTGGATGAATAGAAAACTTGCTCGTATGAGCCACTCTCAGAATCTCCTGCCTCAACTCCTCATCCTTGGGCACACAAACTCGACTGTGCACCAAGATAGTTCCATTATCTGAGACCTGATACTCTGAATCCACATCCTTAGGGGCATTCACCAGCCCCAAATCCTTCTCCTGTGCCAACCGCACTCTACTCAAAAGATCTGCTCTATCTACTGCTTCCAAACCCAATGGTTCCTGTGAAACAGCACACAAGCTCAAAGCAATGATCTCTCCTACCAGAGAGTCCATCTCCTGCTCCTGAGCCGAAGCTACCCTCTTCCGACTCAAAGCATCTGCAACTGTGTTAGCCTTACCAGGGTGATAGGCTATCTATAAATCATAATCTGCCACAAGCTCCATCCACCGCCTCTGTCTCAAATTCAACTCAGGCTGAGTGAATATATACTTCAGTCTCTTATGATCTGTAAACACCTGTACTTTTGCACCATAAAGGTAAGATCTCCAAATCTTCAAGGCAAAAACTACAACAGCCATCTCCAAATCATGAGTAGGATAGTTGTCCTCATGCGTCCGCAGCTGCCGCGAAACATAGGCAATCACCTTCCCATGTTGCATCAACAAACACCCCAAACCAACTCTAGATGCATCAATATAAACCACATAGGGCTCTCCCTGCTCAGGCAAAGCCAACACTGGCGTAGTAGTCAACATCTCCTTTAGGCTTTCAAAGCCCTCCTCACACTCTTGTGACCAAACAAAAGGAACATCCTTCCCTGTTAATTTAGTCATAGGGCGTGCTCTACTTGCAAAGCCCTGCACAAATCTCCTGTAGTAACCTGCCAATCCAAGAAAACTCCTGATCTCTGTGGCATTCTGCGGTCTAGGCCAATCCCTAATAGCCTGAATCTTCTCTGGATCTACAGCAACCCCCTCTGCAGAAAAATTGTGACCAAGAAAGCCCATCTCACGCTGCCAAAAACTACACTTGCTCAGCTTGGCAAACAACTTCTGCTCCCGCAGCTTCTCCATAACTGCCCTCAAATGCACTGCATGCTCCTCCGGACTCTTAGAATAAACCAGGATATCGTCGATGAAAATGATGACAGACACATCCAGAAACTCCTGAAACACGCTGTTCATCAATCTCATAAACGCTGCTGGTGCGTTAGTCAACCCCAATGGCATCACCACAAACGCATAATGCCCGTACCTCGTCCTGAAAGCAGTCTTCCTCACATCTACCTCATCTATCGGTATCTGATGATAACCCGATGCCAGATCTACCTTAGAGAACCAAGTAGCACCCCTCAACTGATCCAACAACCCATCAATCCTTGGAAGAGGGTACTTCTTCTTCACAGTAACCCGGTTCAAACCCCGATAATCGATGCACAAGCGGAAACTCCCATCATTCTTCTTGAAAAACAACACCGGCGATCCCCACGATGATACACTAGGACGGATGAATCCCTTACTCAACAAATCTTCTAGCTGCTTCTTCAGCTCTGCCATCTCTGCTGGAGCCATTCTGTAAGGAGCCTTGGATAACGACATTGTCCCCGGTTCCAGTTCAATTGTAAAAGGATCAGACCAAAATGGTGGTAATCCCTGCAAAGACTGTAACACATCCTCAAACTCCTCCACTACCGGAATACCGCTAACCGTAGACTTCCCCACTGACTCTAACATAGATATAGTAACCAAATAAGCCTCACGGCCCTTCTCGATCATCTTCCCAGCCTGAATGGCTGAGATCACGTGACTCCCCGAAGTCGGTCTAATACCCTGAAAAACCATCTTCCCTCCTGGACGCTAAAACTCCACTCTACCCTGATGGCAATCCAAATGCACCATATGCCGATGCAACCAATCCATCCCGAGAATAACATCATACAACTCCACTGGACTGATAAGCAAATCTGCTGGCCACGACTCTCCTGCAATCTGAATATCAACCCCTCTAGCCCATCCAATAACTCTCAGGAACTTGCTTCCCGCAACTCTGACAACTCCTGTACGCTCCCCAGGATCCCCTCTGATCCCCACGCTCTCTGCACACTATGGAGTAATGAAGCTGTGAGAAGCTCTAGAATCAAACATAACATGGGACTTAAACCCGCCCACCAACAAGGTCCCTACACAAACCTCATGTATTGAGAACCTAACAATTTATCACAGGAAAAATATAAAATTTAAACCTACTAAACCTTGTGATCCTTGCTCCCACAACTGAAGTAACTCGCACCACTCAGCCTCTACGTAACCTCCCACCTCCTCTTGCTTCCCTGTGCAGGCCTACCGCCCCTGCTGGAACCACCCTTCTTGAGCCTTACTAGGCTGAACTGCTGGACTAGCCGCCACTGACTGTGCCCGGATATCCTCCTCAATTTTTGCTGCAGTCTCAACCAGCTCTTACGCGAAGCATAACTCCGCCCTCTACAGTTAACTCTCAAATCATCACGTAGAGCCCTCAAAAACCTCCTGATCTGAGCCTCTTCAGACTCCATAGCCAGACACCCATAATAAAGAAGTCGACTGAACTCCAAGTCTAGCTCCCGCACTGACCGTGTCCCTTGAGATAACTGAAAGAACTGCACCTCCAACCGGTCCAATGCCTCTCTAGGAAAATACTTGCAGTGGAACTCCAAGACAAATTCAGCCCAAGTCATCTCCCGCTGCACTCTCCTAGCAGCCACTGATCTCCACCACAACTCAGCATCCCCACTCAAATGGTGAACCCCTATGTCCACCCAAAACTCCTTAGGACATCTCAGAGTATGGAAGTTACGGTCCTTACTCGTCCTCCATGCATCCACAACAGTAGAGTCTTTACCACCCGAAAACCTCTCAGTGAGAAGACCCTTCATCTCTTTGAGCATGGACAAATAATGTCCATGTGCTCCTTCATCCGCAGCCAGTGGCTGCTGCTCCTCCGCAGGCACTGGCTGCTGCTCCTCCGCAGCCACTGGCTGCTGCTCCTCCGCCACCACTGGTGGCACTACCTGAGCCTGAGCTGGTACCACAGGTGGTACCACTGGTGGCACTACCTGAGCCTGAGCTGGCACCAGGGACTCCACTTACTGGGACTCCCACACCCGGGACCCTATCACCACCGGCCACTGGAGCATCAACACAGCCCCCTCCGGCCACATTCACAGAATCCCCCAGCACACCCTGCAACTCGCCAACACCCTCAGCTGTCACACTCTGGTCCTCGGTCTCACTAACCACTGGAACTCTGCCCCTATCAGGACCACGCCCACGTCCACGACCACGTCCGCATCCACGACCACGACCAGCAACAGCATCACCTCTAGCCATCTCTACTACCATGAATAGAAGACTAAGCAAACAATTTCTATTATAACACAGAAAAACATAAACTCACCGTGGAATCACAAAGTAGGCTCGAAGAGGATGTTCTAGGACTCCATGCCACACAAAATTGACTAACTCACATAATGAATCAAGACATGCAATCCCAAACATCACAACAGAAACCTATTGAACCCAAACCTAGAACCGTAAGGGAGCTGATACCAAACTGAAAGGACCGACCTTTTTTCTAAATAATAAATAATAAATAATAATTATATAAATAGACTACAACTAGTTGTCCCATACCCACAAGCCACCTAACCACATTCACACTCAACAGCGGAATAATCAATACCAATATCCAATAATAAACCAATAATAATCCAATATCATAGCAAAAGCAATATCCAAATACCAAACAACAAGAAACATGAAACCAACAACCTAGCAATATTTCTAACGACTCAACTCTAGCAACCTAGCAATACCAGACAACATCCAATCGAGTCCCTAGAACATCCTTCTCTTCATTGCCTTGATTCCACGATCACACTTTGCCTTTACCTACACCACAAACACAAATTGAGATGCATGAGTATTTGATAAACACTCAGTGAGTGAATCCTCCCATCTACTGGGCTATACACACAAGCTATATGATCTCTACATGCCACAAACAACAATCAATAAAACAAACCAGGCATTATACAAGTCAAGCAGCATCCGTAGTAACTGAAAGAAGGGTGTCGACCGACACCAGATGGTGTCGATCGATCGACACTGAAAACCTAGTGATGGACGACACCATACTGGTTTCGACCGACACCTTGCCCGACACTCCCGAAAACCCTAGTTTGTGTCGACCGACACCTCCACATGGTGTCGATCAAAACTAGCCAAAGTCTCGAGCCGTCCTCACGTTGGTGTCGACTGACACCCCAAGTGATGTCGATCGACACTGATGCCAAGCATCGATTTATTTTGATCAGAAACTCCGAATCTCGCCTTCAACCTCCTCCAATTCGCTCCATGCATTCCCAGAAGCAAAACCCAGCCCCAACAGCCACGAAATACCATAGAGAACTCAAAGCACAATCGCATAAGAACAAAACTAGAGATCTTAGCTTAGATATGCCATGGTCATGCACTCACCTCTCTGCAGGAAGATTCTGACCAATAAGAACAAAATCCTCACTCCTAGCAAGCTTCTAGCACCTTTCCAGCCTTAGATCTCCCAAGAAAAGCAAGGAATCTCACAAATCTCTCTCAAAAGCTCAAGAAAAATGTTTTTTCTCTTTTCTTCTCAAAAAACAAACAAACGGCGACAAACACCACTTCCCAAAACCCTTATGGTCGACAATTCCTTAAAATATCTCGGTTTAGTGGTTTTCCTTAAACCAAACTGACCAAAATCGACAATTGGAGCAATCTGGTCAAACCAGAAATTAGTGGTGTCGACCGACACCCAGAGGTGTCGATCGACACCCATCCCCAAAAACCAATTTTTGGTTCGTGAATGCTACAGGAGAGAAGAAATGGTGAGTGAGGAGAGAATAAGTGCTGAAGCTGGTATATATAGAGGCAATTTTGGCGACTACCAAGCGACTAATAAAATCAGTTGCATAATACAAGTATACCAACCCCCACACCAACCCCAAACGAAATAAACGTGATTTTTAATACCGGCAGTTTACGACGACTATTAAGCGACAACCTGTGCGACCCGCCGATATTGTCGCATAATAGTCGCCTAATTGGTGACTTGATTGCATCTACCGAATTAGTCGTAACTGAGGGACTATATAACGACAAGGCTACGACTGCATTTATAATTCTGTATATTAGTCGTAAGGTAGTCGTTAAATTACGACTACTTTTACGACTACTGAATGTTGTCACAATTTAGCGACTACGGTACGATCGTTTATATTTAGGCGTAACATAATAGTCATAAATAGTCGCTAAATTTAGTGACTGAATAATAGTCATAAAATGTAGTCGGCTATTGTAATGACCCTTACCAAGAGTAGAAATCTCAAAACAAAAGATCAAGGAAATGGCCCGGAAAAGACCTAAAGTAAAAGAAGAAGAGTAATAAAAGAGAACGACCAAAGGAAGTCCGAAGATAAATTCGGAGAATGGCCGAGCCAAGATGGAGTGACCAGGAGTACGACCAGGACCCTAGGAATGATCGAGAGTCGACGGGGTGTGCAAAGATTTGTCCGAGAGGTGTGTCGGAGTAATCGGGAGTGTTCGAGAAGGAGTATCGAAGCTTACGGGTTTGGCAAGGAAAATGACCGAGAGTGGCCAGAAGGACCGTTAGTGTCCGAACGGTCGACAGACTGGGCCGAGAGGATCGAAAATGTCCGGGAGAATTGAGAAAAAAAAGCCTGTTCGAGAGACCGGGAGAAGCTGTCTGTAAATTGCCAAGTACCCGAGAAAATTGTCGAAAACTCGAGGAAGTTGCCGAGTACCCGAGAAAATTGTCGAGAACTCGAAGAAGTTGTCGAGCACCCGAGGAAATTGTCGAGAGCTGGAGGAAGTTGCCGAGTACCCGAGAAAATTGTCGAGAGCTCGAGGGAGCTGCCGAGTACCCGAGAAAATTGTCCGAACGATCGAGGAAGTGGTCCGAGTGAGACGAGAATTATCGGAAGAAATGACGAAGGTGCCGGACGAAGGATCGAATATTTTTGGGGAAATTATTCTTTCCTTAAAATCTTGACCAATAAGAATCAAGGAAAGTGGAAGGATTAATATAATCAAGGAGAAGTTAGTGGAAGAATTAAAACTTCAAGGAGATTAAGGGAGATAATGGAGGATTAGCTTAATCAAGGGAGATTAACAAAGATGGAGGAATTCTATTGGCCAAGAACTATGCTAAACACAATTAAGTGGGGATTGCATGTCCATGTACTAATGGAAGGGTTTTCATGCACTAATAGGAGGGAGTAAGTGGATTAAATGGCGATTATCCGTTGGGAGGTGTTAAGCACGCTTAACATGCAGCAAGGGAGCTAGCCACTTGTCGAAGCGCACTAAGGAAAGAAGAAGAGGAATTTCGCCTATAAATACAAGGCACTCGACCTCATTTGGTGTTTGTCCTTCCATTTTCTCAAACACTAAAAGCACTTAAGTCTTGTTCTCAAAGTCGAGAGAAAGAGACGAAAGAAAGAGAGATCGTTGAAGAGAAAACAAGGGGGAGATCGACGAGAGATTATCGACATTGTGTCGAAGAAACCGTCGAGAAAGACGGAGTTTGTGTAGAAGGGATTGTCGAGAAAAGCCAGAGATCAGATCAAGAGAAAGGACCAAGAAAAGACGACTGTTGAGTCGAAGAAAGATCGAGAACCAGACGCATTTACGGTCGAGAAGATCATCGAGAAAAGGCGGTTGTTGTGTCGAGAAAAATTCGAGAAGAAAAGCGGTTTGTGGTAGAGTGAAGCCGAGAGCGAGACGGTGGTTACAGTCGAAGAAGCGGGAAGCTGATCGACATGGAGATTGTCTGATCGAGTGGTGCAGTGAAGTCCGGGTAATCATCATCGACGCGTGAAAGAGGTGAGTCTGCGGTAAGGCATGTAGGATAGGTGCATGCAGAAAAAGGTTTAAATTGGTTGCATGCATAATATGGTAGGATTCATCTTAGTGAAATGTTTAAATGCACATCTAACTGGAATCACCATGCATGTTGAATTGGGTTGCATTTTAAGTAAATTGGGACTTAAAATTTGGATGTGGTTGCATGCTTAAATGAACCAAGATTTACTTGAACTTATTCTCGTTGAAATCCGGTTGCATGCATGATTAGATGATTAAGTATTTTGCATTGTGTTGCATAATTTTAATCGAGGTTATAACATGCTTAAATGGACCTTAGGGATTTAGATGAGTAAATCGAATCGGTTGCATGTTAAGTTGGACTTAGGATTTAAATGGTTAAATCTTAATCGGTTGCATGCATATTCTTGCATTGCTTATGCTTAAGTTGCTTTTATTGTTTGCATGCATGTAGAATAATCATAAGTTGCTTGATGTTGTTCTTGCTTCTTGTTTGGTTATTGCATGTTTTATTCTTGCTTGATTTCTTGCTTGTGAGCTTGATTAATCGTTGCTTGAATTGTTGTTGTGTTTTATTTTAGCTTAGCCTCTTGAATTTGTTTCTCGAGTCTTAGATAGAATAGTCTGTCGATATTTCTGGTTCCATAAGCGTATGTCTCGCGAGATTTCTCAACAACCACTCGCGCGAGACAATGTTACGGCTGGGTTGCTACCAGCGTAACCGCTACATGACGATGTAGCTAAAGGTAGGTTCATGTCGGAGAACTTTTTGGTCTCGGCATGGGAAGGATTGGAACGGAACAGATTATCGAAGGGCCCTAGGTGTAAAGAGTTTAGAGTATTCAAGTGTCCCTTGTTTATGTCTATTCGTCTTTGCATGTTGTGTGTTGTCAAAGAGTCTAGGATAGGTCAAGCATTCCTTGTTTATTCTAGTCGTCTTAGTAAGTCGCGTAGGAGGTAAGAGTCTAAGGTGTCAAGGTAGTTCCTTGTTCCTTAGGTCGTCTTTCTCATAGTGTAGCAAGTCTAGATCTTTCAAATTGAGTCGTAGTGATCTAACCTCTCTTGCTTGTTTTTTGTTGCTTCCGCTACTGCTTTTGTTGCGTTGCTTTGATAACTTGCTAAGTTTGTTACTTGCTTGTTTTCTTGCTTGATGGGGTAGTCGGGTTGGGGAAGTAGAATCCTGTTTAGGATAAAGGGGTAACCAGGCTCACTGAGTAATCTTAGATTACTCATGATATTAGTTTTGGTCTTGCAGGGAAGCTTAAGTGAGTCTAGTGCTGAGCAAACTTTAGGGTGCCGGATAGGGTTTTCTTGTGTCATTGTAAAACCCTATATTTTTATGAACGGTCATGTATAAATTTTTTGACTATCTTTATATATTGCTTTAATGATTTATTTTTGATAAATTATCTTATTAAAGTAATATACGGTTTTCAGGAAAACATGGCAAGTTGCGAATGATACTCGGCCTAGTCCGGGCTAACACAACGCACCAGGCCACGAGGGTTGCAAAGCCTAAGTAACCTCGGTTGCGGGTGGAGTTGTGCCAAGGAGGACCGGTTGGGAAGTCTGCAGCTTCCGTCCCTCGACCGGATCATCTTGGTGCAATTCCGCATTGAAGCGTCTTGTGGCTGTCAGACGGCCTTCGTGGTCATATGACGGTTCAGGGGGGGGGGGTTACAGCTATGGCTAGTTTTTTTGTAGTGGTTGCCTCCTTCTCTACCTCCAAGTCAACCAAAAGACCCCCATTACACTTATGAGAGCATGAATGAGGATGTGGAAAGGTTCTTCCACAATCCATGAGGTAACACCACCTTTCTTTATAAATACCACTGCATATCTAGTTTCTTTTTGTTTTTAGTCTTGAATCTTCCTTCAAATTTCTTTTACACAGTGGACTGTGTAATTTAAGTTTGGGGGAGAGTTTGAGATAGTATTTGATGTTGTGTTTTCTTTTCTTATCTCATATTTAAGCATAATCATGTTTATATTTGCATTGCATCTAAGGCATAGAAAAACAAAATGTTGAAAAATTTTGCAAAAATATTAAAAAAAAAAAGAAAGTGTTCATGTAGTTAGCATTGCATATTAGGATCTTGTTTAGCATGTTTCACTTGGGACTGTTTAATATTTGCATTAGGGATCTATGATGAGTTTTGCCTTGTTAGCTTGTTTAGATTCACCAAACTAGGATCAATGCCCAAGTTAATAGTACTTTGATGCTAGTTGAGTGGTTAGAAACATAAGATTGAACCAAACCTTGAATTCCTAAACTGCATTATGGTCTAAATTGAAGCATGTTGTGATTTGATGCCATTTCCTACTTATAAGAACCTAATATTGACTTTTAATTATCAATTTGTGCATTGCTTTAAACTCATGGATACCATATACATATTTGGATCATCTTTCTTCTTTTCACCACTCTTGTTGATTCAAGTAGCTGATTACATCATTAAAATTAGCTTCCCCCACCCATAACCAACCCTTCTTTCAAGCCATGTTTATTCTTTTGTGTGTAAGGCCTTTTTGGGATTGAGCTTTGTAGAAAGTGTTAGGTTTGAACTGACAAGAGTAAATCCTTGTGTAGTTCTAGTTTGCAATTTTCAAATTAGATAGGACTAGGTGGTTTACTTGTTGGGTTTGGGACTTGGTTATTTTAAAAAGAAAAGAAAAGAAAAGAGAAAAAGAGAAAGAAAAGGTTCGAGTCGTTAGGAGGGGAATGTGTTTAAGTAAAATCAAGGTCTAGTGAAAGGATGGGAAGTATAAGATTGTTAAAGATGGTTCTAGTCAAAGAAAAGAAAGAAAGAAAAGAGGAGTATAGCAAAAAGCTTGTATGTAAAAGAGAAGTGAAGAAGATAAAGGGTAGAACTAGGACAATTTGGGTTTAGAATGATAGGATAAATACTTTGGGTAGACAAGGTTTTGTTCTTGTATGTGTCTAAGTGTTCTTACCTTTAGCCTTCTAAAGCTCAATCCATTTTTATGAGAGAACTTTGATATTGATAAGCCCCACTCTAAAGAGAGACCATCATTGTCTCTAAACCATTATTACCAAGCAAAATGAGTTTAAGCATTGCATAAGATTGATTCATGTTCTTGATTAATGAATGTTGAAGAAAATAGCTGATTTGAATGCATGTGGATATCTAAGGCTCAAATCAGTAAAGGTTGTGATAGGCTTGTCTAAAATTTTCAAGTACAGCTCATTCAACTTGCATCATAGTACTAGTAACTTGGACATTGATTCTAGCTGGTTTATTAGCAAGTTTTAGGAGCTGAGATCCCACTTACAAACCTCCCCTATCTTCTTATGTCTTGTTTATTTGCTTGAGGGCAAGCAAAGACTAAGTTTGGGGGTGTTGATGTTCATTTATTTTACCTTGTTTTCCCTTGGTAATTTCACATCTTTTGCATCATTTGCCATCTAGTTTAGCCATTATTGCATAGCTTTAGGACTGTTTATGCATTAGAGTAGAGTTGCATTGCATTTGCATAGTTTCTTGCATAAATAGGTGATTTTGGAGCTTAAGGAGCATGGAAGGAATGCTGAAGAAGATTGAAGCTATCAAGAGTAGAAAACTAGGGAGTTAGAGTTGAAGAATTAAGGTCCGGAAGTCCACTCGGCAGCCCACTCGACTAGACACTCGACCGTGTGCGGAGAAGGACTCAACCAGATGGAACAAGCAGAAGAAAAGGTCAGTCGACCAGGCACTCGACCGAGCACCAGGTCGAGTTGACCGAGCATTTTTAGGGCTTCCCCTCCTTTTTCTATATAAAGCCTTGAACCCTGCAGCCACCAAAGAGAGCAACCTTTTAAAAAATCTAAAAACCTAGTATTTACCCTTTTGGGAATTATTGCTTTTTGTTTTCTTTTGTTCTTAGATTTTTTAGCAACTTTAGGAGAAAGAAGAGAAATCTTTGATACTTGTTAGTTGAATAACTTTCAAAGTATTAAGATTTTGAGTTTGATTCCTTCTCCAGTATTGTAGATCTTTATCTCATCTATCTAATCTTGCAAGTTTTATTGATTTCTGGGTTTATGATTTTGTTCATCATGTTTTGTGATTGTGAGTAGTGTGCTTAGATCTTAAGGATGGGTGATGTTCATATATTTTACCCTGTTTTCCCTTATTTTATTCACATCTTTTGCATCTTTTGCTATCCATTTTTACCATTATTGCATAGCTTTAGGACTAATCATGAATTAGAATATATTTGCATTGCATTTGCATCTTTTCATGCATAAACAGGTTATTTTGGAGCTTAAGGAGGATAGAAGCAAGGCTGAGGAGAAGTGAAGCAATCATGAAGGTAAATCAAGAAAGTTAAGGCTGAAAAACCAAGGTCCGAGGTCCAACTCGACCCCACACTCGACCAGGCACTCGAGCGTGTGGAGAGAGGGACTCGACCGAGTGGAAGGAGATCAAGAGAAGCCAGCTCGACCGGTCACACGACCGAGCACCTGGTCGAGCTGGACGAGCCGCCTGGCTATTTTGTCTTTTAGTTTTTTTAGGGCTTCCACTACTTTTTCTATTTAAGGGCCTTGTACTCTCAGCCACCAAGGAGTCCAACTTTTTAGAAAGTCAGAAACCTAGTTTTTACCTTCTAGGGGAATTATTCCCTTTGCACATTTTTATTTTCTTAGATCTTGTACTTGTTTTAGAGGAAGAAGAAAGAATATCTCAAAATTGTTGGTTCCATAACTTTCAATATATTGAGAATTTGAGTTTGATTCCATTTTCATTATTGTAGATCTCTGTCTTATCTTTCATTTGATGCATTTTTCGAGTTTTTTTGGGTTTATGATTTTGATGTTCATCATGTGTTCTTGTGAGTAGTTGCTTAGGATCTTGAGGATGGGTTAGACTGGGCTGTGTTTGAGGTTTGTTTGATTTGGTCAAGCTTGATTGTTGTAGATCTCTTCTAGGATAGATGTTCTTAATGCTGATCCTATATGTGAGAGGGTAGTGTTTGATTTCAAGCATCTTAGCATCACACCAATGTTTAAGAGGCATAGATAAGGCTAGATCTAGAGCTTACCATCAAGCTTGCTAAGAGATTAGAAGTTTTGTTTGGTTTGAGACATATTGCTTAATGCCTGCTTGTGTAGATTCTTTACTTTGTGAGAACAAGTCTAGAGATGCATAGGTTTGATTGTTTCTTGTCATGAGAGTGGATTAAACTTGTCTTAGATATATATGTCTAGAGATTAGCTCAAGTTGTTTGAGATTTTTTGATCAAGTTAGATGACTTCAATCATTAGTCCAGCCCATGAATCCCTCCTCAAGTCCTTCCTTGTTTATTTATTTCTTAGCTAAAAACCTGCTGTTTGATTGTTGTTTGATTCGCTTTAATATTGCTCTGATTTTCTTGCATTGCTCTGTTTTCCGGATTTGTCCAGTTCGACCCTGCACTCGATCTACACTCGATCGAGTGCTTGCTCGAGTTCATCCCCAAAATTCTTGTTTATGCTTTGTGTTTGTCCTGTCTTACTTTCTGTTTCATTCTAGTTGCATTCCTGTAGCTTTCATTTAGTATCTTGTTCATTGTTTGCTTTGCATTAGTTCTGTACTTGCATTTTCATAGTTTTTATTTCTGTTCTAGCTCCATAGTTGTCATAATCATTCTGTTTTATTTACATTTAGCATCTAGTTCCAATAGCTTTTACTTTCTGCACTTTACATTCATCAATAGGTTGTTAGTGACAAACATCCTTGCATATTGGCTTGACTTAGACATTTATGTACATTCTTATTGCTTGCAAACAGTCAGATTGGATTGACACCTCTTATATTACAACTGCATAAGGGGAATTGAAACACCCATCCATTCATTTCATATCTCACCATACATTCATCATCTCACCACTCAAATATTTATGTTTCAATGGGTTAGGCTGGATAATGGTTGTGGTTGTTTAGATTGGTCAAGCTTGTTTGTTATAGATCTCTTCTAGGCTAGATATACTCTATGCTAATCTTATATCTGAGAGGGTAAGGTTAGATCTTATGCTTCTTAGCATCACACCAGTGTCTAGGTTGCTAGATAAGGCTAGATCTAGAGATTATCATTAAGCATGCTAAGAGATTAGATGCTTTGTTTGATTTTTGACATAAATGATCTGTTGTTTAATGCATGCTTTTATATGTTCTTTGCTAAGTGAGAACTAGTTTCGAAATATATGAGCTTGATTGTTACTGCCATGAGACTGGATTAACATGTATTAGGAGATCATTGCCTAGAGATAGCTCATGTTTGATTGAGTTTTTTTGACCAGTTTAGATGACCATAATCCAAAGTCCAGCCCATGAATCCATACTTAGGACCTTCTTTGTCTATTGATTTCTCTTTTTAAATCATGTTATTCGCTTGCTGTTTGATTTTCTTTTGTCTTGCTCTGTTTTATTTGGTTGACTATGTTTTCACTTATTTGTCAACTCGACCTAGTACTCGATCGAGCATCCGATCGAGTGCACGCTCGAGCTCATCCCAAAGTCTCTTGTTTATGTTCTGCATCTATCCTGTTTGATTCCCTTTTTCATTATAGTTTCAGTCATGTTGCATTCATTTAAGTTTCTGTTCAATCCTGTTCATTATTTGTCTTGCATTAGTTCATTACTAGTCTAGCATCTCTTGTTTGTTCTTGTTTAGTTTCATCACTGTCTTGATCATTCTGTTCCATTTGCATTTAGTATCTTGTCTTATTAGCTTTTACATTTTGTATTCTATATTTGTCATTAGGTTGTTAGCTTCAAATCATTATTATAATTGACTTAACTTAGATATATGTTCATATCCTGATTGATTGCATCTCACTCAATTTTGGATTGATAGCCTTTATGCTGCAACAACATAAGGGTAATTGAAACCCCTTGCATTCCACCTGTTCATCATTCATATCATTCATCACCATCCACACAAAAGTGCAAGTTTCAAGTAAGAGGGCTAGATCAAGGTGGCAAGCAGAAGGAAGAGGGGTAAGCACGCTAGGCATTCCGTTGGTGCTTAGTTCACTCCTCCGCAAAGTAAAGACATTTGAACTAGACATATTTGATCTGATCTATTGGATGGGGGGGGGGCTTCTACAATAATGCTTTCTACTTAATGCTGCCAATATCAAAATTTTGTAGTCCCTGAAATGTGATCTTGATGTTCGTCTTTCGAATGGTTTTGTGTAACCATAATGTAATCGTAGATTTAAATACAGTTGGCATAAATATAATAGGATAAGCCTGATTCTTCCTTGTGGGGTAAATCAAAGCCTGGGGATGTTGTGTAATAGTTATTTCTTGTAAAAGAGAGAACACTACCTAATACACACACAATCTAGGCCATGCTATTCCACATTTGTCCGCGACAAGAAGATCCTGCATCGCAGTTGGGGTGGGTAAAGAAGAATTTTCACTCTGAAGTTCCCCATTCGAATAGTTGTTCGCGAGCAAATCTGCGACCCTCCCGATAATCCTCACTTGTCCAATCTCTAGCAAGTAATTCCTGAATCCGTCACTCTTTGATTACTCTAGTAGCCAACTCATAGAAAGATGCAAATAGTCAAGAGCCACTAAGACCATACCAGTACTGACTGTAGCAGTCGCCCTGAGCATAATCGTGACTCTTAATGCACTTTTTGCTTCAAATGGTAATCAACTGACTAGTACAAGTAGGTTTCTCATTGTGGTTTACCTTTTTTTAATGATTGTAACAGCTTTTATAGGATACGTACTCCCGATGAGCTTTTCAATTACAAGTCGAAAAAGACCCCAAAAGCGGTTGAAGGGCCGCCTTAATTAAATGAGGTACCGACGGGCAGACCTCTAAGGATACGGTAAACAGGTTAGCCCCGGGTACGCTTGGGACTGGATTGAATCCTTTTCCTTTGTTAGAGATAGAGGCGAGCTCGTAAGTCAAGTACGGAACGAGCCTTGTGTGCCCCTCCCTTTACTCTAGTCCTTTTTTAACTGCCTTGGCTGGAAGAGATTCTATTATGACTGGCATGGCTTGAGGACTAGCTGGGGAAGAGCCTACAAAGAACCATAGCTTTAACTAGGGATTGATCAGTCTGATGGTTCCTAATCTAATTGGCTGCTGCAGATGATTTCACTTCTTCCGCCGACTCAACAGCTTCGATAGTTGATGTAGCTTCAGTTTACCTTTTTTTTTACTGTAGGCCCGTCTCGCTGCTTTTCCAATGCTTCCGGAATCCTTATCTTACATTTCCTACTTCGCCTTAGAAAAAGGGTGAGGTTAATTCTCAAAGCCCTTTATTTATCGATAGTTATTCAAGGTGAAAGAAAGACCCGACTTTGGCCTTTTAAATAACCTGGAATAAGTACTCCAAGGTTTCAAAGTAGGCTTTTGCTGTGGATCTATAACTCTAATGTCTGCGCCTGTACTAGACTGGTCTCGAGTGCTGTGCTGATGTGACTGTGCTTGACTTAGGGTTTGGTTTGGCTCTGCTGTTTTGGGTTGCCTCCTTGCGACTAAAGGAGATGAGTGAATAGGCAAAGTACCACAGTACAAGGATCTCACTTTCATTTTCCAAATCCGATACTAGCTAGACTGACTAAAAGAATAGGATGGGAGCTAGTCAGAAGTACGAATGCAGGAAGCTGCAGTGTGCGCCCCGCTCGGTTCATTGGGACCGGGCTAGCAAAAGTGCGAATCCTTTTACGCCAGAGGCCCAGGGGAAGCAATCAAACTCCATAGCAACTAAGGCTTTCTGCCGTCTGTCTTTCCCTTCTCTCTCTTCTCTTAGCAAAGTTAAACAGTTGGCTTGCTACAAGCTGGGCTCAGGGACTGGGGAAGACGGGTGGATTAGGATTCTCCAAAGGATTGATAGAAGTCTGTTTAGAAGAAAGTGTGATCTATGACTATGAAGTGAACTCTGATTATCAAGCGAACTATGACTTATTTTCTTCGAGAAAAGAATCTATAACTTTGAAACTGCCTGATAGAAGATTGAGTAGACCTACTTGACAGGCTCTTTCTCTTACACTACGCTCTTTTGCATGACTTTTTTCTACTATGTATTCAAAAAAAATGGTTCAAAAGTACCATAAAATAAGTGAGAACCACTAGGATAATCTATCCAATAATGAGATCTATCAAGCCCTTCGGGTCTTCTGCTTTTCCTTCTTATTCCGTTTCCAGTGGGAATCTTCAAGTGAGAGTCCCTTCTTGATGGCTATTCATTTCTATCTCATTAAAATGTTCATGTGATAGGGAGGCAAAGAATCCTAACAATTGGTCTTTGTTAAAAATCATTACTATGACCGAATGACTTGAGTCCGGGTTCCGGTTTGTTAATGCTATAGAAAGTGTGTCTCTGGATTTTGATCTTATGCAAATCATTACGTGGCTCATATAGAGATGGAAAAAAACCTGGACTTGGCTTGAGAGCAAGGGGTCAGTGGATGATGATGCCGTTTGGTCGAAGCAACGCTCCAAGTACGTTTATGCAATTAATGACGCAGGTCTTGCGCCCATGGTCGGTTTGTTTTGGTATCTTTTGATGAAATATTGGTCTTTCGTAAAAATGCCGTTGAACATATGGAACATCTTCGCCAATTAATGATAGTGTTGCAACAAGAGAAACTCTATATCAATTTGAAGAAGCCTCCGGGGGATCCTTTTTTGTTCTTGAGATTTTGCATTTTAGCTGAAGAAGTCAAGGCTGATCCGGGAAAGGTTAGTGCCATTGTGGAATGGCCAGTACCTACCTCCACTAGTAAGGTTCGCAGTTTCCATAGTCTTGCCACATTCTACCGTCGCTTCATTCGCAACTTCAGCACCAGCACCTATCACAGAGTGTTTGAAAGATAGTCATTTCACTTGGACTCTGGCTGCGGAGGAGAGTTTCCAGTTGAGTGAGAATAGAACAACAGCCATTTTTCAGTTGATCCATTGTGATGTTTGGGGTCCGTACAGATATTAGATTTCTGACTTCCGTTCCGATTAAATGGGAGATGGGCAACATAGGCAAGATGGGACTTGGCATCAGGTTCAGGTCAGGGCATGAAGCTACAGATTCTATTTGCGGTCGTGAGACAGAGGTCAGAGGCAACTTGTTATATAGGTAGCCATGCGTGTTAATAGATCTTCTTCTTGATGTCTATAAGTTCAGATTGGATGGGTGCCTTGGGTATGCTTTCAAAAGGGCTGTTTTCATGCGTGCTTTCGTGGTCTCTTGCTTTTTCTGTTGGATCATCTACAAGTTGAGAGTGTGCTCGGGCAAGTGGGCTAACCGGAACTACTAGTAACGGGAGCTGTAGGTGAGAGTCTCTTTCCCGCATATACAAATATTCCTTACCAGGTGTCCAGCGAGAATGTTTTGACTACGTAAGCGAAGCAGACGAATCCGCCTTAGCCTATTACTATTACTCAAAAATGTGGTCGAGACCCCTCCCTTATTTACATATAAAAGAATTGCACGAAGTCCGATCGAGGAGCAGAATCCCTATTAATAAGTATCTCAAATGCTTGCCTATTATCTATCTCAAACTTTATCCTTAACTTGAACTAGGGAATCGAAGGCGCGTCTAGCCCTGCTCTTTATTCAACCGATGCTATGAAGCTTGAGAAAGAGGAGAGAGCAGCCTTTCAGGAGGAACCTGTGACACCTGCACGGATGCCCGGCTGGAACGGTTTGACAATGAATTCAATCTTGTCTTGGATGCCCACCCGGAAGTAGCATTAGCAACATTAGAATCCCATATCTTTTTTTGTTTGTTCTGCTTCTCGTAATTAGCCTTGTTGCTGGTTTGGAACCCTGAGCAGACTCCGGTGATATTGAATCAGCCAGAAAAAAGGTTCACTCCTCACCTTTGAAATGTAGCTTGAGCAGCTAATCAGTCAATACCCTATGTTCTTATTTCACACAATCCAGGAACTTCGGGAAGAAAAGTCTGTAGGAAGCTTACCCGAAGATAGGACATTCATTCCTCTAAGGCAACGCCTTTAGCTACTCAACTACTTGAGCTCATTTGATACCAGACAAGAACTCATTGGCTACAAGGGCGCTACCACAACTACTCATATCAGATCGTCGGTTGAGAGTCTGCGGCGTGCTAGGGCGAGAGGAAGAAGAGGGGGGTTTATATATGGAAACCCCTTTGACCTAGCTTCCCAGTCCTGCCCGAGGGTCTACTCGATGGGGTGCATGAGGATGAGGTCGGGTTACTCCTCGGTAGAACTTCGGGTTGTTCTTCTCTCTCTTGGATCCTCTTCGATCGGGTTGGGGTTCGGACTGTTCTTCCTGCTCGATGGCTCCTTCTGGTACATGCTCGGATTCGTCCTTGTTTTTCCCCCATTTTAGGCTCTAAAGCACCTGTTTTAATCAAAAGTATGCAAATGCAAGAATGCAACACCCTAACTGGCCTAAATGTGAATAACTATGGTTAATGACCTAAAAATGCTAAGGTAAGGGTATAAACAATGAAAATTATTGACAAAAAAGGATGCTTAAAACATATAAATTAGAGAGTTATCAGACCCCCAAACTTAAATCTTGCTAGTCCTCTATGAAGTCTTCAGTTAGGTGGAGCTTGATAGTCCCCATCTTAACATCAATTACCGCCCCAGCTGTGGCTAAAAATGGCCTTCCCAAGATAAGAGGATCTTCAGGCTCATGTTCCATGCTCATGATTGCAAAATCAGTTGGGATACTGTCCTCTCCTATCTTGACTTGGAAGTTCTCAATCACTCCAACCACATCCCTCTTGGACCCATCTGCTAGACTGATATAGAAGTTGCTGGCCTTGAAATCTTCATAATCCAACTTCTCAGCCACTAAGTATGGCATCAAGTTCACTGAATCTCCTAAGTCACAAAGGCACTTGTTGAAGTGCATGTAGCTGATGGAACAAGGTAAGTTAAATGAGCCTGGATCTTCAAGCTTTGTTGGGATAATAGCCTTCCCAATCTCTTTCAAGTCCTTCATGTCTTGGTCATGAGCCTTCTTCTTTGACATCTCAAGTAAAAAATCCTGATAGAGAGGATATGGAGCATACTGTTCCAAAGCAGGTCCTCTCTCTTCTTCTTGATAAGCAATGATGACCTCTTGTATGGCCATCACTTCCTTTTTCTCAATCACAACCTCTTCCTTCAAAGCTTTCTCTTCCTCTTGTTGCAAAGCCATCTTTTCCTTTTTGTCAATGATCTCCCTCAGTTCCCTTATCCTTTGTGCCTTGAAACGTCCTGGGAATGGTAGAGGCGGTTTGTAAGCAGGAGAAATGTAATTAGTAGGCTTGACAGCTTCAGATTTTCCAACTCGATCGACCACTCGATCAGGCACTCGGTCAAGTGCTTGTTCGAGCACATGGTCGAGTGCATTGCCGGATTCAGTCAGCTTTGCACAATCTTCACTCTGAGCTTCAAGAAATAACCAATCCTCCCCAGCTTGAACTTCACTGTCCTCATTGACATCCTTCTCATGTATAAGAATAGCCTTTGCAGCAAACTCTCCTAGGTTTTGAACAGCTTTTCCAGGGAGTTGGGTAGGCTTAGGTGCTGAAGTAGAAGCAAGATTGCTTTCCATATACTTCACTCTTAAGTTGAGAGTTTCAAACTTCAAGTTGAGATCATTATACTGAGAAGTCAACTTATGGTTAAGTTCAGCAAATTTCTTAGCATCGTCAATTTGCCCATTAGCTTGCCCAATCAACATTTTCTGCATCATTGCTCTTAATTTTTGTTCCTGGCCTTGGGAGGTCTGAAACCCTGGAGGGGGGCACAATGGAGGCTGGAACACTTGATGTTGTTGCTTGGGGGCATAGTTGTTTTGTTGTTGAGGCTGTTTAGGTGGATAGACTTGGTCTTGAGAATTGGCTAAATTATTACTCCTATAGGAGAGGTTGTTTTGCTTAAATCCTCCTCCTTGGTTGTAACCTTTGTATCCTCCTTGGTTTTGCATATAACAGAGCTCAGCAAACTCATTCTCCCCATTTTGAACAGGGACCACTTCTTCACCAATAAAATTAATGGTCTTTTGTTGGCTAAGGAGGATCCTGTCTAGCTTCTCATTCACCATCTTCAAGTCTTTCTTGTACTTCTTGATCATTGGACACAAACCTCACTGTTCTGTCATAGTCTTCATTGTAATTGCCATCTGACTGAGCAATCTACCAACTCCCATCCTTCTTCCACATTCTTATTTAGAAAATTTCCATTGGAGGCTGTGTCAAGAAACATCCTAATCTTTGGGAGGAATCCTCTGTACAAGGTGCTTAGAAGGGACTCATTACTAAAGCCATGGTGAGGGCACTGAGTCTGGAAACTCTTGAATCTTTCCCATGCTTCACAGAAGCTTTCATTGTTTCGTTGTGCAAAACCAGAAATCTCATTCCTTAACCTTGCAATTCTTGCATTAGAAAAGAACTTGGCAAGGAAGGCCTTCTTGCAAGCATCCCATGTCGTGATCGCCCCAGTTGGAAGTGTCTTCTCCCATAGATGAGCCTTGTCTCCAAGTGAGAAAGGGAACAGCCTAAGCTTGAAGCCATCCTCACTGACACCATTGATCTTGGTGAGACCACATATCCTATCAAACTCATCAAGGTGGTCTAGGGGATCTTCCATTGGCCAACCATGGAAGTTGTTGGCTTGAATCATAGAGATCAATCCACTCTTGATCTCAAAGTTGTTGTTAGCAACTGAAGGACGAACAATACCAGCTCTTTGGTTATGTGTGTTGGGTGCATCTCCAGCACCAATGTTCCTTGGCCTTTGAACTTGTTGATCTTGTTGCTCCATTAGCAAGTGTTGTTCATTTTCCTGATAGATCCTTGTTTTCTGCTGTCTCAGATCTCTTGGTGGCCTGTTGATGTGGTCAAGGAGCCTTTGAAGATTCTGATGACCTTTTGATCTTGTTTGCATCAACAGACTCGAGTACAGACTCGGACAGGCACTCGGTCGAGCACAGGCTGACTCGATCAAGTACTCGATCACGCACTCGGTCGAGTGGGGGTCGAGTTGATGGTCGAGTTGGTACCTGAAACTCAAAACAACCAAGCAGAGAAAGAATCTTGATCAGTAATGATCACAGTAGATACAGAACTTAATCTTAGACTTATGTGGATTCTAAATGTCACAAACAAACACTCAAAAATGGCAACGGCGCCAAATTGAAACACACTTTCTGTATGGGGTGAAATGATGATGGATGATATATGATAGTTGATATGAATGGGGGAAGTGCAGAGGGTTTCAATTCCTCTTATGCAGTTGCAGTATAAGAGGTATCAATCCAAATCTGAGTTGGTTGCAAGCAATTAGAACATGCACATTCATCTAAGTTGAGCCAAATGTAAAGATGATTTTGAACTACCAACCTAATGACAAGTATGCAAGATGCAAAATGTAAAGGACAAAATAATAAATGCAAATAGAACAGGATGATTGATATGATGAGACTAAAAAGGAAATGAAACAGAAAAACTCTAGAGATGATAGATTACTAATGAACTAATGCAAGACAAATGATGAACAAGACGAACAGAAACTAAATGAATGCAACAGGAATAAGACTAGAATGAAACAGGAAATGTGATGTTCATATATTTTACCCTGTTTTTCCTTAGTTTATTCACATCTTTTACATCTTTTGCTATCCATTTTGACCATTATTGCATAGCTTTAGGACTGTTCTTGCATTAGAGTATAGTTGCATTGCATTTGCATCTTTTCTTGCATAAACACGTGATTTTGGAGCCTATGGAGCATGGAAGCAATGCTGAGGAGAATTGAAGCAATAAGGAGGAGAAAGCAAGAGAGTTAAGGCTGAGGAACCAAGGTCCGGATTTCCACTTGACTGCTCACTCGACCATGCACTCGACAGAGCAATCAGGAAACCAACTCGACCATCACTCGACCGAGCACAGGGTCGAGTTGGGTGAGTCGCCTAGCTATTTTGTCTTTTAGTATTTTTAGGGCTTCCACTACTTTTTCTATATAAGGCCTTGTACCCTACTGCCACCAAAGAGTCCAGCTTTTTAGATAGTCAAAAACCTAGTATTTACCCTTTTGGGAATTATTGCTTTTGCACTTTTATATTTTCTTAGATCTTGTACTTCTTTAAAGGAAAAAACCAAAGATTCTTCATATTTGTTGGTTTCATAACTTTCAAAATATTGAGAATTTGAGTTTGATTCCTTCTTCAATATTGTAGATCTTTGTTTTATCTTTCCACTGATGCAAGTTTCGGTATTTTCTGGGTTTATGACTTTGATGTTCATCATCTGTGATTGTGAGTAGTTGCTTCGGATCTTGAGGATGGGTTAGGCTGCATTGTGTTTGAGGTTTGTTTGATTTGGTCAAGCTTAATTGTTGTAGATCTCTTCTAGGCTAGATGTTCTTAATGCTGATCCTATAACTGAGAGGGTAGGGTTTGATTTCAAGTTTCTTAGCATCACACCAATGTTTAAGGAGCAAAGATAAGGCTAGATCTAGAGTTCTTCATTAGGCATGCTAAGAGATTAGATGTCTTGTTTGATTTTCGACTATAGATGATCTGTTGCTTAATGCTTGCTTGCATAAGTTCTTTTCTTTGTGAGAACAAGTCTAGAAATATATGAGCTTGATTGTTTTTGCAATGAGAGTGGATTAACATGTTCTAGGAGATCATTGTCTAGGGATTAGCTTAAGTTGTTTGAGATTTGTTGACCAAGTTAGATAACCTCAATCATTAGTCCCTCCATGAATCCCTCCTCAAGTTTATTGATTTCCTAGCTTAAATCATGTTGTTTGATAGTTGTTTGATTCGCTTTTGTATTGCTCTGTTTTTCTTGCATTGCTTTGTTTTCCGGATTTGTCCAGCTCAACCTGCACTCGATCTACACTCGATCGAGTGCTTGCTCGAGTTCATCCCCAGAATTCTTGTTTATGCTTTGTAGTTGTCCTGTCTCACTTCCTGTTTCATTTTAGTTGCATTTCTATTGCATTCACTTAGTGTCATGTTCATTACTTGCATTATTATAGTTTCTATTTCTGTTCTTGTTTCATCATAGCTTTGATTAGTAGTTTGTACTTTCTGCATTTTACATTTCATCAATAGGATTGTTAGTGACAAACATCTTTACATTTGGCTTGACTTAGACATTTATGCATATCCTGATTGCTTGCAAACCCTCAGATTGGATTGACACCTCTTATACTACAACAGCATAAGGGGAATTGAAACACCCTGCCATCCATTCATTCATTTCATATATCATACATCATCCCATATCATATCCACACCACAAAATACATGTGTTTCAAAACGAAACAGGAAAAATGCAAACAGAAATAAGAAAATCTGGGGTTGAACTCGAGCAAGCACTCGATCGAGTGTAGATCGAGTACTAGGTTGAGTTGGTGAAATCGGGAAAACAAAGCAGAACAAATAAAACAGAGCAATACAAAAGCGAATCAAACAGCAAGACAGCAGGATTTAAACTAGAAATCAATATAAAAGCAAGGTCTTAGGGATGGATTCATGGGCTAGACTTTAGATTGTGGTTATCTAACTTGATCAACAAACCTCAAGCAACATGAGCTGATTTCTAGACAATGTTCTCAAATAACATGTTAATCCACTCTCATGGAAAAAAACAATCAGGGTTATACAGATCTAGTCTAATTCTCACATAGCAAAGAACATATAAAAGCAAGCATTAAACAACAGATCATTTATTTCAAAAATCAAACAAGACATCTAATCTCTTAGCATGCCTAATGATAATCTCTAGATCTAGCCTTATCTAGCAACCTAGACATTGGTGTGATGCTAAGAAGCTTAAGATCAAACCCTACCCTCTCGGTTATAGGATCAGCATAGAGAATATCTAGCCT
This sequence comes from Camelina hispida, assembly GCA_023657505.1. Classification (NCBI taxonomy): domain Eukaryota; kingdom Viridiplantae; phylum Streptophyta; class Magnoliopsida; order Brassicales; family Brassicaceae; genus Camelina; species Camelina hispida. The sequence goes on along the minus strand of CP094632.1, from coordinate 14,395,455 downwards.
AGAAGAGATCTAAAACAATCAAGCTTGACCAGATCAAACAACCACAACCATCATCTAGCCTAAAACATCCCTAAGAACTAAGCAAACTACTCACAATCACACATGATGAAAAACACAATCATAAACCCAGAAAATGATGAAATTTGCATGATTAGATAGATGAAACAGAGATCTACAGTATTGAAGAAAGAACCAAACACGAATTCTTAATATCTTGAAAGTTATGGAACTAACAAAATCCAAGAATTCTTTGTGTTCTTCCTCAAAAGTAGAAGAGAGAATCTAAAAAATTAAAAAGCAAAAAGTAAAAACTCCCAAAAGAGTAAATACTAGGTTTGAGGAATATCTAAAGAGTACAAGGCTTTATATAGAAAAGGAGTGGAAGCCCTAAACATGCTAAAAGACAAAATAGAAGGGCGGCTCGGTCAACTCGACTAGGTGTTCGGTCGATTTGACCTCTTGACTGCTCCCTCCACTCGTTCGAGTCCTTCTCAGCACACGGTCGAGTGCATGGTCGAGTAGGCGGTCGAGTGGAACTATGGGGCTTGATTCTTCAACTCTAACTCCCTTGTTTTGTTCTCTTCTTAGCTCCAATCTTCTTTAGCATTGTTTCCATGCTCCTTAGGCTCCAAAATCACCTGTTTATGCAAGAAAATATGAAAAATGCAATGCAACTACACACAAATACATAAACAGTCCTAAAGTTATGCAAAAAGGGCTAAAGTAGATGGTAAATGATGCAAAAGAAGTGAAAATATTAAGGGAAAACAAAGTAAAATATATGAACATCATACATCGATGCCGCCCGTTTTCATTTCATGGAAGTCCCCGGCAGAGGAAAGGGCTGTAGGTGATGGCGCGTTTTGCTTCTTATCTAGAGAGGGGCGCTGAAATCGTTCCTATTGGGTCGTGTGTGGCTTTAGTATAGATGAATAAAGGCGGGCGCCGAAAAGGAAGCAGCCCAGCCTCTTCAAGAAAGCTTTGCTTGGTAGGCGCTGCCTACTCACTCGGACAATGCTCTGAACACGAGAGTGTGCAGTTCCGCCCCCTTCTCTCATGCTGAGTCACAGGCAGCGCCTCGGAAAGCACGGACGAGCCACATGCAGGGAAACTTGCACGTGTGGTTCTGGCCGGGGACACCCCGGTATACTGTACTAATATGTGTAGGTCCCCGTAATTCGAGTGAGATTGTCATGGCGCAAAAGCAGATATGGTCTGGTATTCCCCTGTTCCCTGTATTGGTTATGTTCCTTATTTCTCGTCTAGCAGAAACTAATCGAGCTCCGTTTGATCTCCCAGAAGCGGAAGCTGAATCAGTTGCAGGCTATAATGTAGAATATGCGCGGGATGCGATCCTTAATAGTCCACTGTTGGCGGAAGCCAATGTCCCGGGGTCCCGGGGACTCATTCTGACTGAAACTAGGGGTGGGTCTTTACCAACTCAAAAATATTCGATTTTTGGGAAGACAAAAACGTGATCGCCTAGCGCGAGTCTTATTGAAAAGGCCCCTTACTATAGATGCCCCTTATTGAAAACTCAAGGAAAGCTTGATATATATGTATTATATTAATGCGTAATGCGCTCAAGCATGCGAAGAAAGCCGGCCTTACCTTTAGCAACAAGGGCGCTTAGGCTTTACTAAGAAGTGCGAAAGGGCTTTTCTTGCTTGTTTAGTAAAGTCACGCTTTTTTATTTAGAATTGAGTAGGTGCTTGCTGGGGCAGGGCACTCTTCATTCTTCATTCGAAACTTTTGAATGTCGGGTCGGAGGTTTCTGCCTTGTTATCAAAAAGGAAGTTGTTGGGTAAAGCAAACTCCCTCCTTGGACGAGCACGGGGCTTAGTCAAGTAGAACCGGGTTGCGCTGCTTGATGCTCCGATCGAAAACAAATCAGTGGGGCCATGCCGGTACGACTGAATATGCGTTAGAAAGGTCAATCCCTCCCCTACGACACCAAAAAAACCGGGCCGAACTTCTAACAGCCCGCCCGCTACCATAGAAAAATATCGCGGCAACGTAGACCTAAGTGGTCATATTGGATCCTTGGGAACCATCACAAGTACGGCCGGCCTATATTTGAACGAGAATGCCGTGTCGTTCAGCGGAGCCTAAAAGAAGGTGACTCGCGCAGACAGCTGACTCCTTTTCAATAGAAAGGAATAGCCAAACCAACCCAGCTGGCTGATCAATCTCAGAGATCTTATCGGCCGGCAAACCGGAGACGGACGACCACGGTTCCGACCTTACCAGCACCAGAGGTGTACTAATCAATGAACCCCCGAAACCAACTTTCTTTTCTGACAAAATCCACCAAGTCTAAGCGGTCACGACATCTTGTTGATATTGATTGAGGACTTTCGCTGACTGACTCCATCCATAAACCTAGACCCCGGTAACCTTCGTAACCAAAGCGTCACGACAACATCCAAAGTTTACCTTTGGATTCTGAAGTAGGGGGCAAGGAGGAGCGCGTAGGAATGTCGACCACCACATAAGCCACTAGTGGCTGAGAGAAAGCGAGCAGCACTTTGTATAGGTTGGGCAGAGCTTGAAGAAGCAAGCCCCTATTAGAGCAGAGAAAGCCATTGCGCGCCGGAGTTGGTCGCCGGAGTAGCTCGCCGGTGAGGTCGCCGGCGTTGGTCGCCGGAGATGGTCCGGCGGAAATATTCCGGCGGTGGTCCGGTGACCGGAGATGGAGGCGGCCGGTGGTGGTGACGACCGGAGGCTGGTGGTCGGCGGTGGTGGTTTAGGGAAAAACTAAATCCTAAGGGATAATATATTGGGAACTCTAGGGGATGGTGGTTAAGAGGTGGAGGTGGTGCCGGCAGTGGTCCGATGGCGGTCTGGCGGTGGTCTGCCGGTAGTCCGGCGGCGGTCCGGCGGTGGTCTGACGGAAGTGGTGGGTGGTTGATAGGAGGTAGAGGGGTTGGTTTTAGTATTGAATCAAGGGAAAAATTGTATATATTGTAAATTAGGGAAAATGCCAAAAAAAACCCGAAGTTATTTTTATTTGGACGTTTAATACCCAATGGTTTTGGATTGGAATAAAAATACATCAAATAATAAAAATGTGTCATTTAAAATCTAAAATAATTAGAGTTGTTATTTTCAAACCTACGATTGTTCAACAAAATCAAAATTCCAATTTTACCCTGGTTATCTAATTAATTTTTAATTTTTAATATAAAAATTCTCGGTTTTCTACTAACCATATCATACCGAAATTAACCGGTTATCTACTTCTTTCTCTCTCTTCTTCGTCCTCCTCTCTCTTATCGTCGAATTCATCAGAAGAAAGAATCACCAACTACTTCACGAGCGGGTAAGAAGAAGAAAATGAATCAGAGTAGAAAAAACCCAGCATTTTTAATTTATGTCTCAATCGGATGCTACAAACTTGAGAGAATTCGCGAAAATTTGAGTACAAGCAAATCAAGATCAGGGGAGAGAGGAGTTTGGATAAATGATTGGATATCTGAGTTATTTTTCTCATCTATCGAGCATAAGAGGAGGAAGAAGAGATAGAAAGAAGTAGATAACCAATTAATCTCGATTTGATATGGTTAGTAGAAAACCAAGATTTTTTATATCAACAAACTAAAAATTAATTTAATAACCGGGGTAAAATTGGAATTTTGATTTTGTTGAAAAATCATAGGTTTAAAAATAACAACACTAATTATTTTGGGTTTTAAATTACACGTTTTTATTGTTTGATGTATTTTTATTCCAATCCAAAACCATTGGGTATTAAACGTCCAAATAAAAATAAGTTCGGGTTTTTTTTGGCATTTTTGCCTTATAAATTATATAGTGTATATAGCATTTATATGGTTAGAGTAGTTAGATAGTTAATTATAATTTTTTTTTTTTAGTTATTTGTGCCAATTTCCCAATTGTAAAATTGCTCGTTTTTCTTTGTTGAAAATGAGACAGAGAAATTGAAAACTCCTAAGAGATTGATAAGGTGAAAGGCTGCAACAATGGCGGTATCGAAGTTGTCACCAACCGATACCTGGGATTCCATTCTCCCTGGTCCTCCCAGCCGTAACAACTTCGGATCCGCCGATCTCAGTCCATCCGGTCTCTTTGCCTTCTCATCTGGCTCCTCCGTCTCTGTTGTTGACTCTCGTTCTCTCCAGCTCATTTCCACTATCCCTCTCCCTCCTCCTCCCGGTGCTCTCTCTCCCTTCGTCACTTCCGTCCGTTGGATCCCTCTCCCTCTCCCCCGTGATCTACTATCCACCGAGCCCTCCGCCTCACACCTTCTCCTCGCCGTTGCCGATCGTCACGGCCGTATCGCGCTCGTTGACTTCCATCTTCGCTCCGTCGTCGTCTGGCTTAATACTTCCTCCGATCCCAAACTTGGGGTTCAGGACCTCTGCTGGGTTCAAGCTCGACAGGATTCTCATATCCTCGCCGCGATTTCTGGATCTTCTTTTCTGTCACTCTACACAGCCTCCGGTGGACTGTTCTGGAAGTACGATGCCGGTAAGGAGATTCTCTCATGTCTCCGCCGCGATCCCTATGATTCTCGCCATTTCTGTGTGCTTGGCCTCAAAGGGTTCCTATTGTCGGTTAAGGTACTCGGAGACACTGAGAACGACGTTGTGATTCATGAGATGCAGATAAAGACGGATTTCAGTGAGCTATTGAAGTTGGGAAGAGATGGAAATTCATCATCTTCTTCGCCTGCTTCAGCCGCATTTCCGTTATACTTCGCTAGATTTTCATTCTCGCCACACTGGAAGAATATACTGTTTGTGACGTATCCTAGGGAGCTATTGGTCTTTGATCTACAATATGAGACACCCCTTTCAACCACGCCATTACCTCGTGGTTGCGCCAAGTTTCTGGATGTTTTGCCGGATCCAAACAAGGAGTTGCTTTATTGTGCTCATGTCGATGGTAGGCTCAGCATTTGGCGTCAGAAAGAGTAAGATATTTCTGTCCCTTATGGGTGGCTTCATTTTATTGACATTTCATGTGTTTCCAGTCACTTTCATTCATGGATTAGCTATTCCTTGAATCAGATTGAGTTTCTATTTTTTTTTTCTTTTCTAACCAAAGCAAAATCACCCTTAACATGTTAAAAGTTTCATTTTGTGAAGAATCTATACTGATTTTAGGAAAGACTTAAATTTTTTACGCTCTCCTCTCTGAATCACTGGGAAAAGATGGGAAGAATATTTTAGGTATCTGATTTTAGGGTAATGGTGCAAAATAGCCTTGAGTTATCTGCTTCGATAAGTTTCTTTTATTATTCATCTTTCTTTAAACTTGACGAATGTTTCTGAGAACTTACTGAAATAGAAAGCTTTCGAAGTTATATTAGCTCCTGTTTGATTATTGCTCATGCTAATCTTTGAGAAAGTCAACCTCATTAGGGATCAATTCATAATTATAATAGCTTCCAAATCTGAAGTTCTTATCTGGTGCCCAGAACATGTTCTGCATCTCAGGGGAAGAACCAATCTTTACCTATCTGGTCATATTTGAACTATCTGCTTTCTAGCTTCCTTTTATATAGTGTCGGAGAATTATGGTTTGAAAGAATCAGATGCATATGACTTTGTGTCTTCTAATGTTGATCAAACTTGGATACTCCTGTTCTGGTTGCTCATCTAAACTTCTCCTGGTTACATATCATTGCAGAGGAGAACAGGTGCATGTCATGTGTACCATGGAAGAGTTTATGCCATCTATTGGGCTGTCCATCCCGTCTCCTTCAGCTCTGGCTGTTCTTCTCAGCCAATCGGACTCCACGATGCAAACCATTAGAAAACTTCATCCAGATGAAAGTTCTTCTGTGGATTTTGATAACCCATTTGACTTTTACGATGAAAGTATCGTTGTTTCTAAGACGACTTTTTTCTCCCTATCTGATGACGGTAAAATATGGAAGTGGGTCTTAAGTGCTGAAGGTGTTGAAGATGTTCCAAAAAATGCATCAGACTTGGACATTAGTAACGTAGGCGCTGATGTAGCACTCCCTGGAGCTATTCAGAAGAAATATTCCTCAAATCTGGATGATGGATTAGTTGTTACCCCTACAAATAAAAGCAGATGTCAGACATCAAGTTCCTCCTTCAAAAGATCAGACCTATCGTTTAAGGTAGGTGGCTGGAAGAATTTTGGGTTAACTAGTTACTTAATCATTATATAGTTGTTCCTCCAGATGATAGAAGTTTGGTGTTACCAGGTTCCTCATATATAGATTTGTGTTTTCCACAATAATTGTTTTGTGGTCTTATCACTTTTTTCCTACTTAACAGGGCCTTTACTTGTTTACATCGCTTAATGCAGATCAGCCTAACTGGACAGCTTCAGCTTCTCTCTTCCACAGTCTCTACACTTGCTGTACCATCTCCATCTCTTACGGCATCCCTAGCAAGTTAGTTGTAGTTTTCCTTGAATATGTAATACTAAAAGTGTTCCTCAGAAAACTCAAATGATTAACTTACGGATTGATTTCAAATGAAGGAGGGGGTAACATCCCTGCGGCAGCTGTTCCGTTGGTTGCTTTGGGAACTCAGAGCGGGACAATCGATATTGTTGATGTATCAACAAATGCTGTTACTGCAAGCACTTCTGTTCATACGGGTGTGGTTAGGGGCCTTCGATGGCTTGGAAATTCAAGATTAGTTTCTTTTTCTTACAGTCAGGTGTGCAAATATATTTCATAAAGGAGCATGTTGAGTCTCATTGCTTTTATCTGTTTTTTCCTAGTGATTTCTACTTTATGATTGGTTTCTTCCAGGATTAAGAAGAGTGTTAGGTTTAGTTGAATTTCCACTTGCTTATTCTAAAAATTAATAGAATTGGGAAATTGACATCCGGCATCATGCATCGGTTTGTGGTTTCAGGTGAATGACAAAAGCAGAGGCTACATAAATAAGCTAGTTGTGACTTGCCTTAGGAGTGGGTTGAATAAACCATTTCGTGATTTACAAAAGCCAGAACGTACTCCCATAAGAGCTCTTAGAACTTCTTCTTCCGGAAGGTTTGATTTTAATGTAATTTGTTTAGCTCGAGTATTTGATGCATAATAACAATGTGACGAATGCTATTAGGTTATCATTAATAATTTAAGCTTAGGAACATGTCTCTGGGTATTAAAGATCTGTCCCATTATCAGATGACAAATGTCAAATTTCAATCATAGAAGAAATTGGTTTACTATGTCAATGTTGAGGAACTATTGTAAAAGGGGAAGTTATTGGGACTAGAGCTTCTGGATACCTCTTCCGAAGATGACAGATTTGTTTTTTTTTTTTTTAATGTTCTGTTGCAGGTATCTTCTAATTCTTTTCCGTGATGCTCCTGTAGAAGTTTGGGCGATGACCAAGCATCCTGTCATGGTGAGTAAAGCTCAACCCCAATGTACCTTTGCTTTTTTCTACTTGACTTAGTCTCGTTGAATAGATGACAACAACTCTTTCTGTCTTTTATGTTTACAATCTTAGAATTGCACTTATACACTGTAACTTTTCATCCAGATGACTTTTTTTTTTCTTTTGATGTCCAATTCTACATTTCATAATTTCTCATCCCTGTCATACTTTATTCGTATGTCCATTTACTTTCAATGCTTTTTGCATGTGAAACTTAAATAAGGAGGTATAATTTTGCACCACATTGGTCTGGACAAGCATAATGCCTAATAAGATCAATTATGCACAAAAAGGTTAAAGCTTGTGCCTTAAGATTGTTTAAGAGATTCATTAAAGAAACATACTTTCTGTGGCTTCTAATCTTGCCTATCCTCTTTCCCAAGTGCTAGAAAGTCTTTATTGCCATCTCAATGTCTATTCTGGTAAATTTCATGAAAAAAAGTAATGGTGGTGTGTAGAATGGGTGAGAACGAGAACCAAAAGTGTTCTTAATATAAATATACTCTTGCATTTGAGGCTTTTAGATTCTGTTTATTAATATTTTTATATCTAACTAGTGGAGCTTTCTTATTCCTTCTAATTTTGTAGCTTAGATCATTAGCTCTTCCTTTCACGGTAGTGGAATGGACGCTTCCGGCAGTTCCACGCCCAGGTCAAGGCGGTCCTTCTAAACAATCTCTCTCAGCATCCGAAGGAGTAGCTGCTCCAGCAGACTCTAGTGAGATATTTTTGACATTTAAATCTGTGTTATCCTAATTTAACCCAGTCTTTGATGCTTTTTTTTCTAAGGGTTTGGTAATTGACATATCTGCAGCTTCTGTGGGCTCGGATGGATCGACTGAAGAAACTGTAGAGAGTTTTGCATTTGCACTAGTAAATGGTGCCCTTGGAGTATTTGAAGTCCAAGGACGTAGAATTCGAGATTACAGGTAAAACTGATGGTTCCATTAACTCAATTGTTGTTCTGAAATTTTTCTTTCCATAGCAATTCCTTGTCACAATGCAGATCATAATTAAGGGCTTCTAAATTTCTCTCTGTTTCTGAGAAGATAATATGAAATAGTGATTGCACGTTATTGCTTGCCTATTGTAGTGTTCCTTTCTTCTTATTCCATCTTGCTTTTTTTTTTTTGTTTCTAATGCCATGTGTCATTAAATTCTTTCCTAAAAACAATTTGTGAGATAATGAGTAGATCTTTGTTGTCAAATTTCAGAAAGCGCAGAAAATTCACTGCGTATTATTTTTTTATCAGCCGCTTTTAGATGAATTAGCAATCACGTTCTTGAACTTCAATTGTTGTGTAATATTCTTCCTATATTCACTGACATATAGATGACCCCGCCTCTATTTCTAGACCCAAATGGCCATCTACCTCATTCATTCCCTCAGATGGATTGGTTACAGCCATGGCATATCGCTTGCCTCATGTGGTTCGTTTCTTTTCACCTTCCAGTTCTCTCTCTTATTTACCTATGGAAATCATATCTTGCTATCTCTTTCCAGGTTATGGGAGATAGATCAGGAAACATAAGATGGTGGGATGTAACAACTGGACAGTCATCTGCATTTAATAGTCACAGAGATGGAATACGGAGGATCAAATTTTCACCTGTTGTTGCTGGAGATCGCAGCCGAGGGCGCGTAGCTGTGCTATTTAATGACAATACATTTTCTGTATTTGATCTTGTGAGTCTTAGGGATTTTTGCATGTTTCTTGTGTTTTCAAAGGTGGTGTACTAATATTATGCAATGTGAAGGGAAAACAAGAAGAAGACGGTTTTCATTGATACGTGTTTGAAATTGTCTGTCAACTTAAAATAACTCTTTTCTGACAGTTGCTGCTGAAAATTGATGCAGGATTCACCAGATCCGCTAGCCCAGTCACTTCTACAGCCTCAAATTTCTGGCACCCTGGTACTGGAACTTGATTGGTTGCCTCTGAGAACCGATAAGAATGATCCACTTGTTCTATGCATCGCTGGGGCTGATAGCGCCTTCCGGCTCGTTGAGGTTACTGTGTATGTGCACACCTGTTCATTGAAGAATTATGATTAGTTTCTCCCTTTATCACTATAACTGTATAGAATAGGCATGTCTAGTTGTTTTTATATTTTGTTTGCAAGATGAATGTACACCCTAAACCCTTGGAGAAAAGAACAACCCTATCCTTTCTCATGACCATGTAGGTGGGATGGTGTAGTGGGGTTGACAACTAGGCCACCCTTGTCCCTATTTTAGGACTTAAAATACAATTACATACTTTGCTATCTCTTATTTCCAACTTTTTCTTCTGGATTTTGCAGAAATGAAAAAAATGCTGGCTTTGTGCCCCAGTCTAAATCTGTAAAGGAGAGGTTTCGTCCTATGCCTATGTACTCCCCTATCCTACTTCCTGTACCACATGCACTGGTAACTTGGTAACTTTTTTTAAGAGTGACTTCTTGGTTTACTTCCTGAAGTCTTTGTGGTACTCAATCTTGGTTTACTTCTGATATCATGTAATTCAGAAGATACTAATGTCCTGCATTATCTTTAAGCTCTTATAATCTCCTAAGACAGGTTCCGGGTATTGATATTCCGATTTACAGTAATGGTTACTCATGAAAATGTGTCTGATTATTATACATGTAGGCACTGCGGATGATTCTTCAGTTAGGAGTGAAACCATCTTGGTTTAATACGTCTAGTACCACTTTGGAGAAGAGACCTCATTTGATCCGTGGAATGGCTTCATCCTCTAAGGATCTTCGGAGTTACATGATTCAGTTACCACCTTTAGGAGACCCTGTCGTGCCAGAAATGCTGCTGAAGATACTAGAACCGTATCGGAAAGAAGGTTGTTTCATTTGTTTAGTTTAGTGTAGAATCACCACAGACTAACCTTTCTCTGTTAATATATCTATTTAAGTATTCTAGTTTCTAACCTTCTCTTATTTCTTTCATGCTAGGTTGCTTGCTGGACGATGAAAGAGCAAAACTGTACGCTGATGTGGTCAATAAAGGTTATGCTGCAAGATTTGCTATTGCAGCTGCTGTTTTTGGTGAAACCTCAGAAGCACTTTTCTGGTTGCAACTGCCTCAAGCCATTCGCCATCTGATGAACAAGCTGACGAAAAGGTCTCCGCAAAAACTCCCTTCCCCTGCTTCAGGAGTTGATGAAGCAGCTATGCTGAGTAAGATATCATCTACTGGTGTATGGGCACCTGAAGCCAGGAAGGTAGATTCCATGTTCAGTTTCAGAATATTGTTTCTTTACCTTCAAAAGATTAGGCATTCTAGCCATTCTCTTCTACCAGGATACATATAGATGATATGTTTTATTTTGGAAATGAAGTATGGATCGTAAATATCCATTAACATAGTGTTTGTTGGTGAGCTTATATTCCACATTTCCCTGAACAGTGTGATGGTTCACTTAGATTGATGGCTTTTGAGCGAGAAGAATTACGGAAACGTGCTAATGAACGTCTTCCTTGGCATGAAAACTTGGAGGGGGAAGATTGCATTCAAAAACAAGTACACGAGTTAGTATTTAACTTTTAGCCTGTCTTTATTGTTTATTGTTTCAGTGTATTACTTGAAATTATGTCTAGTTTTTGTAGTAGCTCCTGTGAGAAATGGAAACTATATATTCTTTTATAACCTTTTTAAGCTGAGAGAAAGATAGTTGTGTCCAGTTCCATGCTTTAAGTTTTGCTTTGAGAAGTGAATTCACTCGGTCACTTTTATAACCAGGCTGATTTCAGTTGGAAATTTGGAAGCTGCTGTGAGTTTGCTGCTTTCTTCCTCCCCAGATTCTCCCTACTTCTATCCAAATGCTCTCCGAGCTATTGCACTCTCTTCAGCTGTGTCTAAATCTCTTCTCGATCTCGCACTTAAGGTATCTTGTCATGGTATATATGGTGGTCTTTTGTGTCTTTTAAAAAAAATCAGTCCATCACTTTTGTTACACACGTAGGTTATTGCAGCCAACATGGTAAGGACCGACAGTTCGCTCACTGGTACTCATCTTCTATGTGCGGTCGGAAGACACCAAGAAGCTTGTTCACAGGTTAGCTTCCTAATCTCCTTCGTGATACTAAATATTGCATATTCTTCGGATCTAATGCTTCGACTGGGATTATCATTTTATTCTTATCATTACCATTTTATTAATTAATCACTAGGAAACGTTTTTTAGCTGTCGTTTAATAATAGACAACGTTTTAGACACTAACTTTCGACCCTTCTAATATGCAGCTACAAGATTCTGGACGGTGGACTGATGCTGCTACCTTGGCTGCCACACATTTAGAAGGATCAGATTATGCCAGGTCTTTTCTTTTACTGTTTCACACTCTCACTTTTTTGGATCTGATTTATATTTCTATGAATTAGTTCATCACTAGGGGTGTCAAAATGGGTAGAAACCCATGGGTTTACCCTGTTTGTCTATTATTTTAACGGGTATGGGTTAAGTTTTTATACCCATATAAATAAATGGGTTTTGATGGGTTCGTCCAATGGGTTTGTGGGTTTGTCGGGGTAAACCCATTAGGGTTATGGGTTACCAATGGGTTGATGGAAAAAAACAAATATAATATATATATATATGCATATAATATAATATAGATATATATTAATATGTAAAATATTTTTCTTATAACTAATTTATATAAAATATCTAAAATAAATATTAAGTTTTTCTACTTTGCTAAAAACAAAAAAAGTAAACAATAATATATATGTCAATGATCTAAAATGAATGTGAAATTTTTCTATAATATCTAGAAATTAATTTTTTAAGTTTGAAAACTTTGGTTGGTTTTTTAATTCTATTTTATATAAATATATTATGGATTTAATATCAATTATTTTATTTATTTTATTTTTATATGGGTAACCCATATAACCCATTTAGCCATTGGGTTTTATATAATTGGGTTTGGGTATATAAATTCAACCCATTATAATAAATGGGTCGGGTTGAACCCGCCCACAAAAGTCTCTAACCCATGTGGGTATGGGTCGGGTCGGGTCGGGTTACCCATTTTGACACCCCATCACGTGTCCTTTCTTAAACCACTCCCTCTTTATACTCAGGGTATTGCAGAGGTGGGCTGATCATGTTCTCAATGCGGAACACAATGTCTGGCGGTACTGTATCATATATCATACTCATCTTCAATACTGTTTAAATTGGATAATTTGAAAGTGACGTAGAATCCTCTAAAAAAATCTCACATAATCAAAAAGAATTACGTTGTATTGATTCAGGGCGCTTATTTTATATGTGGCTGCCGGTTCCCTGCAAGAGGCGCTAGCAGCTCTCAGAGAGGTGCAACAGCCTGACACAGTAGCCATGTTTGTGCTCGCCTGTCAGGAGATCCATTCAGAAATTGTAACTGAGCTGTCAAGCCTAGAAGATGAATCTAAATCTGAAACTGCTTGTGGCGAAGGCACAGTACCTCCCGATCTGCCTGGTCTTGAGCCAGGGAAGGAAGAAGTGACGGCGGTTTGCGAATATTTTCAACAATACCAGAGAAAGTTAGTGCATTTGTGCATGGACTATCAACCCTACACGGACTGATGAGAAATTATACAGCCAAACTCTTTCTCTGACTTGGCAATTAAATATTACTTTACCTCAGATAAACACACATGGGACTCTCAACCCTACACCGATGTTTCTGTATGTTGTACCCTAAACCCTTGTTCTGTGTAAAATTGATTTTAAGACCAGATCAATTTCTCTGGTTGTTTGTTTGGTGGTTATTGCTTAAACGGTTGGAATGTTTCGAATTTCGGAAATTTAAGATGAAAAGGAAAACAATAACAATACACTTGGGTGTTTGGTAACGCACTAAACGCTATGGTAATGCATTACAAATATACGACACACGACATAGAATGTCAAGAATAACAACTCATTTGATATTTTTGGTTATCCTCAATGAAAGAATCTCCTCCGACAACGAGCTGATCCAAGTTCTTCATACTCAGCCTTGGTGACACACATGGACTCAAAATCTGGGCTGGAAGCCAAAAGTGAACCCCCTCTCCATACGCCTAGTATTGGGCTGCAAAAAGTAACAGCATCTTATAAATAAAAAACGCTGCAAAAATTAGGGAAAACAGGGAAAGGAGTTTACTCCTCCAGTGTTGTTATCTTCACATCAAAGTGGTCTGGGACTAGTGGTCGAAGCTCTACTTCCCTGCAATATATCAGACATCAACTTCTCTAATAAGCATGAACCACTTTTGCGAGGGACTTTAAATTAAGACTTACAGTCTCTCCTTAAGTTGCGGAAATAATGTGCTTCCACCAGCTAAGATGATGCTGCCACAAAGACCGTCAAGGCTTTAGACAACAAAACTAATTCACTGGCAACTGAAGCCAAAAAAAAATGTATCCATTTGGAACCACCTTTGATACAAGACTGGTTGCAAATAAGAATGACATGAGCTTACAGCTCGGACAATGCACTCTGCAAGTCCTGCCTGATTTATCCCTGTCCCAAAACAAATAATATACCATCATCAATCTTCTATGTACGACGACATTCGAACACTCTTTCATCGACACAAACCTAAATCCGCAGGCTGGAATAGCGTCTCAGGTACAAGAAAGCGCTCATTCGTTAAGTCAATCTCCTGCCAAAAAAATAAAATAAAACCTCACATTTAATAGAAATCTCAACCTGCATAGAAGAAAATAAAAAATAAAAAAATTGGGAAACTTCACATTTTTGTTCATGTCAGCCTTCTTCCTCTCCCCAACCTTTGCCATGAAATCAGACTCCACATGATCTTTATCTAACAAGCTAAGAAACCTCTTCGCCGCTTGAGGGTCTTTGACATAACCTTTAGTATGTGTAACACCATCAGGAAGAACATATGTAGACTTGATAAGATTATTTCCACTTCTAGCAAGGCGGAGATCACGAAGAAGGTCAAGTGAGACAAAACAAAGCTTCTCCTTAGCATCATCAACTAAAAAGGTTTCATCCATAACATTTATAGATCTATAAGAGACCAATTCCTTCAAGTAATTAGTGAAAGCTTTGCCTCCTAAATCAATCCTCTTAATGGCGTAATTAAGAGTGAAATTGTGAAGAACAGGAACGGCGTGAGTGAAGGAGAAGCCACAATCAACAACGAGACTACACTGAGTCTTTGAGAGGACTGAATCAGGCTGACGACTAGCTTCATAGAGATGAACAAGAGACTGAGGATGAGCTACGTAGAGAGACGAGAATCCGAAGTCCTCGAAGACAAGCTCGTCGGTGGAACGCTGAACGGAAGGGATCGAGAGTGGTGGCTCAGTGAGGAGGAGAGAGGAGGAGGAAGGACTGATGTGGAGGAGAGAAGTGAAGAGGTGTGACCAGATGTCGCGTTCTAGGTCAGAGTTTATGAGGTAGCCACGGTCGATCGGGCGGCGTACAGAGGCGGAGGTGAGGTCGATCTCGTCGGAGAGAGTAGTGAGTGGTGATGGGTGGAGGAATTTCTTCGATGAAAGAGGTTTGTAGAGACAGTTTGGGATTACGGTGGTGGGATCACGCTCCCCACCTTGTCCAGCTTTGATTAGACCGCCGCCGTTGTCTAGAACCACGATGTTTGACATTGATGACGACGGGTTCGCCGCCGGTGAACACTCTTCTTCTAAGTATTTTGTTTTCTTTAATTTAAAATTGGTTTTAGGACTGGTATGGTATAGCTAGAAGAAAGCCTCCAACGAAATTAGTAAATTACCTCACCGGTGTGTCACCAATGTGCTGTATATATTATTATTTTTCGGCCATTTCATTTTTATCCAATATAAAGAATAATAATAAGGAAATTTAATCGCCATATTTCTCGAAAAATATTCCAAATGTGTCATATTAGTTTTAGACTTTTAAAAATGACATATTTAACATTTATGTCATAGATTATTGTTTAACCGGGATCAAAATTATTGTCTACTAAAAATTAAAAAGTTAAAATTATTGTTTACTAGGGATTAAAATTGTTTATAAAAGTTAAAACTGTTTATCGAAAGATAAAATTGTCCACCAAATGTTAAAAATGTTGAATACCAAGGCTAATTCTGTTTTTCTAATGAGTGGTCATGCCATGGGTATCGCAGATCCAAAAAGGATGAAGGGATTGTGGCACATTTGAAAGGGTTTTGTACTGTTTATGGTACATTTCATAGTTTTTCTAATATATATATAATAGTAATCCGAATAAATGCCACCAAAGATTGTGTTTTTTTAATTGTACATTTTGGATAATTTTCCAAAAAATCTGTAGAAAATTTAAATTACGTTTTTTACAAAAAGTTGTGATTGTTCATTGTAATAGTTCTTTTGTAAAGTTGCAGCTGTTTATTGTACAGTTATGTCTATTCGAATATTCGTATCTTTTGAAATCTATACTCCCTCCGGTTTTGTTTACTTGACATTCTAGGAATTTTCGCATGGATTAAGAAAGTTGGTATATTAACAGAACTAACCTCACAAATAACACAAATTTACAATTTTATTTTTCATACATAATTATTTTTTGTTTTTACAATCTGAATCCAAAAACGAATACAGAAAACAAGATGAAAAAGTAAATATACTCTGAGCTTCGCTGGCGTGATTACGACGGTGAAGGACTCGATTAGAGCGGTTGCTGAGTACTCCACCTGCGGCGGACGATTGAAGCGGCCGCTGTGTACTCCACCAACGACTAATCCGATCGGAGAGGCTGCTGTTTACTCCACCAACGGACCCGATCGGAGCGGCTGCTGTTTACTCCACCGATGGTGGACTTCAACCCTCTGTTGATCTCAATTCTTTGTTTAATTCAATCACTTCCAGTTTTTCTTCTTCTCCATTTTCCTCTTTTTCTTCTTCTACTAATACTTCCTCTTCTATTCAATATATGGAGTAACGAAGCAAGATGGCTAAGAATTATTCTCCTTCCAATGATAAACCACACAATCTAAGTCACTATGTTTTGTAAAATAAGTTAATTAATTTCTCAGATTTGATTTGGGCTTTGATTTCTAATGGCGATTTAATTGATTATTCTCAGATTTCTCAGATTTGATTTGGGCTTTGATTTCTCAAATTTGATTTCCGATGGCGAGTTGAAGGATGGGCTTTTCTACATTAGGTTTGCTTCCATTGAGAGTAATTTTGTTTGTCACAAACAAAGAGTGATGTGGTTACATTTTGTTTTGTTCAAGTCGTAATTCTTTCTTGTTGTGTCTGACTGGAGTTTTGAAAATTACCATTTAGAAGAGTTTAGTTCTGATGATTGAAGTCTTATTGCTTTCATCATTTCCTTATAGACAGCTCAAAACAAGAACCGTTCTGCTTTTGTAGTGTCGGAGCTTTTTTCTTAAATGGCATTTGGAGCACAACTAACATTCTTTTCTCTGTTCTTATGGTCATGCTTTTGTGACCGATGTGGAGCTTTGTATTTAAGCTAGGGCATATATCACTTTTAAGTTAGAGACATGTTATGTGATTACCTGAATAACATTTCGCTCGGCCTATCTAAAAGCTTCTGTAATTATCCTCCATGGCAATGATGGATTTATCTTTTCTTGTTTCCTTATTTTCAAAAGATGATAAAATGCTTCTCAAGATGGTTGCTTGTTTTGTTCTGATAGTTTTAGTGGTTTAAGGAGATAGTGATGAATTCATAGTACCTCGATCATATTCAGACATGGTGTTGTTTGTATTTTAAAAGTCAAATGTGTTTAACTTATCATTTCCATTGACATATTGTAGGCAGAAGCAATCAAATTGATCGTGGCAGCAGTCCTACTAAGTTAAATAAAGTAACTCCTCCTATTATCCAACATGACCAAATTATGTGACTTTTCAATTAATTACAAGTTGTGTTAGTTTTGAATAAGGCTATTTTAGGACTTTTATTGTAAATGTTATCTTGAAAAGTGGGAACAACAAGTAATCTTAAACAGAAAAATTACTCTAAAACGTCAAGTATATATTTGTTTGTTTGAACTGTTTACATTTTTTTGCCATGACACAAAATAATATAAATTTCAATCTCAATGGTTTTTACAGCTCTCTAAATTATTTTATAGCATTCATTCATTTAAAGTAAAGAGATTCCTCTAATTCTTGATTTAACAAAAGATTTTTGTAATGATGAATCTAATTTACAACTTTTAGTAATTATATATATATAAATTTAATGAAAATACTTAGATTCTTTTCCCAGAGTTAGATGAATTATATAGTGAGCTTTTGTATTTTGACTTTTGAATATGATAATAAAGATGCATTCTATTTAAAAGCAGTTTAGATGAGTTAGTATAATCAAGTGCATACACAACAATTGTGATTTTTTGTAGTACCTTTTAGTAAAGAACTTTTTTTCTTTGTTTTTTTTTTAATTCAAACGGTTGTATCTGTTCATTGTAGAGCTGTGTCATTTCACTATATTTTATTAAAATTTTTAATCACAATTTTTCGTTCTAATAGGTGTATCTATTTAAATAGTCATGCTTTTTGAACTCTTTTTATATTTGTTTCTTCTTCACTAACTAACAAGTTCGTTGAAACAAATTTTCTATTTTATGTTGAATCTATTGTGAAACTAGAGAGTTTAGGGAGAAATCTCTTGTTCTTATTATTGATAATGAATCCGAGGTTAGAAATATATAGTGAGATACAAAGGCCTAAGCTAAAACCGACATAGTACAAGTGTTGCCGAAAGGCTTCGGCTAATGGGCCGAAGATGTACAAACCGAGTATGGCCGAGAGGCCGAGTATCCATGGACGATATATGGGCTGGTCTATGGAGTCCACTAAGTGTTTTACAACACTCCCCCTTGGACGATATGACCGTGCTTATGCTGGAATGGGATCGATGCAATGTGCTTAAGGGATGCTGCCTCATTAAAACCTTACCAGGAAAACCCATTGGGAAAAAACCTTGGTGAAGGAAAAAGAGTACAGCACACATTGCTCCCCCTGTTCCAAACATCACTCTAAGTCCTTAAGCCTCCGCATTCCAATCTGGTGCGTGAGCTTCCTGAATGTTGTTGTCGGTAGTGCTTTGGTGAAGAGATCGGCTTAGTTGTCGCATGACTGAACTTGCACCACTTGAACTTCTCCGGCCTTTTGTAGTTCATGTGTGTAGAAGAACTTTGGCAGTATTTGCTTCGTCCGATCTCCCTTGATGTAACCTTCCTTGAGCTGTGCGATGCAGGCTGTATTGTCTTCATAGATGACTGTTGCTGATTTGTCTTCGTCCATGCCATTGTCTGTCCGAATATGCTGAGTCATGGACCGCAACCAAACACACTCACGGCTGGCTTCATGTATGGCTAGGATCTCCGCGTGATTTGAGGATGTGGCTACTAGAGTTTGCTTCATTGAACGCCAAGAGATCGGAGTACCACCGTGCGTAAACACATAACCTGTTTGTGACTTACCATTGTGTGGATCGGATAGATAACCTGCATCAGCAAAACCAACTAAACCTTTTTTGTTATAGTTAGTATAAAATAAAACAAAGTATGTCGTTCCTTGTAGGTAACGCATAACATGTTTAATATCATTCCAGTGCCTTATGGTCAAACAAGAACTATATCTTGCTAGGAGGTTCACGGCAAAACATATGTCTGGTCTAGTGTGGCTAGCCAAGAACACTGAGGTAAGGCACTTCAGGACTAAGAACTTCTTCATTGTTCTTCTTAGGAGCAAATGGATCTTTATCCACTTCTACACTTCTCACAACCATTGGGCTAGTCAATGAGTGAGCTTCTGCATATTAAATCTCTTGAGTACCTTTTCTGTATATGCCTTTTGATGCACAAGGATCCCATTGTTTCTGTACTCAAGCTGCAATCCCAAACAGAACTTGTCTTTCCTAGGTCTTTCATCTCGAATTCTTTCTTGAGATATTCTACAGTTTCGGCGATTACCCCAGAGGTTCCGAGGATGTTTAAATCATCCACATAGACTGTTATTATCACAAATCCTTTGTTTGCAAACTTCTTTATGAATATACATGGACTGATTGGGTCATTCTTATAGCCTTCCTTAGCCAAATAGTCACTTAGTCGGTTATACCACATTCGACCACTCTGTTTCAGTCCATAAAGCGATTTGTCTAGCCTTATGCAGTACTGTTCTCGAGAACTACTCTTATCTTTGAGTTCTATACCCTCTGGTAATCTCATATAAATTTTATTATCCAGTGGACCATATAGATATGCAATTACAACATCCATTAACCGCAAATCTAAATTTTCTTTTACAGCCAGACTTATTAGATATCTAAAAGTCGTTGCATCCATCACAGGGGAGTATGTCTTCTCATAATCTATGTCAGGTCTTTGAGAGAATCCTTGTGCTACAAGCCGTGCTTTGTATCTCACAGTTTATTGTTTTCATTTCTCTTTCTTACAAAGACCCACTTATGTCCAACTGGTTTAATTTCAGGTGTTATCCTTAAGGTCAGATCAAACACACTTCTCTTCTTCAAAGAGTTTAACTCCACATCAATAGCTTCTTTCCATTTAAGCCTTTGAGTGCACTCTAATATAGATGTGGGTTCATGATCCTCATTTATCTCAAGTGCTACCTTGTATGCAAATATATCATCAATGTCGACATCTTTTCGGTTCCATTCAATCCCAGACATAATATAGTTTATCGAGATCTCATTGTAGTCAATTCCTTCAGGTTCTTGAGGTTCAGCGTCCTGAGTTTCACTTGGTACCTTAGGAGTTTCTGCGACAATGTCTGTGTTTTCTATAATTCCCTTAACCTCGGTCTGTTTTGCACATTTAGTTTTCCGAAGGTTCTTATCTTTGGAACCTAATGGTCTACCTCATTTCAAACGTGGCTTAGACTCTGTAGCAACTTGATTATTGTGTTCCTTCTGAACATCAATACGTACTAGTGCATTCCAAGCTGGTATGTACGATTTTGTTACTCTCTTTGGGTCAACAAAGGAATCTGGCAATTGATTAGCTAGCTGTTGTAAATGTATAGTCTTTTGAACCTCTGCATCACATGCTAGAGTTTGAGGATCTTGCCAATTTAAGGATGTTTGATTCCATGTTAAATCTTTGCCCAGCTTGCTAGTCTCTCCACGTAACATAGGAAATTCGGACTCAACAAATTGACAGTCCGCGTATCTGGCCTTAAATAAATCTCCTGTGAGTGGCTCAAGATACCTTATAATGGTGGGAGACTCATATCCAACATATATTCCCATCCTTCTTTGAGGTTCCATCTTAGTTCTCTGTGGTGGAGAAATAGGTGTATAAACGGCACAACCAAACGTTTTGAGATGGGATAAGTCTGACTCTTGACCCGATAATAGTTGGGATGGTGAATATTTGTGTTCACTAGATGGCCTGATGCGTATGAGTTCTGCTGCATGTAAGACCGCGTGTCCCCAAGCCGACACAGGAAGCTTCGATCGCATTAACAATGGTCGAGCAATCAATTGTATTCGTTTAATGAAGGATTCAGCTAATCCGTTTAGTGTATGGACATGTGCCACAGGATGTTCCACACTCACCCCCATGGACATACAATAATCATTAAACGCTTGGGATGTAAATTCACCAGCATTATCTAGACGTATAGTCTTAAGTGGAAAGTCCAGAAAATGTGCTCTTAATCTTATGATTTGAGCTAGCAGCCTAGCAAATGCTAGGTTCCTTGTGGATAACAAGCATACGTGAGACCATCTGGTTGATGCATCTATCATCACCATGAAATATCTAAATGTCCCACATGGTGGGTGTATTGGTCCACATATGTCACCTTGTATCCTTTCCAGAAAGTTTAAAGTCTCTCTTGTGACTTTTACTGGTGATGGTCTTATGATAAGTTTCCCTTGTGCACATGCTACACACGTGAGATTTTTAGGGAAAACTTTTCTTTCTTTGAGGTTGTGCCCATTCGAACTCTTAATTAATTTACGCATCATGTTCGAACCCGGATGGCCAAGCCGGTCATGCCATAGAGTGAATTGTTCTTTGAACATTCTGTGCTTTGCCAAGTTAGCTTCTATCATGTTAATCTTAGCATGGTATAAACCAGAGGCTAGTGCAGGTATAGTCTCTAGGACCTTCTTTTGTCCTTTTACAATTTCTGTAATGTATAGGAATTCTTTAGTTCCTTCACCCTTGGTTTCAATATGATAACTATTTGATCTTATACTTTAAAGCTCAATAAGCTTCTCTTAGATCTGGGTGAGTATAAGGCATAACTTAGTTCAATATGTGAGCCATTAGGCAACAATATGTGAGCCTGGCCGTAGCCTTCTATCAGATTTGCTATACCCGCAATTGTACTAACATTGGAACTTTTCATTATAAGATTTATGAAATGTCTTTTGTCTTTTAGTATAGTGTGGCTGGAACCACTGTCCACCACTAGTTCACTCATGTCCTCGGCCATTTCTATAAATAGGACAATAATTTTGTGTTTTAACAAGACAATCATATAAGATAAAATAAAATCCATTGAATTTAAATCAAAGTCATTACAAGGAAACTAAATCATAAAACCATAGAATTAAACCAAAATAAAATTGAAATTCAATCATCATTCTTGAGGCAATCAGAAGTCTCATAGCCTAGGGAGTCATCATTCTCATGATCGAAGTCTCCTTCATCATCGATGTGCACATAGTTGGCTTCTGGATTTTTTTTCATGGCTTCTTGATATGCATCAATCAGATGTTTGGGAGTTCTGCAGTTCTTGGCCCAGTGGTTTGACATACCACATCTGTGGCAAACCGTTGTGGCCTTGGTGTTTGGTTTAAAGGACCCACGAGCCTTACCACCACGTCCTCGACCTCCTCGGCCAGCCTGGCCTCCACGACCACCACGTCCTCTGCCACCATGGCCACGGCCGTAGTGTCTTTCTCTGTGGACGTAGTTGGTCTCATTAGGCTCTTTATGCTTTTTAGACTCTACTGCAGCTTTCTTTCCCAAATCAACCTTGTTTGCTTCTGGTAATGGGGCTGTACCAGGAGGTCTCATAGCACTGTTCATCAGCAACAACTCATCGTTTTGCTCTGCTAGCAGTAAACACTCAATGAGTTCCCCATAGTCAGCAAGCTTTTGATGCCGATATTGTTGCTGAAGAACTCTGTTATTAGGGCTGAAGGTAGACAATGTCTTTTCTATCTGCTCCTGCTCAGTCACCTCTCTTCCACACAACCTAAGGAGTGAGACAATCCTAAAAAACTCAGAGTTATACTCATCCACGGATTTGTAATCCTGGATCCTTAGGTTCTTCCAATCGAACTCAGCCTTAGGAAGGAGCACCATCTTTTGGTGCCCGTATCGGCGTTTAAGCTGTGTCCAAAGGGCGAGAGGATCTCTTATGAAGAGGTACTGACTTTTGAGACACTCAGCATTGTGATGATGCATATGCTGGAGACACTTATTCTTTTTCTTGTCAGTGCTATCAAATTCCTCATCGATGCACTCGTGCAAGCCATTGATCTCAAATTGATCTCAGTGTCATTTGCCCATTGCAAGTAGTTCTATCCAAAAGCTTGCAAGATAGGATAGTCAAGGCTCTTGAGGTTTGCCATCTGCATAACGATAGACAACCGATAGTTAGCATGCGATATTTAAGATCGAACCATGCAACATTAATTCAGGTCATGCGGTATTTGAGACCGAACCATGCCTTAGGTCATGCGGTATTTGAGACCGAAACATGCCTTGCCTCTTATAGTCTTATGGTTTAAATTCATGCATGCAAGACAAAAAAATCAAATAGATAATGCATGCAACAATTTCCTTATTTCTAGATATGATTTCCTTTTCTATGTTTTCCTATTTAGAGGATTTAGTAATTATTTTCTTAAGAGTTTTAGATAATTACCATAATTAATTATGAACTTATCCTAACCAATATTTTAATTTCCGATTTCATGTTTTAATGTTTATAGAAATTTAACAAAATTTTCTTGATCTTAATCGGAAGTTTCAATCCTAGAACACAAGGCTAGTTTTCGAGTTTTAAGGAATCCTAAAGATGAATTCATGCAGCCGATTCTAATAACATCCTATACATGTTCGATTTTAATTATGATCCATGAATGATCCAAGTTTTAATATTTCGAATTTAACAGTTTGCAGTTCTAGGTTCTTATGCAACAAGCAATATAACAATCAATCAATAAGTTTTAAGCTTGATGTTTCTTGGTGCAATTCACAAACAATTCTAACAATCCTATACATCCCATTTTAAAGTTTTATATGGTATAGAGATCTTAGGATTTGTTTGTTATGTACTTGGATGTTTTGAGGTTCAATAGTTTTAGGGATCAGATTCGAGTATATGGTTTTAATAAGGTTTCGATTTTGTTTACCTTAACACCACAAGGATTCTGACCGGTATTGATCTGGGAGCTAAAGACCTCAGATATCTCACAAACCTCGAACAGCTTCCACGAACCACAAACAGCTTCCCGTGAACAGCTTCCTTGTACAGCTCGCACACGAACTCACCCCCGAACCGCAAACCACGAACCTCGATAGGGTTTTGAGAAGAACTTGATCACGAACTAAGGATGCTCGTGAATCAGCAAGAGAGCTTCGAGACAAAGGAGATAAGTCTCGAAGAAGGAGGAAGAACAAAGGCGGTTTAGGGTTTTAGGGAAGAAGAGAGAATCGGCGGCTGCCTTAGGGTTTTAGGGCTAGAGGCTATCGTGCTGATAACGTGTTGTGAAACTAGAGAGTTTAGGGAGAAATCTCTTGTTCTTATTATTGATAATGAATCCGAGGTTACAAATATATAGTGAGATACAAAGGCCTAAGCTAAAACCGACATAGTACAAGTGTTGCCGAAAGGCTTTGGCTAATGGGCCAAAGATATATGGACCGAGTATGGCCGAGAGGCCGAGTATGGCCGAGAGGCCGAGTATCCATGGACGATATACGGGCCGGTCTATGGATTCCACTAAGTGTTTTACAACAGAATCTAAATAATTAAATATTAATATCTAATATTCAACGTTATTTTATAATCTAACTAAAATTTTAGAAATGTTTATAAAGAAATTTTATACAACTTAACATAGAATTTATAGTTGTGTCTATTTATCATAACTTTTCATTAAAAATATATTTTAGTTTAAAAATAATAATAACAATCTGAATAAATGAGAACAATAGTTGCGACTTTTCATAGTACCTTTTTATAAAAAATTGGGTTTTTTAACTCAACAGTTGTATTTGTTTATTGTAAAGTTGTGTATTTTCACTATATTTTATTCATATTTTTCATAACAACTTTTAGTTTTAATAGGTGTGTCTATTTAAATAGTCATATCTTTTGAACTCCCTATATATTTGTCTCTTCATCAATAACTAACAAACCATTGTTCGTCGAAACAAATTTTTCGTTTTATGTTGAATCTAAATAATTTGAATATTATTATCTAATATTCGATTTTATTTTATAATCTAATTAAAATTTTAGAAATGATTATAGTAATATAAAAATCTAATAACAAGCCGCCTTTCCAATCCGGACCAGCCGAGGCGCATACCACTCAAGCTGATGCTAATACCGACACCAAGATGCAATAACTCCTTGTTGCTTTTCAAAAGCAATCAAGAGATATCAATTAAAGGATGGACAACATCTATACCGAACTGAATGGGAAGTTTGAAAGCATTTCTATCCATGTCAAGAAGCTTGAAACCCAAGTTGCTCAAACCGCTAATGCCGTTCCACGCCAAGTTGGTGTACTTTCAGGAAAACCCGATGAGAATCCTGAAGGATTTTGCAATGCTATCTCAGCCGTACCAGCCCTTGCCTGCTGTGACGCCAAGCCTATGGTACCACTCTTTGACTCTTATGAAGATGTTATTCGCATGACATGTCCATTTGATGAAGAAACCACAAGCTACTACCCCTTAAGGAGACTACCTAAAGCTGAAAACCCTGGACGTTTTGTTTTCTCATGCTTCATAACAGGCATTGAATTCTCTAACTCTCTTTGTGATTCTGGTGCTAATGTTAATGTTATGTCAAGAAGTGTAGCCGATACACTAGGATTGCGAGACATATCTCCATCCAACCTCAGTCTAGTCTTTGGAGACTCATCGCAAAAGGTTCCCGACGGATTTGTTCGAGACCTACAACTTGTAGTAGGAGACTTCATAGTTCCTACCGATTTTCACATCCTAGATATGGAAGACAAGTCCGAGAAACCTTTGATTTTAGGAAGACCATTCCTAGCTAATGTTGGAGCAATCATAGACCACAAGACAAAGAGGACAACCTTTGCTAACATCAAGAAGAAGAAGTCATATCCGACTATCTCCAAGCCGAAACCATGGCCAACCTACTCATTACATGAAGAGCCGATGGATCCTAACCTCGACAAGATGAAGCAATTCGACACTTCAGCATCCACAAGTGCCAACAACCTGCTACCTAAGCCACCTAAATGGCCTAAGCCACCACAAATTTCCAAGATCCATATCATAGTTCCTCCTGAGCTAAACAATGAAAGCAAGGAACAGATCCAAGAGATGATAAGGCATACTAAAGAAGTTCTTCTTCATGCTAAAGTTTTTGAAACTTCTGCAAAAGAACAACTTATCATAGAAGCTGGAGCAGACTATCAAGATATCAAAGGACCCGAAGGAGCATTGATTCCTGAAGCTAAACTTTCTCAAGCCTAACTTGGCTGCCACCGTCGAGCCAACGACGTTAAACAAGTGCGCTTCTTGGGAGGCAACCCAAGCTAGTAAGTATTTATTTTTAGGATTTATTTTCTTTTATTTTTAATATTTTTGCATTTTAGTTTCAGGTTTATAAAAAAAACACAAAAAATAGAAAATAGAAAAGCCAAAAAGAAGAAGAAAGTCCATGGATTGTCTACATACACGATGACTAGTGGAAAGTACCACCTACTGACCGGCCACCTCCAATGTGACCGAAGCATGCCGGAGGCGACAGATCATCACATCCCTTGAGTGATCAATGCCGAGAGTCCCCACTAGTCGTACCACTTGTAGCTGATGCCATGTCCTGCATCGTGTACCGCGTACAATTCCTGCGTACCGCGTACCATGCCCCAACGTACCTGCTGCTTATGTCCGCGACCGTTCACCCGTTTACCGCGAGACAACTCCAAACCACCACCATCCTCGCCACCTACTATTACCATTCTTTTACTTAGGTATGTTTTTAGCATTTTATTTTCTCATTATTATTGATGGTTTTAGGTTTTTGTTTCAAGTAGGATGCATTTAGAGATATCTCAAATTGAATTTGAATGAACTTAGCCTAGTTCAAACTCGATGTCAAGCAACCAAAGGAAGTACACACGGTTAGTCACCACATTTTCGTTTGACATCCGACCTCTAAGACAATTTTTGGGCAACCTTAAACGTCTAAGAGTCGACAAACACATTCCATCAAGGTGACATTGTTCTTAAACCCTACACGGGAAGGATGTTCCATCCTATACTAATGCTACTTTATATTTTGTTGACTTGAAACCTTTTTCCACTTTTTACATCAATATTTTTGACATTTTTATCGAGTCACATTTTTTTTTATTGAGTCAAAACTAGTAGGGGATTATGATCTTATTCTAATGGTTTATTTGATTTGGATTAACACTCTTATGACTCTTGATTATGCTTGACAACAGAACCAAAGTTTGGAAAGACTGTGAGCCGACTCAACAATCTCCCAAGTCCCTATTCGATGGATATTCAGATGATCTAACGTTCTCTCTAACTTTTATAGGACCTAAACCGGACTTAATTTTCAAGCCCTGGGAATTGGTATACATTGGACTAGATCTCTACATTCAGGCCACACAAGACATTGCACTTCTTAAAGTATGTTCCCCTCTCTCTTCCCTTCAATACTATAGAAAGAAAAAGAAAAAGAAAAAAAAAAGAGAATAAAAGATGAGATGATTTTGATAAGTTTAGAGAGGTAGGTAAATTACCTGTGACCTCATTATTCTACTCCTGATTCAAATGATCACACAAAGCTTGGAAGCGAGGGGTAGGTAAATTATCGATGACCCCAATATTCGCCTACACCTTTGATTAAAAAAAAAAAAGAAGTGAGAAAAGGGAGAGGAAAGGAATCATATGAAGAATGTCTTGGCTTGAAGAGAGTCTGCAAGCCATTGATCGATTTTCCCTTGGTAAGATTAAACTTTTTATTATTGCTTAATCAATGTAAAGAGATGATAATAGAGATTCTGGAAACTCTAAGAATTGTGGATTCAAGGAGAGTTGATGATTCTCATGGTGGATTACAAATGGAAGTTCCTAATGTCAAAGAGAAGAAGTGCAAAGATAATATCCCCAAAGATAAGTGAATTCCCAGTATTTTCAAAACCTTTTTTCCATGATTTATTTTGATTATTTGCTAGAGGACAAGCAAAGAGTAAGTCTAGGGGAGTTGATAACATCATTACTTTACTCATATTAGCTAGAGTTTTCATATGCATTTAGGAAGAGTTTGATGAGATTTTAGGTATAAAAGATCTATTATCAAGTATTTCAGGTTTCAACAAGGTTTTACATGTTTAATAGCTATTTGGACCAAAAAGGAAAGAAAATACGTTTTAGGAAAGTTTCAGAGCCTTTCAGTACAGTCAACTTTTGGAGAGTTTCAAGAACTTGAAATATATCATGTTTGGTGTCTATGGAAATCTGGAAGAGTCATCTTTCTCCTCGAAGTTGAACCAAGTCAATAAATCCAGCCATCCAAACGTTATGCCTGATTTACCGAGACGTGTTATAAACCGACGTAAGAAGAACCGACTTAACGATGGGTTTTTGTTCAAGGCCTGACCACCGACCACCACGGCGGCCCAGTCCAAGCCTCCTCCACGGTCCATAAGCCTATTTCGCCGCCTCTTAGCCTGCAGTTAAGAAGAGAAGACGTTTCTACCCTTACAAAAATCTTAACCCTAAACAAAACCCTATAAATATTCTTAAGACCTAGGGTTTTGGGGCGTGCTTCCTTTGTGCCTCTAAGATCTTCATCCACGCCACCACCAGCCAACCTAGAGACGACCAGAGACTCCTTCACCGCCGTCAAAGCTCGGTCTCTCTCACCTCCTCTTAGAAGCCATCGCCGAAGACACCATCTCTCTCTTTCTACTCTTTATAGTTACTTCATACTATCTTTGCTTTGGGATCATGTTACTTTTGTGACAAATAGAGAAGTTTACTTTAAACCCCTTTTGTTTATTGATTCACTTTTGATGCTATACTTTATGATATCAATGTTGTTTCTTTGCATCATGAGCGAGTAGTTTACTTTTGATGTAGTACTTTTACTTCAATTAAATTATCAATCCACAGTTTGCATTAATCAACTCACTAAGAATACACAAATAAGCTTAATCTATTTTTAAACAGGAAAGAGTTCTTTTGTCACAATTTTATCTAACAAACTGATTTAAATAAAGAAAAAAAAAAATTTAAACAGAGCAAACTCAAAGAAACAGAACACAACTAGCAACAAGCTTTAAATCAGGAATAAACAAATGAACCTTGGGCAAGGTAATTGACTTGGGAGATAGCTAATCAATCATAGATGTCTAAGCAACAATCAAGAACAATCCTATGGCTAAGAACACTTATGCAAATCTATTCATTTCTATGATAGAGATCCTATGCTAATCAAGTGATAATCAACAATTTCTAAAGGCAATCACAAGGTAAGCATGCATTAATATCAAGTCTAAATACCACTAAGCACCCTAATCATCAATTTCCATTGGCTAGGTATGCAAAGCTCTTGATTAATTTGGTTCAAGAATTTCATCAAACACCTTATGGGCATGGAAATCCTAATATCTAGATTCAAGCTTGATAAAGGCTATCCAGCATTATTATCACTAATCAAGATAAGAAACATATAAACAAAGTGCTAGACATCAAAGATCAATCATCTATCTCCCTAATCTACCTAGCCCAAAGTTGTTAAAGGTCTACTCACTCATGGTTATGATCACACAAAGGTAGAGGTTTGATCTTTGTGAAATCATAATTAGAGATTGTAGATTAGGAGATATGAAAAATAAATTGTTATTAAAAAACTGGAAAATCAATCAAGGATTCAATAAACCAAGAGTAGACAAGCTTAAGAACCCTAAATGGCTGCTAAACAAAAGATTAGATAAGAGATAAGTCTCGTTAATAGGTTTAGAGTATTTATAGGAAAGTAGAAAAGAACCTAGGTCAACCCAAAACCAACTGGGTCAAACCCGGGTATAAATTAAAACAAGTTTTAATAGGTTTAGAGTATTTATAGGAAAGTAGAAAAGAACCTAGGTCAACCCAAAACCAACTGGGTCAAACCCGGGTCAAAATTAAAACAAGTTTGGTAATGGCTCCAGCGGCCATGGTTTGGCCGCTTGTCTTGGCCGCTGGTGCATCCGCTCGCCTGCCTGTAAGCTCCATCGACCAGATCTTGACTGCTGGCCCTTCGCTGCTGGTGTACTCGCTTGTCCGCTTGTAAACTCCATCGGCCACCTCCTGACCGCTGGTCCTTGGCCGCTGGTGTACTCGCTTGTCCGCTTATAAACTCCATCGGCCACCTCCTGACCGCTGGTCTTTGGCTGCTGGTGGACATGTATGCTTCGTGATCTCTTGTCACTTCTCCAATTCCACTCCTCTTTGCTTCTTTGCACCAAAACAAGTCCAAATGCTCCAAAAGTGTTTAGATTACTCCAAGAACCTGAGAGATAACACACTAGATGCAAATGCTCCTAAAGCAACCTAGAATGACATGATTATGCAACAAACTAATGCAAAAACAAGGCGTAAAACCCAACAAAAACACAAGATATCAAATTTGTTGGGTTCTATGGGGTGATTCAAGGGGAATTCATAGGTTCGCTTCTATTACGTAATTAGTTCTTATTTTCGGTTTTATATTAGAGTTCTTTTGAGACATCTTTATCTTAATGCTTATGCTTGGATTGATCACCAAGCACTGATCTAGAGAAAGGGAGCGCTAACCGTGTTATCCTACTTCTCCGAACTAGTGTTATACCAAAGCCTTGCTCGTAACCTGCGTAAGTTGAGTTATGAAGTTTGGTGAATGTATCAAACTTGTTTAGCTAGCTGGTTGACATGCGACGTTGCCTGCGAAAGTTGAGTAACGGAGTGTGAAGACTTTAGACTTTCATTCTATGAGAATAGCTTGTTAGTTCATTAGTGTTTCGTATTTGAGAACCTAAACCGAAAATTAGTATTTACTTGTTAGATCTTACACTTAATATTGCTTAGAACCATGAAAACCCTAAGATGACTCCCAAAACGCCCAACGCCTTATTCTTATAGTTTAAAACCGTTTTTATTTATTTGCAATAGTTTTTAGGAAAACCAAAACCCCAATCTCTTCTTTAGTCTTAGCCATAGTTCTTTCTCTTTTAATTCAATTTGTGTTTGCTATTACTCTCTGTGGGATCGATCCTAAAATACTACAATTGATTAACTGTGCACTTTCAGTCGTCGTGTAGTCTTTTCAGGTAAAAGATTTGGAGTGAAATTCTACACACATCAAAGCTTTTTGGCGCCGTTGTCGGGGAGTAACTAGCTGCCCATTGAATTTGATAAGAACTCTCGTCTAAGATACTTTGAAAATTTTCTTTTAAATCTTTCAATTTTAGTTTTAGTTTTCTTGTTTTCCGATAACCTCTATTTTCCCTTTTAGTTTATGTTTTTGGATTTTGTAGTGCATGACTAGGAGCCAACCCTCCGGAACCTAATCTCCAATTCAAGACATTGATCGACTAGAACGTGAAATCAGGAAACTTCGAAGACAACAACTCATGGCCGAAGAAAGGAACCAAGACCAAGGTCTCCTTAACTTTGATCAACCGTCAATACCTCCTGCCCTCGACGAGCAAGGAGAACAAATTCTCGCACAAGGTGGTAATCCCAACCTTGTAGCTGCTGATCCGCAACTGACCCTAAAGTGGCCGAGACAACTTACAAGCTCCTCATGATGCTAATCCTCTAGGCGTGGGAGACAACCTCGATGCTCCTCCTCACCAGCCTGCTCTCGTCATTAATCCACTACTTCCTCAAGCTGGCAGAAGACAACCTGCTTATGTGCACCCGCTAAGACGTGCTGCACCCAACCGTACCATAGACGATTATGATGCTCCTAACCAATTTATTCCAGACCTTGCTGCCATCCATATCACTCATCCTCCAATACGTGACTTTGAGATTAAACCTCAAATTATTGGTTTGGTGAAACAAAATCCGTTCCATGGCCTTACTACTGAACATCTGATGGACCACATTGATCTTTTTGAAGAAATCTGCTCTACAACAAGAACCAATGGAATTCGTGAAGATTACTTGAAGTGTAAGCTTTTTCCTTTCTCTCTAGCCAAAAAGGCTCATAGATGGTTAAATTCTCTACCACCTGGATCGATCACTTGCTGGGAAGGATGCAAGTCATCCTTTATTTGCCACTTCTACACCAAGTCTAGATCCAACTCTCTTCGCAACAAGCTGCAAAGTTTTCAACAAGGACCGGTCGAAATTTTTTATGAAGCATGGGAACGTTTTAAGGACTATGAACGTGACTGCCCCCATCATGGTTTTGCTCAATGTAACCTCTTAAGTACTTTCTATAGAGGACTGCACCCTAAGTATCAACTTTCACTCGACACGGCAAGCAATGGTGATTTTACTACAAATATCGTTCAAGAAGGAAGAGCTCTCATCGACAACCTTGCCGCAAGTAGTAGCAACACTTGTACAGATTTTGATAGAACCATCCGTTCTAGCAATTCTGATCCTAAGGAGATTGCCGACCTCAAGAACATGATGAACCAACTTCTAAGAAATCAACAACGCGGAGTAAACTCTTGTGAGATTATTAACAATGGAAACATGGAGCCTTTCCAAGAAGATTCTTATGACCAAGAAGAAGAAGTCAACTATGTTGGTTGTAACGCCCTCGAACCGATCTATGACCACGAAGGCCATCGGACAGCCACGGAACGCCACTTATGGAACTGCACCGAGGTGATCCGGTCGAGGGATGGAAGCTGAAGAATTCCCGACCGGTGTTCCCTGGCACAAATCCACCCGCAACCGAGGTTACTTAGGCTTTGCAACCCTTGCGGCCTGGTGCATTGTGTTAGCCTGGACAAGGCCGAGTATCATTTGCAACTTGCCATGTTTTCCTGAAAACTGAATATAGTACTTTAACAAAATATTACATTGTAAATAAGTTATTAAAACAATATATAAAGATAGTCGGAAAGCTTTACAATATTCCTTTAAGATATTTATAGGGTTTTACATAGAACACAAGAAAACCCTATCTGGTACCCTAATGTTTGCTCCAGCTCTAGACTCACTTAGGCTTCCCTGCAAGACCAAAATAATATCATGAGTAATCTAAGATTACTCAGTGAGCCTGGGTACCCCTTTTTCCTAAACAAAATTCTACTTTCCCCAACCCGACTACCCCGGTGAGAAAAGAAAACAAGCAAGTACAACAAACTTAGCAAGTTATCAAAGCTACGCAACAGAAACATCAGCGAAAGCAATTTAAACCACACATAAGCGAGAGAGGTTAGATCAATACGACTCGACTCGACGATCTGGACTCGCTATACACATCTCAAGACGACTAAAGGACACTTTAGAATAAAACAAGGGACACTTGAAATACTCTAGACTCCTTCGCCTATCAACCGAACAAAGACATCTAGAATACCACAAGGATCGCTTTGAATAGCCTAGAATCTTTTCTCCTAAGGGCCCTCGATAATCTGCTCCGTTCCACACCATCCCCCATGCCGAGACCACAAAGGTCGCCAGCAATGAGCCCTCCATTAAGCTACATCGTCATGTAGCGGTCACGCTAGTAGCTAGCTAGCCGTGACAGTGTCTCGCGTGAGTGGTCGTCGGGAACTCACGCGTGACAACCGCTTTTGGAACAGAAGATCGACACACTATTTTAGCTAAAACTAGAGAAACAAATTCAAGAGGCTCGCTAAAACATAACCAACATCTCAAGCAAGAAAATCAAGCATAAAACGAGCAAGAACTTCGAGCAAGAGAACATACATTAATCATCAAGTAACAAGAATAACAATTCATGCTACCTATGATTAATCTACATGCATGCAACCAATCTTTTCAACTTAAGCAAATAATGCAACAAGTTTAATCATGCATGCAACCAATTTTATTTAAACCGTTTAAATCCTTCTTCATCCAATTAAGCATGCCAGCCAATTTTATTCGATTTAACCCATTTAAATCCCTCAAATCCAAATTACGCATGCAACTAACCTCGATCTATATTATGCAATAAGATGCAATATACTTTACCCGTTTATTCGTGCATGAAACCAATCTTAAGCAAGTATTATTACTTACAATATCTTGTAGGTTCAATCATGCATGCAACCCTTAATCCAATTTTTAAGTATTTCGATTTACTTAAAATGCACCAAAATTCTTCTTTAACCAATTATTGGGTGAGTCCAATTCATTTATCATGCAACTAGCTCATTTTTGTATGGTGATTCTAACACGAATCCTACCATAATCTTATGCATGAAACTTTAAACCGCATCTACATGCATCTACTCTACATGAATTACCGCAGACTCACCTTTTTCAAACGTCTATGATTACCGGACTTCACTTCACTACTCGATCAGACAGTCTTCGCGTCGATAGCTCGCCGCTTCTTCGACCGCAACCACAGTCTCAATCTCGTCTTTACTCGATCAAAAACCATGTCTCGCTTCACTTTTCTTTGATCGCTAAACGCTTCTTTCTCGACAACTTTGATCTCGAGTAGCGTCTCCTCTTGATCTCCCTTGATCGCTCTCGACACACTCTCTCGGTCTCTCTCGATCTCTCTCTTGATCTCTCTCGGCTATACTCGACACTCTCTTTCTATCTCTCGGAAAAGAAGAGATTTTGAGTGATTAAGTGAGATGAGAGAAAATTTGCAGAAATGAGCAAAAGAACATTACCTCTCTATTTATAGGCTCGAGCTCTCCCTCTTTCCCTTAGTGCTTCTAGACAAGTGGCTTCCTCATGGCTTGCATGTTGAGCGTGATTAACAACCCCCAATCATTAATCGCCATTAATCCCACTAACTCCACTCTATTAGTGCATGTAAATTATTTTATTAGTGCATGGGCATGCATAAAATCTGATTGGTCAGATTTTGAGAAAATAAAAGTTTTCATCTTTTCTCGGTAAATCCCATCTCTCGTCTGACGTTTCTCGTCAATCCTCGGTCTTCCTCGGCCTTGCTCGGATGCTTCTCTCGGCATTCGACCTTCGCTGTCGATCCTCTCGACAATTCTCGTCTTGATCGAACACCTCCCCCGAGTAATGGTCGATCGTTATAGGCTTCCTTCGGCAATACTCGTTTTGATCGAGCATTCTTCTTGATCATTGGTCGATCACTATGGATTTTCTTCTTAGTGTAAGAATTCTACACTTGTGATATTAACACTTGGCAAACTCCACTAACTTCTTTGGATTTGTTTAATCTCCACTAATCCTCCTTGAATTAAAATATTCCTCCACTATCTCCACTAACTTCTTCTTGATTAAATTAATCCTCCACTATCTCCACCAACTTCTTCTTAATTAATCCTCCACTATCTCCATTTTGATTAATTTAATCCTTCACTTCTTCTCTTGATTTTCTTAAGTCTTGATGAAACAATGTTTCCCTTACTGGATTGGCGTCTTTCGACCCTTCGTCGGCCGTCTCTCGATTTTCTCGGACAGTTCTCTCGATTTTTTGGACGCTAACGGTCTTCCCGGCCACTCTCGATCATTTTCTCGGTCATCTCCGAATACCTCGATACTCCTTCTCGAACACTTCCGGACACTTCGACACACCTCTCAAGCACAAATTTCCGCGTACCCCAACGACTCTCGATCAGTCTTTTGGTCTTGGCCGTACTCCCGGTCACTCCGTCTTGGCTTGGTCATTTTTCGACTAACACATATTTCCTCGGACTTCTTTCGGTCGTTTCTCTCTGTTTTACATCTCCTTTCTTTTTAAGCCTTTCCCGAGTCATTTCCTTGAAACTTTTTTATTTTGGGATTTTTACCCTTGGTGAGGGTCATTACATTCTCCCCCTTATAAGAATTCATCCCCGAATTCTCACACCTTCACCAACTCTCCTTGTGATGTCGTTACTCCTTAACTTAGGTGTCATTGCCTTATGTTTACCATCACATCGATATCTTTATTGGAACCCCCTTTTCCTTGGTAGTCTCGTCTCCATAATCTCACTTCATACTTATACCACCGTCGCTAATGTTTTTGGGAAGCTTCTCCATCTCCAGCATTCACTTAACTCCTCATAACCTTTATGTTTCTCAAATGCTAAGGCTTTTGCCTTGTTGCACCATGACTTGTCCACTGAAACAAGAATAATTTAGTGGTGATGAAAGATGATGAATGTGCAATGATGAGATATGGATCGGATGGGTGTTTCAATTTCCCTTATGCAGTTGCAGTATAAGAGGTGTCAATCCTAAATGAGTGTCTGTGAACAATTAAGATGTGAATATTAATCTAAGTCAAGCCAAATGCAAAGATTGTTTGTCACTAACAATCCTAAGATGAAAATGTAAAATGCAGAAAGTAAACTACAAGAACTAAGAACTAAAAGCAAATGAAACAGAATGATTATAACAGTAATGATGCAAGAACAGAAATAGAAACTACACCTAATGAACTAATGCAAGACAATTAATGAACTGAAAGCTAAATGTATGCAACTAGAATGAAACAGGAATAAAGCAGGACAATCACAAATCATAAAACACAAAGTTCTGGGGATGAACTCGAGCAGCACTCGACCTAGTGCAGGTCGAGTGGATGGTCGAGCTAGACTAGACGCAGAAACAGAGCAATGCAATAAAAACAGAGTTATGCTAAACCAAATCAAACAACAAGCAAGCAACAGGATTAAGACTTTTAAATCAATAAACAAAGAAGGTCCTGAGGATGGATTCATGGGATGAACTGATCATTGTGGCTATCTAACTTGGTCAACAAATCTCAAGCAAGCTATGAGCTAATCTCTAGACATATGAATCTAAGACAAGTTTCTCCCACTCTCATGGTCAAGAAACAATCAAACCTATGCATCTTCTAGACTTGTTCTCACACAGTAAAGAATCTACACAAGCAGGCATTAAGCAATACATCTCAAACCAAACAAGACCTCTAATCTCTTAGCAAGCCTAATGGTAAGCTCTAGATCTAGCCTTATCTATGCTTCCTAAACATTGGTGTGGTGCTAAGAAGCTTGAAATCAGACTCTACCCTTTCAGATATAGAATCAGCATTAAGATCATCTACCCTAGAAGAGATCTACAACAATCAAGCTTGACCAAATCACACAAACCACAAAATCAGTCCATCCTAACCGTCCTCAAGATCCTAGGAAGACTACTCACAACAATACATGATTAAACAAGTCAAAAACCCAGAAATTATTGAAACTTGCATTATTAGAAAGATAAAACAGAGATCTTTAATATTGATGAAAGGATCAAACTCAAATTCTCAATATCTTGAAAGTTATAGAACCAACAAAATATAAGAATCTAGTCTTCTTTCTTAAGAATATACAAGATCTAAAAATAAAAATGCAAAAGGAATCTAAAAAAGGTAAAAACTAGGTTTAGAGAATATCTAAAAAGCTGGACTCTTTTGGTGGCTGCAGGTACAAGGCTTTATATAGGAAAGGGAGTAGAAGCCCTAAAAATGGAAAAAGTCAAAGTAGTAAACGGCTCGGTCAACTCGACCTGTGCTCGGTCGAGTGGCAGGTCGAGCTGGCTTCTCTCGTGCATTCTCCACTCGGTCGAGTCCATCTCCCACAGGTCGAGTGCTTTGTTGAGCTGGACTCCGGACCTTGGTTCTTCAGCTTTAACTCCCTTGCTTTCCCTTCATGATTGCTTCACTTCTCCTCAGCATTGCTTCCATGCTCCTTAAGCTCCAAAATCACCTGTTTATGCATGAAAAGATGCAAATGCAATGCAACTAAACTCTAATGCATGATTAGTCCTAAAGCTACACAATAATGGTGAAAATGGCTAACAAAAGATGCAAAAGATGTGAATAAACTAAGGGAAAACATGGTAAAATATATGAACATCATCCACTACTTAACTTCTTTGATTCAATGCTTCTCTTTCTTCAGCTTGTTCCTGACTCTTCTCTCCTCCTCCATTTTACCGCTTAACTCACTCCATCATCTTGATATGCTCATCATATAAGTTGTATTTTCTCCTTTATTACTCCCAATACTTTGTTTCTCTGGTTCCTCCGACTCGTTTATCCTTCCACGCCTTAGGATTTTATCTTCTTTCGATTCCTTCGGCTTCGTATAGCTTCTCCCAAAATTACTTTGAATTTCTTCTTCAACTTCCATACCAACGAAATTTATCAAGCCCAATTTTTACCCAAATCTCGCCTTCTAGCATTTTATTACTTCTCCGTTGCCGCTTATTATTTTCTTGCACCCTCTTTGTCTATTCGTAGACAATTTTCTTCTGTTATGCTTTATCTTCTTGCATCCTCTTTGTCCTACTCCTTGGACCACACACTATATTTCGCACTTTCTTGGTCAAGTCTGGTTTGACCTTGTTAATTTTTGCCACTGTCAATTGATTTGCACTACTCTTTCGTTCTTTCGATTTCTTTGAATTTGCCTTAACCTTCTCCATTATTCTTCTTCTTTTCTCTTGTTGAAACATGAATATTTGTATGTGATGGTAAGATGATAGTGATGATGAATGTATGCAATGGTGAGATATGAATGGATGGATGGTAAGGTGTTTCAATTCCCCTTATGCAGTTGCAGTATAAAAGTTTCATACCCCAACTTTTCAGCCACTGAGTATGGCATTAGGCTCACTGAAGCTCCCAGATCACACAAACATTTGTTGAAGTGCATGTAACTAATGGAGCAAGGTAGATTAAATGATCCTGGGTCTTCAAGTTTTGTTGGTATAACAGCTTCCCCAATCTCTTTTAGATCCTTCATGTCTTGTTCCTGAGCTTTCATCTTGGATAATTCAAGCAGCATGAAGGATTTTGAACAAATTTGCTCAAGTCAGGCCCTCACTCCTCTTCCTTGTAAGCAATGGTAATCTCTTGTATAGCCATTACTTCCTTCAAGACTTTCACTTCCTCCTTCTTCTCAATGGCAACCTCTTGTTGTATGGCCATTACTTCATTCTTTTCAATGTTTGCTTCTTCCTTCAAAGCCATCACTTTCTCTTTCTTCCTAATGACAACCTCTTCTTTCAAAGCTGTCACTTCCTCTTGTTGCAAAGCCATCATTTCTTTATTCTCAATAATTTCCCTCAGTTCCCTTATCTTTTGTGCCTTAAAACGTCTTGGGAATGGTAGAGGTGGTTTGTAAGCTGGAGAAATGTACTTGGCAGGCTTGACAGCTTCTAGGTCTTCAACTGTGCCAAATTGAAACCTTAATATTTGTATGTGATGGTAAGATGATAGTGATGATGAATGTATGCAATGGTGAGATATGAATGGATGGATGGTAAGGTGTTTCAATTCCCCTTATGCAGTTGCTGTATAAGAGGTGTCAATCCTAAATGAGTGTTTGTGAACAATTAAGATATGTATATCAATCTAAGTCAAGCCAAATGCAAGATTGTTTGTCACTAACAATCCTAAGATGAAAATGTAAAATGCAAAAAGTAAACTACAAGAACTAAGAACTAAATGCAAATGAAACAGGATGATTATAACAGTAATGATGCAACCAACAGAAGTAGAAACTATGCTAATGAACTAATGCAAGACAAGTAATGAACATGACACTAAGTAAATGCAACAGAAATGCAACTAGAATGAAACAAGATAATCACAAATCATAAACACAAAATTCTGGGGAAGAACTCGAGCAAGCACTCGACCGAGTGTAGGTCGAGTGGGGTGGTCGAGCTGGACTAAACGCAGAAACAGAGCAACACAATAAAAACAGAGCAATGCAAAAATGAATCAAACAACAAGCAAGCAACATGATTAAGACTTAAAAATCAATAAACAAAAAAGGTCCTGAGGATGGATTCATGGGCTTAACTAACCATTGTGGTTGTCTAACTTGGTCAACAAACCTCAAGCAACATGAGCTAATCTCTAGACATATTATTCTAAAACAAGTTTCATCCACTCTCATGGCAAGAAACAATCAAACCTATGCATCTCTAGACTTGTTCTCACAAAGTAAAGAATCTACACAAGCAGGCATTAAGCAATACATCTCAAACCAAACAAGACCTCTAATCTCTTAGCAAGCCTAATGGTAAGCTCTAGATCTAGCCTTATCTATGCTTCTTAAACATTGGTGTGATGCTAAGATGCTTGAGATCAAATCCTACCCTCTCAGATATAGGATCAGCATTAAGAACATCTAGCCTAGAAGAGATCTACAACAATCAAGCTTGACCAAATCAAATAAACCACAAGATCAATCCAGCCTAACCCATCCTCAAGATCCTAGAGAACTACTCACAAGAACACATGATGAACAAAGTCTAAAACCCAGAAAATATTGAAACTTGCATGATTAGAAAGATAAAACAGAGATCTACAATATTGATGAAGAAATGAAACTCGAAATCTTTATATCTTGAAAGTTATGAAACCAACAAAATACAAGAATCTAGTCTTTTCTCTCTTAAAACACGTACAAAATCTAAGAGAAATAAAAGTGCAAAAAGAATAATTCCCAAAAAGGGTAAAAACTAGGTTTAGAGAATATATAAAAAGCTGGACTCTTTTGGTGGCTGCAGGTACAAGGCTTTATATAGGAGAGGGAGTGGAAGCCCTAAAAATACTAAAAGACAAAATAGTCAACGGCTCGGTCAACTCGACCTGTGCTTGGTCGAGTGGCAGGTCGAGTTGGCTTCTCTCGTGCATTCTCCACTCGGTTGAGTCCTCCTCAGCACACGGTAGAGTGTCTGGTCGAGTGTGCGGTCGAGTTGGACTCTGGACCTTGGTTCTTCAGCCTTAACTCTCTTGCTTTCCCTTCATGATTGCTTCACTTCTCCTCAGCATTGTTTCCATGCTTGTTAAGCTCCAAAATCACCTGTTTATGCATGAAAAGATGCAAATGCAATGCAACTAAACTCTAATGCATTATTAGTCCTAAAGCTACACAATATTGGTAAAAATGGATAACAAAAGATGCAAAAGATGTGAATAAACTAAGGGAAAACATGGTAAAATATATGAACATCACTTCTCCTTCTTTCAATTATTAACCCCAAACTGGCTGTTCTGTCCTTATCGAACTCTCTTGGACTCTCTTAAGCCTCTTCTCTTTTGTCTGATCGCGTTTTGTGGTGACTTAAGTGAATCCTCATCGATTGCGGGAGAGTTAATTAAGCAAATAATTAATTGTCCATCCTATAAAACTCAAGCAACAATCAAAGCAAGTAATTCAAACAAGCAAAGATTAGCAAGCAGTTAAATAGCAACCAAACAACACAAACACGGCTAAAGAACGCAAGGTACTTTCCCAAAAGACACAAAGGTTCTACACCAATTAGCCGATAATTCCAAGGGTTCGGATCCTAGAAAAACACAATAAAGGTTAGGTTTAGAAGCAACAAAAGAATAATATCCAACCCTTACACATAACCCCCAAAAATAACTTCCCTTACTCCCCAAAGTTTTACTGGTTCCTGAGCCTAGTACATGCTTTGCAGGTGCACACACACTCCCTAGCTAGCTCATAAGGTGGCGGTTCAGCGGGAGACTCGGTTGAGGTAGAGGCAGCAGACATCGAGGTTCCAGCTTGATCCGTCGGGCACACTTCCACTTGACCAATTCGTCCTATCGGGCTCTCCCCCGTCTCCACATGTCGACTAGATGAGATCATTGTCTCTCGCACAGCTCGATATGGGCAGTTGTAAGTGTAATGCTCCGCGCTTCCACACTCCGCACACACAACTCGCTCTGGTATCGGCAAGTGTTGTGGTTTCGTCCTCGAACAATGGTTGTTTAGTTGGCCTGGCATCCCACACGTATCACACGGCCTTGTGTATCTCATAAGATCTGGGTTTGGGCAGCGATAGGCAAAGTGCCCTCGCATTCCGCACCACTCGCACTCTACGTTCGTCGGGTCGCAAATGTGCCTCAGCTCCGTCCTCCAACAATGCTTGGTCCAATTCCCAATGCCCTCACATAGCTCGCAGTAATGCGTGCTTTGCATATGGACTTGGTTTGAGTAGTCCACCCTCTTCCTGGCAGTGGCTCTCACCCTCAGCCTGCCTCTCGGTTGAAAGGTCACTGGCCGCGTCTCTGGCTGCACTCTCGCCTGAAACTCCT
This sequence comes from Camelina hispida, assembly GCA_023657505.1. Lineage (NCBI taxonomy): Eukaryota > Viridiplantae > Streptophyta > Magnoliopsida > Brassicales > Brassicaceae > Camelina > Camelina hispida. The sequence goes on along the minus strand of CP094632.1, from coordinate 14,353,690 downwards.
GATATGACATCCTTTGCCTTTTCAAACTCGAACTACTCTCTCCTATCTCAAGCCTTACTCACTCTCGGTTCATCCACCTCAACTCATACATCCTCGCCATTCTCAACAAATTCGGGTCCATTGGTTCCTCCTCTTGTCCCGGTAACACCATCCGCAATGGTACAGCTCGAATGGGACTGTCACGCCTCAGCACAATCTGATTTGGCTCCGCTTGGTCCGGCACAACTTGGTCTCGATCATCTTGATCTCTCGAAACTTGACTTGGTTCTCCTTGTTCTCTCACCACACGACTTGGTTCTCCTTGGTCTCTCACCACACGACTTGGTTCTCCTTAGTCTCTTGAAACACGACTTGCGGTAAGCCTCAACCTCGCGTCCTCTCTAAGCTCCGCATTCGCATCAGCTTTTTCATATTGTTCCCTCGGTATCGGGTCTTGCTCATCTCTTGACTCCACCACAAAAGTGGGAATCCTTTCATCATCACTCGATAAGAGGTCGATCACCTCTACACACCGCTCTCTCCTCGTCGATGTTTCCTCGATCTTAGAGTTTCCATCATTTGGATCCTCTTCTCTCTTGGTCTTCGGTATAACGACTTCCCCATCGCCCTCGTCTGCTCTCTCCGGTGAGCGCATCTCGTTCAGCATCAAAAGAATCCTTGCAACCGTCTCTGGCGTCTCCTCTGCTGGTTGCTCTCCACTAGGACCTCCGGTCTCGGGTACAACTTTGGCACCACTCGCAGCTCCTTCTGCTTCCGGCACATACACGTCCGTCAAGAAATCCAGAATTTTATCAATCGCCTCCGGGTACTCCCTCATATAATTCTCAGGGCTGATATCCTCGCCCTGATCCTCCACAAGATCCAATAATAACTTTTGTAATTTGTCGGCGAGCTCCACCTCCGCCTCTCCATGATCTCCCACAGGGACAGTTTCAAACTTCCCTTGCGCGTCCATTCGCACTTGAAGACGACTTGGCTCTCCAATCTCCAACACGATCGTCTGATCATCTTGATCAACTTCCAACTCCTCCGTTTCCTCCAAACACTCAGACGGATCGGTCTCGATAGACCAATTGGTGTCGTCAGCATCAAACACCCCGTCTTCATCCCAATCATTCGAATCATTTGGCCCTTAGCCACTTTCTGACTCCTTCGACAAATACCCATTGTGATGCCCTCAATCCTCAAGTCTCGGCCCCTCATCCCCTGAACCATCCCCGCAACCTAAATCACCTGAAGACATCTAAAACCCACATGAAAGAAGGTAACATGCTTAGTCCAATCCAAGGTTCACCCTAAAACTAGACAAACAAACCACCGGACAAAAGTTTTGTGTTTTTGCGACACATTTACTCGATAAAACCTTGAAATACACAAGTGCTCGCGGGTTCGAAAACACCGTTCTAATACCACCGTTGTAACGCCCCCAAACCGTTCTATGATCACGAAGGCCATCGGACAGCCACAGAACGCCACTTGTGGAACTGCACCGAGGTGATCCAGTCGAGGAACGGAAGCTGCAAACTTCCCGACCGGTCCTCCCTGGCAAAACTCCACCCGCAACCGAGGTTACTTAGGCATTGCAACCCTTGCGGCCTGGTGCGTTGTGTTAGCCCGGACAAGGCCGAGTATCATTTGCAACTTGCCATGTTTTCCTGAAAACCAAATATATTACTTTAACAAAATATTACATTGTAAATAAGTTATTAAAGCAATATATAAAGATAGTCGGAAAGCTTTACAGTATTCGTTTAAGAAAATTATAGGGTTTTACAAAGAACACAAGAAAACCCTATCCGGTACCCTAACGTTTGCTCCAGCTCTAGACTCACTTAGGCTTCCCTGCAAGACAAAAATAATATCATGAGTAATCTAAGATTACTCAGTGAGCCTGGGTACCCCTTTCTCCTAAACATGATTCTACTTTCCCCAACCCGACTACCCCGGTGAGAAAAGAAAACAAGCAAGTACAACAAACTTAGCAAGTTATCAAAGCTACGCAACAGAAACATGAGCGGAAGCAATTTAAACAACACATAAGCGAGAGAGGTTAGATCAATACGACTCCACTCGACGATCAGGACTCGCTATACACATCTCAAGACGACTAAAGGACACTTTAGAATAAAACAAGGGACACTTGAAATATTCTAGACTCCTTCGCCTACCAACCAAACAAAGACATCTAGAATACCACAAGGATCGCTTGGAATACCCTATACTCTTTTCACCTAAGGGCCCTCGATAACCTGCTCCGTTCCACACCATCCCCCATGCGGAGACCACAAAGGTCACCATCAATGAGCCCTCCGTTAAGCTACATCGTCATGTAGCAGTCACGCTAGTAGCTAGCTAGCCGTGACAGTGTCTCACGTGAGTGGTCGTCGGGAACTCACGCGAGACAACCGGTTTTGGAACAGAAGATTGACACACTATTTTAGCTAAGACTCGATAAACAAATTCAAGAGGCTTGCTAAAACACAAACAACATCTCAAGCAAGAAAATCAAGCATAAAACGAGCAAGAACTTCGAGCAAGAGAACATACATTAATCATCAAGTAACAAGAATAACAATTCATGCTACCTATGATTAATCTACATGCATGCAACCAATCTTTTAAACTTAAGCAAATAATGCAACAAGATTAATCATGCATGTTACCAATTTGATTTCAACCGTTTAAATCCTTCTTAATCCAATTAAGCATGCCAGCCAATTTTATTCGATTTAACCCATTTTAATCCCTCAAATCCAAATTACGTATGCAACTAACCTCGATCAATATTATGCAATAAAATGCAATATACTTTACCCATTTATTCATGCATGAAATCGATCTTAAGCAAGTATTATTACTTACAATATCCTGTAGGTTCAATCATACATGCAACCGTTAAACAAATTTTTAAGTATTTCGATTTACTTAAAATGCACCCAAAATTCTTCTTTAACCAATTATTGGGTGAGTCCAATTCATTTATCATGCAACTAGCTCATTTTCGTATGGTGATTCTAACACGAATCCTACCATAATCGTATGCATGAAACTTTAAACCGCATCTACATGCATCTACTCTACATGCATTACCGCAGACTCACCTTTTTCACACGTCGATGATTACCGGACTTCACTGCACCACTCGATCAGAAAGTCTTTGCATCGATAGCTCCCCGCTTCTTCGACCGCAACTACCGTCTCAGTCTCGTCTTTACTCGATCAAAAACCGCGTCTCGCTTCACTTTTCTTCGATCGCTAATTGCTTCTTTCTCGACAACTTCGATCGCGAGTAGCGTCTCCTCTTGATCTCCCTCAATCGTTCTCGACACAGTCTCTCGGTCTCTCTCGATCTCTCTCTCGATCTCTCTCGGCTATACTTGACACTCTCTTTCTATCTCTCGGAAAAGAAGGGCTTTTGAGTGATTAAGTGAGATGAGAGAAAATTTGCGGAAATGAGCAAATGAAGAGCATTCCCTCTTTATTTATAGGTTCGAGCTCTCCCTCTTTCCCTTAGTGCTTCTTGACAAGTGGCTTCCTCATGGCTTGCATGTTGAGCGTGATTAACAACCCCCAATCATTAATCGCCATTAGTCCCACTAACTCCACTCTATTTGTGCATGTAAGTTATTTTATTAGTGAATGGGCATGCATAAAATCTGATTGGTCAGATTTTGAGAAAATAAAATTTCTCATCTTTTCTCGATAAATCCCATCTCTCATATGACGTTTCTCGTCAATCCTCGGTCTTGCTCGGATGCTTCTCTCGGCATTCGACCTTCGCTGTCGATCCTCTCGACAATTCTCGTCTCGATCGAACACCTCCGTCTAGCAATGGTCGATCGTTATAGGCTTCCTTCGGCAATACTCGTCTTGATCGAGCATTCTTCTTGATCATTGGTCGATCGCTATGGATTTTCCCCTTAGTGTAAGAATTCTACACTTGTGATATTAACACTTGGCAAACTCCACTAACTTCTTTGGATTTGTTTAATCTCCACTAATCCTCCTTGAATTAAAATATTCCTCCACTATCTCCACTAACTTCTTCTTGATTAAATTAATCCTCCACTATCTCCACCAACTTCTTCTTGATTAAATTAATTCTCCACTATTTCCATTTTGATTATTTTAATCCTTCACTTCTTCTCTTGATTTTTCTTAAGTCTTGATGAAACAAAGTTTCCCTTAATGGATTGGCGTCTTTCGACCCTTCGTCGGCCGTCTCTCGATTTTCTCGGACAGTTCTCTTGATTGTTCTGACAGTAACGGTCTTCCCGGCCACTCTCGATCATTTTCTCGGTAATCTCCGAATACCTCAATACTCCTTCTCGAACACTTTCGGACACTTCGACACACCTCTCGGGCACAAATTTCTGCGTACCCCAACGTCTCTCGATCAGTCTTTTGGTCTTGGCCGTACTCCCGGTCACTCCGTCTTGGCTCGGATATTTTTTGACTAACACATATTTCCTCGGACTTCTTTCAGTCGTTTCTCTCTGTTTTACATCTCCTTTCTGAAGCCTTTCCCGAGTCATTTCCTTGAATTTTTTTTATTTTGGGATTTTTACCCTTGGTGAGGTTCATTACATTGGTGCTCTAGGATACTACCAAAACCGTGGGTACAACAACAACTTCATAAACAACTTTAGAAATACTTCTAACCTTTCTTATAGGAACCCAAATGTGGAGAATCCCCAAGATCAGAACTATCCTCAGCAAGCTAACCGCTTTCAAGGCAATAACTTTGGTGGAAGCAACAACAACAACTTTCATCTGAGACCTCAATTCAACAACAACAAGTCACCTTTCCAATCCGGACCATCCCAGGAGCATACCACTCAAGCTGATGCTAATACCAACACCAAGATGCAATAACTCCTTGTTGCTTTTCAAAAGCAATCAAGAGATATCAATTCAAGGATTGATAACATCTATACCGAACTGAATGGGAAGTTTGAAAGCATTTCTATCCATGTCAAGAAGCTTGAAACCCAAGTTGCTCAAACCGCTATTGCCGTTCCACGCCAAGTTGGTGTACTTTCGGGAAAACTTGGCGTGGATTTTGCAATGCTATCTCAGCAGTACCAGCCCTTGCCTGCTGTGACGCCAAGCCTATGGTACCACTCTTTGACTCTTATGAAGATGTTATTCGCATGACATGTCCATTTGACGAAGAAACCGCAAGCTACTACCCCTTAAGGAGACTACCTAAAGCTGTAGTGTAGTCGATACACTAGGATTGCTAGACATATCTCCATCCAACCTCAGTCTAGTCTTTGGAGACTCATCACAAAAGGTTCCCGACGGATTTGTTCGAGACCTACAACTTGTAGTAGGAGACTTCATAGTTCCTACCGATTTTCACATCCTAGATATGGAAGACAAGGCCGAGAGACCATTGATTTTAGGAAGACCATTCCTAGCTAATGTTGGAGCAATCATAGACCACAAGTCAAAGAGGAAAACCTTTGCCAACATCAACAAGAAGAAGTCTTATCCGACTATCTCCAAGCCGAAACCATGGCCAACCTACTCATTACATGAAGAGCCGATGGATCCTAACCTCGACAAGATGAAGCAATTCGACCATTCAGCATCCACAAGTGCCAACAACCTGCTACCTAAGCCACCTAAACCGCCTAAGCCACCACAAATTTCCAAGATCCAGATCATAGTTCCTCCCGAACTAAGCAATGAAAGCAAGGAACAGATCCAAGAGATGATAAGGCATGCTAAAGAAGTTCTTCTTCATGCTAAAGTTTTTGAAACTTCTGAAAAAGGACAACTTGTCATAGAAGCTGGAGCAGACTATCAAGATATCAAAGGACCCGAAGGAGCATTGATTCCTGAAGCTAAACTTTCTCAAGCCTAACTTGGCTGCCATCGTCGAGCCAACGACGTTAAACAAGTGCGCTTCTTGGGAGGCAACCCAAGCTAGTAAGTATTTATTTTTAGGATTTATTTTCTTTTATTTTTAATATTTTTGCATTTTAGTTTCAGGTTTATAAAAAAAAACACAAAAAAAAAAAAATAGAAAATAGAAAAGCCAAAAAGAAGGAAGAAGAAAGTCCATGGATTGTCTACATACACCATGACTAGTGGCAAGTACCACCTACTGACCGGCCACCTCCAATGTTACCGAAGCATGCCGGAGGCGACAGATCATCACATCCCTTGAGTGATCGATGCCGAGAGTCCCCACTAGTCGTACCACTTGTAGCTGATGCCATGTCCTGCACTGTGTACCGCGTACCATTCCTGCGTACCGCGTACCACGCCCCAGCGTACCTGCTGCTTATGTCCTCGACCGTTCACCCGTTTACCGCGAGACAACTCTAAACCACCACCATCCTCACCACCTACCATCACCATTCTTTTACTTTCTCATTATTATTGATGGTTTTAGGTTTTTGTTTCAAGGAGGATGCATTTAGAGATATCTCAAATAGAATTTGAATGAACTTAGCCTAGTTCAAACTCGATGTCAAGTAACCAAAGGAAGTACACACGGTTAGTCACCACATTTTCATTCCACATCCGACCTCTAAGACAATTTTTGGGCAACCTTAAACGTCTAAGAGTCGACAAACACATTCCATCAAGGTGACATCATTCTTAAACCCTACACTTTTCCTTATGATTTTTAATCCTCATATCTTTCTTTTTTCCCACCGAGGACGGTTTGATTTAAGTCTGGGGGGAAGGATGTTCCATCCTATACTAATGCTACTTTCTATTTTGTTGACTTGAAACCTTTTTCCACTTTTTACATCAATAATTTTGACATTTTTATCGAGTCACATTTTTTTTTATTGAGTCAAAACTAGTAGGGGATTATGATCTTATTCTAATGGTTTATTTGATTTGGATTAACACTCTTATGACTCTTGATTATGCTTGACAACAGAACCAAAGTTTGGAAAGACTGTGAGCCGACTCAACAATCTCCCAAGTCCCTATTCGATGGATATTCAGATGATCTAACGTTCTCTCTAACTTTTATAGGACCTAAACCGACTTAATTTTCAAGCCCTGGGAATTGGTATACATTGGACTAGATCTCTACATTCAGGCCACACAAGACATTGCACTTCTTCAAGTATGTTCCCCTCTCTCTTCCCTTCAATACTATAGAAAGAAAAAAAAAAAGAGAATAAAAGATGAGATGATTTTGATAAGTTTAGAGAGGTAGGTAAATTACTTGTGACCTCATTATTCTACTCCTGATTCAAATGATCACACAAAGCTTGGAAGCGAGGGGTAGGTAAATTATCGATGACCCCAGTATTCGCCGACACCTTTGATTAAAAAAAAAAGAAGTGAGAAAAGGGAGTGGAAAGGAATCATATGAAGAAAGTCTTGGCTTGAAGAGAGTCTGCAAGCCATTGATCGATTTTCCCTTGGTAAGATTTCACTTTTTATTATTGCATAATCAATGTTATAAACCGACGTAAGAAGAACCGACTTAACGATGGGCTTTTGTTCAAGGCCTGACCACCGACCACCACGGCGGCCCAGTCCAAGCCTCCTCCACGGTCCATAAGCCTATTTTGCCGCCTCTTAGCCTGCACTTAAGAAGAAAAGACGTTTCTACCCTTACTAAAATCTTAACCCTAAACAAAACCCTATAAATATTCTTAAGACCTAGGGTTTTGGGGTGTGCTTCATTTTTGCCTCTAAGATCTTCATCCACTCCACCAGCAGCCAACCTAGAGACGACCAGAGACTCCTTCACCGCCGTCGAAGCTCGTTCTCTCTCACCTCATCTTAGAAGCCATCGCCGAAGACACCATCTCTCTCTTCCTACTCTTTATAGTTACTTCATACTATCTTTGCTTTGGGATCAAGTTACTTTTGTGACAAATAGAGAAGTTTACTTTAAACCCCTTTTGTTTATTGATTCACTTTTGATGCTATACTTTATAATATCAATGTTGTTTTTTTGCATCATGAGCGAGTAGTTTACTTTTGATGTAGTACTTTTACTTCAATTAAATTATCAATCCACAGTTTGCATTAATCAACTCACTAAAAAATACACAAATAAGCTTAGTCTATTTTTAAACAGGAAAGAGTTCTTTTGTCACAATTTTATCTAACAAACTGATTTAAATAAAGAAAGCAAGAAATACAGAGCAAACTCAAAGAAACAGAACACAACTAGCAACAAGCTTTAAATCAGGAATAAACAAATGAACCTTGGGCAAGGTAATTGACTTGGGAGATAGCTAATCAATCCTAGATGTCTAAGCAACAATCAAGAACAATCCTATGGCTAAGAACACTTATGCAGATCAATTCATTTCTATGATAGAGATCCTATGCTAATCAAGTGATAATCAACAATTTCCAAAGGCAATCACAAGGTAAGCATGCATTAATATCAAGTCTAAATACCACTAAGCACCCTAATTGTCAATTTCCATTGGCTAGATATGCAAAGCTCTTGATTAATTTGGTTCAGGAATTTCATCAAACACCTTATGGGCATGGAAATCCTAATATATAGATTCAATCTTGATCAAGGCTATCCAGCATTATTATCACTAATCAAGATATGAAACATATAAACAAAGCCCTAGACATCAATGATCAATCATCTATCTCCCTAATTTACCTAGCCCAAAGTTCTTAAAGATCTACTCACTCATGGTTATGATCACACAAATGTAGAGGTTTGATCTTTGTGAAATCATAATTAGAGATTGTAGATTAGGAGATATGAAAGATAAATTGCTATTAAAAAACTGGAAAATCAATCAAGGATTCAATAAACCAAGAGTAGACAAGCTTAAGAACCCTAAATGGCTGCTAAACGAAAGATAAGATAAGAGATAAGTCTCCTTAATAGGTTTAGAGTATTTATAGGAAAGTAGAATAGAACCTAGGTCAACCCAAAACCAACTGGGTCAAACCCGGGTCAAAATTAAAACAAGTTTGGTAATGGCTCCAGCGGCCATGGTTTGGCCGCTTGTCTTGGCCGCTGGTGCATCCGCTCGCCTGCTTGTAAGCTCCATTGGCCAGATCTTGACCGCTGGCCCTTGGCCGCTGGTGTACTCGCTTGTCCGCTTGTAAACTCCATCGGCCACCTCGTGACCGCTGGTACTTGGCCGCTGGTGTACTCGCTTGTCCGCTTATAAACTCCATCGGCCACCTCCTGACCACTAGTCCTTAGCTGCTGGTGGACATGTATGCTTCTTGATCTTTTGTCACTTCCCCAATTCCACTCATCTTTGCTTCTTTGCACCAAAACAAGTCCAAATGCTCCAAAAGTGTTGAGATTACTCCAAGAACCTGAGAGATAACACACTAGATGCAAATGCTCCTAAAAGAACCTAGAATGACATATTATGCAACAAACTAATGCAAAAACAAGGCTTAAAACCCAACAAAAACACAAGATATCAACTTTGTTGGGTTCTATGGGGTGATTCAAGGGGAATTCATAGGTTCGCTTCTATTACTTTATTAGATCTTATTTTCGGTTTTATATTAGAGTTCTTTTGGGACATCTTTATCTTAATGCTTATGCTTGGATTGATCACCAAGTACTGATCTAGAGAACGGGAGCGCTAACCGTGTTATCCTACTTCTCCGAACTAGTGTTATACCGAAGCCTTGCTCGTAACCTGCGTAAGTTGAGTTGCGAAGTTTGGTGAATGTATCGAACTTGTTTAGCTAGCTGGTTGACATGAGACGTTGCCTGCGAAAGTTGAGTAACGGAGTGTGAAGACTTTAGAGTTTCATTCTATGAGAATAGCTTGTTAGTTCATTAGTGTTTCGTAGTTGAGAACCTAAACCAAAAATTAGTATTTACTTGTTAGATCTTACACTTAATATTGCTTAGAACCATGAAAACACTAAAATGACTCCCAAAACGCCCAACGCCTTAGTCTTACAGTTTAAAACCGTTTTTATTTATTTGCAATAGTTTTTAGGAAAACCAAAACCCCAATCTCTTCTTTAGTCTTAGCCATAGTTCTTTCTCTTTTAATTCAATTTGTGTTTTCTATTACTCTCTGTGGGATCGATCCTAAAATACTACAATTGATTAACTGTGCACTTTCAGTCGTCGTGTAGTCTTTTCAGGTAAAAGATTTGGAGTGAAATTCTACACAAATCAATTATTGTGTGGATGGTCATGAATGATGAATGATATGAATGATGAACAAACAGGTGGAATGCAAGGGGTTTCAATTACCCTTATGTTGTTGTAGCATAAAGGGTGTCAATCCAAATTTGACTGAGATGCAAGCAATCAGAATATGAACAATTATCTAAGTTAAGCCAATTATAATGATGATTTGAAGCTAAGAACCTAAAGAAAAAAGCAAGATGCAAAATGTAAATGCTAATAAGACAAAGTACTAAATGCAAATGGAACAGAATGATTAAGACAGTGATGAGACTAAACCAGAACAAAAAAGAGATGCTAGACCTGTAATGAACTAATGCAAGACAGATAATGAACATTATTGAACAAAAATTAAATGAAAGCAACATGAATGAAACTAAAATGAAACAGGAAATGAGCCAGGACAAATGCAAAGCATAAACAAGAGACTCTGGGGTGAGCTCGAGCAAGCACTCGATAGGATGTACGATCGAGTACTAGGTTGAGTTGATAAATACGAGAAACAGATCAAACTAAACAAAAAAGAGCAAGACAAAAGCAAATCAAACAACAAGCGATTAACAAGATTTAGACAGAAAAATCAATAGATAAAGAAGGTCCTAAGGATGGATTCATGGGCTGGACTTTGGATTATGGTCATCTAAATTGGTCAACAAATCTCAATCAAACATGAGCTAATCTCTAGACAATTATCTCCTAGCACATGTTAATCCACTCTCATGGCAAAAACAATCAAGCTCAAATATTTCTGAACTAGTTCTCACATAGCAAAGAACATATAAAATCAAGCATTAAGCAACATATTATTTATGTCAAAAATCAAACAAAGCATCTAATCTCTTAGCATGCTCAATGATAATCTCTAGATCTGGCCTTATCTAGCAACGTAGACATTGGAGTGATGCTAAGAAGCTTAAGAACTAACCTTACCCTCTCAGATATAAGATTAGCATAGAGTATATCTAGCCTAGAAGAGATCTCTAACAAACAAGCTTGACCAATCTAAACAACCACAACCATCATCCAGTCTAACCCATCCTTAAAATCTAATAACACTACTCACAATCACACAACATGATCAACGAAATCATAAACCCAGAAATCAATGAAACTTGCATGATTAGATAGATAAAACAGAGATCTACAATATTGAAGAAGGAATCAAACTCGAAATCTTAATACTTCGAAAGTTATTAATAATTCTCTTGTTCTCTTGTTCTTGTTCTTAATACTTTGGAGGAGAATTCTCTTGTTCTCCTCCAAAAGTAGCTAAAGATCTAGGAATAAGAAAAGCAAAAAGTAATAATTCCCAAAAATGGTAAATACTAGATTTATAGATTTTCTAAAAGGTGGACTCCCTGGTAGCTGCAGAGTACAAGGCTTTATATAGAAAAAGGAGGGGAAGCCCTAAAAATGCTAAAAGACAAAATAGAAGCGCGGCTCGGTCAACTCGACCTGGTGCTCGGTCAAGTACCTGGTCGAGTGACCTCTTCTTCTGCTTCTTCCATCCGGTCGAGTCCTTCTCCGCACACGGTCAAGTGTCTGGTCGAGTGGGCGGTCGAGTGGACTTATGGACCTTGATTATTCAGCTCTAACTCCCTTGTTTTCTTCTCTTGGCAGCTTCAATCTTCTTCAGCATTCCTTCCATGTTCCTTAGTTTCCAAAAATCACCTGTTTATGCAAGAAATATGCAACTGAAATGCAATTCTAACTAGATGGAAAATCATGCAAAAGATGTGAATATACTAAGGGAAAACAAGGTAAAATATATGAACATCAACACCCCCAAACTTAGTCTTTGCTTGCCCTCAAGTAAATAAACAAGACATAAGTGTAACATCCGCAAACCAGATTAAGCGGTTTTGGTAGGAGTGTCGATCGACACCCTTGTGGCATCGATCGACACCACTATTTCTGGGTTTGTCGGGTTACTTTTAATTCGTGATTTCGGTTTGGGTTGGTTTGTTTTAGTGATCTAAACCGAGTATTTAAGTGGGAAGCAACAAATTAAGGGTTTTAGAGTGTTGTGTCGCCGTTTATTGGAGAAAGAGAAGGAGATCAAGCTTTTTCCTTAGAGTTAAGAGAGAAACAGAACTGTCACGGTTTGGGAGAAAGAGGATCCGACTGCTCAAATCGTTTCTAAAGTTATTGATTTTTGGTAAGGTTGTAGATAAGGGATTTTCGTACACTCTCCTTATTACAGAAGTGAATTTGAGTTAATATTCTAGGAGATATCAGCAGTTTCGTGGGGCGTTTCTTCTCTGTAGCGGATTGAGACTATCGGGTGTTTCGGGATCGATTGCGGTTGCATATAAGATCCGAGCGTGCTGAAATTTTGTGGGAAGCTTTGTGACGTCTTGGGCTAGCTTTTCACCAGAGGGATTTGATAGTTAACGGTTGGTTTTTATTTTAGGGTTTCGTCTTTGAGACTGTTCTTTCCTGATGTTTCTGTCCAGCTTTTGCTATAAGTCGTTTTTGGTTGTGTGGCTTGTTGTAGGACGTTTCTGGACTGTTTCAGACGCAAGGAGAATTTCTCCTGGTTGGAATTGTTGTTAGAATCAGCTTGATAAGGTGAGTTCTTGACCATGGTTGATCTAAGCATGAGATCTCTTTTGTTTTGGCTGTTTCCTTGTCTTTTGTGGTGTTTGCTTGCTTGGGTGTGTTGTTTTCGAGTTTCCCATAGCTTTATGTGTCATTTGGTTGAGTTTGAGGATGGAATCGAGTTGTTTGGAATTGGGATTAGTTGTTCGTGTTCGTGCAGTTCGCGTCTGCAGGTGTGGCATCGATCGGCACCGTATAGCATCGGTCGACACTAAGTTGCGAAGCATCGGTCGACACTATTTAGCATCGGTCGGCACCATGTCGTGGAGCATCGATCGGCACCGATGTAGCATCGGTCGACACTAGTCTTATTTCGGGACTTGTTTTCCTGGTTTGATGTATTGCTTGTGTTTTGTTTTCTTGCTTAAACTTGAGGGGTCTCATATGCTTGTGTGTATAACCTAGTAGATGGGAGGATGGCCTCACTAAGTATTTATGATAATACTTACGCATCGCAATTGTTGTTTGTGGTGTGCAGGTATGTGACGTGGAATCATGGCGATGAGGAGGAGGATGATCTAGGGTCTCGTTTTTGTGTTGTTGGTCTTTGTTATATTGTTTATGATGGAACCTTGGTTAGAGATATGATAGGTTGATGGATATAATGCTTAGGATTGTTATTGTATTGATGTTGTAATGGTTCTGTATGGTTGGTATGTTTCCGCTGTGTGTATTGGTAGTTATTGGTTTGAAGAGGAGTTGTGATTTGGGTTGGTCTAGTTAAGTAGTATGGGCTGCTTAATTATATATTGTATTTGTTATTGTTATTAAAAAAAAAAAAAAAAAAAAACGGGTCGGGTTGTTTCAATAAGAAGGTAGGTGAGGTTTGAAAGTGGGATCTCAGCTCCTAAAGCTTGCTAATAAACCAGCTAGAATCAATGTCCAAGTTACTAGTACTATGATGCAAGCTGAATAAGCTATACTTAAAATATTTTAGACAAGCATATCACAACCTTTACTTATTTGAGCCTTAGATATCCACATGCATTCAAATCAACCATTTCTTTTAACATTCATTATTCAAGAACATGAATCAATCTTATGCAATGCTTAAACTCATTTGGCTTGGTAATAAAGGTTTAGAGACAATGATGGTCTCTCTTTAGAGTGAGGCTTATCAATATCAAGGTTCTCTCATAAAAATAGATTGAGCTTTAGAAGAAGGCTAAAGGTAAGAACACTTAGACACATACAAGAACAAAACCTTGTCTACCCAAAGGTACTCAAAGTATTTATCCTATCAATCTAAACACAAATTTTCCTAGTTCTACCCTTCATCTTCTTCACTTCTCTTTTACCCCTTTCTCTTTTGATTTTAAGCCTTAGGAGAGGTTTCTTATTTGAATCATCTAGTGGAATGGGGGTTTCTTTCTTATTTTCTTTGGTTCTCTTTTCTTCTTACTCTTAAGACATGAAAGCTTTTTGCTATACTCTTCTTTTATTTCTTTCTTTTCTTTGACCAGAACCATCTTTAATAATTTCACACTTCCCATTCTTTCACTAGACCTTGATTTTACTTAAACACATTCCCCTCCTAAAGACTCTAACCTTTTCTTTCTCTTTTTCTCTTCTCTTTTCTTTACTTTTCTTTACAACCAAGTCCCAAACCCAACAAGTAAACCACCTAGTCCTATCTAGTTTGAAATTTTTAAACTAGAACTACACAAGGCTTTACTCTTGTCAGTTCAAACCTAACACTTTCTACCAAGCTCAATCCCAAAAAGGCCTTACACACACAAGAATAAACATGGCTTGAAAGAAGGGTTGGTTCAGGGTAAAGGAAACTGATTTTTATGACGAGTCAGCTACTTGGATCAAGAGGAGTGGTAAAAAGCAGAAAGATGATCCAAATATGTATATGGTATCCATGAGTTTAAAGCAATGCACAAACTGATAATTAAAAATCAATATTAGGTTCTTATAAATAGGAAATGGCATCAAATCACATCATGCTTCAATTTAGATCATAATGCAGTTTAGGAATTCAAGGCTTGGCTCAATCTTATTTTTCTAACCACTCAACTAGCATCAAAGTACTATTAACTTGGGCATTGATCCTAGTTTGGTGAATCTAAACAAGCTAACAAGGCAAAACTCATCATAGATCCCTAATGCAAATATTAAACAGTCCTAAGTGAAACATGCTAAACAAGATCCTAATATGCAATGCTAACTACATGAACACTCTTTTTTTTTTATAAAGATTTTTGCAAAAAATTTTAAATTATTTTGTTTTTTTCTATGCCTTATATGCAATGCAAATATAAACATGATTCTGCTAAAATGTAAGATAAGAAAGAAAAAAACACAGCATCAAATACTATCTCAAACCCTCCCCCAAACTTAAATTACACAGTCAAGACTAAAAACAAAATGAAACTAGATATGCAATAGTATTTACAAAGAAAGGTGATAGTGTTACCTCATGAATTGTGGAAGAAGCTATCCACATCCTCATTCATGCTCTCATAAGTGTATTGGGGGTCTTCTGGTTGACTTAGAGGTGGAGAAGGAGGAAACTCGACTATGGCCATCGACTGGTACTCGGTCGAATGCTCGGTCGAGTGGGTGGGTCGAGTGGGAAGCCCTAAAAATGCTAAAAGACAAAATAGAAGGGCGACTCTGATGTGACCGCCGGACACGTCCTTGGTACGGACGCGGAACGGTCGCGACTTGAGGTTTCGTCTAACCTCTCGTCGGCGATACTTCCCTCGACCAAGGCTTTGGTCAATGGATCCAGGGGTAAAACAAACGAGGGAAAACGAATCTTGGGGAAAACAAACACGCCGTTCGAAAGCTACATGAGATGACCACGAACGGTACGGTCGGATGATGCGGACGCGGACTGAGGGTTGGAACGGATAGAAATGAAACAAGGGTGGGACGAAGGGTGGATCGAATGACGACACAAGAGGCTTGGCTCTCCTCTTGATACGGTCGCTAACAAGGTCGAACCCGGTTCGAGGCTTGTTAGGATTTTCTCAAGGTTCAATCCCGGATTGAAGAATGAGAGGGTGAGACAAGTTTCAAGAATCTCTCTTGAGGAAAAGTTTTTATTTCATACAAGTCTAAAGAGGAGCAAAGGCTAAGAGAGAGTTTAAATACATTAGGGCAAGTGAGGGCTTAGGGACACGCGGACTCTTAATGGTCCGCACAATTGTCCTTAGACGTGTTTCCTTTGCAATGGAACACGTCACCTCTAATGACTTTCAACAATAAGCTCTCACCAAGCAAAAAGATAAGGAACCAAAAAGGAATATTCTCAAAGTTCAAATTTAAACCAAAAACTAAGAGGGAAATAAAGATAACCGCCTTGGCCTTGCGCGTGAAGCAACTTAGCCTTTGGGCGTTTTGCGTTTAGCTCCATGCCTCGTTAAAACCTTCTCCGGTAAACCCATTGGGACAAACCCGGAGTAAGGAAAAAGAGTACACTTCCTCGCTTAACGACTTGTGTGTCTTCACTCTTGGGTAAGAGTGAAGACTAGACGGACTGAACCTCCGGAGTCTTCGTGGGTTGGTTGGTGTTGGACGTAGGTCCGGACAAATAGGTTGAGCCGCTGTTTGGCCGCCTTTGCTGAGCTCTTGGAACGTGTGGTCGCTCCGGGAAGGATCGTTGGGACCTTGGCCGCGCCTGATGAGGTTGTCCTGGCCGCGTTCGATGCGTCTTGGTCAGGCGTCTCGGTCGTGTCCCGCGTGTCTTGGTCGGCCTGGCCGAGGTCACGTCCCGCGATCACATCATTCCCTCCCCCTTGAAAAGGTTTTGTCCCCAAAACATCTTCGTCTTCTCCTACATCAAACGGAACAAGGTCAGTAACGTTGAATGAGGTGAACGTACCAAACTCACCTGGTAGCTCAAGTCGGTAGGCGTTGTCATTGATCTTCTCGATGACTCGGAATGGACCATCTCCTCGCGGGCTAAGCTTGTCCTTGCGTTTCAGTTGGAATCTCTCCGGCCTCAAATGTAACCAGACCCAATCACCAGGCTTGAACAGCATAGGCTTACGTCCCCGGTTGAGGAAGCACGCATACTGCTCGTTCCTCCGTTCAATGTTGGTTCGGACTTCCTCGTGTAAAGCCTTGACCATCTCGGCCCTTGCGATTCCATCTTGATTCTCGGCTTCGTTTGGCGGTATGGGAAGGAGATCAAGTGGTGTGAGCGGTTTAAACCCGTATGCGACCTCGAACGGTGACCTTTTGGTGGCCGAATGCACCGACTGGTTGTACGCCAACTCGATGATCAGGATGCACTCGAGCCAGGAGCCTTTGTTGCTTGCAATAGCGGTGCGGAGTAGGGCGCCTATTGACCGGTTGACGACCTCCGTTTGGCCGTCGGTCTGGGGGTGAGCCGCGGTGGAGTAAAGGAGTTTCGTCCCCAGCTTCCGCCAAATGGTGCGCCAAAAATGTCCAAGGAACTTGGGGTCTCGGTCGGATATGATGGTGCGCGGAACGCCATGGAGCCTTATGACCTGACTGAAGAACAGATTCGCCATTTGGACCGCGTCATGGTTCTTATTGCACGGAATGAAATGGGCCATCTTCGAGAACCTGTCAACAACCACCATGATACTATCTTTATGCGATAAGAAGGGTAGGCCGAGGATGAAATCCATGGAGAGATCAATCCATGGTGCAGTGGACACGGGCAAAGGCATGTAGAGGCCATGCGGGTGAGCGGTCGACTTGGAGGTGCGACAACCAATACAACGGCCGACGTGCTTCTCCACCATAATTCGCATCTTTGGCCAGTAGAAGTGTTCCTTAAGCACGGCCAAGGTCTTGGTGATGCCAAAATGTCCTGCCAAACCTCCACTATGAGCTTCACGCACTAGCAACTCGCGGATAGAACCATTCGGTATACATAGCCGCCGACCTTTGAACAAGAATCCTTCGTGAATGTAGAACTCGGTGTAGATTCCTTTCCCATGGTTCTGGTAGCATTCTCCAAATTCAGCATCTCCAGCGTAAGCATCCTTGATGCTCTCGAAACCCAAAACTCGCGCGTCCATGGTAGTGATCAACGCATGCCGCCTTGATAAAGCGTCGGCGACTACGTTCTCCTTGCCCTTCTTGTACTTGATGACGTATGGGAATGACTCAATGAACTCCAACCACTTCGCATGACGCCTCTTGAGGTTGGTCTGGCCGCGGAGGTGTTTGAGGGTTTCGTGATCAGTATGAATCACAAACTCTCTCGCCAAAAGGTAATGTTGCCAAACCTCCATCGCGCGAACGAGGGCGTATAACTCCTTGTCATACGTAGGGTAGTTGAGCGTGGCTCCACTAAGCTTCTCACTGAAATAAGCCACCGGTCTGCCTCCTTGAGTTAGAACGGCTCCTACCCCAACTCCCGATGCATCACACTCGACTTCAAAGGTTTTGTTGAAGTCGAGCAATGTAAGCAAAGGTGCTTGTGTGAGGCGTTTCTTGAGCTCGGTGAAAGCCTTGTCTTGTTCCTCTCCCCACCGAAAGTCGCTGTTCTTCTTAATCACTGAGGTGAGTGGCGCGGCGACCGTACTGAAATCTCGCACAAACCTCCGGTAGAAACTGGCTAGGCCGTGGAATGACCGGACTTGAGTGATGCTTGTTGGCGTGGGCCACTCCTCTATTGCTCGTATCTTCTCTCCATCGACCTTAAGGCCCTGCGAACTCACAACAAAACCTAAAAAGACCAATTCATCAGCAGCAAACACGCACTTTTTCAAGTTAGCGTAGAGTTGCTCTTCGCGGAGAGTAAACAAGACGGCCTCTAAGTGTTTAACATGTTCAGTCAAGCTAGAGCTATATACCAATATATCATCAAAATAAACCACTACGAATTTGTTGATAAACGACCTCAAAACATGGTTCATAAGACGCATAAAGGTGGAAGGGGCGTTAGAGAGACCGAATGGCATTACCAACCATTCGTACAAACCCTGTTTGGTCTTGAAGGCCGTTTTCCATTCGTCGCCTTCCTTCATTCTGACCTGATGGTAGCCACTCTTTAGGTCGATCTTTGAGAAGATGCTAGCGCCACTAAGCTCGTCTAACATGTCATCGAGATGTGGGATGGGATGCCGGTACTTGATGGTGATGTTGTTGACGGCCCTACAGTCCACGCACATCCTCCACGAGCCATCTTTCTTCGGGACTAGGAGCACTGGCACGGCACACGGACTTAGGCTTTCTCGGACATAGCCTTGCGCCATAAGCTCCTTGACTTGTCGCTCAAGCTCCTTCGCCTCCTCGGGGTTGACACGGTACGCTGGTCGGTTGGGAAGCTGCGCGCCTGGTACAAGGTCAATCTGATGCTCGATGCCTCTGATTGGTGGTAGGCCTTCGGGAAGCTCTTCGGGGAACACATCGCCGAACCGCTTTAGGACACCGCGTATGACCTCCGGTAAAGCTTCTAGTGAACCATCAAGACCTGAAAGCAACTCATCTCGAAACAACATCAGAATCACTTGGGCTGAGTCCTTAAGGGACTTCCTAACATCGCCATACTGAATTAAGAAATTCTTTTTGTCGTTCGCGTCCTTGGACAACTTGTCTTGCATTTCATGAACTTGCGTGGGGCTCAAGGGTTTCAAGCAAATATGTTTGTTGTCATGAACAAAAAAGTATTGGTTGGTGTGGCCGCAATGTGTGGTGCGTTTGTCAAACTGCCATGGACGCCCCAACAAGAGGTGGCTAGCTTGCATCGGCACCACATCACAAAGGACTTGGTCCTTATACGGACCTACACTGAATGGGACCATGACCTGTTCTTTCACATGGATCACGGTCTTATCATTCAACCATCTTAAACGGTAAGGGTGGGGGTGGTTTGTGGTTTCAAGAGAAAGTTTCTTGACAAGACTGGAACTTGCCACGTTAGTGCAAGAACCTCCGTCTATGATCAAGCCACAAACGCGACCACTTACAGTGCACCTCGTGTGGAAAATGTTGTCACGTTGGTTGGCGTCTTCCGTGGCTACACCGGCGTTCAGGATGCGGCGTATCATGAGTAGTTCTCCAACCTCTGGTTCCGCAACAGCTTCTTCCAACTCGGCTTCTCCTCGCACAACCTCCTCGGTGGTCTCTTCATCGGACTCTATCTCGCCAGCCTCGGTCAGTATCATAGTCCGCGCGTTTGGGCAGTCGCGAGCATAGTGACCTCTCCCTTGACACTTGAAACAAATGATGTCGCGGCTCCGGACGTCGGTAGTGTTGCGTAGCGGATCTTGGCGTTCATTGGCGGCCGGCTCCCTAGGTTTGAATCTTGAGTCCGCGCTGTTCGCCTTTGGCTTGTCTGGCACTCGGTTCGAAGGCGACGCGTTAGGAGACCAGTTGGTAGCTCCTTGAGCTCGGACACGGGACTCGGATGCACTCTTCTTCTTAATTTGCGTTTCAATTTGCACCGAGAGATGCAATAACTCCTCAAAGGTGTGATAGGGCTGGCGCTCGACCTTGCGTGCAATGCGCTCTTGTAGTCCGTCCAAGAACTGAGCCATGAGTGATTCCTCCGAATCATCAATTTGTAACCGGTTGCGCAAGTGCTCAAATTCTTCGTAATACTCCTCCACGTTCCTTGCGCCTTGGGTTAGCCTCCGAAACTTCTTTTGGAGCTCGCGGTGGTAGTAAGGAGGCACGTACCGCCTTCGTATTTCTGCCTTTAAGACCTCCCAAACGGTGATAGGTCGGTCGCGGTTGCGTCTCTGTTCGGCCTCAAGCCGATCCCACCAGGTAAGGGCATGGTCGGTGAATTGTGCCACCGCGTATTGGACCTTTCGCAGCTCCGGATAGGCATGACATGAGTACAGGTGGTCCATGCGACTTTCCCATTCAAGATAAGCCTCGGGGTCTGACTTGCCCGCGAACGTGGGTGGAATCATCTTGTGGTTTGGCTCGTAACGTCTCGGGGCTTCGTCATCTTGATCATCATGGCGGTGACGTCGCCGAGGCCTTGGTTCGTAGTCCTCATCGGACTGGTCGCTGACCGGTTCTCGCCGTGGACGTCTCGCGGGTATCGGATCTTCGCGAGGAGGATTCATGAGGTCAATCCTCGTGAGGCGTTCGGCCAGTTGTTCTAGGCCGGTTCGTAGTGCGGCGAGGGTGACACCGATCTCTGGTGGTGCTGGTGGAACTTCTTCGGCCATCGTACGGACTGGTCGTTGGTGACGTGTGCGACTTCGCGGTGAAGTTTGAATTTCAACCTCGCAAAGAAAGAACCACACGTGAGTGCCACAAGTTCAAGAGGACCACACACAAAGATTCGCTTCAAAAATAAAGATTGATGACAGCTGGGACACGCGCAATCCTAAGACTAAAACAAATAAAGCAAAAGCAAAAGTAAAAGTGCTACGCGACAAATATTGCTTTATTCCTAAGGCTAGAAACACAAAAATGAAACGCGAAACTAGCTTTATGGATCTAAAAGGAAACTCGCAAGAACACAAAGAAACAGAGATATGAACACAACGAGCAAAAACGAATCCTAACAACCTAGTCAAACGGAAATCAAACCTAAACATGCACCAAATTAAACCCCTAAGAATAACGAGTCCTATGAAGCTTTAAGATGCAAGTTTTAAACCCAAAGATTGAAACTTTAAACGAACAGAGAGTTCTGGAAAGAGACAACCTCGTAGGAGCTTCAAAGCTCTGATACCAAGCTGATGTGACCGCCGGACACGTCCTTGGTACGGACGCGGAACGGTCGCGACTTGAGGTTTCGTCTAACCTCTCGTCGGCGATACTTCCCTCGACCAAGGCTTTGGTCAATTGATCCAGGGGTAAAACAAACGAGGGAAAACGAATCTTGGGGAAAACAAACACGCCGTTCGAAAGCTACACGAGATGACCACGAACGGTACGGTCGGATGATGCGGACGCGGACTGAGGGTTGGAACGGATAGAAATGAAACGAGGGTGGGACGAAGGGTGGATCAAATGACGACACAAGAGGCTTGGCTCTCCTCTTGATACGGTCGCTAACAAGGTCGAACCCGGTTCGAGGCTTGTTAGGATTTTCTCAAGGTTCAATCCCGGATTGAAGAATGAGAGGGTGAGACAAGTTTCAAGAATCTCTCTTGAGGAAAAGTTTTTATTTCATACAAGTCTAAAGAGGAGCAAAGGCTAAGAGAGAGTTTAAATACATTAGGTCAAGTGAGGGCTTAGGGACACGCGGACTCTTAATGGTCCGCACAATTGTCCTTAGACGTGTTTCCTTTGCAATGGAACACGTCACCTCTAATGACTTTCAACAATAAGCTCTCACCAAGCAAAAAGATAAGGAACCAAAAAGGAATATTCTCAAAGTTCAAATTTAAACCAAAAACTAAGAGGGAAATAAAGATAACCGCCTTGGCCTTGCGCGTGAAGCAACTTAGCCTTTGGGCGTTTTGCGTTTAGCTCCATGCCTCGTTAAAACCTTCTCCGGTAAACCCATTGGGACAAACCCGGAGTAAGGAAAAAGAGTACACTTCCTCGCTTAACGACTTGTGTGTCTTCACTCTTGGGTAAGAGTGAAGACTAGACGGACTGAACCTCCGGAGTCTTCGTGGGTTGGTTGGTGTTGGACGTAGGTCCGGACAAATAGGTTGAGCCGCTGTTTGGCCGCCTTTGCTGAGCTCTTGGAACGTGTGGTAGCTCCGGGAAGGATCGTTGGGACCTTGGCCGCGCCTGATGAGGTTGTCCTGGCCGCGTTCGATGCGTCTTGGTCAGGCGTCTCGGTCGTGTCCCGCGTGTCTTGGTCGGCCTGGCCGAGGTCACGTCCCGCGATCACATCAGACTCGGTCAACTCGACCTGGTGCTCAGTCGAGTACCTAGTCGAGTGACCTCTTCTTCTACTTCTTCCATCCCGTCGAGTCCTTCTCCGCACACGGTCGAGTATCTGGTCGAGTGGGCGGTCGAGTGGACTTCTAGACCTTGATTCTTCAGCTCTAACTCCCTTGTTTTCTTCTCTTGGAAGCTTCAATCTTCTTCAGCATTCCTTCCATGTTCCTTAGGCTCCAAAAGTCACCTGTTTATGCAAGAAATATGCAAATGCAATGCAACTCTACTCTAATGCATAAACAGTCCTAAAGCTATGCAATAAAGGCCAAAGTAGATGGAAAATCATGCAAAATATGTGAATATACTAAGGGAAAACAAGGTAAAATATATGAACATCAAATGGTTGATTAGCATGGTCGAGACATTGCGGTTAGCAGCTTTGTCCGAGGAGTTAGAACCATTGGGTCTCGGAGCGGCTGGTCAAGCAGATTTACTGGGTCGCATCAGGCTAGCTCAAGAAAAAGATGAGGAATTGGTTAAGTGGTCGAAGAATGACAAGAATGAATTTTAGACTTCGAAAAATGGGATGATCCTGGTGAATGGACGAGTTTTTGTCCCAAAGGATAAGGAATTGTGGGAGGAGATTCTTAAGGAAGCACATCTATCTAAGTTCTCGATACATCCGGGGGCAACTAAAATGTATCGCGACTTAAAGCACTATTACCATTGGAAAGGTATGAAGCAATACGTGGCTAAGTGCGTAGCTGGTTGTCCGACTTGTCAACTGGTTAAGGCAGAACATCAAGTGTCGGGTGAATTGCTGCAAAGTTTACCGATACCGGAATGAAAATGGGACATGATCACCATGTATTTTGTCATTGGGTTGCCGATGTGCGACAAAAAGGATGCGATATGGGTGATCGTCGATAGACTAACCAAATCCGTACACTTTATTGCGGTGAAAAAGAAGGACGGATCAAAAATGCTAGCTGAGATTTATGTGCGGGAGATTGTCCGATATCATGGAGTACCGACTAGTATAGTGTCAGATCGCGACTCTACTATTACTTCGGGATTCTAGGGGGCACTTCACAAAATGTTTAGTACGCGGTTGAACATGAGTACAGCTTATCACCCGCAAACTGATTGTCAGTCCGAGCGGACAATCCGAACACTTGAGGATCTGTTGCGAGCTAGTGTGTTGGATTGGGGTGGCAAATGGGACGAATACTTACCCTTGGCAGAGTTTGCTTATAACAATAATTATCACGCGAGTATTGGGATGTCACTGTACGAAGCGTTGTATGGTAGGCCTTGTTGAACACTGCTGTGTTGGACCCAAGTGGGGGAGCGGAGTGTTTATGGGCGGGACTTTGTGGAAGAAACAACAGAAAGAATCAAAGTATTGAAGATTAAGATGAAAGAAGCTGAGGATCGCCAAAAGAGCTATGCGGACAAGCGTCGAAGAGAGTTGGAATTCAAAGTGGGAGATATGGTTTATCTCAAGATAGTCACTTATAAGGGTAAAGACCGTGCATCCTTGAACACAAAATTGTCACCAAGGTACATGGGACCGTACAGGGTTTTGGAGAGGATCAGACCTGTTGCGTACAAACTAGAGTTGCCATCGGCAATGGATGCTTTTCAAAAAGTTTTCCATGTGTCCTTGCTACGAAAATTCATAACACATCAAGAAAAGGTTATTGTTGAACCACCGCCGGACTTGCAAGAGAATATGAATATTGTGGGAAGACCAGTTCGAATAGTAGATAAGAAAATAAGGTCGGACCGGAAGAAGAAGGTTAAGCTGATTCAGGTAGTTTGGGATTGTGATGGCGACGAAGAGATGGTTCGAAAAGTAGAAGGTTCCAAGGAAAAAGGATTAGATTCGAGGACAAATCCAGGCTAAGGGGGGGGGGGAGTTGTAACGCCCATCTCCGCGTGCCATCTGAATGATCGAGGAATGGTTGATCGGTAGATTCGATCATTTGAGCTGAAGTCTGATATACCCGCATCAAGTCTCGGACATGCGGTTTTTGCGGGACAATTGGTCGGAGAGCAGACGAGCGGCTATCGGTGATACGTGAAACCATGGAAAGACTCTCGACTATGTATGCTGATCCGCGTGCATTCTCGGTATTTAGTGGAACGGTGTCGTTTAACTTACAAAATGCGGGAACGGTTAATTTTTTGGGAAAGGGACGCGTAGCGTGTAATGGTCGGTTTCCAACGGTTTTCTTCGGTGTTAACTGCCAGGACTCGATTATAAAAAGGATTAGGACGTTGTTCTTCGCTAGCGTGAACGAGAAAGATAAGAACTCCAAAAGAATATAAATATTGTCGAAGAACCGAGAGAGATTGTCGAAGTTTGGGAAGAGATCGTCGAGTATTTTGGGTAAGTATCGACTGAACTGTGTGTTCATCGATATTTTGTCGGGTATTTGTCGAAGGGAACGTTAATATAGTCTGTTTGTCTTAGATTTCTGGGAAGCGCGAGTGATATTGAGATCTGGTCGAGATTCTACTCGACAAGAGGTGTTAGAAACTGTATCCGAGAGACAAAGGTGAGTTGCGTGACCGTGGCAACGAGTCTTGCGTCGTTTTCTTGCATAGACTCACTTAGTCTTTATTGTCCTGTATAATCTGTATGATTGCTTGTCGTATTCGTATTATCTACTGCTTAGTCTTGGTGATCGATGCGGTTATCGAGGATCTAGATCGGCGGTACGCTTGGGAGCAGTAATGCTCGCTAAGGACCGTCCGGTTGCGGGAAGATTGCTCGATAACTTCGTATGGTTACGCTGGAGGAGTTTCTGTTCGCGACTTGCAATATTGACTGTTTGAATTGACTGTTTGATTGTGATTACTTGCTTGTGGCCTGTGAGACGGGACGACCGCTCTCACTAAGCAAACCCTTTTGCTTATGACTCCTTTGTGATGCAGGAAAGAATTCTAATTGGGAAGGTAATGGGATTGCTAGAACCAGTTTGCAGGACTAAGGCAAGGACGGAAGGATGGTTATTTATGGGAAGTTGTACTTGGTCTAGTATGTAAACGTGTAATAGCTTATTAGCAAACTCACCATTGTACTGGAATCTCGTTATTAATTCAAGTATTCTGTTTATGCTTAAAATGACTTGTCTAGAATTTGAATCAGAAAAATGTTAAGTGTTCACTCGGTTAAACTTGGCCGCGAGTTGCCACGGCAAGGGAGAAATCGGGTTGGGGCATTTCACATACCCCTCCCTATCCCTAAGTAAAAGTATATATTCTATTTTCGGCAAAGGCACTCTCAAGAAAAGACGTGAAATCTAGTTGAGTTGTCTTATCTATCACTATTCAAGCTTCCAAGTCGGAATCCAAGATAACCCTTTATTCATTTCATCCCTCTCGCTTTGCTCGAGTCACTTTCGTCCCTTCCTTTCTTCATTTGCTTTTGCTTGGTCAAGGTAGTTTGCCTATCTTCTTCTAGTGTAATGGGTACGGTAGGTAGAATCGCTAACATAATGACATTAAGTTTCTAAGCTAGAAGCTTTCGGTCCTTTCGTTTATCTGAACAGCTCTAAAAGCAGAATTTGGATGGTTCAGTCAGCTGATGAAGTGAGCGCAGTAACGAAGTAAGGTCCAGAAAGGTTAGAATTGCTTACGAGAGTCAGGAAGTTTACGAGAGTCAGTAAGGTTGGGGCGTATCGAATCCCTTGCCTTGTGAGATCTTCTTTCTCTAAAGGAAGCATAGATAGTGGTTTAAATCAAGTCTGTGGGGATTCTTTAGATGTAGCTGAAGGATTCAGGCGTCATACATAATAGAAAGGGAAGAAACCTACCACTTCTATTACTGGGGGGACGATATGAAAATGTGTCGGCACGGTTCCACCTCGTGGAAAAAAAAGGACTTTGTGAAGAGCTACCAAGCCTTGAGAACAGAGCGAGCCTTACAGCTTGAAAGGAACCTGAAAAATGGATCTTGAAACCTTGGGGAAAGTTTCCTACGGCGAGCTCGAGCAAAAGGCGCAGCCGAAGGCGCGTCTAGCCCTACTTCTATCCAATTCCGGCAAGGTAATCACATTGGAAAACCCTGAATGAACGCAATGATGTTATGTGATATGTATATATTTTACACATTTTCATGATGCATTTGTCATTCCTTTTGTTCTCTTAACTCATTGCTTTGTATTGGTTTTAGTCTCTTTTGCACAACATGCATATCTAGGTAGTCTTTGCATTGGTCTTGCACACATCTTGCATTTTGGAGTTGTTTCAGGTGTTTTAGGAGGTGTCCAAACAATCAAATGCAAATAAGGATCAGGAGAGCAGTTAAGCGACTCGATCTACATTACCCAGCGACGCAAGCTTCCACGTCTTTGATCGAGTCGAGTGAAGATTTTACTTTGGGATTCAGCTTTCGACGTCTTCATCAAAGTTGTAGAGAATTGAGTCATCTTTCCAATTCAGTTTATTTCAAACCAATCGGAGTCGTGGTTCATGATTTATCTCCGTTTTAGTGGATGCATGTACGTTCAGAAATCCGACTCGACCTGCATGCAAAGGAGAGCTCCCACTCGATCGGATGTTAGCAGCGACTCGACCAAGACGTCCCAGGATAGCTCCCGAGCACCCTCAAGACGCGACTCGACCCGCATGCAAAGGAGAGCTCCCACTCGATCGGATGTTAGCAGCGACTCGACCAAGACGTCCCAGGATAGCTCCCGAGCACCCTCAAGATGCGACTCGATCAGCAGCTCCTGAGCACCCTCACGTCGCGACTCGATCGACAGTTTCTGAGCACCCTCACGTCGCGACTCGATCAACAGTTTCTGAGCACCTTCACGTCGCGACTCGATCGACAGTTTCTGAGCACCCTCACGTCGCGACTCGATCGACAGTTTCTGAGCACCCTCACGTTGCGACTCGATCGACACTCTTACGTCGCGACTCGATTAAAACTCTCACGATGCGACTCTATCGACGCTCTGAAACCGATGTCCTGGTTATGTCCCGAAGACGCATCCGAGAAGGATTCCCGAACCGACGTTCTACATTGTCGTTTTATGTTTTAGAGATTTCCATGTTTTCCTATAAATACATTTTGTTAAGTTTTGACTCGGCACATCTTAGCTTTTATCTCGTTTTTATTCTTTCCCTTAAGGTTTACCCTAGCCACCTAAAACGCTTGACACTTTGTATCCCGATACCTTTTAATTTATTGAGTATTTTGATTCGATTTCTTCTACAATCTTGTTCATCTCATTTTTACCTATCTAAGAATGCTTGTTTCAATGTTTTCTGAGTTTGTATCTTTGATGATGATTTTCGGATCTGAGTAGTGTGGTAGTTCTTGAGGATGGGATAGATTAGGTGGAGGATCTTAGGATGTAGTGTGTTTAAGCTTTGATTGTATGATTCCCTTCTGGACTAGAGTTAGAAATACTAGTTTCTCTCTGATCAATTGGAACTGGGTTTTAGACATTTCCGCATCCAAAAGGTGTTCGATGAAATGTCTGACCAACTAGTGCCAGAGACTTACATTCCTAGCCTAAGAGATTAGTTGTCTAGGATGTTTGTTGACGTGAATGAACTTGATTTTCATGCCATGCTTGATCATGTTTCTCTAGCGAGAGCTAGGTTTGGAAGTGGTTGAGTTTGAGTAGCTTCTGTCAAGAGATTGGATTAGCTAAGTTGTGATGTTCATTGTTTAGGGATAGTTTGCTTGTGGCATGTTAAACACTCTGTAGACTAGGATACTCCACCGACATCAATTATTCCCATCCTTAGGACTTCTATTTTATCTGATTGTTTCTGCATCCTTAAGCTTGTTCTTTATTTCTGTTCCAATAGCTTGCTCATTTGTCTCTGCTCGTTTAGCTTATTTTTGCTCTCTTAAGTAATTGCATTTTAGCTCTTGTTCAGTAAACTCGTTTTATTCTTGCATCTCGTTCACTCTAGGTTGTTAGACAAAAACTCATTTTGAATCTGGCTTAACTTGTGACTGCTTGATTGCATCTTGATTGTTAGTAAAGTTTCCCATTTGGATTGACACCTTAAGTACTACAACTACATAAGGTTAATTGAGACCTGCTAGGACGCACAAAAATCCTAGTTTCAATTTGGCGCCGTTGCCATTTGGGATTCGTTTCACTACATTTAAGATTTCAAGTTTTGCAAGATTAAGTTCTATTACACTTATCTTTCTGGGTACTGACTTGCTTTGGTTGTCTGCTTGTTCGTTTTGCATCTCAGGTACCTGTTGATTGCAACCTTGCATGCACACCAGATCAAGGGGGCATCAGAATCTCCTTCCTGTTATCGACGAAATCAATCGGTTGCAACGACCACGCCAAACTCGTCAACTCACTGATCATCCTGCACCCGTCACTATGGAACAACCAAATGGACCACCTCCGGGACCACGAAACATTGATGCTGGGGATGCACCGAATACTCATACTCAGCATGCTGGAATCGTCCCTCCCGCCGTGCAGAACAACAACTTTGAAATCAAGGGCAGTATGATCACCATGATCCAAGGAAACAAGTTTCACGGGTTGCCTATGGAGGATCCACTCGACCACTTAGACGAGTTCGACCGTCTTTGCAGTCTCACGAAGATCAACGGCGTGAGTGAGGATGGTTACAAGTTGCGCCTCTTCCCATTCTCCCTTGGAGACAAAGCTCATCAATGGGAGAAAAACCTTCCCAAGGGATCAATCACCACCTGGGATGGTTGCAAAAAGGCATTCTTGGCCAAGTTTTTCTCCAACTCTAGAACAGCACGTCTCAGGAATGAGATTTCCAGCTTCACTCAGAAGAGCTCAGAATCATTCTGTGAAGCATGGGAGCGTTTCAAGGGTTACCACAGCCAGTGCCCACACCATGGTTTCAGCAACGAGTCATTATTGAGTACTCTCTACCGTGGTGTCCTTCCCAAAATACGTATGCTGCTTGACACCGCTTCTAACGGTAACTTCCTGAACAAGGACGTCGATGAAGGTTGGCAACTGGTGGAGAATCTCGCTCAGTCCGACGGCAATTACAATGAGGATTATGACCGCACTTTTCGTGGCGACGCTGGGTCTGAAGAGAAGTACAAGAAGGACCTCAAGAATGTCAATGAGAAGCTTGACCGTATCTTGCTGAGCCAGCAGAGGAGCGTCCACTTCGTCTCTGAGGACGACCCTTTCCAAGTCTAAGATGGGGAGGGTGAGCAGTCTGAGGAGATCAGCTTTGTCCAGAATCAAGGTGGATACAACAAGGGTTACAACCCCTATCAGACGAACCCCAATTTGTCTTACCGGAGCACCAACGTTGCAAATCCACAGGATCAGGTGTACCCTCCTCAGCAGCAACAACAAGGTCAACAAAAACCTTTTGTGCCTTACAATCAGGGATTCGTCCCTAAACAACAGTTCCAGCAAGGATACCAAGCTCCCTCAGGACCACCACCAGGATTCCGCCCTCAACAAGTTCAACCTACTCAAGCTCCAGATCAAGAAATGAAGCACATGCTGCAACAAATTCTTCAAGGTCAAGCTAGCGGATCTCTGGATACTGCTAAGAAGTTTGCTGAACTCAGTCAGCGAATGGAGTGTTCATACAATGATCTTAATGTCAAGTTTGAAGCTCTTAACTCCAAGATGAAGTACATGGAAGGCAAGACTGTTTCTACTTCTACCCCAACACTTGGCCAACTACCTGGAAAAGCAGTTCAAAATCCCAAAGACTATGCTACTATCCATGCCATCACCACCCAAGCTGTAGATGTACGGCTCACTGAGGACAATGAGAGTTTAGATGGGGAGGATTTTCTTCAAGATGTAGTTCGGATAAAGGATCCCATCGATGTGCTCAAAGATCCAATTAAGTCAGCCAAACAATCTGATCCTGAAGCTACTAATGAACCCGCTGCTCTCAAGGATAAACCTGTGAGATTCATTCCTCCACCATACAAGCCAACTTTACCATTTCCAGTGAGGTTTAAGAAGCAGCTTACTGAGAAGTATAAAACTCTTTTTGAAAACCAAGTCAAGGAGATTGAACTTAGGATGCCTTTGCTTGATGCATTTGCACTTGTGCCTCAATATCAAAAGTTTTTAACTGACTTGGTAACTGAAAAGACCAAAGAGAAGGAGGAGATAGCTAAAGGAGCTCAAGCTAAGGCTCTGGAAGATGAGAGGGCAGTGCATGACATAGGTGGGGTTATTCATGAATGCAAGGCTGTTATTCAGAAGATGATTATCCCAAAGAAGCTAGAGGATCCTGGTTCTTTCACCTTGCCTTGTTCTCTAGGTCCATTGGCCTTCAAAAAGTGCCTATGCGACCTTGGTGCTTCAGTAAGCCTCATGCCACTCTCTGTAGCTCAGAGGCTAGGATTCAACGAATACAAGTCATGCAACCTCCGCTTAATATTGGCTGATAGGACTACTAGATTGCCTCATGGTCTATTAGAGAACCTGCCCATCAAAATTGGACATGCTGAGATTCCTACTGACTTTGTGGTGCTGGGAATGGATGAAGAGCCTAAAGATCCACTAATCCTGGGAAGGCCTTTCTTAGCTACAGCTGGAGCAGTCATTGATGTCAAGAAGGGGATGATTGATCTCAATCTGGGTAAGAATTTCAAGATGAAATTTGATATCAAGGATGCTAAGAAGAAGCCAACTATTGATGGGCAGACCTTCGTGATTGAATAGAATGTTGGGTTTGACATCTTTGAGGGTGTCAATGAGGCAGAAACAAGAGTTTGGGTAACCAAAGAAAAAACCCGAAGGGGTACTCGACCGTGTTCCAACTCGAGTGCAGTTGTTGCTCTCCCTAAGCGTCATGACCTACTTCCTAATCACCAACTGCAAGAGACAAGTCCTCCCGCGCTTGACATTTTGTCTGAACCCCAAACTACCAAGATTTTAGGGGATTCAGTGAGAGAGTTAACAACTATGGTGAAGGAGATGAGTGGGCAAATCAAGAAGCTCCAAAGTACAATGAGAAGTTCTCCTCCAAGGAAATTAAGGAAGAAGTTTGGGATAATGAAGAAGAGCAGTTCATTTGTTGTTCAACCTGGGCAGAATGTTGAAGAGTATCTGGCTAGACAAGACATGCTAGAGGGGTCTTTGAAGCCTCTCTATGAACCTCCCAAAGCATAAGGAGTATGCAAAGTCAAGCTAGAGACTTTAAACAAGCTCACTTGGGAGGAAGTCCCAAAGGTATCTCTGTAAATACAATTTAGGATCTTGTGTTTTTAATTTTTGTTTTTCGTTTTCTGCTATTGAGGAATCCACAGAAGGGAGTATGGCCAACTAAAGTGGAAAAAGAAAAAAAAAACAAATAGCAGAGTGTTGGGTTTTGCAGACATGGAATGAAGCAATAGAAGAGGAGCTCTCGTGAAACTATTCCCGACGACTCGACCTCACCCCCA
The DNA here is from genome assembly GCA_023657505.1 of Camelina hispida. Classification (NCBI taxonomy): domain Eukaryota; kingdom Viridiplantae; phylum Streptophyta; class Magnoliopsida; order Brassicales; family Brassicaceae; genus Camelina; species Camelina hispida. The sequence goes on along the minus strand of CP094632.1, from coordinate 14,321,810 downwards.
CTCGATCGACGATGAAGCGGAGCTGCTCCCCGAATCAACCAGTACCCCCCACTCGATCGACGACAAAGCGGAGCTGCTCCCGGAACCAACCATCATCTCACTCGATCCGCCGTCGCGAGCACCGACTCCTTCTTTTACAACTGAGGTACTCCTACATTTCCTTTGTATATACCATCTCATCCTTGCATTGTTTCTATTATGATTCTCAAATCCTACTTCAAATTTCTCTTACACACGGGACTGTGTAATTTAAGTTTGGGGGAGGGTTTGAGATGATGTATCTGATGATGTTTTCTGTGATTCTTATTTCAAATTTTTGCATCATATCATGTTTGAGTCTGCATTCATCTATTTGCATAGAAAAGCTATAAAAATTTGAAAAATTTCGAAAATTTCCACAAAAACAGAGTGTTCATGTAGTTTGCATTTGCATATTAGAATTGAGTCTAGTGTTGTTCATTTAGGAATGTTGCATTTAGCATAAGGGTTGATGATGATTGTAACCTTGTTAACATGTTGAATTCAATAGGATAGGATCAAGGCCCTTGTTATTAGTTCTTTGATGCATGTTGATTGAACTTGAAATGTAAGACTGAACCAGGTTTTGAATTCTCAAAATTGCATTCTAGTCTTGATTGAAGCTTGTTTTGAATTGACATCATTCCCTATCTACCTGAACCTAATCCTGACTTGAAATTATCATGTTATGCATTGAAGTTGAACTCATGGATACCACATACATACATGGATTATCTTTCTTCGTTTTACCACCCTTGTTAATCCAAGTAGCTGATTCTCATCTTTGGAACAGTTTCCCGCACCCTTAACCAACCCTTCTTTCAAGCCAATTGTATTTTTTTGAGTGTGAGGCCTTTTCCGAGTTGAGCTTGTTAGAAAGTGTTAGGTTCTAGCCGACAAGAGTAGGATCCTGTGTAGTTCTAGTTCGCGCTATCCGGACTAGTAGGACTAGGTGAGAACTTGATTTTGGGTTTTGGGATTGGATTTGTTCTGAAAAGAAAAAAAAATGGGTAAAGAGTCTTTAGGAGGGGGAATGTGTTTTCAAGGTTTACAAGTCTAGTAAAGGATGTTGGTTGTGCAATGTAAAAGAGTTATTGGTTCTGGGCATAGAAAGAAAGGTTTAGACAAGGAAGAGAAAGCAAAACGCTTAAGAAGTCTAGAATTCTAAGAAGAAAAGAAAGAGAACCATAGTGATAAAAAAGTTTCCCATCCGCTAGATTGATATGAAGTAACCTCCTCCTAAGGCTAAGTTAAAAGAATGAGAGAATGGGTTTTAGAAGAGATATCGACGAAGGGTAGAGATAGGACCAACTTCTGGGTTAGAAAGTTAGAGCTAAGTTTCCTTGGGACCTTTGGGTAGATCAGTTGGTTTCAACCTTTAGCCTTCTTTTAAGCTCAACTCTTTTCATGAGAGAACCTTGTTATGTATCGATGGAACCACTTGAGAAAGAGACCACATTTGTCTCTACCCTTTCACCCTAGCCAAATGAGTTCAATGACACTGCATAGCTTGATTCATGGTTCTTTGTTAATAAATGTTAAAGGGGGTGATTGATAGGATTGCATGTGTAGATCAAACGAATGAAATTCCTTCACCACGCATCATAGAACTAAACACAAGGACCTTGATTCTAACTACTCTATTCAGCATGTTTTAGGTTCTGAGACCCATCTTCAAACCTCTCTTCCATACTTTTTTCTTGGTTATTTGCTTGAGGGCAAGCAAAGAATAAGTTTGGGGGAGTTGATATGTATATATTTTACACATTTTCATGATGCATTTGTCATTCATTTTGTTCTCTTAACTCATTGCTTTGTATTGGTTTTAGTCTCTTTTGCACAACATGCATATCTAGGTAGTCTTTGCATTGGTCTTGCACACATCTTGCATTTTGGAGTTGTTTCAGGTGTTTTAGGAGGTGTCCAAACAATCAAATGCAAATAAGGATCAGGAGAGCAGTTAAGCGACTCGATCTACATTACCCAGCGACGCAAGCTTCCACGTCTTTGATCGAGTCGAGTGAAGATTTTACTTTGGGATTCAGCTTTCGACGTCTTCATCAAAGTTGTAGAGAATTGAGTCATCTTTCCAATGCAGTTTATTTCAAACCAATCGGAGTCGTGGTTCATGATTTATCTCCGTTTTAGTGGATGCATGTACGTTCAGAAATCCGACTCGACCTGCATGCAAAGGAGAGCTCCCACTTGATCGGATGTTAGCAGCGACTCGACCAAGACGTCCCAGGATAGCTCCCGAGCACCCTCAAGACGCGACTCGACCCGCATGCAAAGGAGAGCTCCCACTCGATCGGATGTTAGCAGCGACTCGACCAAGACGTCCCAGGATAGCTCCCGAGCACCCTCAAGATGCGACTCGATCAGCAGCTCCTGAGCACCCTCACGTCGCGACTCGATCGACAGTTTCTGAGCACCCTCACGTCGCGACTCGATCAACAGTTTCTGAGCACCCTCACGTCGCGACTCGATCGACAGTTTCTGAGCACCCTCACGTCGCGACTCGATCGACAGTTTCTGAGCACCCTCACGTCGCGACTCGATCGACACTCTTACGTCGCGACTCGATTAAAACTCTCACGATGCGACTCTATCGACGCTCTGAAACCGATGTCCTGGTTATGTCCCGAAGACGCATCCGAGAAGGATTCCCGAACCGACGTTCTACATTGTCGTTTTATGTTTTAGAGATTTCCATGTTTTCCTATAAATACATTTTGTTAAGTTTTGACTCGGCACATCTTAGCTTTTATCTCGTTTTTGTTCTTTCCCTTAAGGTTTACCCTAGCCACCTAAAACGCTTGACACTTTGTATCCCGATACCTTTTAATTTATTGAGTATTTTGATTCGATTTCTTCTACAATCTTGTTCATCTCATTTTTACCTATCTAAGAATGCTTGTTTCAATGTTTTCTGAGTTTGTATCTTTGATGATGATTTTCGGATCTGAGTAGTGTGGTAGTTCTTGAGGATGGGATAGATTAGGTGGATGATCTTAGGATGTAGTGTGTTTAAGCTTTGATTGTATGATTCCCTTCTGGACTAGAGTTAGAAATACTAGTTTCTCTCTGATCAATTGGAACTGGGTTTTAGACATTTCCGCATCCAAAAGGTGTTCGATGAAATGTCTGACCAACTAGTGCCAGAGACTTACATTCCTAGCCTAAGAGATTAGTTGTCTAGGATGTTTGTTGACGTGAATGAACTTGATTTTCATGCCATGCTTGATCATGTTTCTCTAGCGAGAGCTAGGTTTGGAAGTGGTTGAGTTTGAGTAGCTTCTGTCAAGAGATTGGATTAGCTAAGTTGTGATGTTCATTGTTTAGGGATAGTTTGCTTGTGGCATGTTAAACACTCTGTAGACTAGGATACTCCACCGACATCAATTATTCCCATCCTTAGGACTTCTATTTTATCTGATTGTTTCTGCATCCTTAAGCTTGTTCTTTATTTCTGTTCCAATAGCTTGCTCATTTGTCTCTGCTCGTTTAGCTTATTTTTGCTCTCTTAAGTTATTGCATTTTAGCTCTTGTTCAGTAAACTCGTTTTATTCTTGCATCTCGTTCACTCTAGGTTGTTAGACAAAAACTCATTTCGAATCTGGCTTAACTTGTGACTGCTTGATTGCATCTTGATTGTTAGTAAAGTTTCCCATTTGGATTGACACCTTAAGTACTACAACTACATAAGGTTAATTGAGACCTGCTAGGATGCACAAAAATCCTGACTGAACGCGAGTTTCATTATGTCGACTTAATCCGTGGTTGAATATGTTAGTATCTAGATCGAGTATCATACCATTTTCCAAATAAATAAAGTATGCTAAAATATTATGCTAATATGGTCATTTGGTATGCTCTTATAGGGATAGAGCACTATGTAAGAGGTCTCCGACGAGCCTCCACCATACTAAGCTAAGGTCTGCTAGCTATAGTAGCTAAATGGGAATGTAGCCTAGCAGCTAGTAGCTCTCTTCTTATAGCTCGGTAGTTGGATCTTTCATAATTCCTTTATGGTTAGAGCACACTGGAATAAAAGAATAGATGAGTTTGTATCTTTCTTCCTACTTTTTATCGGAAAACAGAGCTAGAACAAGGAACAAGCAACACTAGCACTTAAAATAAGGTAGGCGGCTAAAGCAATTGAGCATTTCCTTGATGTCCGGAAATGGTATATCTGAAAACAGAAGAAAGACTTTCTCTTGAACCAAAACTAAAGATGATCCGATCCGTGCACCGCTTTTCTTCTCTACCCTTTAGAATCCAAGGAAAAGGCAAAGAGAAAGAGGTTGCAGAGGGCACCTAACCTTTCAAAGACACAGCAGCTCTAGCCTAACTTCGGATTCGAAACCATACTTCCTGACTTCCTCTCAACAAGAAGTTAAGGCTGAAAGTCCTAATCTTCTTATCCCGATGCCTGGAGTAGCGGGTCTTAGTTCGGATTAGTACCTTTTGAGCAAGGTAAGTTTCGGCAGTGAAAGAAAGTAACCAGGATCCGCTTAACCAGTTATGGATAAAGGTAGGTCTACTCCAATCCCTCAGCCAATAAACAATAAAGTAGGCACATTTCCCTCGGCAAAGAAAGTGGTCCCTCGCTAAAGAGTAGATTTGAGCAACCATTCCTATTTTCATTCTTCCCCGTTTACATAAATGAAAAGGAAATGTGAATTCCCACAGAAAATATCCACCTAAAAAAATTTATGGGGTTACTTGGCATAGTCCTCTAAAGACTTATTTAGATACTATTTCTTTCGAGTTCGAGATAAGGAGGAAAAATGGGGCGACAGATAAAATGAAATAAAGAGCAAAAATGCATTAATTTTATTTTGTTAAATATAATGGTAGGTAGGGCTTCTTTTAGGTCATTGAAGCACACTATTTCTAAGGGGGTGAAATGATGGATGATATGAAAAATGATATGAATGGGTGGAGTGCAGAGGGTTTCAATTCCTCTTATGCAATTGCAGTATAAGAGGTATCAATCCAAATCTGAGTGGGTTGCAAGCAATTAGAATATGCACATTCATTTTGAACTACCAACCTAATGACAAGTATGCAAAATGTAAAATGTAAAGGACAATATACTAAATGCAAATTGAACAAGATGATTGATATGATGAGACTAAACAGAAACAAACTAGAGATGATAGAATACTAATGAACTAATGCAAGACAAATGATGAACTAGATGAACATAAACTAAATGAATGCAACAGGAATAAGACTAGAATGAAACAGGAAATGAAACAGGACAAATGCAAACAGAAATAAGAAAATCTGGGGTTGAGCTCGAGCAAGCACTCGATTGAGTGTAGATCGAGTACTAGGTCGAGTTTGTGAAATCAGGAAAACAGAGCAGAACAAATAAAACAGAGCAATACAAAAGCGAATCAAACAGCAAACAAACAACAGGATTTAAACTGGGAAATCCATAGAAAAGGAAGGTCTTAGGGATGGATTCATGGGCTAGACTTTGTATTGTGGTTATCTAACTTGATCAACAAACTTCAAGCAACATGAGCTAATCTCTAGACAATGATCACAAATAACATGTTAATCCACTTTCATGGCAAAAACAATCAGGCTTATACAGATCTAGGCTAGTTCTCACATAGCAAAGAACATATAAAAGCAAGTATTAAACAAGAGATCATTTATGTCAAAAATCAAACAAGACATCTAATCTCTTAGCTTGCCTAATGATAATCTCTAGATCTAGCCTTATCTAGCAACCTAGACATTGGTATGATGCTAAGAAGCTTAAGATCAAACCCTACCCTCACGGTTATAGGATCAACATAGTGAATATCTAGCCTAGAAGAGATCTAAAACAATCAAGCTTTACCATATCAAACAACCACAACCATCATCTAGCCTAATCCATCCCTAAGAACTAAGCAAACTACTCACAATCACACATGATGAACAACACAGTCATAAAACCAGAAAATGATGAAACTTGCATGATTAGATAGATAAAACAGAGATCTATAATATTGAAGAAATAATCAAACTCGAATTCTTAATATCTTGAAAGTTATGGAACCAACAAAATCCAAGAATTCTTTGTTCTTCCTCAAAAGTAGAAGAAATAATCTAAAATATTAAAAAGCAAAAAGTAAAAATTCTCAAAAGGGTAAATACTAGGTTTGAGGAATATCTAAAAAGTTGGACTCTTTGGTGGCTGAGGGTACAAGGCTTTATATAGAAAAGGAGTGGAAGCCCTAAAAATGCTAAAAGACAAAATAGAAGGGCGGCTCGGTCAACTCGACCAGGTGGTCGGTCGAGTGACCGGTCGAGTTGACCTCTTGACTGCTCCCTCCACTCGGTCGAGTCCTCCTCCGCACACGGTCGGGTGTATGGTCGAGTAGGCGGTCGAGTGGAACTCCGGGTCTTGATTCTTCAGCTCTAACTCCCTTGTTTTCTTCTCTTCTTAGCTCCAATCTTCTTTAGCATTGCTTCCATGCTCCTTAGGCTCCAAAATCACATGTTTATGCAAGAAAATATGCAAATGCAATGCAACCACACACTAATTCATTAACAGTCCTAAAGCTATGCAAAAAGGGCTAAACTAGATGGTAAGTGATGAAAAAGAAGTGAAAATACTAAGGGAAAACAAGGTAAAATATATGAACATCAATGATAAAGGGAATAGTACTTTTAGCTCGTTCTTCTAATTCTGATGGTCTATAGGAGTGGCTCCAAGGGCTAAATGATAGCACCCAAAATACGACGGCCTGATCAAGAGAGCCAAAAGCTGGGTCCGCCCGCCGGAGCTTCTTTCAATTTCCGGGGGGCTTAGCTTGAACCACTCCCAAGTGCCAAGAACCGGCGAATGAAGGCTCCGTGGCGGCATCGGAGCTGCCAATAAGCTAATCCGTTCCCAGTGAGCTAGCTATTACGCACTCTTTCAAGGGTGGCTGCTTCTAGGCAAACCTCCTTGGCTGTCTCTGCACCCCTACCTCCTTTATCACTGAGCGGCCATTTAGGGGCCTTAGCTGGTGATCCGGGCTGTTTCCCTCTCCTAGAGAAAGAAGTTCTCTAGTCACTAAAGTGCGTTTCACTCTCGTTCCTCTCGTTTCACTCGGGTTGCTAAAGCACCTCTCCTTTGCCAAGCTCTCTGTCTTGGTTAATGGTTCTCCAAAAGGATATTTCTGATGTTAGGCGGTGTGAGACAAGGGGATCCGTTATCCCCCTGATGTCACTATATTTTACCATATTTAAGGCCTTGTTTAGTTCATGTTTTGCATTATATAGAAGTGATTCCTTAGGTTTTATAGCCATTTATGTCCAAATATGCACTTAAGATGTTTAGAAGCATGGATTGCATACATTTGTGCATTTGGAGTATTATTAGATGTTATGGAGCTCTAAAAGGGTAAGGAAGGACTTGGTATTATTTCTGGAGCTTAACAGGAGGATTGGAAGGATCAGGAAGGGAAAATAAGGCACTCGACCATACCACTTGAGCAGGCACACGGTCGAGTACATGGTCGGACTGATAATGAGCTTCTCAAAGATCGATCCGAATGTAGATTTTCCGTTACGATTCAGCCTCGGCGTCCTTCATGAGAGTTGTAGAAAACGGAGTTAACTTTCCAATGCCGGTGGTTGCAAGGCAATCGGAGCTTTCGTTCAAGAGTTATACCTGTTTTACTGAACCGATATCATTCCTGATCGAAGACTGGAGTTACTTGACGGACCAACCACTCGACCATGCATTCGACCGAGCATGGTCGAGCACTTGCAGCCAACTCTCTATTTTGTCCTCTAGCTAACTAGGGCTTCCCCCTCTTTACTATATATATGTGCTGGCACTTGTGACCGAAAGGGGAGACCCTGTAGACACCTCATAACCTAGTTTTTGCCATTTTTAGCTATTTTTACATTATTGCATCATCTCTTATCTTTTCTCTAGATTTTCATAGATTTGTAACATTCATAACTTTGAATCTATTGAGTATTTTCTTTCACTTCTTTGTATTAAATTGTTCATCTCATCATTATCTATCCATCCATGTCTATATCATCATTTTCTGGGTTTGTGTTCTGCATGATGAGTTTTAGATCTTATTAGTGGCTTAGGATCTTAGGGATGGATTAGGCTGGGTAATAGTTATGGTTGCTTAAACTGATCAAGCTTGATTGTTTAAATATCTCTTCTAGATTAGATATGCTCTATGCTATTCTTATACTGAGAGGGTAAGAATAGATCTTAAGATTCTTAGCATCACACCAATGTTTAAGTTGCTAGATAAGGCTAATGCTAGAGATTATCATGAAGCATGCTAAGAGATTAGATGTTTTGTTGATTTTTGACTATAATGATTTGAGTTTAATGCCTGCTTTTATATGATCTTTGCTAGTGAGAGCTAGATTGAGAGTATCTTAGCTTGATTGTTATTGCTAAGAGATTGGATTAACTTGTATTAGGAGATCATTGTCTAGAGATAGCTCATGTTTGATTGAGGTTTTTTGGCTAGTTTAGATAATCATAGCTTGAGTCCAGCCCATGAATCCATCCTTAGGACCCTATTTATCTATTGATTTACCTGTTTGAATCCTATTTAATCGCTTGCTGTTTGTTTACTTTCGTTCTGCTCTGTTTTGTTTGATGCTTTGTTTCAGTTCTGTTCATTTGCTTGTCAACTCGACCACCCACTCGACCATGAACTCGACCGAGTGCTAGGTCGAGCTCCAGTTTAATTTCTTGTTTATGCATTGTTTTGTTCTTGTTTTCTTCTACTTATTAGTCAATTCTGCTTAGTATTGTTTATTGCACTTATTCTACAGTTTAATTCAGCATTACTATTGTCTTAATTAGATGCCTTAGTTCATTGCATTTCATTATTATCATTAGGTTGTTAGAAACAAATCAAATTGATATTTGGCTTAACTTGAATGCATTGATCACATCTTGACTGCTTACATATCACACTCTTTATGGATTGACATCGTTTATGCTACAACATCATAAGGGTATTGAAACACCTTGCATACCATTCATCATCATCTCTGTTTATGTCTATGTTTGCATGTTCTCATACATTCATTGCATAAGTAGAACTTGAAAAAGATCTTGTTTCACCCCCGTTGTTATTTTTTATTGCGAAATATGTCTTATCACGGGGTCTTATCGGGCTTAATCACCTGGGCATTCTTTCTTCAATTACCGAGACTTGTACATACAAAGATCTAGGCAGCTCATCTTCTTCTAACGAATTCATATATTTTTCCATACCATAACATATATAGAATAGATTTTCTTTTCTGATCACAAGCCTGCCTGGCCGCACCCACGATCAAACTATCAATCTCATTAGATAAGAAATCTCTATGTCCCCCCCCTTTTCGCTTTTTCTCCCATGCTTTTGTTGGTGAACAACCAACCACAACTTTATATAGTTCTTCACTACTCCTAGACGCTTGGCGGAGTGAAGCTGTTTGGAGGGAATCATTTTGTTAAAATCAATTAATCTAATCATGCCTCAAATGGATAAATTCACTTATTTTTCACAATTCTTCTAGTTATGCCTTTTCTTCTTTACTTTCTATATTTTCATATGCACTGAGGGAGATGGAGTACTTGGGATCAGCAACATATTATAAGTGGCTCACGAGGAATGGAAAGAAACATATTATATAATATATCGAAGTCCTCTCCTTCAAATACTGGAAGGTGGATCACTTGTAGGAATTGTAAGAATGACATAATGCTAATCCATGTTGTACATGGCCAAGGAAGCATAAAATGATTCTTTCATTCTATAGATACCTCTGGTAGGTAAAGCACTCGACTGTGCTTTATTGAAAGTTCCCATCGCGGGGGCGAGGATACTTGCCTTCGCGGTTCAACTTTCTTTTCAGGCTTGACTCATTATTTTCCTAGGTATAGGTCCTCTCCTCCCCTTTAGAGCTCTTTATGATGCCCACTGAGTAAGTTTCGGGGGCTTCCGGCGTAGAAGCTCTTTCTGAACTGAGAGAACCTTTGTATCAATCTTCGTAATCAATTTATGCCATCTTAAAAAAAATAGAATCTTGTTAGGTACCCGTACGACAGCTCTAATAATGAGCTAACGTACTTATCTTTAGAGTGGTTTGTGCGCAGGCTCGAGAAGTTGTTGCCCGCTTCAGGAGACCTTAGGGTGCCTTCGATTCTTGGCCGACTTTATTCGTCGTGTATAGGGGACAGGAAGAAATGGCTGTTCTCTGTAGCAAAATTCAACGAACCGACGGGCGTCCTTGAGATAGCCTTCAACCCACAAAGGTTAGCTTTGTTGCTTGACAACCACTAGGGTACTATTCTTCCTGGCCCCTCTTCGCCCTATCACATCACATGGTGGTGTGGTATGCGGCAGAACATGTCTATCCTTCCTCCTTCTTCTTTCAGTCGAAACTTCCTCCTAGTGAGGTGTTCGCCTATCCTGGTATGGAAGTATTCAATGAATACACTCTGTACCATGCAAGGGTGGATGAAGCTTTTTATCTGGAGTATAGAGCTAGAAGTCTTTATGGATGTGCAGATTTTTATCCGTACATATTACCGACATGCAAACTTGCATGATTTGTTCAGGTGCGGGATAATATTTAGGATGTACGATTTGGCTGTCCAGTTACAGTGGGGCAATGTCATGAAATTGATACCAGTAACTAAGACTCAAGTGGAAAAAAAAAGCACTCAATTTGAATGTAAGTAAAACACGGGATGGAAGAGGAGGCCTGAACCAACAGGGATGAAACAGTATAGATTCCCCTGGGCGAAGCAAGTCACCGATTAGTAACCTAAGAAAGAGTTGTCAACGGGCGGGTGTCCTGCTATAAGGTAAACTCCTACTATTTAAGCTTCTTTTCCCGTGGTCGAAAGCTAAATATCTCAAGATGATATTTTCCAAACTCTCGACAAGCAGCAAATAGAAAATGAAAAGAAGATTTTGAAGGATCTTATTTCGTCTAAGGAGTGGCGGTTAACAGAAGGCCATTTCAACTTATGCTCTAAAAAGATAGAAAGCATTGTTGATAAAGCCCTCTCTTTATATAAAGAGGGCTTTGCGCCTTCGGATAAAGGAAGATTCCGATATTCGCATAGGTATTGAAGCGGGGGATCTGAACAGCTAGCTTCCCCTCAAATGGGAGCCGTTTAAGTAATCTTAAAAGAGTCCTCGACTGTATTGGAAAAACAAAAAGTTCAATATGGCGGGAGATCTATAATTTTATTGAGAGCTTTCAATCAAATTAGATTGTAAAGTAGTAGTCCTGTGTAAAAAAAAAGCTGGTGGGGCGGGGTCCAAGCAAGCGTAATAAGGGGAGGGGGACTAGGGTGGAAGGGTCGTCGAAGGAGATGCATTTCTGGTACAAGTGGTATTGGACAAGATCTCAGGGAATCATCTCTTTCAGATTTCTGCCTTTCTTTCCCATGACGACTAGGAAAAGGCAAATCAAAAATTTTACTTCGAATTTTGGACCTCAACATCCTGCTGCTCATGGTGTTTCACGATTAGTATTGGAAATGAACGGAGAAGTGGTGGAACGTGCGGAACCACATATTGGATCACTCCAGTGCGGCACGAAGCCGCTGACGCCGAGTCGGCTCCTATGCCGCTAGCTATGCCCTGCTTGGTCCCCCGGCACGGTGGAGGTTCCGTAGCGGGTCATGAGCACCGGGCTAAGGGGCGAAGTCACTCGACTGAAAAGAGAGGGGCGGTTGAGCAACTCAAGCGAACCGCCCTACCTTACTACAACATAGGGACAGAGGGGAGAAGGTTGTGAAGGTGGCCTCGTTATCCACACCTCTGGTCGGATGAATGGAGGACCGCCCGACCCGGGTTTCATGAGCGTTGGCGGGTCCTGGAGTGCCTGTCAAGGGCGCTAGCGCATACCCCGGGGTGATCATCATCACCTGCACCTCACATCTCGGCGTAGTGGAACGTGTAACCCGCCTGCTGTCTCATTCAACTACATTTGTTACTGTAATCTATAGCCTAACAAAAGGCAGCGTCGAGGGGCTTTAGGAACTCGACTGAAAGGAGAGGAGAGAAATTCCCATACAGCCAGCGGGGAGGATGGCACTACAGGCAAAGACCGTCTAGCGAAAACGCCGCAGGCGCGAAGCGTGGTAGGCCTGCGCCGGGTGAGCATAGGGAGGAAAGGGATCCCGGACGGTGGAAGAGCCAGGGGAGGCCGGGTCATTTGACGGAAATGGAAGGCTTTTCCCCTCTTATAGAAAGCCCTATGAAGTTAAGGGAAGTGAATGAATTCTTGGAAAAAGAAGGAGCGAGCCTATATATAAAATGTAAGAAAGTCAATTATTCAATGAATAGATGATAAAGTCAACCGTACAAAAGACAGTGCTTCCTACATGCGAGTTAGCTTCCAAGGTCGAGCAGTCTCAATTTCACTACAGGATTTACGAATGACTACTGGGCTGGGCCACCTCGAATGGCGTGAGCCGCATGCAGGGAGACCCGCACGTACGGGTTTTAGGGGGATCTTCCGTAAGACCAGTCGGTGCCCACCCGACTAGAGGGACTGAGAAATTAATAGAGTACAAAAATTATCTTCAAGCTTTACCTTTTTCTGATTGTCAGAGGGCAATCGCGGAGTCACTGAGTGAAGTCCTCTGTTTCTTTTGGAGGTGCTGACCCGCAGTGAGGGAGAGATGACTAAGTGACATATGGAATATGTTGACAACAACAGCATGTCAAAGAAGGAGACAACAGGTGGAGCCAACGACCCACGTTGACTAACGTATCTACAACTACATCCCCGAGAATCAGTTAAACGGAGGCATGAATGCATGATGCCAGCAGAATGATTGGCCGGAGAGAGGCTAGAGCTGCTTCCTTCCCACCGCGTCCTTCCTTGTGTATTGCACTAGAAAAGAACGGGAACTGGGTCGATCTATTTCGAAGCATCCGAAGCATAACTGCACTGTCACACGATCTTTACCGAGAGATAGGAGCACTCGGTGGAACCGGTGAACTACACTTGCTTTTGGATAGATGTGTGGGATAGAGGGCTCGTGGTACTTTCTGCCCACCCTTCCTCCTCTGCTTTGAGAACTGTGTGAATGGAGAGGGGCAGATGGGAAGGAGGTCCCCATACAAAGAAAATCATGGAATGGTTCGAGATATATGACAACGCCTTTTTCCTCTCTTCCTTGCTGGTAGGGCAATCTTCTCTTATGGTCTTTGTAGTGACCCTCACTAAGGGCAGAAATCACGAAACAAAAAGTCCGAAGAAACAACCCGGAAAAGACTCAAAATGAAGAAGAAGAAAAATAAGGAAGAACGACCGGAAGAAGTCTGAGGAAAAATCATCAAGTCGAAGGATAGCCAAACCAAGACAAAAGTGATCGGAGGTACAATCGAGACTCCGTGTCCGATCGGGGATTGGTGACCTATGTGAAAACTGCATACGCTGATTGGAAACAGTACGGACCGTGAAGGACAGACACATGCGGGACTGTGACGGTATAGACCGAGTACGGACGAGGAGTACAGGACGTACCGAGAAAATATGGTACAGACAGGAGTGGGTTGGTACAAACAAACAAGTGCCAAGAAATACGGTCAAGTGCCGAGAGAGACGGAGAAGTACCAGAAGGACGGTATGGATCGAGGAAGTGTGGACGAGCCAGGAAAGTGCCGAGAGAGTGCAGAAAGATGGAGGCAATTATGGTCAAAAACTGAGACTTTTGCGGACGTACCGGACGATCGACTAACGAACCCGACATCGACACGGATTTTAAGGAAGTTGTCAGTTGGCGCAAGAGAGATTTCTATTTCGCAAACCAGCCAATAGGAACTCATGCAGAACTGAAGTTTAATCATTGTGTTGTTGAAAACACAAATGGAAGACATAATCATTATGTTCATAAGGTTTTGGCCAATGAAATTACATGCATCTAAAGTGGGAGACAAGAGAGATTTTCTCTTTGTTTTTGCCAACTCATGTGACAAAGAAGAAGAAGACCCATTAGGAGACTTGTGCGCCAAGTGTTAGCTAAAGGAGAGAAGAAAGAGACCGAGCAAGTGCTCGCCATGCATTGGCAAGTAGCACCGCCCATTTTGCCTATAAAAATAAGACCACCCCTTCTTATTTCATCACTCAGCTCAACAGAAAAACACTACAATTTTCTCTAAGTCCTTGCTCTCTCTCGAAGCGAAGGGAGGCGCTGTCGAAGTGAAGTGAGACACTGTTGTACCGTAGTGAGATGCTGTTCGCGTAGAGATGCTGAATGGTGACGCTGTGTCGAGCAGTTTGACGCGAAGGTGGAGAGTTTTCTGATCCGCGGTGCTGTAAAGTCTGATCATCGATCAGCTAAAACGCTGTGAGTTCTGTGGTAGTTTGTGTGGGGTGCTGCATGGTTCTTAGGATCCATGTACGTACCCATTTCTTGTTGCATTTAGACTAGATTCATGCTAGAATCAGTTTAACTTGAGCATGCATAATATGGTAGGATTCATGCTAGATTCATGTTTAAATCACATAGAATATATGCTAGGAATCACCATGCATGTTGATATTTGAAGAGAATTGGGCCTCAGGTTTACATGATGAAACTATGTTTACATAATGCATTTTTAGCAAGTTGGCTTGCTTAAAAATTGGATTTATGGACTTGCATGATTGATAGAAGGGATAGATTTTTATTTGCATTAATTCTTGCTTAAAATCGGATAAATTGGTTGCATGCATGTAGAACAATCTAAGTTGCATGAATTTTTCATTCTTGTTGCTTGTTGATTGTTGCTTGTTTCTTGCTTGATTTTCTTGCTTGAATTGCTTGTGTAGTAGTACTAACCTATTAGCGTTTGTATTAACCCTTTGAGTTGTTGTACTTGTGTCAGCTAGTCTCTTGAATTATATTGGTTATTCTTCTCGAGTCGTATCTAGGATAGAGTAGTCGATCTTCTGTTCGAATTTGTAGTTGTTTCGCGAGAGTTCTCGATGACCACTCGCGCGAGACAAAGTTACGTCTAGATAGCTACTAGATTGACCGCTACTAGACATAGTAGCTTGAGTGGGCTCATGCTGGTTACCTTTGTGGTTCCAGCATAGGAAGTGTTGGGGAACGGAACAGATTATCGAGAGCCCTTAGGTGAAAAGAGTCTAGAGTATTCAAGTAACCCTTGTAGTAGTCTAGTGTCTTTGTTGTTGCGTAGGAGTAAAGAGTCTAGAGTATCCAAGTAACCCTTGTCTTAATTTAGTCGTCTTTATTGTTGAGGGAAGAGTCTAGGTTAATCGAGTCAAGTCTTGTCTGATCTAACCTTCTTGCTTGAGTGTTTGTTATTGCTTCCGCTATTGTTTCTGTTGCGTAACTTTTATTGCCTTGCTTGTTTCATTGCTTGTTGGGGTAGTCAGGGTGGGGGAAGTAGAAGCATGTTAGGAAAAAGGGTACCTAGGATCAATGAGTAATCTTAGATTACTTATGTTGTAGTTTCTCGTTGTGCAAGGAGCTTAGGTTGAGTGTAGAGCCGGAGCAAACGTTATGGTACCGGATAGGGATTGTTTTCATGTGTTTTTGTAAAACCCCATATTTCTCCAAGATGTATTCTATGAAGTATCTGACTATTTATGTATATTGCTTTGATAACTTGATTTCAATGTAATAATTGTTAAAGTAATATATTCCGTTTTTGGGGAAACATGGCAAGTTGCATTTGATACTCGGCCTTGTCCGGATCAACACAAATCGCAAGGGCCGCAAGGGTTGCAAAGCCTAGGAGAACCTCGACCGTGGGCAGAGTCGTGTCTAGGAAGACTGGTCGGGAAGCTGCATCTTCCGTTCCTCGACCGGACCACCCAGGTGCGGTTCCCACAAGTAGCGTCCTGGTGTCGTCCACGGTTCTGTCGGTGGTTTGGGGGCGTTACATTCTTCACCTCCCGCCCGGCCTGGAAGTTGAATCCAGCCCTCTTCTTTTTGATCCATTCTATTGCATAACCTAAAAAACTATAAGCAAAGTACCAAAAGCGTGCTCCGCCCGGTGACTAGTAAAGAAATTGGATTGCGCTACAATTTAAGTGATGAGGTCGAAGGAAGTAGGGCTCCTATTGAATGAAAGGCTTTCTGATGTGACTCGAACGGTGGTCGGAGTCGAGGCACGCTCAGGAAAACGGTAACTGTCCTCGGACCAAAAGAAACACAATGAAAGTAGGACGAGGATGGATGATGGAATTGAGATTTGAGGGCAAACGAACGAGTGGAATGCGGATTCGGTCGAGCAGCTGCGTGGTAGCGGTTGTTCGGACAGATGAACACGGTAGTGGACGAACGGTACGGTGGAATTGGACGGCGGCTAGCGAACCGACTAATAAACTCGACCTCGGTCCACTAGAAAGAGATGGGGTCGAAGTAGAACACAACCAACGATCGGTATGACCGCGGTGCAGATGGTATGGATCGAACGGTGGTGTACACGAGAGATGGGAAGCGTCGTACGCCATCTAAAAAAAGAGCGATCCCGGATCGGTCCTTCTACGGTTTCTTTCAAGCCCAGTCCTGGACTAAGTTGCAAGAAAGAGAAGTGAGACAAGAAAAACAGTGGCGTTGGGAGCTTAAATAGCGTAAGGGTTCAGAGAGAACATGTAAGGGTACGCACATGTTTCCCTTGACGCGTTTCCATAAACGGTGAACATGTCGCTGAAACATGGTTTTTATGGTGATGTGAATGGTGTGTGAAAGTGTATGATATGATATGAAATGATGGTGGGTGTTTCAATTCCCCTTATGCAGTTGCAGTATAAGAGGTGTCAATCCAGTCTGAGTGCTTGTGAACAATCAAGATGTGCATATGATTCTAAGTTAAGCCAAATATGATGATGATTGTCTGTCACTAACAATCCTATGATGAAAATGATGAAAAGCAGAAAGTAAACTACAAGAACTAGGAACTAAATGCAAACAAGGCAATATGATTATGATCTAGAAACAGAAACAGGAACTGTAAATACTAGAATAGAACTAATGCAAGACAAGTAATGAACTAGATGCTAAGTGAATGAAATGAAAATGCAACAGGAATGAAACAAGAATGAAACAAGACAAACAAAAAACATAAACAAGTAATCTGGGGAGCAGCTCGATCAGCACTCGACCGAGTGTAGGTCGAGTGGGTGGTCGAGTGAGGTAAAAACGTGAAAACAGAGCAAGACACTAAAAATAGAGCAATACTAAATCAGATCAAACGACAAGCAAACGATGATATTTAAACTAGAAATTCAATAAACAAAGAAGGTTCCTGAGGATGGATTCATGGGATAAACTAATCATTGTGGTAATCTAACTTGATCAACAAATCTCAAGCAAAGCTATGAGCTGACCTCTAGACATACTAATCTAAGACAAGCCTCTCCCACTCTCATGGTCAAGAGACAATCAAACCTATGCAATCCTAGACTTGCTCTCACAATGAAAAGAATCTACACAAGCAGGCATTAAGCAATACATCTCAAACCAAACAAGACCTCTAATCTCTTAGCAAGCCTAATGGTAAGCTCTAGATCTAGCCTTATCTATGCTTTCTAAACATTGGTGTGATGCTAAAAAGCTTAAGATCAGATCCTACCCTCTCAGATATAGAATCAGCATTAAGAACATCTAGCCTAGAAGAGATCTACAACAATCAAGCTTGACTAAATCAGATACACCACAAGATCAATCTATCCTAACCCATCCTCAAGATCCTAAGATAACTACTCAAAGCAAGACATGATCAAACAAATCATAAACCCAGAAATCATTGAAACTTGCATGATTAGATAGATAAGAATGAGATCTACAACTTTAAAGAAGGAATCAAACTCAAATTCTTAAAACCCAGAAAGTTATTCAACAAACAAGTTTTTAGGAATCTTCTTTTTTTCTCAAGAACAAAATCTAAAAATTTAAGAAAAGGCAAAAGGAATAATATTCCCAAAAAGGTAAAAACTAGGTTTCTGAAAAGCTGACTAAAAATCTAGGAAAAGAGAGAGAGAGAGAGTTGGTGGCTGCAGTACAAGTCTTTATATAGTGGGGAAGGTGGAAGCCCTAAAATTGGGAAAAGTCAAAGTGGTCCACGAATCGGTCAACTCGACCAGTGCTCGGTCGAGTGACTGGTCGAGCTGGCTTCCCTGGTGCATCCCCACTCGGTCGAGTCCATCTCCCACTCGGTCGAGTGCTTGGTCGAGCTGGACTCCGGGTCTTGGTTCTTCAGCCTCTAACTCCCTTGTTTACTCCTCATGACTGCTTCACATCTCTTCTCCTTTGCTTCCATGCTCCTTAAGCTCCAAAATCACCTGTTTATGCATGAAAAGATGCAAATGCAATGCAACTACACTCTAATGCAAGATTGGTCCTAAAGCTACACAATAAGAGTGAAAATGGATAGAAAAAGATGCAAAAGATGTGAATAAACTAAGGGAAAACATGGTAAAATATATGAACATCAACACCCCCAAACTTAGTCTTTGCTTGCCCTCAAGCAAATAAACAAGACATAAGAAGGTAAGTGAGGTTTAAAAATGGGATCTCAGCTCCTAAAGCTTGCAAATAGAACATCTAGAATCAATGTCCAAGTTACTAGTACTATGATGCAAGTTGAATGAGCTGGAAATAAAGACTTTAGACAAACATTTCACAACCTTTATTGACTTGAACCTTAGATATCCACATGCATTCAAATCAACCATTTCCTTTAACATTCATTAATCAAGAACATGAATCAATTCTATGCAATGCTTAAACTCATTTGGCTTGGCAATAAAGGGCTTTGAGACAATGATGGTCTCTTTAAGAGTGGGGTTTGTCTAATTCAAGGTTCTCTCATAAAAAATGGATTGAGCTTTAGAAGAATGCTAAAGGTAAGAACACCTAGACACATACAAGAATAAAACCTTGTCTACCCAAAGGTACCCAAAGTGTTTATTCCTAACAATCTAAACCCAAATGATCCTAGTGCTACCCTTTAACTTCTTCTTTTCTCTTTAACCCTTTTCTCTTTTGGTTTTCAAGTCTTAGGAGAGGTTTCTTATTTGATCTTTCTAGTGGGATGGGGGATTCTTATTGAATGCTATGGTTCTCTTTTCTTCTTATTCTTAAGACATCTAAGCTTTTTGCTAAACTGCTCTTTGCTTTCTTTTCTTTTTCCTTTAGCTAGAACCATCTTAGATAACATTTTCTTACTTCCCATCCTTTCACTAGACTTTTAGCTTTCACTTAAACACATCTCTCTACTAAAGACTCTACCCTTTTTCTTTCTCTTTTCTTTCTTTTCTTTTCATAACAGCCAAGTCCCAAACCCAACAAGTAAATAACCTAGTCCTATCTAGTTTGAAAAATGCAAACTAGAACTACACAAGGTCTTACTCTTGTCAGTTCAAACCTAACACTTTCTACCAAGCTCAATCCCAAAAAGGCCTCACACACACAAGAATAAACATGGCTTGAAAGAAAGGTTTGGTTAAGGGGTAGGGGAAACTGATCTAAAAGTGAAATCAGCTACTTGGATCAACAAGAGTGGTAAAAAGGAGAAAGATGATCCAAATATGTATATGGTATCCATGAGTTTAAAGCAATGCATACATTGATAATTAAAAGTCAATATTAGGTTCTTATAAATAGGAAATGGAATCAAATCACAACATGCTTCAACTTAGACCAGCAACAATGCAAGAATTCAATGCTTGGTTCAATCTTATGCTTCCTACTACTCATCTAGCATCAAAGTACTAATAACTTGGGCATTGATCCTAGTCTAGTGAATTAAGCAAGCTAACAAGGAAATACTCATCATAGATCCCTAATGCAAATATTATACAATTCTACATGAAACATGCTAAACAAGATCCTAATATGCAATGCAAACTACATGAACACTCTTTTTTTATAAAGATTTTTTCAAAATTTTTCAAATTTTTATGGTTTTTCTATGCTTTAGATGCTAATGCAAGTGCTAACATGATAATGATAAAAATTTGAAATAAGAAAACAAAACACAACATCAAATGCTATCTAGAACCCTCCCCCAAACTTAAATCACACAATCCCTGTGTGTAAAAGTTGTGAGAAGATTCTAGACTATAAACAAAACACAACACAAAACACAATATGAAATGCTATGGTATAAACAAGGAAAGGTGATGATGGTACCTTAGGGATTGTGGAAGAAGTTGTCCACATCCATTTGCATGCTATCATAGGAGTAGCTGGGGTCGTCCTGGTGGCTTGGAGAAGGGCTTTGGGGCAGCTCGACTATGCCAATCGAGCCTGACTCGGTCGAGTGCTGGTTCGAGTGGGGGGGTCGAGCTGGGTTGCGAGCCTCCCAATCTTGAGTCTGGAACTGCTGGTACTGATGGTAGAGTGCTGGATCCATATAGTATTGGGGTGGGATGGGTGGGTAAGAAGGATAACCTGGATAAGCAGCTGGAGGTGGGAAGCCATAGGGTGCTCTGGGCTGGTGCTCGACCGAGTGCAGTGGAGGTGCTCGGTCGAGTGGTTGCTCGAGTGACCCGGTCGAGTGCCTCGGAAAGTGTTGTTCTCGGGTACTTGAGCTCCTCTTCCTCTGATTTGGCTCGTACATGGAAGCCCTAGCTGGTTCCACAGGATTTGCAACCCTTGAAAGTGCTCTAGTTGAGCTGCTTCTTCTCAAAGGGCTTGAATGTTGGCTAGGAGATGAGTTTCCACTCTTCAGCTCAGCAATCTCCTTCTTCAAGCCTTTGATAGACTTAGCCATGTTGGTTACCTTCTTCTTCAGCTTATCAAATCTCTTTCCTTGCCACTTGCCCCATTTTTGCAAAAGAGTCAACCTCTTGGCATTCTCCCTCACTCCCCTACTATCTCTTGGGTTAGGCTCATAATCTTCAAAGTAGAACTGCTCCTCTCCATCAGCTACATGTGCACTCTCAGCTTCCTCAACCCTATGTTGGATCACTCCATCAAACCAATGCTCCTCAGTTGGCCAAAAATCAATGTTGGCTCCTTCTTGAATGTTGGTCAGCTCTTGGTTAGGCAAAATGACTTGCTTCTTCCCAAGTGTTGGAAGCTCAAAGTTGAATATATGGTTGCCTTGGTGCATCTCTTTGGCTAAGATGAGGGTGGAGGCAAGGTAGCTTGAGTCTATCCATCTTGGTAAGGCCTTTTCTCCTCTTAGTTGGATGTTGGCAGCTTGAAGGATTGGAGTGATGATGCCTCCAATGGTGAGTGCTCCTCTTGAACCCTTGTTTTCAAGCTTTCCTACCCAACTCCTCAACTGTATCATGTGGTCTATCAAAACCATTCCAAGATCTGTCTCAACAGTGCTACCAAGGATGATGGTTCCATTCCTTGCTTGAAGAAGAACTCCATTAAGGGCCAAATCAATCATCTTCAGCTCCCCTCATTGATGTTTCCAGTCTCCTTTCTTGCAAAGAAAGTATTAGCAAGAGCCTTGTGGAAATACCTTAGGACTGGACTCCTAATCCTTGAACTCTTGGAGTTGGAGGATGAGTAATATTTGTTGTCCCCAATGGTCTCCCATACAGCATATAACTCCTCTTTTGGAACCATCAAACTCCTATGGCTTCCAACCTCAAATCCAAACACCTCAGCTAGCTTCTTCAAAGTAAGTTCATGCTGCCTCCCTCTAATGGTGAAGGAGATGTGACCAGCTCCATGCTCAGCAGTCTTTCTCAGTTGTTGGTGCAGCTTGACAGTGGCTAGGAACTCACAGCTTTCCTCTCTATACCCTTCCAAGCAAAGCTCCATGAACTTGGTGAGGTTGCTCTTCTCAAAAAGGCATGCCACATCTTCATCAATACCCAACTTCTCCATGGTCTCCTTGTGAGGTAATCTTGTTCCTAGGAACTCCATTCTCATAAAGGCATCATACAGCTGCTTCTTTGACAGCCCACAAGATTCAGCCTCTCCATCATCCCTTAATTCTTCTTCTTCACTCATCTCTTCACTTTCACTCTCTTCTTCTTCTTGCTCCTCTTCAACTGCTGGCCTCTTCCCTTTCTTCCTGTATCCCCTTATCACCTCATCAATAGTGGGCTCCCTTTCTTCCTCACTCTCAGTCCTCTCAGGATCCTCCACAATTGGCTTTTTCCTGAGACTCGGCACCTGGCTCGACCGACTGCTCGACCCAGCACTCGGTCGAGTGGTCGATCGAGTGGTCCGTCGAGTGGCTCTCCTAGCTTCCCCTCTTGGTTCAAGATCAGCATCACGACGTTCCTGGGAGCTTGCAGCGGATTTGTGGGACTTCTTGGTGATCTTAGAAGACATTTTCAAAAAGAAACTGAAGGGAAATAAACTCAAAGCTCAAAGTTAATAGGTTAGTGACCCAAAAACTTGAAAGAACAAAGCTAGAGCAAGAGATGAACTTTGAGAGAAACTTAAAGCTAGAATTTAAAAGTTTTGAGCAAATGAGCAAGTGTGAGAAGTTTAGGATCGAGCAAGGGCTATTTAAAGAAGCCTAGGAGACAAGAAAACAAGGTAGGAGCGTCCTTACATTTCAAATTTGAATTGGGAATCTTTGACTTGCTTTTTGGCTGCCACTCGACCCCACCACTCGACCAGCACGTGGTCGAGCTCCTTGACCAAATTTGAAATTTTGAAAATTTTCTCCTTGTTCTTCCCTCCACTTGATCATTCTAGAAGAATGGGAATAAATTGGGCCTCAATTAGTATCCAGCTCGGCCGAGTACCTCTTGTTTTGTGGTCGAGTGGGCCTGCGAACCTTCCTCTCTTTGGCCACATCTCTCCTTACCCAACTATATCACCACTTAAAAGCCTGTCCAACAAAATCATAAAACAAAAGACATCAAACTACTAAGAAAATTAAACCATATGTACAAGGGATACCTTAGGGACTTCCTCCCTAGTGAGCTTGTTTAAAGTCACTAAGCTTGACTTTGGTTCCCTTCTTAACTTTGGTTCAGATACCAAGGAGGTGATGAAATCCTCCCTGGAACCTCCTGATCAGTGTGAAGTTGATCCTCAATCACCTCACTCTTAACACTCAACCCATATTTCTTCTTAAACTTGAGCCTTGGCCTTGCCTTCCTCAAAGACTTCTTGCTCAGCTTGACTTGAAGATCCTTAACCATACTAGTCAACTCCTGAACTGACCTCTTAAGCTTCTCAACAGTATCCTCTTGAGGTGGGAACTCAGCCTTTGGGGTTGCCTTATCACTTAAGCTTCCTTGACCTCCTTTGTCTTTGATAGTGAAAGGCTGGTCATCAATGGTAGGAAGGTTAGTAGGATTGTGGATATTGAACTTCATAACCACATCTTCAGCTATGTTTAAGGTCACAAGACCCTCCTTCACATCAATGACTGCTCCTACAGTAGCCAAGAATGGCCTCCCTAGCAAGATTGGATCCTCAGGCTCCTTATCCATTTCTATCACCACAAAGTCAGTGTGAATCCTTGCCTTCCCTATCTTAAGTGGGACATTCTCCAATCTGCCTACTACCTCTCTATTTGTCCCATCAGCCAAAAGCACATGGAGGTTGGTAGATTTGAAATCAGTCCTTCCAAGCTTTTGGGCTATGGAGTAAGGCATGACACTTGTTGAAGCTCCCAAATCACAAAGACACTGATTGTAGTGAAGATAGCTGATTGTGCAAGGTAGATAGAAAGGTCCTGGATCACTGAGCTTTACTGGAATGATCACTCCTCCAAGGTTCTCAAGATCCTTCTCATCTTGAGCTTCAGCCCTCTTACTAGACAAATCAAGCAAAAAGTTTTTGTAGAGAGGATAAGGCTCATACTGTTCCAAGGCAGGTCCTCTCTCCTCTTCTTGGTAAGCTATTATGATCTCTTGAATGGCTGACACTTGTTCCTCTTTCTCAACCAAAGCTTCTTCCTTCAAAACCCTTTCTTCCTCTTGTTGCTTAGCCAACAATGCCTTTTTCTCAATTATTTCCCTTAACTCCTTGATCTTCTGTGCTTTGAAACGCCCAGGGAATGGTAGAGGAGGCTTGTAAGCAGGAGGAATGTACTTAGCAGGCTTGACAGCTTCCAATTGCTCAGCTTGATCGACCACTCGAGCATGCACTCGATCGAGTGTGTGGTCGAGCTGCTGGTCGAGTTCTCCTGCGAGTTCCTGTTTACTTGCACAGATGTCACTTGGGGCTTCAGCAACTGATGAATTCCCCAAACTTGGACTTCACTGTCCTCAGTGACTTCTTCCTCTTGAATTAAGATGGCTTTGGCTGTGAACTCCCTTGGATTTTGAACAGCTTTTCCAGGGAGTTGGTTGGGTTTTGGAGCTGAAGAAGAGGCTATGTTGCTCTCCATATACTTGACTCTAGAGTTAAGACCTTCAAACTTCATGTTCAGGTCATTGTACTGTGAAGTAAGCCTTTGGTTCAGTTCAGCAAACTGCTTAGCCTCCTCAATTTTCCCTTGTGTTTGACCAATCAACAGCTGCTGTATCATAGCTCTAAGGTCTTGTTCCTGGCCTTGGTTAGTCTGAAACCCTGGTGGGGGACACAATTGGGGCTGGAACACTTGTTGCTGTTGTTTGGGAATATAGCTTTGGAACCCTTGAGGCTGTTGAGGCTGTTGAGGAGGGTAGACTTGATCTTGTGGATTAGCCACATTGGTGCTCCTATAAGAGAGGTTGTTGTTCTTGAAACCACATTGATTGTAACCCTTGAATCCACCTTGGTTCTGCATGTAGCACAACTCAGCAAACTCTGTCTCCCCCTCTTGAACTTGAGCTTCTTCTTCACCAATGAAGTGAATAGACTTTGACTGGCTAAGAAGGATCTTATCAAGCTTCTCATTGACCATCTTCAAATCTTTCTTGTATTTATCCTCTTGATCAGCTGAGGAACTCCTTATGGTCCTGTCATAGTCTTCATTATAATTGCCATCTGATTGAGCAAGATTCTCCACTAACTCCCAGCCTTCATCCACATGCTTGTTGAGGAAGTTGCCATTAGAAGCAGTGTCAAGAAGCATCCTGAACTTTGGAAGGACTCCTCTATAGAGTGTACTCAACAATGACTCCATACTGAATCCATGATGAGGGCACTGAGTTTGGTAGCCCTTGAACCTTTCCCAAGCTTCACAAAAGCTCTCATTGTTCCTTTGAGCAAATCCAGAAATCTCATTTCTCAATCTAGCAGTCCTAGCATTGGAGAAGAATTTGGCCAAGAAAGCCTTCTTACACTGGTCCCAAGTAGTGATAGCACCAGTAGGCAAAGTCTTTTCCCACAAATGAGCCTTGTCCCCAAGAGAGAAAGGGAACAACCTCAGTTTGAAACCATCTTCACTTACTCCATTTATCTTTGTGAGGCCACAGATCCTGTCAAACTCATCAAGATGATCAAGGGGGTCCTCCATAGGCAATCCATGAAATTTATTGGCCTGAATCATTGAAATCAAACCACTCTTGATCTCAAAGTTGTTGTTGGCAACTGTTGGTGGAACAATGCCAGCTCTTTGGTTGTGAGTGTTAGGTGCATCTCCAGCACCAATATGTCTTGGTCTCTGAACTTGATCCTGATGATCCATGGCTACTGGAACCTCCTGTTGTTGCTGAACAACCCTCTTCTTCTTGGATCCCACACCTTTGGTCAACTTGTTGATGTTGTCACTATACCTTTGAAGATTGTCCTTTCCTTTGGACCTTGTGTGCATCAACTTTCACAAGCGATTTTTCCCGAGCAAGCGACTGAGCACAGGCTCTAGTAGGAAGGTAGGGCAACTGGAAAAAGAGACGAACAGAGATCCGGGGTCTGGCTCGATCAAGTGCTCGAGCACTACTCGGTTGAGTGGTGGTCGAGTGACTGGTCGAGTGGTACCTGAAATGGAACTTCAACCCCAAACACAAGATTCAAGTGCAGAAACTTCACAAATGCACAAAGGAACTTAATCTTAGACTAATATGGATCCTAAATGTCACAAATACTAACTCAAACAGGCAACGGCGCCAAATTGAAACATGGTTTTTATGGTGATGTTAATGGTGTGTGAAAGTGTATGATATGATATGAAATGATGGTGGGTGTTTCAATTCCCCTTATGCAGTTGCAGTATAAGAGGTGTCAATCCAGTCTGAGTGCTTGTGAACAATCAAGATGTGCATATGATTCTAAGTTAAGCCAAATATGATGATGATTGTCTGTCACTAACAATCCTATGATGAAAATGATGAAAAGCAGAAAGTAAACTACAAGAACTAGGAACTAAATGCAAACAAGGCAATATGATTATGATCTTGAAACAGAAACAGGAACTGTAAATACTAGAATAGAACTAATGCAAGACAAGTAATGAACTAGATGCTAAGTGAATGAAATGAAAATGCAACAGGAATGAAACAAGAATGAAACAAGACAAACACAAAACATAAACAAGTAATCTGGGGAGCAGCTCGATCAGCACTCGACCGAGTGTAGGTCGAGTGGGTGGTCGAGTGAGGTAAAAACGTGAAAACAGAGCAAGACACTAAAAACAGAGCAATACTAAATCAGATCAAACGACAAGCAAACGATGATATTTAAACTAGAAATTCAATAAACAAAGAAGGTTCCTGAGGATGGATTCATGGGATAAACTAATCATTGTGGTAATCTAACTTGATCAACAAATCTCAAGCAAAGCTATGAGCTGACCTCTAGACATACTAATCTAAGACAAGCCTCTCCCACTCTCATGGTCAAGAGACAATCAAACCTATGCAATCCTAGACTTGCTCTCACAATGAAAAGAATCTACACAAGCAGGCATTAAGCAATACATCTCAAACCAAACAAGACCTCTAATCTCTTAGCAAGCCTAATGGTAAGCTCTAGATCTAGCCTTATCTATGCTTTCTAAACATTGGTGTGATGCTAAAAAGCTTAAGATCAGATCCTACCCTCTCAGATATAGAATCAGCATTAAGAACATCTAGCCTAGAAGAGATCTACAACAATCAAGCTTGATCAAATCAGATACACCACAAGATCAATCTATCCTAACCCATCCTCAAGATCCTAAGATAACTACTCAAAGCAAGACATGATCAAACAAATCATAAACCCAGAAATCATTGAAACTTGCATGATTAGATAGATAAGAATGAGATCTACAACTTTAAAGAAGGAATCAAACTCAAATTCTTAAAACCCAGAAAGTTATTCAACAAACAAGTTTTTTGGAATCTTCTTTTTCTCAAGAACAAAATCTAAAAATCTAAGAAAAGGCAAAAGGAATAATATTCCCAAAAAGGTAAAAACTAGGTTTCTGAAAAGCTGACTAAAAAATCTAGGAAAAAAAGAGAGAGAGAGTTGGTGGCTGCAGTACAAGTCTTTATATAGTGGGGAAGGTGGAAGCCCTAAAATTGGGAAAAGTCAAAGTGGTCCACGAATCGGTCAACTCGACCAGTGCTCGGTCGAGTGACTGGTCGAGCTGGCTTCCCTGGTGCATCCCCACTCGGTCGAGTCCATCTCCCACTCGGTCGAGTGCTTGGTCGAGCTGGACTCCGGGTCTTGGTTCTTCAGCCTCTAACTCCCTTGTTTACTCCTCATG
Organism: Camelina hispida; assembly: GCA_023657505.1. Classification (NCBI taxonomy): domain Eukaryota; kingdom Viridiplantae; phylum Streptophyta; class Magnoliopsida; order Brassicales; family Brassicaceae; genus Camelina; species Camelina hispida. The sequence goes on along the minus strand of CP094632.1, from coordinate 14,294,292 downwards.
ACTGCTTCACATCTCTTCTCCTTTGCTTCCATGCTCCTTAAGCTCCAAAATCACCTGTTTATGCATGAAAAGATGCAAATGCAATGCAACTACACTCTAATGCAAGATTGGTCCTAAAGCTACACAATAAGAGTGAAAATGGATAGAAAAAGATGCAAAAGATGTGAATAAACTAAGGGAAAACATGGTAAAATATATGAACATCAGTCGCCCTCTATGTGATTTAAATAGTGCCACACACGTCACACTATTCCAACGTTCATAAGGCAAGGATCTAGACAAAGTTCAAACACAATGTTTAAAGGAAAAAGACAGAAAAGAAAGGCCGCATCCTTAGGATGATAGCGGGTGCAACGTAACTGATGTTAAACGCGATGTTGCATGCATCCTTGGGTTAAACGCAGAGTTGTGCGTCAGGACTTGTCGCCTCGTTAAAACCTTCTCCGGTAAACCTTCTCCGGTAAACCTCATGAACCTGACGTCTTTGGCGCCCTCATCTTTGGGTAAGGACGAAGGCCGTACGGAGGGTCTCGCCCCTGGTTTCCTTGACTGAGTCGATCTCTTGGTCTTCTTGGACAAATGCTTGGACGAAGTGGTTGATCTTGTGTCTTGCCGTCCTAGATGAGCTCTAGGGCCGAGTGGTTGCATCGGCAATGATCCTAGGCATGCTTTCTCCGAGTTGTCCCGCGGGTGATATGAGTGTCCGAGAGGTGTCTGGGTCCGGCTCGAGCGATCATGGACGCGTGTCCGATCCCCTGCTCACATCATTCCCTCCCCCTTGCGAAGGTTTTGTCTCCAAAATATCTTCGTCATCACCTGCATCAAGCGGAACAAGATCAGCAGCATTAAACGATGTGGACGTATGGTACTCACCTAGCAGCTCAAGGCGATAGGCATTGTCGTTGATCTTCTCGATAATCTGGAATGGTCCATCGCTTCGGGGGCTGAGTTTGTCCTTCCGTTTTTGCGTGAACCGCTCTGGCCGTAGGTGTAGCCTCACCCAATAGCGCAGTTGGAAGAACATTGGCTTGTGTCCTTTGTTGGCGAAGCGTGCGTACTGCTCTTTTCTTCTCTCGATGTTGGCTTGGACCTCTTTATACAAACGCTTGACCAATTCGGCCTTGGTGGCCCTATCTTGAATTTGGATCTCATCCGGTTGTAATGGTTGCAATCCATCGGAGTTAATGGTTTAAATCTGTAGGCGACTTCGAACGGTGACTTCTTGGTGGCCGAGTGAACCGCTTGGTTGTAGGCAAACTCGATAAGCGGGATGCATTCTAACCAGGTTCCTTTGTTTCTTGATATCTTGTGTTTTTATGAGTTTTTAAAGCTTAATTCTTCATTGATTCGTGCATATTCATGAGTATTTAGGTTGTTTAGACTGCATTGTGCATCAAGTCTGGTATCACAGGTGTTGGAGTGGAGATATGCAAGGAAAGTATGCTTTGGAGCCAAATAAGTCAAGAATTTGCAAGGAAATGGAAATGAGGACAAGAAGGCCGAACAATCGACCAGCCGATCGACCATTTGGTCGATCAACGCATCATCAAATTCTCGGACTTCCTCTGATCGACCAACCAATCGACCATTTGATCGATCAAAGCGCTATCGGATCCCTCAGACTAGACACAAGACAAAACGATCGACCAAAGCAATCATTCAAATGGTCGATCGTGACGCAAGCTGGACTTCAGACTTCAACGAGCGAGACTTCGGACACTTGGCCAACCGACCGAGCAATCGACCAAATTGTCGATCGTGACGCAAGCTGGACTTCAGACTTCAAGGATCGAGACTTTGGAGACTTGAGCAATCGACCAACCGATCGACCAAATGGTCGATCACGACAGATGAACGATTGACCAAATGGTCGATCAAGTGGTCGATCGTGCGCCATTTTGAGACAAAAACCCGGTTTGTTCTGGTTTTCTCTGAATTTTTTAATTTCGATCCGGTTTGTTCCGGTTTAGTTTATGTTTTCCTATAAATACTCAAACCCTAAATGTGAAGACTTATCTCTTAGCTTATCTCATATCTCTTGTATTATCTCTTGTTAAGTAGCCACCTAGGGTCTTAAGCTTTTCTACGCTTGGTTTTGTTGAATCTTTGGTGGATTTTCCAGTTTTAATAGCAGTTTCTCTTTAAAAACTCCTATTCTTCAATCTTTAGTTATGATTTCACAAAGATCAAACCTCTACCTTTGTGTGATCATAACCATGAGTGAATAGATCTTTTAGGACTTTGGGCTTGGTAGATTAGGGAGATAGATTGTTGATGTTCATATATTTTACCATGTTATCCCTTAGTTTATTCACATCATTTGCATCTTTTGTTATCCATTTTTACCATTATTGCATTGCTTTAGGACTAATCTTGCATTAGAGTATAGTTGCATTGCATTTGCATCTTTTCATGCATAATCAGGTGATTTTGGAGCTTAAGGAGCATGGAAACAATCCTGAGAAGAAGTGAAGCAATCATGAAGGGAAAGCAAGAGAGTCAAGGCTGAAGAACCAATGTACGAGGTCCAACTCGACCCCACACTCGACCATACACTCGACCGTGTGGAGAGATGGACTCGACCGAGTGGAACCAGGACGACAGAAGCCAGCTCGACCTGTCACTCGACCGAGCACATGGTTGAGTTGACCGAGCCATTGACTATTTTGTCTTTTAGTGCTTTTAGGGCTTCCACCTCCTCTCCTATATAAAGCCTTGTACTTGCAGCCACCAAAGAGTCCAACTTCTTAGAAAGTCAGAAACCTAGTTTTTACCTTTTAGGGAATTATTCCCTTTGCCTTTTTGTTTTTATTAGATCTTGTACTCTTTTAAGAAAATTATAGATTCTTCAATATTGTTGGTTCCATAACTTTCAATATATTGAGAATTTGGGTTTGATTCCTTTTGCAATATTGTAGATCTTGTTCGTATCTTTCATTTGATGCAAGTTTCAGTATTTTCTGGGTTTATGATTTGGATGTTCATCATGTGTTCTTGTGAGTAGTGGCTTAGGATCTTGAGGATGGGTTAGGCTGGGCTTTGTTTGAGGATTATTTGGTTTGATCAAGCTTGTTTGTTGTAGATCTCTTCTAGGATAGATGTTCTTAACGCTGATCCTATATCTGAGAGGGTAGGATCTGATCTCAAGCATCTTAGCATCACACCAATGTTTAAGAGACATAGATAAGGCTAGATCTAGAGCTTACCATCATGCTTGCTAAGAGATTAGAGGTTTTGTTTGGTATGAGACATATTGCTTAATTCCTGCTTGTGTAGAGTCTTTACTTTGTGAGACCAAGTCTAGAAGATGCATAGGTTTGATTGTTTCTTGCCATGAGAGTGGATTAAACATGTCTTAGATACTTATGTCTAGAGATTAGCTCAAGTTGTTTGAGATTTGTTGATCAAGCAAGATAACCTCAATCATTAGTCCAGCCCATGAATCCCTCCTCAAGTCCTTCTTTGTTTATTGATTTCTAAGTCTTAATCTTGCTGTTTGATTGTTGTTTGATTCGCTTTAGTATTACTCTGTTTTTCTTGCATTGCTCTGTTTTCCGGATTTGCCCAGCTCGACCCTGCACTCGATCTACACTCGATCGAGTGCTTGCTCGAGTTCATCCCCAGAACTTTAGTTTATGCTTTGAAGTTGTCCTGTCTTACTTTCTGTTGCATTCCTGTTGCATTCATTTAGTATCCTGTTCATACTTGCTTTGCATTAGTTCAGTTCTTGCATTATCTTACTTTCTATTTTTGTTCTAGATTCATAATTGTAATTATCATCCTGTTTCATTTACATTTAGCATCTAGTTCTAATAGCTTTTTCTTTCTGCATTTTATATTTCATCATAGGACTGTTAGTGACAAACATCTTTTGCATTTCGCTTGACTTAGGCATATTAAGTACATCCTTAGTGATTACAGAACACTCAGATTGGATTGACACCTCTTATTCTACAACTGTATAAGGGGAATTGAAACACCCATCCATCCATTCATTCATCATTCCTGATATCTTGTGTTTTTGTTGGGTTTTAAGCCTTGTTTTTGCATAATCTTGTTGCATAATCATGTCATTCTAGGTTGTTTTAGGAGCATTTGCATCTAGTGTGTTATCTCTCAGGTTCTTGGAGTAATCTCAACACTTTTGGAGCATTTGGACTTGTTTTGGTGCAAAGAAGCATATAGGAGTGAAATTGGAGAAGTGACAAGGGATCAAGATGCATACATGCCCATCATCGGCCAAGAACCAGCGGCCAAACAGTGGCCGAGTGAAGAGGACGTGCGTAGAGCGAGTGCATCAGCGGCCAAGGACCAGGGGTCAAGAGCTGGCCGATGGAGCTTACAGGCAGGCGAGCGAATGCATCAGCGGCCATGCACCAGCGGCCGAACCATGGCCGATGGAGTTCCTAAAGAGACAAGCGGGTGCATTAGCGGCCAAGGACAAGCGGCCAAACCATGGCCGCTGGGGCTATCTCCTCACTTGCTTTATTATCAAAACCGGGTTTGACCCAGTTTGTTTTGGGTTGACCTAGGTTCTTTCTCCTTTACTATAAATACTCTAAACCTATTAAGGAGACTGATATCTTATCTTATCTTTTGTTAAGTAGCCACCTAGGGTTCTTAAGCTTTTCTACATTTGGTTTTGTTGAATCTTTGTTTGGATTTCCAGTTTTAATAGTAATTAGTCTTTCAAATCTTATAATCTACAGGCTTTTATTATGATTTCACAAAGACAAACCTCTTTCCTTTGTGTGATCATGGTGATTAGTGAGTAGATCTTTTATGAACTTTGGGCTTGGTAGATTAGGGAGATAGATGGTTGATCTTTGATGTCTAGGGCTTATTTTATGCATTTCCTATCTTGATTAGTGATAATATTGCTAGATAGCCTTGATCAAGCTTAAATCTAGATTTTAGGATTTCCATGCCCACAAGGTGTTTGATGAAATTCCTGAGCCAAACTTTTTAAGAGTTTTGCATTCCTAGCCAATGGAAATTGATGATTAGGGTGCTTAGTGGTATTTGAACTTGTTCTTAATGCATGCTTGTCTTGTGATTACCTTTGGAAGTTGTTGATTATCATTACTAACATAGGATCTCTATCATGGAAATGAATTGATTTGCATTTGTGTTCTAGCCATAGGACTGTTGATTGTTGCTTAGACATCTAGGATTGATTAGCTATCTCCCAAGTCAGTTACCTTGCCTAAGGTTCTCTTGTTAATTCTTGATTTTCAGTATATTTGCTAGTTGTGTTCTATTTGCCTTTAGTTGCATTTTCTTGTTTCTTTTATTTGAATCATTTAATTAGATAAGTTGGAGACAAAAGAACTTTTATCTGATTGAGAATAGATTAAGCATTTTGTGTATTCTTGGTGTGTTGATTGATTGCAAATTGTGGATTGATAAATAATTGATACAAAAAGTACTACATCAATTCCATTCATCACACATTCATCATCTCACCACATACAAATAATCATGTTTCAATGGTTGATCTTTGATGTCTAGGGCTTTATTTATGCATTTCATGTCTTGATTAGTGACAATAATGCTAGATAACTTTGATCAAGCTTGAATCTAGACTTTAGGATTTCCATGCCCACAAGGTGTTTGATGAAATTCTTGAACCAAACTTTTCAAGAGCTTTGCATTCCTAGCCAATGGAAATTGATGATTAGGGTGCTTAGTGGTATTTGAACTTGTCCTTAATGCATGTTTGTCTTGTGATTACCTTTGGAAATTGTTGATTATCACTTGATTAGCATAGGATCTCTATCATGGAAATGAATTGATTTGCATAAGTGTTCTAGCCATAGGATTGTTCTTGATTGTTACTTAGACATCTAGGATTGATTAACTATCTCCCAAGTCAATTACCTTGCCCAAGGTTCTCTTGTTTATTCTTGATTTTCAGTATTGTTTATTTGCCTTGAGTTTGCATTGTCTTGTTTCCTTTCTTTGAATCATTTTGTCAGTTAAGATTGTGACAAAAGAACTTTCCTTGTTTAAGAATAGATTAAGCATCTTTGTGTATTCTTGGTGTGTTGGTTAATGCAAATTGTGGATTAATAATAATTGATACTAAAGTTACTACATCAATTTGGCGCCGTTGCCCATTTGCATTCAATTTGACCATTAGGATTTCATCTTTGCTTGAGACTATTCAATTACTTTTCACTGTTTGTTACTTGGGTTGCATTGGTGTTTTGTTTTCTCTTTTGCAGGGTGTATGAACTTGAGAAGCCACGGCCTAGCCCACTTATTTCAGCCTGTTGACGACATTCCCCGACTTGAAAGAGAGAACCGCCGTTTAGCCCGCCAATCCATGGAGAACAATCCGCCTCCTGCTGTTGGTCATAATGGAAATGATCAACACAATGAAAACCAAGCTCCTCTCCATCCTCCAAGACAACCAAGAGTCATTGGAGCTTTTGATCAACCAAACATTCATGGGCACCGCCAAAGAATTAGAGCACCTGCTGTTGAGAACAATAACTATGAGATCAAGTCCAGTCTTATCAACATGGTGCAGAGCTCAAAGTTTCATGGTTTGCCTATGGAAGACCCTCTTGATCACTTGGATCAGTTTGATATGATGTGTGGGACAGTAAAAATCAATGGTATCTCTGAAGATGCATTCAAACTCCGCCTCTTTCCGTTTTCTCTTGGAGATAAAGCTAGGACTTGGGAGAAGAACATACTAGTGGGATCAATCACCTCTGGGGATCAGTACAAGAGAGCTTTCCTATCCAAGTTTTTCTCTACTACAAGAGCAGCAAGGCTGAGGAATGAAATATCAAGCTTTGCTCAAAAGGGAAATGAGAGTTTTTGTGAAGCATGGGAGAGATTCAAGGGCTATACTATGCAATGTCCTCATCATGGTTTCTCCAAGGAGTCTCTTCTCAGCACATTATACAGAGGGGTGCTACCAAAGATTAGGATGTTGCTTGACACAGCAAGTAATGGTAATTTTCTTGGCCAAGATGTTGATGTTGGTATGACTTTGGTGGAGAATCTTGCTCAAAGTGATGGCAACTATGGGGAGGATTATGATCGAACTACAAGAGATCATTTTGATATGAAAGAGCATCACAGCAAAGAGATCAAAGCATTTAATGACAAGATGGATAAGATGCTTATTGCCACTCAAAAGCCAGTCCACTTTGTTACAGAGAGTGATGTCTATCAAGGATATCAAGAGGAAATGGAAGCTTGTGTTGAGGGACAAGAAGAGGTCAACTATGTGGGTGGACAAGGGTATAACAAGTTCAATCCCAATTACCGCAACCACTCTAACCTCTCTTACCGTAGCACCAATGTGGAGAACCCACAAGATCAGTCTTATCCACCACAAAAACCCCCTGGTTTTCCTTCTCAACCCAACTATCTATTCTTGGGGTCAAATAAAGACAAAGGATATGTAAGTGACCTAGCACGACAAAGCACTCTCCGAGGGCATGGAATGTCTAATTTTTCGGTCAGAATCTCGACAGTAATGTCTCTGTTAGATTTTCCGGTCGAAATACGGAAAAACTCCATTCAATTCTCGATGGAAACGGAGTTTTGCGAATTCTCCCCGGAACTGGAAGATCATTTCGAGATCTTCGAACATATTCGAGGGTTCAATGTGACTATTATCACTTCGGCCAACACACAAGATGAGACTTTACCACTGTGGAGCGGTTTTTTGCAAAAAGATGAGGGGGAAACTCAGTAAGATGTCGTAGAAGCGAAATAGTAGAGATCACAAACGTAGATTGCTCGCGGCTAAATTTGAATTGAGACGAAAGCGTTATAAAGCCTTTTGTAAAGATCTCGATCTTCCTAGTGATATACGGGACAAACATTGTTATAAAGCTGAAAGATAGTTAGATGAAACTAAACTATAAACTCATGGCCAATTAAGAGTCTATCTCTATATGTTTAGTAAATTTTAAGCTATACATGCATCAAAAGTGAGTGAAAACTTCTAGGCTCTACAAAGAGCTTTACAAACCGAAGACACCTAGCTCGCTTGCTTTTTCTTTCTCGAAGGTTTCAAAATATTGATATATGATTGTCACAGCAAGAAGGATTCCATTGCCTGACCCAATAGCTCCCATTAAGTCAGCCAAGACAGTGAGTGCACCAATGCATAGACCGCCAAAAGCTGCAGCCGTGGGAATGTATCGATTCAGTTGATTTTGAAGATTTGAGTCTCGGTGACCAGGCATTACCATTTGTTGTTCCTAAAGCAAATCAACACAAATGTATGAGTTGTAGTCATGCAAAAGAACAAAGATAAGAATTGTATTAGCAACTTTGCTTAGGACAAGGTTGATCCAACAAACAAACATACTCTTAGTTGTCTGGCGACATCTTTGGCTGATGAACCGGAGACCTCAATCCAGGTTTTAGAGAACAACACACACGAGCCTAACATAAACACAAGGTAGAACAGAGCGTGGAAAGGATGAGTTGCCATCTCAGCTAAGCTGCAACACAGAAACACACAAAAATGCAGAAGAAGTTAACCAAAAGGTGTATTGCGGGTTATATATAGGCTATATAATATAGCTTATGTGTGATTAGTATATTGTATAGGTGCTTTAGTGCATTATATGTAAAGTACTTAGGGTTCATTCGAATGTATGTATAAAAGGGCTATGCCTACGAATGACAACAAGAAACGAACCAAAGAACTAAAAATTACCTTGACGGGTGGTTATGTAATACACAATACCACCAACGGGGGTAGACTGCCCGTTGTATTCTTCTGACTCCTTCCACATACCGATAAGGTACAGCTAAAAGTTTCCACCAAACTTTTTGTATAATAGCTACGGACAGAAACACATTCACAATGCTTTAAGTTAAGAACTTCAATATTTAGCTCAGATTAAGGATTTTGTATAAAATGATTGATACCTGAGAGATGAAGTAGAAGTTGGAGACAAGAGCTGACTCCAAGATGATAGGCATGTTCGAGGTGTAGAAAAACTTGAGAGGATAAGAGCCTTGCTTTCCACGATTATTCTTTGATCTCACAGGTAAAACAACACGAAAGCCTTGAAAGTAAACCACAATCAGAAATATGAAGACTGTGGCTAGCAGATTAGTCACATTCGGGAGGTTCTGTCTGAAAAACGCTTCACGGAGTGCTCTGACTTTATCAGTTCGAGTGATGAGAAGGTGGAACAGAGAAATACCAGCTCCTTCAAATTGAGAACCACGACCACTGTTGATGGTTGTAGGACTGAATGCTTTCCAAATAATGCTCTCGCTACAAAATTGTTTTCATCAATATCAAAATATGGACATTAAGGTTTAAACCGATAAAGCTAGAGCTAGACGTTAGAGTTAAACTCACCAGATATTAGTAGCAATGAAAAGGGAAATTCCAAAACTGAGGCCATAACCTTTCTGGAGAAGCTCATCTAGACAAAGGACAATAATGGATGCAAAACAGAGCTGAACAATTATAAGCATAGCATTCCGAACTCCTAGTTCTCCAACACTACCTACATCCCTGAGAGAACATATGCAACTGCTTGGCCAACCGCTATGAGGAGTCCTAACAGCTTCTGTGCACCGTTCCTATAACCAAAAAACATAACGCAATTGGTCTCTGAATCTTTAAAGACTTTGATATGAATGAAACACATATATAAGAGTACAGTAGACTTAAAAGAGTGCACGGTCTTCACGGACATTGTTATCGATTTGAATGATCTTAGAACCAGAAAGAAGCTGTATAACCATTCCGGATGTGACGATTGGTGTGATACCAAGCTCCATAACCGTACCTCGGCTTGAAGCAAGAATGACACGCATCCAATAGAAGGGATCCGCGCCTGTAGTGGAATGGATTCCATAAAGTGGCAACTGACTACAGACCAGGAAGATGAAGAGAGAGATAACAGTGTATATGACTTTCTCTCTGAACGGGATCTTTCTTTCAGGAGATTGGACTTCTGGTAAGAATGCAAGGAATGTTCTCACAAGATGAATCACTCTGAAACCTCCTCCTGCCATCTTCTTGCGCAAGTGATTTATCTGTTAGAAACTCTGAAAACAAAAAGCAATTAACTAACATCAATAATAGAAAAAAACGATTCACAATACCTAATAATTCCTAAGCTTCGATCAAAGGAATTCAAAGAAAATATCACAACATGCACCCATATACGAAATTAGGTATGGAAGTCTAGTACATAGGACAAGAATTAGATACCCTTATTCGATTCCAGAGACCGTACGTTTCTAATAGAAAGGAAAAAGTATAGAAGGAGAACCTTAGAAAAACAGAAATATAAGTTGGAATCTTGCTGAGAGCTACTGTTATACAAAAAGTATAGGGCTAGATATGGGGTTATTTATATAACAACAAACAGAGTTCGAAACTTGAACTGATTTGACATTCCTTTTCCTACTTGGAATTAGCTAGGATTTTTTTTTCTCTTAAAACATTTTTTCTATTACAAAATTGTTCTGATGATTTTAAACTTTTGATTTTGTCTAATTTAATTATTATGTAACTAATTTAATTAGTTGGAAAAAAGGAAGTTAATGTTTAAGGGAATTTATTATTTGAGTATGTTATTTTAAAAAATTCCTTAATTATCTTCAGATTAATATAAATCCAAGCTTTTTTGGAAAAAAAACATTTGGATCCGAAATTTTTCTATATAATTTTAATTTGACGTCCAAGCAAAACTAGTGGCTGAGAAGAGCCGCATAAAGGAGCTGGTTCCATGCGTCGGGGACTCCGGGGAGGCACCAATGACTGCAGTCATTTAAGCGACTGCCTCCACCAGCGTAGATGGAAGGGTGAGCGTCCTTCCTCAGCTCCGTCATGGCCGTCAAATCAAGGAGCTCCACCGGTTTAGCCATCCCTCCAATCAGAGCCGGCCAGGACTACAAGCAGAGCAAGCAGGTGCTTGCGGCCGTTGATAATATATAGTCAATAATCGGCCTTTTTTCTAAGAAGTTCCTTTGGTCCAATGGTAAATCTAGTTTTTTATTAAAGACCTGTATAAGGGTTTGACTCCCACAAACTCAATTTCCTTGTTATTCAGCAATTATTTAAAAAAAAAATCTTTTTATAAAAAATTAGGTAACATTTGTTCTATATAGGCTTGCAGTCCATAAATGTCTTGCGCCGGCTTTGCCTCCGATCACTCTTCTCACTATTGCTTCACCTATATTATGTCCGGGGTAATTACTTGATCCTTTCAGTGGTTCCGTCTCGCCCAAGCAAATTTTCCCCGATTTACCCCATTCACTCCCACTTTAAAAATTAACCAGAAACAAAGACATAGATTACGTCTTGTTAACAAATTAATCAGTTAACTGTAATTACTAGAGGAAGGGAACGAGATTAACTTCAAATGAACGGGAGAGACGCCTTGATAGAAAACCCTAGTTTTTGAAGGATCAATGTTGTGATCAACCCACTTAGCCCAAGTTGTCAAAGCAATCTTGAAAGCCTCCATTCTATTCATCTCTTTCACTATTTGGTCTCCCGTTTGAAAATAGTCCCATCTACAACATCATCATCATCATCATTGGATTATAAAATAGGTGTGATATGATCAAATTAAATAAGCTCAGAAAATCGTTGGATTAATATTTACGTTTTGGCACGCCCGGTGTGAGACCACCAGTGGAATTTGTTAAAGATGGCAACATCTGCTCCCAACCATTGATTCCCCAAACTGATCGAATCTAGTTTCAGAATCACTCCCCTTGTTTTGTCCGTTACCAAATCTACTAGGAACCCATTTTTCAGGAAATTTACAGATATTCCATATTCCTGTAATTAATTATTGTAACACAAATCAAAATGAAATTGATCATATATACTTATATAGTCTATTAACCGAAGCCGATAACCTGGAATAAACCATTTGAGGCTACGTACGTACCGGAATGGTGAAAGTAGAGAGGCGCTTGTTATAGTCGAAGGTATACTTAGCGTTAGGAATGGCCGCTTGAAGCATGCAACTCAGAGCTTGACTGGTTCTCCCACTAGCTCCCGCAAACGCTGCGTTTACGTTTATGGGCGGTTGCTAGCATTTGGGGCCAATCACACAAATCGCTTCTAATCACTCCCAGTCGCTCTCAATCGCTCCCAACCGTTGAATTCCAAAAGCTGGTTCCCGCAAGCGTTTGCGGTTGCGGGCGTTTGCGTTTCAAATTCGTTTTTTTTTTTTTTTGAGAAAAAACTTGAAACAAATCAATGATAATGAAATATATTTTTTATATATTTTTTACTTAACTATTTTATTCAATAATGATGAGAGAGAATGAAGTACGGATACGATTGAAAATATTAAAAAAATAAACAATTTGAAGAAAATAATATTTCAATTAACAATATCCCGGAAAACTTGATGTAAATTTAATGGCACATCGCACATAAGTTCAAAAAAATCTAAATAAATATAACGTTTCATCAGAAATTTAAGAAAATAAGATTATTTGTGAAAAATAAAAACAAATCACGAGTGACTCTTCTCAACTCTCGTTTTATCATTACTACCGATGCAAATACTGCCCCACAGAACTTATTGAGTATGTGAAATTTAAGAAAGAAGATCTACGATCTAAAACATATGTTTAGTCATTTATCAAATTACTTGATTAAAATTTTGGTAAAAAGCCAAATGCATAAAGTAATAAGTATTTCATTATGAAATTTATTTATTTTTTAAATAATTATTTTAGTATTTTTAATGAATTTTAATTATAAATCAAATTTAATAAATTTTTTGATATTTTAAAACATTTATATAATTATATATCACATTTATTATGTTCCAACCGCTATTGCACCCGCTGGTCAACCAGTCGTAAACCTCCCGCAAATGCACCAATTTTAAACCGCTAAACCAGTCGTTCAAAATGCTTAATAACGCTTGAACCGCAATCGCCCGCTTCCGCAATCTCCCGCAACCGCAACCGCAACCGCAACCGCAGCGTTTGAAACTGTCAGGCCCTCACAGACACCCAAATATTGTTGCTTAGTGAATCTCCCACAAATAGTATTTTCTTTCCTTTGAATCTCGTTAAGAATTCTCGTCCGTTGAATCTGCCACATCATATCCTCCACGTAAATCTCAGACGTTTTACTTGATCCTGACAAAGTAATTTTGATATATGCATATATCTTTTTTGGTCAAACTCATAGTAGTGATATGCTAGCTAATCAATTTCTAATGTAAAATCATAATTTTCGTCAATGTTTTCAAAACCGGACTGATCCGGCGGTCGAACCACGTTAACCCGCGAACCGGCACATGTCCGGGTTGGGTTAATATCAAAACACAAAAAAAATTGAACCGGTAAAAAACCATATCAACCCGCCAAAAAACCAAAAACCGGTGAACCAGTGAACCGGATAAAACCGGGTTCTACTTTTTTTTTGGTAAAAATTAGTGCAATTAATTTAATTAATTACCTTTTCTAGTTTTCTTATTAGCAAATTAGCAATAGTAGGATTTTTTAGAGAATAAAGATTGAATGTTCTACACTCTTATTCTCTTATTGTTTTTAAATTTGAATTTCTAAATTATTTTATTAGTACTGGTTACACTTTGAGTTTGTTACACTTTGAGTTTATTACTTTTTAAGGTTTTTTAAAAACATTATGATTATTGAAGTATTTTATTTGGCATATCCAATTATATCATAGTTATAATCATTGAAAAAAAATAGAAAACCTATTCATACCTATTATTTATAAAAAATATCATCAAAATCAATTGAACCCGATTAATCCCGGTCAAACCATGTTGACTCATGACCCAGAAGCTTTCTCAGTTCAGTTACAGGTCCGGTTTTAAAAACATTTTTCGTAGAATATTAATATAAAATGATTAAAAGCGTATAAAATTACTAAATGTACAGTCATAATTACAAAAAAAAAACTATTACATTAAATAGATGTAAGATTTAGCATCACATCAATACTATAAAAGTACAAGTGAGTTTCTTTCCAGTTGACACCTCAGCTTCTGTATTGAACCAGAAGCTGACACATAAGTAAAAATAAACCACCAATCAAATTATAACAATAATACAGATAATGAAAATGTGCTCTTACGTGGCTTAAAAGAACCAAATGTACGCGATAATCCTTCTCTCTTTCTCAGGTCACCACCGGAATTTCTCGACTGCGAAATCGAATGGTTTCGAAGATGGAGATTACGATTTCACGGCAGATCTGCCGGACGATTGCCTCGCTCATACCTTTCAATTTCTCAGCACCGGAGATCGGAAAAGAAGCTTGCTGACTCGAGTGAAGCTTCGTGGTTGTCGCGAGATTACGAATGTAGGTATGGATTCGTTCGCTAGAAACTGTAAAAACTTGAGGAAGCTATCGTGTGCCTCTTGTAATTTCGGTGCCAAGGGATTAAACGCGATGCTTGAGGGGAATTCTTGAATTAGCTGAACCTATTAATCTGACTTGTCTTCTTCGTAGATCTGGGATACCGCCGGCCAAGAACGGTATAATCTCCGATCTCTCTCTCTCTCTCCGGAACTCTTTTAGCTACTTCTGAAGTTAGATGACTCGATCTGATGATAGATGATAGTTTAGCTTAGTTGTATGATTGGTACAGAATTTGAAACTTAAGGCGTCATGTCTTGCTCTCTCTTATAATTTGGCTTGCTAAAATGCCCAGTTCTAATGGTATTTTTAACTATTGCAAGGTTGGTAGTTTATCTCTGTTGTATACTCCCATGGTTTTCTTATATGGATTATGGTAATATTATGATATGAAACTAACAAGAGATGGGAAAAATATTCCTTCGTATGCAGGCTTTTCAAGTTCTATCGGGGTATTTGCAGCTGCTTGACAGTCTATCTGAATTCTCAGCAGCCCAAGAGATGACCCGTGGTGTTGAGGTAGTTATTGCTTATTCATGACTAAGCCAACTAATTCTCATGTTATATCTTTATAGCTTTCTCCTTAAAAGAGTTAAACTAAAAAGGATAGGATTGTGGGCCTTCAGTTCAGTCAGCGGGCAAGAAATTTTGTTGAGTGGCAGTATTTAACTTGTTATGTGCTCATACTTTTAGGTCCTTGACGCTTATGCACTGATCGGTGATGTCTCTGGTCTTGCCGAAAAAATACAAAGCTTCTTTATGCAAGAAGTTATCTCAGAAACCCACTCAGTGCTAAAGACCATTGTTGGGGAGGTATGTGAGTTAATTATTCAATTGTTTCTCTTGTAGAATGTAGTCATGCATGCTTGGATGGATGGTTGGATGTATTTAGCTTGCTGGTGTATGGTGCAATCCTTTTTTTCCCCATTTTTTCTGGTGTATGTCAGTCTTTTTCCTTGTTGCTTAGATGTAACTTTTGATCCTAGCAGATACACGAAGTAGAAATTTTAAATATGGAAAATAGAGGGTATACAGATAGATATATTGAATGGTCAAAAAGTGTGGTGTTTTAATAGATGACATCACTTATTTTTTAGAATGTAAAGACGGCTACAGTTTGTTTTACATGTTCTGGTTTATCTTATACTCATATAGATGCAATTACTGTCATAGGCGATAATTCTTCTTTACTTATGATACTTACTGACCACGAAATGAGTTTTTAAAGTCAGCATATCAAACCAATCAGATTTTTGATCCATTCTCTGTATATATTTGTTTTTGTAGGATAACAGTGCTGCCACCCAATATAGTAGGTATGCTCTATGCACCTGAGTTATTTCTGGTACCTATTACAGTATCTTGTATTTATCTCTGGCCTCTTTTTGTTTGGATTCTAGCATTCCTGCTGATTTTTTTCTTAAATTAATTTCAGACTTACCTACAGCGATCTATGCCTTCAGACACCAGAATCCAAGTTTAGGCAATGTCTTTTGAAAACACTAGCTGTTTCAGTTAATATATTCATACCATGAGATAATGAGTTTCATGCCAGAAAAGAAGGTAGGTTCCTTTCCCTGCTTTAGTTTGTATTTAACATTTTCTGATTACCTTGATTGGGTTCTTAAAACACCGCCTGGTTCGAATTTCAGTGCTATAATATTTGTTGTTAGATTTCATAGTCTTAACACCTCTGTGCAGGCTTTTCACCTATAATCTGAGCACAACTATACCTAAACTCATTATATAAAACATTTATCTTTTAAGCTGTAATTAGTGTGAATCTTAGCATTTGTGTATAGTTTTTCTGTGTGTTTGTTTATGAACAACTATGTTGATGGTCATATGAAATAATTTCTTCAGTACAAATAAAAAGAACGTTTTAAACAGTGACTGCTGAAGGGTCAAGACTAATGTGCTCCTTCTCTGGCAGGTTTGGTCCGACCATCCAACAATGGTTGCAGAGCCTTCACACGAGAATACTAATGTTTGGTCTGAAATCAGTTTCGTATTGTACACACAAAGCAGCAACTGCATTATCAACAAAAAACGATCAAACACGAAATTGTTGGATCAAGCGACTGGTTCTATGTCCTAACCATTAATTCCAGCTAATATAGGCACTGCCAATTCAATTTATCGTGTCTCATTGTGATATGTTAAGTTAGAAAGTCTCAATTGTGTGCTCCATATTCAACCTTTTGTATAGAGTTATGTCTTATTATAGACTTTTGTTTTTTGCTTATTTGTTTAGCAAAAGTAAACATAAGTTTTGATATCTAACAATATCTTGACATGATAATATATATATATATATATAATATAACTCGGTAGAGGAATATAAAGAGTTAATTTTATTAATTATAATTGGGTAAAGGAATGTAAGGTGGTACTCTTTTGTGTACTTCAGAAAATTTTCAAATTGAACTCTAAGGTAAGTTTTAATTATTTTATAAGATAAATTCAATCTAATCAATGCAATCTAATTTTATTTATTTCAGGATAAACACCGTATAAAATTAACCGGAAAAAAATAAAATAAAAAAGAATCCGCGGCGTAGCGCGGGTACTATCCTAGTTTCATTAATACTTGAGATTTTCCACAAATTAATTTCCATATATGAAATGAATGCGAATCTCGAAGATCACAATTCTCCATAATTTCAATTACTCCCTCTGTCCCTCCAAGATTGATGTTTAAGGTATTTCACACAGATTAAGAAATAATGATTGTTTTCTTATTAAAAAATAATTATATCTTTATAAACCAATGACTACTGAGATTTTCAAAATTTTTTAATGATCACTTCTTGAAATTTACAAAAGTTTAATATTTATTAATTAAAAATAGTAAAACATCAATCTTTGTGGGACAAAAATAAATCATAGAACATCAATCTTTATGAGGCAGAGGGAATATATGCTCCTTGACATTAAATGAGACAATGTAATAATTTAATCGGTTATCAAACGAAAGAAAAAAAAATCTTTTAAACATTTTGAAATGTATTGACAGAAGTGAAACTGTGAAAGTGAAAATATCACCTTTGGATATCGCATCCGGAGGGTTGCCATCGGTAATGGAGGTAGCTCCTGTCCGGTCGACCAAGCTTCTGGCAATCCAATCCGATGAATGGACATGTCGATGTTCCATAAAGAGGATTAGAGGTATAGTCATATATCCAACGTCCTTCGTAAATGTTACACTTTTATGCGTTATTGTAACCAGCATTGGTATTATATGCTAGGACATCATAAACTGATAAATCAACAAGAAAAATAAGAAGAATGAGAAAGAGGACCCGATGGAGATTCATTTTTTTTTTTGTAACTACAGCTAGCTAGCTAGAAGAGACGATGTAACATGATTTTTATGGTCATCAAATTCTTGCGTTTATAGGTATTAATTTATAATACACGTACTAGATTTGGACCCTTGCTAAAGCACGAGTTGAAATTCTTTTTATTTATATTATAATTTTAAAATAAAATATAATTTATAAGACAGTTTAGCCTTGTAAAAGTAAAAAGTTATAAGAATTTAATACCATGAGTTAAAAAAAATCATGTTCCACCAAGTCAAGTGATTATCTCCTCTATTAAGTTGGTTTTGGAAGAAGCGAAAGAAATGATTTTAGTTTCACTGAAAAAACTAGAATAGTAAAAAAAAAAAATTAGAAGAGGCTTATCATGAAGAAAAGATACATTGGAAACAAAAAAGTAAAAATTTTGGTTAAATTTCGGTGATAAAATATAAAATTTTATATACATAAGGTGAGATATATTATTTAAGATTTGTCTGACCCCATTATTGGAAGCCCCTTCAAACACGAAAGTATTTTCATAGTATTGGTAATATTGTGATTATATATATTTGGGAACAACGTGATCTTTCGAAAATAAAGTTTGGAATATCCATGAACTATCAATTTGGAATATCCCGCTTAAGATTTTCGGTTACAATTAATGTTTTATTTGTTATCCTTAATATATGAACTACCAACTTGTAACCAACTAATATATGAATTAATTTATAATCTATGTATAACCTATTTATAACTATTTATTAAAATCATAAAACCTACTAAAACAAAGTTGTGTATTTCCCTTTTATTAAAAAGGGGATTCGAATGCGTGTATATATGATATAATGATCTACGTAAATAGTCAAATATCTATGATTTAGGGGAAAGTAATAAAAACGTTTTATAAGATATAATCTATATAGTCAAGCAAAAAATCTTTTCTTTTTTTGGTTAACTCTGATCTAAAGAATAACTTTCAAATCTAAAATCGACATTTGAAAAATGTGATAAGATAAATTGAAAAATTCTATAACTAGAGAAGAAAATCAGTGTTGTCAAAACATATTGGGACTTTATTTTTGTTTAGAGTTAGAGCCCATAAGTAAGATTATATTTCGTACACTTAATTTCACACATTTTGGAGTCTTTCAAATGTTGGTGACATCTTTTGCATCTTGCATAACAATTAGATGATAATACTTTACATAGTTAGAATTAATTTACTGAATAGGTAGAACTTGGTTCCCAAATAGATAATTTGGTTATTGATATTTTCATTTTTTTTGTTTAACATCAAATAAATTTAGGATACCATCTGATATTTTTTTTTTTTAAATCCCAAATAAAAATCAAAAAAAGATAATATTAATATCATCCAAATAGTATTAATTCACGATTTTGATCATCCAAATGGTATTAATTTACAATTTTGATAAAAATAAGTTTTAAAATACAATTAAAAAGTAGGATAAATACTCATAAATAGAATGCTTTTTGCCTGGTGTAATGTAATAATAATAAATCGAAATGAATAGGATGAAAGTCAATAATTTGATAATCACACGTGGCAGAATACTAGTGGATATCATGTGGCCATCTATCAGTTATACGTACATGCATTGACCACGACCTTAAGATTTGTTTGTCTTCCATGTGATAATTATTAGCTCATATATGGATCATGGATGGATACACTTTCGTCATCCACCTTCCTCTGTGAATTACGAAGGACGAAGACGAACAAAATTAAGCCCATGTCAGAATATGAAATCTGTGTAGCCGTGTTATAAACAGAGGCACCAGCTCTGTCACCTGCAATGAAGCGCTCAATGTTGACTAATAGCGATGGTAATGCTACAAAACAATAACATAATTTGCTTTCGTTGACTATGAGTTTCTGACAGTGTTAACATAAACCGTCTGATTGATTATGAAGCACTCAAACCGGGGTTTACGTTTGCTATTAAACCGGGAATTAGGTTGGAAAACAAGCAACGACAGTTAAAAAAAAATAGGCAGTGATCATATGATTCAATCTCAAGAATACAAATAATAGGACGAGATGATCACGGTCGGGGACAGATAAACGAATATTATATAAGCTGTGTTTCAACTTTGAGCATTACATGGGAAGGAGTACAAATGAAATAAAACTGGAGCAACATATATCATCAAGAACGGTTTTGATTCCACCGGTTTTGAAAATGTACAGGTGGGTTGGAGTTACCTGGTGCTTGAGTTTCCAAGAGTGAGTTCGAGATCATCCGAACCACTCTCCTCATGTATCCTCTCTCCTTCCCATGCTTTCACTAACCCGTTTGTGTTACTCCCGAACGCAAACTCTGGAGGAGCCACGGCTTCAGACATTGGAACATCAGCTGTGTGGTCAGCACCAGGAGGTATAGCAGGGGAGCAAGTCCCGCTTTGACCTGGTGTCCACATCCTTGACCCGCCTCCGCCTCGAGCAGCAGAGGCTGCTTCTTCTTTGAATCCAAACGGGTTCTGTGAGACGAGGCTAAACGTTGGCGAAGCTGGAACGCTTTGTGCTAGTTGAATCCCTGAGAACCATTCAGAGTCCGGGATGATTTGTCCGGTGGGACTTGGCGGTGTTGAAGAGACAAAGAAGGAGTTGTTGAGTTGTTGCCAATCGGGGTTCATTCTTGGGGTACGAACAGTAGGAGAGCTTAAAGGAGGGGTAACAGGAGCGCTTATGGATCCCCCAGGGATGTAGAGGTAATTAGGGAGTCTTGATGACGAAGAAGCTGATGAGGATGATGTTGTTGAGAGGTGTTTCAGCCATGGGATGAGTGATTGGCCATCTCCAGAGGTAAGATTAGCAAATGAGGATGATGCTGGACTCATGAAGTTGGAAGATGCTGGACTAGGATTATAAGAAGCACACGGACTTGGCTGATAAGAAGAGCAAGGACTAGCTGTTGCTGAACCGCCACCTATCTCCATACGCTCTACAGGTCTACTACATCCCTGAAATAAATAAATAAAAACAGATCACACGAACATGATCAGTGGCTGATAATGATATCTTGAATGTGAAACCTAGCTGAAACAGCTTAGGTCTAAGTTTCAAATAAACAAATAGTAGTAAATACTCTGTTTCTAAGAATCAATCAGGTCAATGATTCCTGAACCGACAGATTATCATTGGACTCAAAAATCGAAAATTAGAGTAAAAAGACTGGAGACATAAAAGCAAAAGTGCCCACTTGCTTTCCCAAAAAAATCTACAGATCAAAAACGTACACTTTGAACTCTGTGCAAAATTTTACTAATCAGTTTTATTGAGATCTATGCTACTTTGCTTTTTCTCCTTTTTATTTTTGTTTTGGTGGGGGATGGTATCATCTGAAAATAGACTGAACACAAGTGAATCAGTTACACACACATCATGAAACAGAGAGAGAGAAAAGCATCTTCTTTTTCAGAGAAACGCATAATAATAAAAGAAAGAATCCAACATTTGACTAAAACAAACGCTCCTCTATAACGCTAGCTAACCTACGCACACATACGGTTCATCATCATGAAAGCCGTTAGCAATCCGGCCATCGGAATAGACTCCGGCGCACGTTAGAATGTTCATGTGTAATCCAAATTTTTCAAAATTTTCAAGTTTCTTCAAAAGCATAATGATGAAAAAAGAAAAAAAAATGAGATCCGGATTTGGAGAAAAAAAACGAACCTTGCGGTAAGTGGTGCCATCAGGCTCAACGATCCAACCAGCTTCGTTGCAGAGCGCTTTAAGAACTTCGTTGTTATCGCAATGCTTAGGAAGCTCGTAGTTACCGTACATTCTCAATCCGGTGAAGATCTTAGCTGCGATTGCTCTCCGTCTTCTCTCTCTCCTCTTGTTGTTTTCTCTCTCCCTCCATGTCGGCATTCTCGTCCCCGACGTCATCTTCTTCTTCCTTCTCCTCTGTTTCTTTTAACGATACAGATCAAAGAGACAATTCGCAGCGAAACTCAAACTTATTCAACATTAGAATCTTCGGTAGAGCAATATAATATAGCAGATCTGCTTGCACCAACACTTCCCAATCTCACGATCAGCTTAAGATTATATATGCAACTTGGCTTCTCCGTCAGAGATTAAATGCTCTCACCGACGGCGAGAATCTTGAGGGAAGCAAAACTCTTGGAAATAGTTGCAGTAACTTTGTTAGCTTCACCTTCTTCAAATTGAGAGTACTTGAGAGAAAACAACACAGGTGAATTCAGATGAAAGCGGCGGATCAAGATGCTCGGAGAATTCGATAAAGGTGAGTTTTCAGGTGATCGGAGGACGGAGAAAGAAAAAAAACCCGGGAATAGAAGAAGAAGAAGAAGATGAAGAGAGCTTAAAGCTAATCATGAACTCTCTCTCTCGTGCCAAAGAAGAGAAGAGGAGAGTTATTTTTACTTTCATAGTGAAAATAACTTTTTGAAAGTACCATCTTTACCAAAGATTTGACCCTATATTTACGAAAATTACCACTACATGAGGTCACGCATGTCCTCCGGACCTAGCACGTGGGAGTTTCTACCTATACCCCTTGATTCGACCTTTATTTACCAGTTTTGCCACACATCCGAGCTTCATTACCACGTGCAAGAGGTAGCGTTTACCCTTAAAACGTGATCGGATTAACGAGAATGCCACGAGAAGTTTCGTTTTGACGTGATGGTGCGTCCCCGGCGTGACCCTGTAGGACCCATTAACTGTTTTTTTTTTCGCGTAGGCACCACTCGCCGCACCGGTGGCTCGATTGGCTCACGTGGCCGCGTATGTTTTGCCAATGCCACCCACGTTGTCTCTCTTCTTAATCAGAACCTTCTCTCTCTTGGTCGTTTTAATGCTTGCTGTTTCTTTCCAACATCATTACCATTTTAGCAGAAGTGAGACAGAACAGAACTGGCCAGATCATCATCGGCGTTACAGACATCACACTAATAACGGTCTTTTACATTATTATAAACAACAAATTTTATATTTTAGATTAGTTCCAACCAAAAAATAGATATTCGATTATTGTAGCTTATTTGATTTTCACTTAATTTTGATTATACTGATAACTGATAGGATACATTATTGCGGGGTTGCTATATATCCGAAACGGTAAAATATTTATTGAAGATGTATTGGATGGCTGAAGTAGTGTCTGTGTGATTCAAGACGTGATACAGGATTGTTGTTGTTTTATGTGCGTGAGAAGTTTCTAGAAGACTTGAGAAGGCAATATTGAAGGACGGTTTGAGGATAAATTGAAGAGGAAAACTACTATTTTGTTGGTTGATTAAATTGGAGTTTTACAAGGAAAAGGAAAATAACAAAAAGGAAAAAGTCTATTTCTTATGAGATTTGGAAATCTTCTCCTATGGTGATTAGGAAGTCTTGATGGATATATAAGGAGGTGTTGGGCACGTCCTAGAGAAGCAAGAGAGCTGAGGCATAAAGATAAATCCTAGAGAGCTTTTTGTGTTTGTGTTTGTGTGCGGCTTAGTTTCGCGGTTTGGTGCTTGAGTTGTTCAAGCTTCTTTGTTCGTCGGTGTGACGTGTGTGTGAAGGTTGCTCAAGAGAGTTGAAGATCTGAAGTCTAGGCACAGGGGAAGTTTAGCCCAAGGTTAGGTTATCTTGGTTTGAATCTAGGCTTAGTGTTAGTCTAGTTAAGGGTAGAGATTTATCCTTAAGATTTCATGTTATAGAACGGAATGGTGAATTAAGAGGGTTGTGCTTAATTTACGCGTTTGCGAATAGGTTGTATTTGCTTTCTTGTTCTAGTGGAATCGAAATCTGGTGATGTTCATATATTTTACCATGTTTTCTCTTAGTTTATTCACATCTTTTGCATCTTTTTCTATCCATTTTCACTCTTATTGTGTAGCTTTAGGACCAATCTTGCATTAGAGTGTAGTTGCATTGCATTTGCATCTTTTCATGCATAAACAGGTGATTTTGGAGCTTAAGGAGCATTGAAGCAAAGGAGAAGAGATGTGAAGCAGTCATAAGGAGGAAAAAAGGAAGTTAAGGCTGAAGAACCAAGGTCCGGAGTCCAGCTCGACCAAGCACTCGACCGAGTGGGAGATGGACTCGACCGAGTGGAGTTGCACCAGGGAAGCCAGCTCGACCCCTAGCTCGACCGAGCACTGGTCGAGTTGACCAGTCCGTTGACTGCTTTGACTTTTCTATTTTAGGGCTTCCACCTTCCCCACTATAAAAGCCCTTGTACTGCAGCCACCAAAACTCTTCTCTTTTTCCTAGATTTTTATTCCTACTTTTCAGAAACCTAGTTTTTACCTTTTGAGGAATATTATTCCCTTTGCCTTTTATTTATTTTTGGATCTTGTTCTTAAAAAAGAGGAATCCTCTCATACTTGTTGGTTCAATAACTTTCTAAGTATTGAGAATCTGAGTTTGATTTCTTCTTTAAAGTTGTAGATCTTTATCTTATCTATCTAATCATGCAAGTTTCAATAATTTTTGGGTTTATGATTTGTTTGATCATGTCTTGTTGTGAGTAGTCTTCTTAGGATCTTGAGGATGGGTTAGGATAGATTGATCTTGTGGTGTATCTGATTTGATCAAGCTTGATTGTTGTAGATCTCTTCTAGGCTAGATATTCTTAATGCTGATTCTATATCTGAGAGGGTAGGATCTGATCTTAAGCTTTTTAGCATCACACCAATGTTTAGAAAGCATAGATAAGGCTAGATCTAGAGCTTACCATTAGGCTTGCTAAGAGATTAGAGGTCTTGTTTGGTTTGAGATGTATTGCTTAATGCCTGCTTGTGTAGATTCTTTTCATTGTGAGAGCAAGTCTAGGATTGCATAGGTTTGATTGTCTCTTGACCATGAGAGTGGGAGAGACTTGTCTTAGATTAATATGTCTAGAGGTCAGCTCAAAGTTTGCTTGAGATTTGTTGATCAAGTTAGATTACCACAATGATTAGTTTATCCCATGAATCCATCCTCAGGAACCTTCTTTGTTTATTGAATTCCTAGTTTAAATATCATCGTTTGCTTGTTGTTTGATCTTATTTAGTTTTGCTCTGTTTTTAGTGTCTTGCTCTGTTTTCACGTTTTTACCCCACTCGACCACCCACTCGACCTACACTCGGTCGAGTGCTGATAGAGCTGTTCCCCAGATTTCTTGTTTATGCTTTGAGTTTGTCTTGTTTCATTCCTGTTTGATTTCTATTGCATTTACTTAGCATCTAGTTCATTACTTGCCTTGCATTAGTTCTTATCTAGTGTTTACAGTTCCTGTTTCTGTTCTTGCATCATTGCTTTTATAATCATCTTGTCTTATTTGCATTTAGTTCTTAGTTCTTTTAGTTTACTTTCTGCTTTTCATCATTATCATCATAGGATTGTTAGTGACAGACAATCATCATCATATTTGGCTTAACTTAGAATCATATGCACATCTTGATTGTTCACAAGCACTCAGACTGGATTGACACCTCTTATACTGCAACTGCATAAGGGGAATTGAAACACCCATCATCATTCCATATCATACACTTTCACACATATTCACCATTCACCACACAAAATAACATGTTTCAATTTGGCGCCGTTGCCTGTTTGAGTTAGTATTTGTGACATTTAGGATCCATATTAGTCTAAGATTAAGTTCCTTTTTGCATTTGTGAAGTTTCTGCACTTGAATCTTGTGTTTGGGGTTGAAGTTCCATTTCAGGTACCACTCGACCAGTCACTCGACCACCACTCGACCGTGTGGGGATCGAGCACTTGATCGAGCCAGACCCCGGATCTCTGTTCGTCTCTTTTTCCAGTTGTCCTACCTTCACACTTGAGCCTGTGCTCAGTCGCTTGCTCGGGAAAAATCGTTTGTGAAAGTTGATGCACACAAGGTCCAAAGGAAAGGACAATCTTCAAAGGTATAGTGACAGCATCAACAAGTTAACAAAAGGTGTGGGATCCAAGAAGAAGAGGGTTGTTCAGCAACAACAGGAGGTTCCAGTAGCCATGGATCATCAGGATCAAGTTCAGAGACCAAGACATATTGGTGCTGGAGATGCACCTAACACTCACAACCAAAGAGCTGGCATTGTTCCACCAACAGTTGCCAACAATAACTTTGAGATCAAGAGTGGATTGATCTCCATGATTCAAGCAAATAAGTTTCATGGATTGCCTATGGAGGACCCCCTTGATCATCTTGATGAGTTTGACAGAATCTGTGGCCTAACAAAGATAAATGGAGTAAGTGAAGATGGTTTCAAACTGAGGTTGTTCCCTTTCTCTCTTGGGGACAAGGCTCATTTGTGGGAGAAGACACTGCCTACTGGTGCTATCACTACTTGGGACCAGTGTAAGAAGGCTTTCTTGGCCAAATTCTTCTCCAATGCTAGGACTGCTAGATTGAGAAATGAGATCTCTGGATTTGCTCAAAGGAACAATGAGAGCTTTTGTGAAGCTTGGGAGAGATTCAAGGGCTATCAAACTCAATGCCCTCATCATGGATTCAGTATGGAGTCATTGTTGAGTACACTTTATAGAGGAGTCCTTCCCAAGTTCAGGATGCTTCTTGACACTGCTTCTAATGGCAACTTCCTCAACAAGCATGTAGATGAAGGATGGGAATTGGTTGAGAATCTTGCTCAGTCAGATGGTAATTATAATGAAGATTATGATAGGACCATAAGGAGTTCCTCCACTGATCATGAGGACAAGTACAAGAAAGATTTGAAGATGGTCAATGAGAAACTTGACAAGATACTCCTCAGCCAGTCCAAGTCAGTTCACTTCATTGGTGAAGAAGAAGCTCCAGTTCAAGAGGGGGAGAATGAGTTTGCTGAGCTTTGCTACATGCAAAACCAAGGTGGATTCAAAGGCTATAATCAGGGTGGTTTCAAGAACAACAACCTATCTTATAGGAGCACCAATGTGGCTAATCCACAAGATCAAGTCTACCCTCCTCAACAGCCTCAACAGCTTCAAGGGTTCCAAAACTATATTCCCAAACAACATCAACAAGTGTTCCAGCCCCAGTTGTGTCCCCCACCAGGGTTTCAGACTAACCAAGGCCAGGAACAAGACCTTAGAGCTATGATACAACAGCTGTTGATTGGTCAAACACAAGGGAAGATTGAGGAAGCCAATAGATTTGCTGAGTTGAACAGGAGGATAACAGATCTTTACAGTGACCTAAATGGAAAGTTTGACACACTTACTTCAAGGATTACAACACTGGAGGGTCAACAAACTTCTGCCTCTAAGCAAGAGAACAACAAGGGAAAAGCTATTGTGCAATCTATAGAAAGTGCCCATGCCATTAATTTGCGCAGTGGAAGAGTTTTACAGGATAAAAAGGGAGCTTTACAAAACACTGAGGACAGTGTGGACCAAGAGGGGAGGAATTTCAAGAAGAAGAGACTCAGGTCAAAAACAGTGTTGAACTCGACGAGCCACTCGACCAGGCACTCGACCGAGTGCATAATCGAGTGCCTGATCGAGCAGCTGCTCAGGAAACATCTAAGCCAGCCACCTCCAAGGAAAAGGAAGCTAGGTCCATTCCCCCTCCTTACAAGCCTCCTTTGCCCTTCCCAGGAAGGTTTAAGAAGCAAATGGTTGACAAGTATAAAGCATTGTTTGACAAACAAGTTAGAGAGATTGAGCTTAGGATGCCCTTGATTGATGCTTTTGTGATGATTCCTCCTTACCAGAAGTTCTTGAAAGATGCTGTGATGGAAAGAATCAAAGAAGTTCAGGGGATGGTGCATCTTAGCCATGAGTGTAGTGCCATAATCCAAAAGCAAGTTAACCCTCAAAAGTTGAGAGATCCAGGCTCCTTCACTATACCTTGCTCAATAGGACCTTTGACTTTTAACAGATGCCTTTGTGATTTGGGAGCCTCAGTGAGCCTCATGCCTTTGACAGTTGCAAAGAGACTTGGATTTACAAGGTATAAACCATGCAATATATCTTTGATCTTAGCTGATAGATCAATAAGATTACCACATGGTGTTTTGGAAGATCTACCTGTTAGAATTGGAGCAGTAGAAGTCCCAACAGACTTTGTAGTCTTGGAAATGGATGAGGAGCCAAAAGATCCCTTGATTTTGGGAAGACCTTTCCTTGCAACAGCAGGAGCAATAATAGATGTGAGAGAAGGGAAGATTGATCTCAACTTAGGGGATGATCTAAAAATGACATTTGACATTCTTGAAACTATGAAGAAACCAACAATTGAAGGACAAGTCTTTTGGATTGAGGAGCTGGATAAGCTATCAGGAGAACTAATGGAAGAACTAGCAGAAGAAGATCATCTTAGGACTGCCTTGACCAAAAGTGGAGAGGAAGGGTTCATCCATAAAGAAACCAAGGTCTATGAAGAGATATTGGACTCATGTAAAGAATCAGACCATCCAGAGATTTTTGAGGGATTACCGGCACTAAGGGAGGAAGTTTGGTCAGTTCAAGTAGCAAATACGGACAGCTCGACCACTGGCTCGACCAAGCACTCGACCGAGTGCATGACCCACTCGACCGAGTGCACTGCTGAATCCTCTAGGGATGACTGGTCTGAGCTGAAAGCACCAAAAGTAGAGCTAAAACCTCTTCCATCTGGGCTAAGGTACGTTTTCCTTGGTAAGAATTCTACTTATCCAGTAATAGTTAATGATAAATTGAGTGAAGATGAACTTAACTTGCTAGTTGTTGAATTGAGGAAGTATAGGAAAGCTATTGGTTATACTTTAGATGATATTCAAGGACTTTCACCTAGCCTCTGCATGCATAGAATTCACCTTGAAAATGAATCTTATTCTAGTATTGAACCCCAAAGAAGGTTAAACCCCAACCTAAAGGAAGTAGTCAAAAAGGAGATCCTTAAGTTTCTAGATGCTGGTGTAATCTATCCTATTTCTGATAGTACTTGGGTTTCACCAGTCCATTGTATCCCTAAAAAAGGAGGTATTACTGTGGTAAAGAATGATCAAGATGAGTTAATTCCTACAAGAACCATAACAGGACATAGAATGTGCATTGACTATAGAAAGCTTAATTCAGCCACTAGGAAAGATCATTTCCCTCTTCCTTTCATTGATCAAATGTTAGAAAGATTAGCTAATCACACTCACTACTGCTTTTTGGATGGATATTCTAGATTTTTCCAAATTCCTATTCATCCCAATGGCCAAGAAAAGACAACATTCACATGTCCATATGGTACTTTTGCTTATAGAAGGATGCCATTTGGATTATGTAATGATCCAGCAACTTTTCAAAGATGCATGATGTCTATCTTTTCTGATCTCATTGAGGATGTTGTGGAAGTTTTTATGGATGATTTCTCTGTCTATGGAGACTCTTTTCCTTCTTGTCTTGCTAATCTATGCAGGGTTCTAAAGAGATGTGAGGAGACAAATCTTGTTTTGAACTGGGAAAAGTGTCACTTCATGGTTGAAGAAGGGATAGTTCTTGGCCATAAGATTTCAGAAAAAGGGATTGAGGTTGATAAGGCAAAGATTGAGGTCATGGTTCAACTCCAACCACCAAAATCAGTCAAGGACATAAGAAGCTTTCTTGGGCACGCTGGGTTCTATAGGAGATTCATCAAGGACTTCTCAAAGATAGCTAGGCCATTGACAAGGTTGCTATGTAAGGAGACTGAGTTCAACTTTGATGAAGATTGTTTGAAAGCTTTCAAGGAGATCAAAGCTGCCTTGATTTCAGCTCCAATAGTCCAAGCTCCAAACTGGGATCTTCCATTTGAGATTATGTGTGATGCCTCAGACTTTGCAGTAGGAGCAATCTTAGGTCAGAAAAAAAAATAAGAGGCTGCATGTGATTCATTATGCAAGTAGAACCTTGGATGAGACTCAAGGAAGGTACTCAACAACAGAGAAAGAACTCTTAGCAGTGGTATTTGCCTTTGAAAAGTTCAGAAGTTACTTAGTAGGGTCCAAGGTGATTGTGTACACTGATCATGCTGCCTTGAGGCACATCTACTCAAAGAAAGATACCAAACCAAGGTTATTGAGGTGGATTTTGCTTCTCCAAGAATTTGACATGGAAATAGTTGATAAGAAAGGGATAGAGAATGGAGTAGCTGATCATTTGTCAAGGATGAGGATAGAGGAGGATATTCCAATTGATGACTCAATGCCTGAGGAAAAACTGATGCAACTTGGAACAACCCGGCAGCCAGCTCGACCAGCCACTCGAGCACCCACTCGACCGAGTGAGTTTGGCGACCCGGTCGAGCAGGACGAAATGGAGGAGTGGATGGCACTTGAGAGTGAGGATCTACCCTGGTATGCTGATATAGTCAACTACAAGGTATGTGAAGAGATCCCATCAGACATGGACCCCTATAGGAAGAAGAAACTTCTCAAGGACATCAATGGATACTATTGGGATGAACCTTACCTATACAAAAGGGATCAGATGGATTGTTTAGGAGATGCATAGCAGAGAATGAAGTTGAAGGAGTGCTAGGACATTGCCATGGTTCAGCTTATGGAGGTCATTTTGCAACTTTCAAGACTGCCCAAAAGGTTTTACAAGCTGGTCTATGGTGGCCTACATTGTTCAAAGACACTCACAAGTTTATCACAAAATGTGATGCCTGCCAAAGGATGGGGAACATCACAAGAAGGAATGAGATGCCCCAGAATCCAATTCTTGAAGTTGAGATATTTGATGTGTGGGGAATTGATTTCATGGGACCCTTTAATCCACCTTCAAATGGGAATGCCTACATCCTAGCAGTAGACTATGTCTCCAAATGGGTGGAGGCCATTGCTAGTCCCACTAATGATCACAAGGTAGTTCTCAAACTTTTCAAGAACATAATCTTTCCAAGGTATGGAATCCCAAGAGTTGTGATCAGTGATGGAGGATCCCACTTCATCAATAAGATCTTTGAAGGAATGCTAAGGAAGTATGGAGTTAAGCACAAGGTGTCTACAGCCTATCACCCTCAGACAAGTGGGCAAGTTGAAGTGTCAAACAAACAGATCAAGGCCATTCTATCAAGAATAGTAGGAGCAACAAGGAAGGATTGGTCCAATAAACTTGATGAGACACTTTGGGCTTATAGAACAGCTTTTAAAACTCCTATAGGAAGAACCCCATTCCAGCTTGTGTATGGAAAGTCTTGTCACCTTCCAGTTGAAGTTGAATACAAGGCTCTATGGGCAATCAAACTCCTGAACTTGGACCTTGAGACAGCACAAGCTAAGAGAAGCCTTGATCTGCATGAACTTGAGGAAATCAGATTGGAAGCTTATGAAAACTCCAAAATTTACAAGGAAAGGACTAAGGCCTTCCATGATAAGAAGATTATCATCAAGGACCTTAAGCCTGGAGATCAAGCTCTGCTTTACAATTCAAGACTCAAGTTGTTCCCTGGGAAGCTAAAAAGTAGATGGGGAGGCCCTTTTGAAATAAAAGAGATTTTGCCATATGGAGCTGTCACACTTCTCAACAAGGATGGTAGTGAGTTCACAGTAAATGGTCAGAGGATTAAGAAATATTTAGGACAGAAGGAGACACATGAGGAGTGCTCACTGCTTCTCAAAGATGCCCCTCAAGCCTGAAGAACCATAGAAGTCAAGCTTAGTGACTTTAAACAAGCTCACTAGGGAGGAAGTCCCTAAGGTATCTTTGTAAATATTGACTTGGAATCTTAGTATTTTGATTTTTGCTTTAGTCTTTTTCATGGATAGGCAAGCTAGGGAGTCTGAATAGAACAGGAAGGGACAGCTAGCGGAGGCTCGCAACCCAGCTCGACCCCCCCACTCGAACCAGCACTCGACCGAGTCAGGCTCGATTGGCATAGTCGAGCTGCCCCAAAGCCCTTCTCCAAGCCACCAGCCTGATCCCAGCTACTCCTATGATAGCATGCAAATGGATGTGGACAACTTCTTCCACAATCCCTAAGGTACCATCATCACCTTCCCTTGTTTATACCATAGCATTTCATATTGTGTTTTGTGTTGTGTTTTGTTTTTGTTTATAGTCTAGAATCTTCTCACAACTTTTACACACAGGGACTGTGTGATTTAAGTTTGGGGGAGAGTTCTAGATAGCATTTGATGTTGTGTTTTGTTTTCTTATTTCAAATTTTTATCATCATCATGTTAGCATTTACATTAGCATCTAAGGCATAGAAAAACCATAAAAATTTGAAAAATTTTGAAAAAAATCTTTATAAAAAAAGAGTGTTCATGTAGTTTGCATTGCATATTAGGATCTTGTTTAGCATGTTTCATGTAGAATTGTATAATATTTGCATTAGGGATCTATGATGAGTTTTTCCTTGTTAGCTTGTTTAATTCACTAGACTAGGATCAATGCCCAAGTTATTAGTACTTTGATGCTAGTTAAGTAGTAGGAAGCATAAGATTGAACCAAGCATTGAATTCTTGCATTGTTGCTGGTCTAAATTGAAGCATGTTGTGATTTGATTCCATTTCCTATTTATAAGAACCTAATATTGACTTTTAATTATCATTGTGTGCATTGCTTTAAACTCATGGATACCATATACATATTTGGATCATCTTTCTCCTTTTTGCCACTCTTGTTGATCCAAGTAGCTGATTTCACTTTTAGATCAGTTTCCCCTACCCCTTAACCAAACCTTCTTTCAAGCCTTGTTTATTCTTGTGTGTGTGAGGCCTATTTTTGGGATTGAGCTTGGTAGAAAGTGTTAGGTTTGAACTGACAGGAATAAGACCTTGTGTAGTTCTAGTTTGCATTTTTCAAACTAGATAGGACTAGGTGGTTCACTTGTTGGGTTTGGGACTTGGCTGTTATAAAAAGAAAAGAAAGAAAAGAGAAAGAAAAAGGGTAGAGTCTTTAGGAGAGGAATGTGTTTAAGTTAAAGCTAAAAGTCTAGTGAAAGGATGGGAAGTAAAGTTGTTATCTAAGATGGTTCTAGTTAAAGAAAAAGAAAAGAAAGCAAAGAGCAGTTTAGCAAAAAGTTTAAGTGTCTTAAGAATAAGAAGAAAAGAGAACCATAGCAATAAGAAAGAATCCCCCATCCCACTAGAAAGATCAAGTAAGAAACCTCTCCTAAGACTTGAAAACCAAAAGAGAAAAGGGTTAAAGAGAAAAGAAGAAGTTAAAGGGTAGCACTAGGATCATTTGGGTTTAGATTGTTAGGATAAACACTTTGGGTGCCTTTGGGTAGACAAGGTTTTATTCTTGTATGTGTCTAGGTGTTCTTACCTTTAGCATTCTTCTAAAGCTCAATCCATTTTTATGAGAGAACCTTGATTTAGACAAACCCCACTCTAAAAGAGACCATCATTGTCTCAAAACCCTTTATTACCAAGCCAAATGAGTTTAAGCATTGCATAGAATTGATTCATGTTCTTGATTAATGAATGTTAAAGGAAATGGTTGATTTGAATGCATGTGGATATCTAAGGTTCAAGTCAATAAAGGTTGTGAAATGTTTGTCTAAAGTCTTTATTTCCAGCTCATTCAACTTGCATCATAGTACTAGTAACTTGGACATTGATTCTAGATGGTCTATTTGCAAGCTTTAGGAGCTGAGATCCCATTTTTAAACCTCACTTACCTTCTTATGTCTTGTTTATTTGCTTGAGGGCAAGCAAAGACTAAGTTTGGGGGTGTTGATGTTCATATATTTTACCATGTTTTCCCTTAGTTTATTCACATCTTTTGCATCTTTTTCTATCCATTTTCACTCTTATTGTGTAGCTTTAGGACCAATCTTGCATTAGAGTGTAGTTGCATTGCATTTGCATCTTTTCATGCATAAACAGGTGATTTTGGAGCTTAAGGAGCATTGAAGCAAAGGAGAAGAGATGTGAAGCAGTCATAAGGAGGAAACAAGGAAGTTAAGGCTGAAGAACCAAGGTCCGGAGTCCAGCTCGACCAAGCACTCGACCGAGTGAGAGATGGACTCGACCGAGTGGAGTTGCACCAGGGAAGCCAGCTCGACCCCTAGCTCGACCGAGCACTGGTCGAGTTGACCAGTCCGTTGACTGCTTTGACTTTTTCTATTTTAGGGCTTCCACCTTCCCCACTATAAAAGCCCTTGTACTGCAGCCACCAAAACTCTTCTCTTTTTCCTAGATTTTTATTCCTACTTTTCAGAAACCTAGTTTTTACCTTTTGAGGAATATTATTCCCTTTGCCTTTTATTTATTTTTGGATCTTGTTCTTAAAAAAGAGGAATCCTCTTATACTTGTTGGTTCAATAACTTTCTAAGTATTGAGAATCTGAGTTTGATTTCTTCTTTAAAGTTGTAGATCTTTATCTTATCTATCTAATCATGCAAGTTTCAATAATTTCTGGGTTTATGATTTTTTTGATCATGTCTTGTTGTGAGTAGTCTTCTTAGGATCTTGAGGATGGGTTAGGATAGATTGATCTTGTGGTGTATCTGATTTGATCAAGCTTGATTGTTGTAGATCTCTTCTAGGCTAGATATTCTTAATGCTGATTCTATATCTGAGAGGGTAGGATCTGATCTTAAGCATTTTAGCATCACACCAATGTTTAGAAAGCATAGATAAGGCTAGATCTAGAGCTTACCATTAGGCTTGCTAAGAGATTAGAGGTCTTGTTTGGTTTGAGATGTATTGCTTAATGCCTGCTTGTGTAGATTCTTTTCATTGTGAGAGCAAGTCTAGGATTGCATAGGTTTGATTGTCTCTTGACCATGAGAGTGGGAGAGACTTGTCTTAGATTAATATGTCTAGAGGTCAGCTCAAAGTTTGCTTGAGATTTGTTGATCAAGTTAGATTACCACAATGATTAGTTTATCCCATGAATCCATCCTCAAGAACCTTCTTTGTTTATTGAATTCCTAGTTTAAATATCATCGTTTGCTTGTTGTTTGATCTGATTTAGTTTTGCTCTGTTTTTAGTGTCTTGCTCTGTTTTCACGTTTTTACCCCACTCGACCACCCACTCGACCTACACTCGGTCGAGTGCTGATAGAGCTGTTCCCCAGATTTCTTGTTTATGCTTTGAGTTTGTCTTGTTTCATTCCTGTTTGATTTCTATTGCATTTACTTAGCATCTAGTTCATTACTTGCCTTGCATTAGTTCTTATCTAGTGTTTACAGTTCCTGTTTCTGTTCTTGCATCATTGCTTTTATAATCATCTTGTCTTATTTGCATTTAGTTCTTAGTTCTTTTAGTTTACTTTCTGCTTTTCATCATTATCATCATAGGATTGTTAGTGACAGACAATCATCATCATATTTGGCTTAACTTAGAATCATATGCACATCTTGATTGTTCACAAGCACTCAGACTGGATTGACACCTCTTATACTGCAACTGCATAAGGGGAATTGAAACACCCATCATCATTCCATATCATACACTTTCACACATATTCACCATTCACCACACAAAATAACATGTTTCATCTGGACGTGGTCCCGGGGAGTAGGAAAAACCGAACCTCGTTAACAAAATTCTTGTGTTCTTTACTTTCTAAACCTTATTATAGCCTCATCCGCATTTACAAGTGGTATCAGAGCGGGTTCTCGATAGAGATTCAGTCTAGTTTCGAGTAGATCAAGGGTGAGGGTAGTTCAGGAAGTAAGTCAGAGCTTTGAATCAGTTGAGATGAATTCATACAGAGAAGGCACGTCCATGTCAAGACCACCGTTGCTTGATTCAACAAATTACGGATATTGGAAGGTTCGTATGCAAGCGTTTATTAGTAACCTTGATGAAGATTGTTGGAATTCGATTGAGCTTGGTTGGGAGCCCCCTAAATTCGTGGATGATAAAGGAGTTGAGTGTCTTAAGCCAAGAGATAAGTGGACTACTACAGAGAAAAAGCTATCAAGTTGTAATTCTACAGCCAAGACTGCAATTTACAATGCTATTGATTCAAGCCACTTCAAGTTGATTTCTCAATGTGTATCAGCTCAAAAAGCGTGGAAGTCATTGGAGAATATGTTTGAGGGTACTTCAAGTGTTAAGAGAACTAAGTTGGACATGCTGGCTTCACAATTTGAGAATCTAAGGATGGAAGAAAAAGAAACTGTGGCTGAGTTCAGTGCTAAACTATGTGATATATCTAATGAGGCTTTTGCTCTTGGAAAGCAGTACAAAGACAAAAAGCTTGTGAAGAAGCTGAAGCGATCGGTGCCTGCAAAATTTGAGTCAAAAATTTCTGCAGTTAAAGAAGCTCATAATTTAGATGAGATGGCTTTTGATGAGTTTGTTGGAATTCTTAAGGCTTTTGAATTAAGCAAAGCATATGAAGCTGAAGGAGTAAAGAAGAAAGATGATCAAGTTAAGGAAGCAATAAAGAAGGAAGTTGACATTGGAGTAGCTCTTAAGGTATCATCTTGTGAAGATTCAATGGCCATGTTATCAAGACAATTTGCTAAATTTCTGAAGCGTAAGGGCGAAGAGAAGAAAAGTAGAATGGGTGAAGAGATGAAGAATTCATCAAAGAATGTTCAATGTTTTGAATGCAAAGGATATGGTCATGTACGGTCTGAGTGTGCCAATCTACAAAAGCATAAGAAGAAGGCTATGAATGTTGTCACTAGTGATTCTGAAACTGATTCAGATGAAGAAGAAGAGCTGAAGAATTTTGTGGCGTTTACAACTTTTGAAGATAGTTCTGAATCAGCGTCTGCAACAGTGTCTGCAACTACTTCTGAATCTGCAGCAAAACCTGCAACTGCAACAGAGCATGAGTCTGAGAGTGATAGTGATTCAGAGGATATGAGCTATGAAGAACTTGGTAAGAGTTACGAGAAGTTGTATGCACATTGGCTTAAGGTAGTTGATGAAAATTCAGTTTTGATTAAGGAGAAGCTCAAGTTAGATGCTAAAGTTGTTGAAGCAGAGAAATATGCAACAGAGAAGGGAGAAGAAGCATTACAAGCTAAAGTGCAACTTGAAGAAACTCAGAAAAATTTGAGGATGCTTAATAATGGTACAAAGAAACTGGATCATATTCTGAATATTGGCAAGACAGATAAGTGTGGCCTTGGATATGAAGGAAAAGTTTCAAAATCGGATCCAGTGTTTGTTTCAAGTGGAAAAATCACGTCTGCTTCAGAATGTACTTCAGAGACTGCTACAGAGGCTGCTTCAGAGACGATATTTGTGAAAGAACGTGGTACAAAACTTTCTGAATTGCATAATGCACCTAAACAAGTTTTTCGACCTGTTTGTCATCATTGTGTTGTTGTTGGGCATATTAGACCAAGATGTTTCAGATTGTTGAGAGAGAGGAGTCGCATGGAGAATGCTTATGATGTAAGGTTTCAAGGTCCTACATGTTATCATTGTGGAGTTCAAGGACATATTAAGAGGAACTGTTTCAGGTTCATTCAAGAGGTTAATCATGGAGCTCTAAGGCAGAACAAGATTTGGGTTAGAAAAGATAAGTTCTATGGAGGTGGTGTACTAGGCTATCAACCGCGTATTGCAAAGCAGGGAGAATTTTCCTGTTAGTTTTGACCATGTTGTGACTCATTCAAGGGGAGAATGAAGATGTGTGTCTGGTGATGTTGTTTAAGTGTTTGAACTGATGAGTTCACAAACATAGTCAAAAAGGGGGAGAATGAAGATGTATTGGATGGCTGAAGTAGTGTCTGTGTGATTCAAGACGTGATAAAGGATTGTTGTTGTTTTATGTGCGTGAGAAGTTTCTAGAAGACTTGAGAAGGCAATATTGAAGGACGGTTTGAGGATAAATTGAAGAGGAAAACTACTATTTTGTTGGTTGATTAAATTGGAGTTTTACAAGGAAAAGGAAAATAACAAAAAGGAAAAAGTCTATTTCTTATGAGATTTGGAAATCTTCTCCTATGGTGATTAGGAAGTCTTGATGGATATATAAGGAGGTGTTGGGCACGTCCTAGTGAAGCAAGAGAGCTGAGGCATAAAGATAAATCAGAGCTTTTTGTGTTTGTGTTTGTGTGCGGCTTAGTTTCGCGGTTTGGTGCTTGAGTTGTTCAAGCTTCTTTGTTCGTCGGTGTGACGTGTGTGTGAAGGTTGCTCAAGAGAGTTGAAGATCTGAAGTCTAGGCTCAGGGGGAGTTTAGCCCAAGGTTAGGTTATCTTGGTTTGAATCTAGGCTTGGTGTTAGTCTAGTTAAGGGTAGAGATTTATCCTTAAGATTTCATGTTATAGAACGGAACGGTGAATTAAGAGGGTTGTGCTTAATTTACGCGTTTGCGAATAGGTTGTATTTGCTTTCTTGTTCTAGTGGAATCGAAATCTGGACGTGGTCCCGGGGAGTAGGAAAAACCGAACCTCGTTAACAAAGTTCTTGTGTTCTTTACTTTCTAAACCTTATTATAGCCTCATCCGCATTTACATTTATAAAGGCAAGTTCTCTAGTTTTCGTACTTAAAATAATTTGTAGAATATTTCTCAGTTCGGAAAATTAAATTAAGCTAATAAGTAAATTAACTGATTACCACTATGGTCTGCTGATCTAAACCGGAACTTCAAAATTGTGAACCGGATTCTGAGATGAATTTTCCCAGCGGAAGTCACAAACGCTTAGCTAAGAGCCTCAAGGTTTCCAAGGAAGATTGAATCTTCTCGGAAAAAGATACGTGGAGACTTCTCTGAGAAGTTTCGTCTAGCTCCTGGCCAGCAGAAGTGAGGATAGGCCATTTTGATTCTTGAAGAGGAGCAGTTACATGGCGGGAGTCCAAGACAGCAGTCTCAACCATCATGGGAACATTAAACTCAATTGGTTCGCCAACCACAACTTTAAGGTTTTTGCTGCACAGCCGTACAGCCGTCTTCTACCATTCAAGTAGTTCTCCGGTATCATCTAAGTGGTTACATCAATGTGGGTAAGTAAGTACCATGGAATGGAAACATATTACTATCAAAAAGCAAATTCGGATTTTGGAAAATAGATGCATTGTTCATGGTTTATTCTTGTTTCTGCAGACTTAGATGGGGCCTGGATGAGTTACCTCCTCAAAACCACGGCGAATTATTGGCAAGACGATTTGTTGGACATAATTGAGTTTTGTATAACATAAAGTCACATTTGTATAAGTTAGTTTCTAGTTAGGAGTCGTGATGTTTAGATTGTGTCCTATTGTCTAAACGTCACAAGTAGAAGAGATGAAACTCTTATTTGCGTCTGTTGTATTATCTATTTGAGCATCAAAACTATGATGTAAACATACAAGTTTTTTCAGTTTATTAATCAAAACACAGTTTCTCAAATACTCTGTTTTATCTCTATAAAAAATAACAAGTAAGCTTTGTTTTGTTCCTTGTGAAAGAGAAGCTTTTGCTTCTAACATGGTATCAGAACCCTACTGATTCAAGGGCTAATTCAAGCAACAAAACAGAGGCGATGGAAGGAACATCACAACAACTGATTCCCATATTCGATGGAGATAAATATGTTTTTCTGATGTATCAAGATGACAACAATTTTTAAAACCAAAAAGATGTGGACGATGTTGGAGAACGGAGTTTCAAACCAACCATCAGAAGAAGATCATACTCCAGAAGGGTTGCGACTGAAAAAGCATTGGGAGGAAGAAACGACAAAAGATATGATGGCTCTGCAAATTCTGCAAACAGCCGTGTTGGATCAAATCTTCTCCCGCATAGCACCAGCAACTTCTTCGAAGGAAGCATGGGATGCACTGCGATCTGAGTATCAAGGGACTCCACAAGTACGATTGATCAAACTACAATCGTTCAGGAGGGAGTATGAAAATCTGAAGATGAACGAAGGTGATAACATAAAGGTTTTCACAGAAAAGCTAATTGATTTGGGAAATCAATTAAGGGTTCATGGTGAAGAGAAGACGGACTATCAAATTGTCCAGAAAATTCTCATATCTCTCCCAGCAAGATTTGACAGCATTGTGGCTGTGATGGAGCAAACGAAGGATCTGACTTCGTTGCCTGTAACAGAGTTAATCGGAACTCTTAAAGCACATCAAAAACGTGTGGAAGCCCAAGACAAGACAATTTCAGAAGGAGCGTTCTATGGAGAAGACAAACGTCGAAACAAGGCTGATAAATGGTGTGGTGTTTGCAAACTTAAAAATCACGATGAGAGTGATTGTTAGATGAAGCAGAACAATAAAGGCGTTCTTTCGCAACAAGTGGCTAACAGTTGGAGAAAATGTTTTGTGTGTAACAAACTGGGACATTTAGCCAAAAATTGCAAACAAAGAAGAATCGATGGAGCGGATCTAAGTCTAGAAGAGACAGATGATGAGGATCACATGCTGTTCAGTATGGTTGAAGAAGAAGTATCATCAAAATTAAAAGATGAGACATGGTTAGTTGACAGTGGATGCACTAACCATATGACCAAGGAAGTGAAATACTTCATCACTCTTGATAAGAGGATAAAGGTTCTGATGAAAGTGGGGAATGGTCAATGTGTAATGACGGCAGGAAAAGGAAATATCCAAGTGATGACAAGCCAAGGAGAGAAGATCATCAAAGAGGTGTTTCTAGTTCCGGGTTTAGCGAGAAATCTATTGAGTGTGTCTCAAATGATATCAAATGGATATAGAGTCTTATTTGAAGATGATAGATGTGTCATCAACAATCCTCAAGGAAGAAGGATATTGAACATTCAGATGAAGCAGAAGAGTTTTCCATTTAGATGGAATAACTCAGACGCAAGTGCCTTACTTGCGAGGGAAGAAGAAGGGTGTTTGAACGTGGTGGATGAAGAAGAATTCGAGATCAAAGGCAAGGAAGAAACTTGGAGCGAAACAAGCGTGGAGTCAAAGAGGAGTGTTAGAACTGCGAGACAAGTGTGGAGTCAAAGAGAAACTCAATTAAGGAGGAGTGTTGGACATAATTGAGTTTTGTATAACATAAAGTCACATTTGTATAAGTTAGTTTCTAGGTAGGAGTCGTGATGTTTAGATTGTGTCCTATTGTCTAAACGTCACAAGTAGAAGAGATGAAACTCTTATTTGCGTCTGTTGTATTATCTATTTAAGCATCTAAACTATGATGTAAACATACAAGTTTTTTCAGTTTATTAATCAAAACACAGTTTCTCAAATACTCTATTTTATCTCTATAAAACAGAACAAGTACGCTTTGTTTTGTTCCTTGTGAAAGAGAAGCTTTTGCTTCTAACACGATTGGGGTAACTGGAGAGCGGGGGATGAGGCTTGCAGTTCCCCATTTTAGTCGTCTTATAGGAACATCTTCTTGAAACACCTTTCCCTCTGGGAAGGTATGCAGCTACTAGTCATGGTGAGTAGTACCAACGGTTAGAGGTCAGAAATGCCAAGAAAGAAAGAATGTTTAAAATGTGCAAGATAACTACCCAAGATCCATCCTTTAATCGCTGGAGAGATTCATTCATGTGTTCTTGGTAGATTCCACCACCTCTAGTTATAGGTATACATTTTCCTGTTCAGAAGAAATCATTAACATTCATCATAAGAAAATACTATTCTGGTAAGAAGGAAAAACACCAAATCTAATAACAAAACTCCAAATAGGGAAATCATACAAAACACTGATTACACAGTCTTTCACCTAAGAAGAAGCCAAGAAAGAAAATATGTGACATACCAGTGCGGAAAACGTAGGAAAAGGTAGGGTTCCTGAAACATATGTCCTCTGCAGCAAGAACCCAGCGAGCCAATTCTGGATCAAGGGAAAGGAGACCCTTGAATGCACCCCACATTACTGGATCATCCAAACTGATTTACAAAAAAAAAAGAAGACAATAAATCAACACCAAAATACAAGTGAGTGTAAGTAAAGAGATTATGACAAGAAGAAAAGATTATATTTTTCAAAGATTCTAAAATTAACTAACGTCGACATGTGATTACTAACAGTGATGAGAGGAACACCAGGTGGTCTTGAACGAACAAGATTCATAAGAGTGTCAGCATTGTGAACTGAGCTTTTGTTGCAAAGATTAGCTACTGCTCTTGCAAACGCACTAACAGCCATTATCACAGTTTTCCTTGGAAGTCCTCCCAAACGATCAGATCTTGCAGCCCATTCCATTATCCTCCCCATTTTATGTCTCTTCCCACGAAATCAAGAAAGCTTCAGAGTTGTCTCCCTTCAACTTCAACAGATCATAGCAAAACCTCAAGCTACTTGCATACAAGGCCGGTTCTGAAGTGGAAACCGGAAATTAGTATTACTACCGACAAAATTTTGATGCAACGATTACATAACTAGAGTTCGTTTACTAAGCATCCCCTATATATTAATAGAGAAACATTTTGATAAAAATGCTGATGTGTCGTCGCCAGAGCGATTTGGAAATTATTTATAGTTAAGCATCTTAAGATAAACATATTTACAAAAATAAGTTTTTTATTTATTAAATGTGCCCACTAAAATATATAAGGAAATCTTTATCTTACTATATTAATTGAGAAGTACAAATATGAAACTAACCTTAAAATGTGTAAAAAATTACATTCAATTATTATTAGCAAAATTTAATTAAGATTAATCAGTTAATTAAATAAATATAATTAATTTCATATTTGACAAAATAATGATGCAAATACAACAAACAAACAATATATAGCTGTAATATACATCAACAAATAAAATACTATAATATTCTAAAATAATTAGTATTCAAAAAACATATATACACTAGTAAAATATGATCATATAGTTACAATTTTTTGCTACAAAAAAATAATAACAAATATTAATTACAAATAGTTACAAATTAGTGACAAAAATTTAGATAATAGATTTTGTAGCTATTTGGTTACTAAACGTAGCTATAAATTTACAAATAGTAACAAAGACAAATTGAAGCAAATTTACTACAAATTTAGATACAATTCTCGATGGAAGTCTTTTAATTAGGTTTTTGAAGGATGTTTGGTGATGATGAACCTTGCTGTGGAGATGAAGTTAATGACGAGACCTTCTAGTTTTAGACCAACAACAACACACAAGAGAGGTCGAAAGGCTTGTGGTGATGCAATTGTTGAAGCAATGCTAGAAATTGCAGCAGCTTCCAGAATGAGGGAGATGGGTGTATCGATGGAGCAAGTCGAAGCTTCCTTGACTTCAAAACTCAATCCTGTTTATCTGGTAAGTCAATTTTATCCCCTTACCTGCAATCTTTTTTCTGTTCTTGGCTACTGAATCGGTCCGAAGTAAGAAAAATCATAGAATTTTGATTGATCACTGTTCTTCCATATCTTGAAGAAAGATGGAGTTGCAGATCAATGACAGTTTGAAATCTTTTGCGTCTCTTGATAAAAAATAAAACTTTACCAAACTGTATCGTAATTATGCTATAAGTATAAGTGGAATCTTGTGATTATTTTATTCTAAGTCTCAAAATCATACACTCACTTACGTAGGTTTGTGTGTACGTGATTATTGAAGCAACAAGTTTGCTTTGTGATCTTTCTCTGTATACATCACTAATTTGGCTTCATTTATATGTAAAACTAGGAAGTCATCGACACATCTGGAGGGTAAAATCTTATGATCACTAAACCATCATCATTCTCAGGAAATTGGATTTTTATAATGTCTTCCTCTTGAAAAAAATAATATTTTGCATTCTGCTCAAAGGCTCTAAATCTTTTGTCTTTGGTAACGTCCAGTTTTGGACTAGTGAAGAGTTACGACATGCCCTGCAACATCGCTTGAGCCCAAATCTGTCAACAAAATCGTTGTTGGTGGAGAAGATATGTGGGTTAGACTATTTGATTTCCACACCGAAGAGGAGATTGGTGAGTGACTGGAAACTAAAGACACTTGCATAACCTTAGTTTTAAGCAGATTGACTGTGTCTTATGGTATTGCTTCTTATGGTTGTCTTAAAGTTTTTTTTTTGTTTTGATGGGTGTGCTTTTCTCTGAACTTTAAGGATGCAACAAGGGACATCAGTGTCCTAATCCTATACTGCAGGTGAGTTTGGTATTCGTTTTGTTTGGTATGGTGGAGAATCTGTCTCCCCATTGTGATCAGTCATATACCACAA
Source organism: Camelina hispida (assembly GCA_023657505.1). Classification (NCBI taxonomy): domain Eukaryota; kingdom Viridiplantae; phylum Streptophyta; class Magnoliopsida; order Brassicales; family Brassicaceae; genus Camelina; species Camelina hispida. Next base: position 14,250,670 of record CP094632.1, on the reverse strand, counting down.
CCAAATGTCTGCATCGTCTGTTCTTGGTTTTGGTTTCTAGATTAGTTAGTGATTGGAGTAACTTCATTGGGGATTAGGAGCACAATGAGCAGCTGAAAAGACTCGATTCACTACAAGTAAGAAAGACTTGACTTAGCATCTTGAAGAACTAAGGCATTCAACCTCAAGCAAAGATGATGAAGTGATAGTTGAGCAAGAACCTAAAAGAGAGAGCTGAAGAGATTAGAGAAGAGTAGTTGAGGTTTTTGTATACATTGAAAAATAAATTTTTATTTAAATTATAAAGATTTTTGTTTATAATTTTTGTCACTTTTTAATTACAATTAGCTACAACACTATACACACTAAATTAGACATATTTTTCCAATTTGTAACAAGTTTATGACAATTAACTATGTAACTAACTGTCACAAATTAAAGACGACCATTTTGTGGTTTCTTGTAGATAATTGTTACGCATATGTTTGACACATTGTGTAACAAATAGCTACAACAAAAAGGTATCAAATAGTAGCAATTTGCTACTTTTCAATTAGTATCTAAATTGTAGCAAATTGTTACAATTAGCTACGAGGGAAAAATTTGCTACGACCAAATAGTTACTAATTAATTTTGTCACAAATCTGTAACAAAATTAATTTGGCTACAAAAAACACATTATACCTACAAATATATCCGTAACAATACAAAACATTTTTACTAAAGAAATATGATCTCAAATAAAATATTAAAAAAATATATAACAATAACTTTATTTTTTAAAATGTTGAGCCTTGCTTTAAGCACGGGATATTACCTAGTAAGTCTCTAAATAAGTAATCTCGACTAATCTAGTAAAGTTTTAACGATAGAACAGAACAATTAGGGATTTATCAATCTCTTTACTTTATGTTTCCTAAAACGTTCTACATTGAAAATGTAAACCTCGTCGTAACCTCTCCTGCAAAATCCACCATATTAGATGATCCCAACAATCGTTGAACATACAGTGGAAGAGAAAACTATGTAAAGATTGACCGAGTGGCTTGTTACCCTTCGTATCCACAGTAAGTGGTGTAGTTATAAATGAGATTGCTTAGCACTTTCTCAGAAGATGGTCTGTTCTGTGACTTCCTTGCTTCACTGCACCACATTCAACAAAACTAAATCCATCAGAATCCATTACATGAATACTTATTTATATTGATTCTAATGCCAACTACTTTCCTAATGTAGCAATCAGAGTTGCTGCATTCTCTTATAAGTTCTTAACAGACCTTGAAATAGAGAACAAACCTTACTAAATAATTTGCAACGTGCTGAGTCACCTGGATCGCGTCCTCAGAGTGTGGAATGCTGGATAACCCCCACTCGAATGCATTTTTCTGAAAGAGTATTGTAGGGAATTTTTATTTTATATAAGCTGTATGTACATCAATATACCATAGTTTATAGATGTTAGGATTCAGAGGCTCAAAACTCTTCCTTTAAGAGCATGAACACCAACACACCAAGATATAAGTTGCTTAAGTCAAAACAGAGAAGCTTTCTTGTTTGTTGAAGCAAAAACATAGCATAGAGAGATTAGAGAAGAGAGTAGAGAAGAAGATGGGAGCACACAGATTTAACGATATCAGTAGTGTCAATGTGACACCACCTACATCTCGTCGAGACTCTTGCTCGGAATCCACTAGAAGAAGAAACATAGATACAAATTATAAGTGTCTCACTCATCAATCACTCATGAACACTCTTTGTATCAACCTATGTTCTAATGAGAAAAACACTCCCCAAAGCTAAAACTTTTACATGTTTTCACTCACCCTTCTAGCTACATTGTGTGCTACATAATGCGGCTTCATATGGCTCCATCTCTCTCTCACGACCTCATCTTCAATTTATATTGGAGACCTCCTCAACTCTAATGCACAAAGAGACAAAACACAAAGGCTCCTCTTGTGGTCCCAAAAGTAACTTAACCAAACATCAACTTGACTAGAGTTAACCTTGGGTTACTTTTAATTGTCTTTGGCTTGAGAAACATGTTCTCACATCAACAAACTCCACCTGAGAACATGTTGATCGGAACAACTTTCACATACTTGAGAGAGAACCTCTTCTAGCTTCTTGGATTCCAATCTTGGATTCCAATCTTGGTTCATGAGGAACAATTACTCAGCCTTGATCCTTAGCAGCTTAAACACCTTAAACGTGCTTGATCCTTCCTGCATTTTATTGTACAATGCACTTCCGCTGTGACGGTTCACACCGTTAAACGAACCTGAGCCATCAACACATCTGCAGATCATCAGAGTTGTGAAAACCAGCTTCATACACACTTGTATTGAGCTCAACTCTTTTATGATCCCTTCTCTGATGCATTCAACACTTGAGTACTTGATGTTACTGGTCAGAGTACCCCATTAACAAGTTAAGAGAACACATTCACCTTGTTAATCTCAACAGAAAAAACTTCATAAGCTTCACCACCTATGAAACGTTCAATCACACATTCTCCACCATGGCTTATGTTCAGACCATAAGCATGTTACAATGACTGATGTGCTATTTATTCCTCTGCAGAACTTGATTCCCTTGCTAGCTTCTAGGATTTACTCATGCGCATTGAGATCAAAACCCTTGAATTACTTGAATCATATGCAGAAAAACAGAATCCTCTTGGCTTCTAATCAGAAGCACTTTTCATTTAACTTGTAGTCAATCTCACTAACAGCTTATACCATTGTAGACTCACCACAATAACCTGTTTAAAACAACAGAAACCAGAACATAACCCCTGCTCAACCATCTTGTTAAAAAACAGAACACACTAGCAGCTTGAACACCTCACTACTAGCAACCATTAACATGTCTCTTATCAGAAAACCTTGCGATATCCCTGAGACACATCTTTGCAACAGCTCTCACATCAAATCTAGAACCCATGATGTCTCTTTCAAGCTGTAATAACAATCTGCAGTACTCTTCTTGTATGCAGCACCCACCAAAACGAATTTGGCCATTGTATCATTCGATTTGCAGTATTGAGTCAAGACCTTATTAATCTTTAAGATCATTCACTGACTGACCTGCAAATGACTTCCATGAGTAGACACTTATGTAGACTTCTCATAATGCAACCAAGACAACTAACCAATCTGCAGTTGTTGTCTTCTAAATGCAGCTTAATTCTTTGCATTTTTTCATCCTCTCTAGGACTCCTTTTCAGTTACCAACACCAGTCTTGAGATGAGTTATTTATCAAGCTTGATATACAACCCTTTCACATTCCAGAAGTGAACAGTCTTGAGACAAGCTTCTGCAACACTAGCACTCGTCTCTTTTCAGTTTCTCCTTAGAGAACTCACTGAACCCCTAAATGTCTTTATCTCTGTTTACTCCTCAGTGTCTTCTGAAAAAAACATTCAGAAACCTGCAACTCGTTTCTGACCATCCTTATCAACACCCAGCTTCAAAACCAAGTCTGTAACCAGCCTTGTACCAACGACTCTAATTTAGACTTGTTCTCTTCTTAGCACATTGCACTTTCATGAATCGGAAAAAACACAGTGAGTTAACAACTCTTTAACTCTTTCCTCTTCAGCTAAACCCGAGAGCCAACATCCACAAACATAGCTCCACCAAGAATAAAAAAATATCCTTTAGGATAGGCATTGCTCTCTTGTAGCAATAATACTCCACCTGAAACTATAACCCTTGAATGCACTTTGTCTCTAAAATCCTAGCTTCACCAATCAGAGTTAAGACCATTCTTCATCTTTGATCCACGATCTCATGAATCAAAATGAGTTACCATGACTTCTTGCTTCAGAAAGTGTGTCAAACATGGGACACATGCTTCTTTCTTCCTGCAGTCATCTCAACAGATCCATTTGCAATCAGAAAACCACTAAGAACTTTGATCTACAATCTTGTCTCATCTTCTTGGAACAATCTCCATAATCTGATAATGCCACAACTTAGGTTGAAACACCAACAAACCATACATTAACTCCCGAGATCAAATCTTGTACTGTCCACAGCAAAATCAATCATACTTTCCTTGTACCGCTGTTTGATATGCTCAAATTTACCCCTGACCTACTCTCTCAAATTAAGAGGTCAATGTAGTATTTAGGGATCGAATCCACAAGAACTCTAGATTCACACAATAAACTTATTATTCTTTTAATTATGCTAAATCAAAATATTAATTTAAAAACAATGCAAAAACAGAATTAAAAAGTGTTGTAAATTCAGGAATTAAAAACGCTAGGCCTAGGGAAATTCTCAGGAAATCATGGAAAATCAGATCAATTAATTAAGAAACAGGATTCAACAATTAAGCACAGTTCTTGAACTCTAAACACAATTATAAAATAAATCAGTTCTCACTGCAAATATTATCTAAATTTAAAACCAGAAAATCCAAATCTCTTTGCAAAATTCTAGGTAATAAATCAGCTTTAAAAACAAGTTTAGATTGTTCACAAAATTATTAAATCAAATCACCTATGATGAAGAACAAGAAAGATAATGAATCCTAAATTAACAGATCTAATAATCCATGAAATCCTTAATGAGAAACCCTAAACCTAACAAGCAGATCTACTCAGACATAATTTTAAGAATACAAATCATGAATAAAATAGATAGCATTAAGAGATTAAAGGGAGAAAAAAAGGAGTTCTGAATCTTCTCTGAAGGAGTCTTGATTCTTCTCTCCAAAAACTCTCTAAAATCTCACAGGGTTTTGCTCTCAAAAGTTGCAGGGAAAAATAAAGCTTAGGTCTAAACAATAACCATAAAAATCCTATTTATATTCCTAAACACGTCCAGGGACTAATGATGCAAATATGGAAAGCTTTGGGGCAGCTTTGTAAATCTTCAAAACTTGTGAGGAAAACTTCCGATTTCGTATTTGGCCTAGCATCGATCGATGCATATGCTGTGTCGATCGATGCACTCTTTTGAACATGTCTCCCAACTTCGTAGCTCAGCCTCAATGCTTGATTATGCTCTAAATCCTCCTATTTAGCTCCATTAAGCTCCCATCCATGTTAAATCCTATAAAGACTCAAAAAGACTCTAAAAACACCAAAAGACTCTATAATTAAGACTTATATCATGGCTAAAAACACCTAAAAACCATGATATATCAACTCCCCCAGACTTAGCCTTTGCTTGCCCTCAAGCAAAACATAAACTTCATCTGTGAAAGAGGTTTGAAAACGCAGGAACTCATTTTCTTCTTTTTTAAAAAATAATGCCATGATATCCAAACCTTAATCTACATGCTTAGTAGATAAATCCAAATCGAACATCCATGTACTTCTCCATTGACGTTCATAGCATCCCAAATTCAAACCAAATTCCACTACTTCCTCCATTAAGCCTTCATTGGTGGGTCTCATCAATTTGATCAATATCAAGAACCTTCTAGACTCATTCCCGTACAATACCATAACAAGCAAGACATATCTTTTAAACACATGTGGTACTCTTTCTCTCCCCTAGACTTATTCTTTTTAATCTTCCTTAGAGCTTTGCTTTGTTTTTTTTTTTTGTCTCTTCTCAAAGTTGTAGACGAATAATGGGGTCATCGGTAATTTACCTACCCCTCGTTTCCAAGCTTTCTGTGATCATTTGACTCAAGAGTAGAATAATGAGGTCACGGGTAATTTACCTACTTCTCTAAACTGATCAAAATCATCTCATCTTTTATTCTCTTTTTTTTTTAACAAAGCTCTCAGGATTTTTCTTAACATGAATAAGGGAGAGGAGTACAAATTTCTTTCTGAAGTCTTACTTGTCAGGTATGAACAAGGAGTCAAGCTCTATGAAAATCAATCTCCTTGATGAGGTAAAAAGAAAAGAACAGAAATTACCTCAGGTTTTTGTGGATTCTGTTGGAAATTTTGATGTCTCTGGTTCACTGGTCAGCCATTGGATTTTTCATTAGTCGGATTTATGGATTCAATCTGCAGCATTAATCAACCAAGGCAGTACACTAAAAAGAAAAATCATAGTTCCCAACAAAAATTTTGACTCAATAAAACCAATTTTTTTTTCTGACTCTCAAAAACAAAAACGTAGTTAGTAACTGCCTCCCCCAGACTTAAACAACACTGTCCCCAGTACTATCAAGTAAGAGTTTGGCGAATAAAAATAAAAATAAATGAAAATCAAAAGAAAATGAAAAAGAAAAACCTACCAGTGGGTTGCCTCCCACTAAGCGCTTGTTTTCAGTCATTAGCTGGACTGTGTCAGATTTCAGGCATCTGGTGGATCCGAACATGGCAATGAATGTTTCTGAGAGATTGTCCTATTCATCCAAGGGGGTGTATAGGCAGTATGTGCGTGAGATCTGCCAAGGAAGGGAGGAACAGGACCAGAGCGGGACTTAGGTATGGGTGGCTTCCTTTTATGTCCTGCAAAATCATCAACAGAAGAAACAAGCACTCTACGATAATCTCGTGCCTTGGTTAACTGGACAACAGTTTTTGTACCTTTCAAATTCTTACTGATGAATGGAGAAGGTTTGGGTGAAGAAGATGCATACCTTTGCCTTACCTCTGGGTTCTGGACTGTGGAATGGTGAGATTTCAGCTTTACAACTGATCTAGGACTTGCAGCTAAGGAACCACCTCGAGAATCTGTAGTTTTGGACAAGTCCGAGCCGTTTCTGGAAGGAGTGTCGATCGATGCAACATCTGCATCGATCGATGTTGTGCATGCAACTCGTGTTTCTTCAACGTTTCTGCAGCTTTTCTCAGCAATCCATGTTTCCATTACAAAAACATCATCTACCAGCGACTTGTCATGGATCAGAACCTCATCATGGTCTCTAGTTCTGATTAGATGATCTCCACTCCAATCTTCAAGCTCAACAGCTTGCTTGCTCACTTTCTCAACAGTCTCCAACTCTTTGACATACCCAGCAGTAATGTCTTCATGAAGCTCTATTAGTGGATCATCATCAGAAGCTATCTCCACAGAAAATGTCTGACCATCAATAGTGGGAACCCTTCTCAGCTTGTCCATCTCAAAGTTCATAACCAAATCTTCTACATTCAAGGCTATGTGTCCCTTCCTAACATCAATGATGGCACCAGCTGTAGCCAAGAAAGAGCGTCCTAAGATGAGAGGATCATCAGGCTCTTGGTCATATTTCAATACCACAAAGTCAGTGGGAATCATGCAATCTCCAATCTTGATTGGAACATCTTCCAAGACACCTTCAGGAATCCTTCTGGATCGATCAGCTAAGATAAGGGAGATCTTAGTTGGCTTGAAATCTGTCATCCCAAGTCTCACAGCAACAGAATGTGGCATCAAGTTTATACTAGAACCAAGATCACAAAGAGAGTGGCAAAACCTTCTTGTGTTGATAGAGCAATCTAACACAAAACTTCCAGGATCTGGTAACTTTTCTGCAATCATACTCTGAATCACAGCACTCACTTTCTCAGAGACAACCACCTCCTGCTTCTTATCCTTCTTGCTCTGTGCAGGTTGCTTCAACAGAATTGAGCTGACATCCTTTGTAAGCAAAGCTCCTTCCTCAGGACTCAAACCATTGGTGACCATTCTCTTCACATATCTCTTAATACTAGGAGAAAACTTGACTGCATCAATTAATGGCATCTCTATCATCACCTTATCCATCATAGCCTTGCATCTAGCTTCTTCAATCTCCTGTTTGGATCTCCTAGGCTTGGGAAAAGGAACCTTAGGCATGTAAACTCTTTCATCAACAGGAATCGGAGCTTTTGTAACTTCCTTCTCAGTCTCGATGTTGCATCGGTCGATGTTAGAGTTGCATCGGTCGATGCTGTCTCGCAAAGTCAACCCTTCTACGACCACTGAAGGTTGCGTAAATCGATGCTTAGCAGCTGCATCGGTCGATGCTAGATCAAGTGACGTATTGTCATCTTCTTCCTTCACCAAAATCGCATTACAAGCATGCTTGGGGTTCTCAGTTCTTCTAGAAAGAAGTTCCTTTTGTCTTTTAACAGACCCAGCAGTCTGAATTACTTGATTCTCCAGCTTCTTGACATGAGTGTTTAATGCATCAAACTTCCCAGTTAGCTCAGTGTATACAGAATCAATCTTCCCATTGAAGTCCACTGTTAACCTCTGTTGACCTTCCAAAATCTGTCCAAGCATTGATTCCATCTTGCTCTCTGAATTGGGTGGAGGGAGGGGTTGGTAAGAAGAAGATCCATAGCTCCTATTGAAGTTGTTGCTTGGATTTCCTGTGAAGGAATTCTTCTGACCAAATCTCTGATTTTGATACCCAACTCCATACACATAGTTGACATCTGCTTCTGTAGTCTTTGGCTTTGGCTCAAAAATCTCAACATCTTCAGCAAAATGGACAAACTTCTTTCCCACAAGAAGATTGTGCACTGTATCCAGCTTAGCATTCATTGTAGCAAACTGATTTGAACCATTGCCTTCATGTGCTCTTTTCCGCTCTAAGTCTGCATTCTTAGTGCTATTGCTTGATGCTAGCCTTTCAATCAACTGTTCAGCTTCATCTGGGTACCTTGTTTTGAAGTTCCCATCACTAGCAGCATCCAAAGCCATCTGATATCTCCAATCAATGCCACTGAAGAAGATACTAATCAGCTGCACCTCTGAGAACCCATGATGTGGACATTCTCTCTGGTATGCCTTAAACCTTACCTAAGCAGCTTTGTAAGATTCAGTAGGTCCTTGTCTAAAGGTGGAAAGGTTGATCCTCAGCTCATCAGACATCGCATCATCATAGAAATAGTTCAAAAATGCCACCTTGATGTCATGCCAGGTTGTCAGAGATCCTGGTTTCAGCTGCCTTAACCAATGAGAAGCTTCCCCAGGAAGAGAGTAGGGGAAAAGCTTGCAATAGAGATAGTCCTTAGTGACTCCATTAGCTTTGATGCTTGTGACTATGTCCTCAAAGTGTTTAATGTGGTCTAGAGGCTTCTCATTTGGTAGGTTCTGGAATGGTCTTTGTCCGACAAGAGCGAAGTAGGCAGGCTTCAGCTCAAAATCATTTCTTGGAAACGGAGGAGGGACAATTGTAGAGCGGTTCTCATAGAATAAATCTGGCCTGTTGAAGTCCGCAAGAGTCTTGACAAGCTCCCCATTGTTGTCCCGTCGCCTCTGAACATTGTCCGCATCCGCTCGGGCATTGCATCGATCGATGCCAGCAGTGCGTCGATCGATGCCTTCCTGGTTGCGTCGATCGATGCCATCGTTGCGTCGCTCGACCCCATGTGCATCATCCTCAACCACGACAAGTTCTTCCAGAATAACTCGTCCTTCAGCATCAAGTTTCTGGCCTTGCTCGTTGTACGCATGACCCTTTTGATCTCTCAATACTCCAGCCTCATCAGGTCTCAATATGACTGTTTTAACCATCTTCACTGACTTGGCTGCTTTTGTGTTTGCACGCTCTAGTTGTCCTAACTCTTGGTTTGTAAGATTCACAACTGGACCAGTAGGATTTTTCCTGGTGCTAGGCTTAGGCATGTACCTGAAAGACACAAGAGAAAAGAAACAAAAGCGTGTGAGTAAAACAGAAAAAGAAAAATTTAGACAAAATCAAAGATTTTAATCTACTGGTGAATCAAAAGAGTCCCCGGCAACGGCGACAAAATTTGATATGCTCAAATTTACCCCTGAGCTACTCTCTCAAATTAAGAGGTCAATGTAGTATTTAGGGATCGAATCCACAAGAACTCTAGATTCACACAATAGACTTATTATTCTTTTAATTATGCTAAATCAAAATATTAATTTAAAAACCATGCAAAAACATAATTAAAAGGTGTTGTAAATTCAGGAATTAAAAACGCTAGGCCTAGGGGAATTCTCAGGAAATCATGGAAAATCAGATCTATTAATTAAGAAACATGATTCAACAATTAAGCACAGTTCTTGAACTCTAAACACAATAATAAAATAAATCAGTTCTCAATGCAAATATTATCTAAATTTAAAACCAGAAAATCCAAATATCTTTGCAAAATTCTAGGTAATAAATCAGCTTTAAATACAAGTTTAGATTGTTCACAAAATTATTAAATCAAATCTCTTGGCAAGAAATAATTTTGCTCATCAAAAGGTTTTATCAGGAAAATCAATTATATTCTCATATCAATTAATAATCCTAAGATCTAAATCCAAATGACTAATCAAAGATCTAGCTTTAAGAACAACCTATGATGAAGAACAAGAAAGAGAATGAATCCTAAATTAACAGATCTAATAATCCATGAAATCCCTAATGAGCAACCCTAAACCTAACAAACAGATCTACTCAGACATAATTTTAAGAATACAAATCATGAATAAAATAGATAGCATTAAGAGATTAAAGGGAGAAGAAAAGGAGTTCTGAATCTTCTCTGAAGGAGTCTTGATTCTTCTCTCCAAAAACTCTCTAAAATCTCACAGGGTTTTGCTCTCAAAAGTTGCAGGGAAAAATAAAGTTTAGGTCTAAACAATGACCATAAAAATCCTATTTATATTCCTAAACACGTCCAGGGACTAATGATGCAAATAAGGAAAGCTTTGGCCTTTGGGGCAGCTTTGTAAATCTTCAAAACTTGTGAGGAAAACTTCCGATTTCGTATTTGGCCTAGCATCGATCGATGCATATGCTGTGTCGATCATGCACTCTTCTGAACATGTCTCCCAACTTCGTAGCTCAGCCTCAATGCTTGATTATGCTCTAAATCCTCCTATTTAGCTCCATTAAGCTCCCATCCATGTTAAATCCTATAAAGACTCAAAAAGACTCTAAAAACACCAAAAGACTCTATAATTAAGACTTATATCATGGCTAAAAACACCTAAAAACCATGATATATCAACTCCCCCAGACTTAGCCTTTGCTTGCCCTCAAGCAAAACATAAACTTCATCTGTGAATGAGGTTTGAAAACGCAGGAACTCATTTTCTTCTTTTTTTTTAAAAATAATGCCATGATATCCAAACCTTAATCTACATGCTTAGTAGATAAATCCAAATCGAACATCCATGTACTTCTCCATTGACGTTCATAGCATCCCAAATTCAAACCAAATTCCACTACTTCCTCCATTAAGCCTTCATTGGTGGGTCTCATCAATTTGATCAATATCAAGAACCTTTGATGTTCATATATTTTACCTTGTTTTCCCTTAGTTTATTTACATCTTTTGCATCTTTTGCTATCCTTTTAGGCCATTATTGTGTAGCTGTAGGACTAATCATGCATTAGAGTGTAGTTGCATTGCATTTGCATCTTTTCATGCATAAACAGGTGATTTTGGAGCTTAAGGAGCATGGAAGCAATGGAGAAGAAGTGTGAAGCAATCATGAGGAGGAAACAAGGGAGTTAAGGCTGAAGAACCAAGGTCCGGAGGCCAGCTCGACCAAGCACCCGACTGAGTGGGAGATGGACTCGACCGTGTGGAGTTGCACAAGAGAAGCCAGCTCGACCTGTCACTCGACCGAGCACTGGTCGAGTTGACCGATCCGTTGACTACTTTGACTTTTCCCATTTTTAGGGCTTCCACTCCCCTTCCTATATAAATCCTTGTACCTGCAGCCACCAAAGAATCTATTTTTTAGTCCAGCTTTTAGATATTATAAAAACCTAGTTTTTACCTTTTTAGGATTTATTCCTTTTGCTTTTTTTATTTTCTTTTTGGATTTTGTACTTAAAAAAGAAGAAATTCTTCATACTTGTTGGTTCCATAACTTTCAGAGTATTGAGAATCTGAGTTTGATTTCTTCTTTAAAGTTGTAGATCTTCATCTTATCTTTCTAATGATGCAAGTTTCAATAATTTCTGGGTTTATGATTTGTTTGATCATGTCTTGTTGTGAGTAGTCTTCTTAGGATCTTGAGGATGGGTTAAGATGGATTGATCTTGTGGTATATTTGATTTGGTCAAGCTTGATTGTTGTAGATCTCTTCTAGGGTAGATGTTATTAATGCTGATTCTATATCTGAGAGGGTAGAGTCTGATTTCAAGCTTCTTAGCGTCACACCAATATTTAGGAGGCATAGATAAGGCTAGATCTAGAGCTTACCATTAGGCTTGCTAAGAGATTAGAGGTCTTGTTTGGTTTGAGATGTATTGCTTAATGCCTGCTTGTGTAGATTCTTTACTTTGTGAGAACAAGTCTAGAAGATGCATAGGTTTGATTGTTTCTTGACCATGAGAGTGGGAGAAACTTGTCTTAGATTAGTATGTCTAGAGATTAGCTCATAGCTTGCTTGAGATTTGTTGACCAAGTTAGATAATCACAATGATTAGTTCATCCCATGAATCCATCCTCAAGAACCTTCTTTGTTTATTGATTTTAAAGTCTTAATCTTGTTATTTGCTTGCTGTTTGATTTGTGTTTGCTTTACTCTGTTTTTATTGCATTGCTCTGTTTTCCCGGATTAGTCTAGCTCGACCACTCACTCGACCTACACTCGGTCGAGTGCTGCTCGAGTTCATCCCCAGAACTCTTGTTTATGATTTGTGATTGTCTTGTTTCATTCCTGTTTAATTTCCATTGCATTCATTTAGCATCTAGTTCATTACTTGTCTTGCTCTAGTTCATTAATAGTAGTTTCTATTTCTGTTCTTGCATCATTGCTTTTATAATCATCCTGTTTTATTTGCATTTAGTTCTTAGTTCTTGTAGTTTACTTTCTGCTTTTTACATTTTCATCTTAGGATTGTTATTGACAAACAATCTTTACACTTGGCTTGACTTAGATTCATATGCATATCTTGATTGTTCACAAGCACTCAAATTGGATTGACACCTCTTATACTGCAACTGCATAAGGGGAATTGAAACACCCATCATTCCATATCTCATCATTGCACACACACACCTTTCATACCTTTCACACCCACAAATATTCATGTTTCAATTTGGCGCCGTTGCCTGTTTGAGTTTGTTTTTGTGACATTTAGGATCCATATTAGTCTAAGATTAAGTTCTTTTATACACTTGTGAGGTTGCTGTGCTTGAATCTTCTGTTTCTGGGTTGAAGTTCCATTTCAGGTACCACTCGACCAGTCACTCGACCACCACTCGACCAAGTAGTGATCGAGCACCTGCTCGAGCCAGACGCCGGATCTCTTTTAACCTCAGTTTCCAGTCGACCTACACTCCTACTTGAGCCTGTGCTCAGTCGCTTGCCTAGCAAAAATCGTTTGCGTTTGTTGATGCACACAAGGTCCAAAGGAAAGGACAATCTTCTTAGGCATAGTGACAGTATCAACAAGTTGACCAAGGGTTTGGGATCCAAGAAAAGGAGGGTTGTTCAGCAACAACAAGAGGTTCTAGTAGCTATGGATCATCAGGATCAGGTTCAGAGACCAAGACATATTGGTGCTGGAGATGCACCCAACACACACAACCAAAGAGCTGGCATTGTGCCACCAACAGTTGCCAACAACAACTTTGAGATCAAGAGTGGATTGATCTCAATGATTCAAGCAAATAAGTTTCATGGATTGCCTATGGAGGATCCACTTGATCATCTTGATGAGTTTGACAGAATCTGTGGTCTTACCAAGATCAATGGAGTAAGTGAAGATGGTTTCAAGCTGAGGTTGTTCCCTTTCTCTCTTGGGGACAAGGCTCATTTATGGGAGAAGACTCTGCCCACTGGTGCTATCACTACTTGGGATCAATGTAAGAAGGCTTTCTTGGCCAAATTCTTCTCCAATGCTAGGACTGCTAGATTGAGAAATGAGATCTCTGGATTTGCTCAAAGGAACAATGAGAGCTTTTGTGAAGCTTGGGAAAGATTCAAGGGCTACCAGACTCAATGTCCTTATCATGGTTTCAGTATGTAGTCATTGTTGAGCACACTGTATAGAGGAGTGCTTCCAAAATTCAGAATGCTTCTTGATACAGCCTCCAATGGGAACTTCCTCAACAAGCATGTGAATGAAGGCTGGGAGTTAGTTGAGAATCTAGCTCAGTCTGATGGGAACTATAATGAAGATTATGATAGGACCATAAGGTGTTCCTCAACTGATCAAGAGGACAAGTACAAGAAGGATTTGAAGATGGTCAATGAGAAACTTGACAAGATACTCCTCAGCCAGCAAAAATCCATTCACTTCATTGGTGAAGAAGAAGCTCCAGTTCAAGAGGGGGAGAATGAGTTTGCTGAGCTTTGCTATATGCAAAACCAAGGTGGATTCAAGGGCTACAACCAATGTGGTTTCAAGAACAACAACCTATCTTATAGGAGTACCAATGTGGCTAATCCACAAGATCAAGTCTACCCTCCTCAACAGCCTCAACAGCACCAAAATTATATCCCCAAACAACAGCAGCAGGTGTTCCAGCCCCAGTTGTGTCCCCCACCAGGGTTTCAGACTAACCAAGGCCAAGAAAAAGACCTTAGAGCTATGCTACAACAGCTGTTGATTGGTCAAACACAAGGGAAGATTGAGGAAGCCAAGCAGTTTGCTGAGTTGAATCAAAGGCTTACATCCCAGTATAATGACCTGAACATGAAGTTTGAAGGTCTTAATTCTAGAGTGAAGTACATGGAGAGTAACATAGCCTCTTCTTCAGCTCCAAATCCAAGAGAGTTCACAGCCAAAGCCATCCTAATTCAAGAGGAAGAAGTCACTGAGGACAGTGAAGTCCAAGTTTGGGGGAATTCATTAGTTACTGAAGCCCCAAGTGACATCTGTGCAAAGCAACAGGAGCTCGCAGGAGAACTCGACCAAGAGCTCGACCACACACTCGATCGAGTGCATGCTCGAGTGGTCGATCGAGCTGAAGACTCCGAAGCTGTCAAGCCTGCTAAGTACATTCCTTCTGCTTACAAGCCTCCACTACCATTCCCTGGGCGTTTCAAAGCACAGAAGATCAAGGAGTTAAGGGAAATAATTGAGAAAAAGGAGATGTTGGCTAGGCAACAAGAGGAAGAGAGGGTTTTGGAAGAAGAAGCTTTGGTTGAGAAAGAGGAACAAGTGTCAGCCATTCAATAGATCATCATAGCTTACCAAGAAGAGGAGAGAGGACTGCCTTGGAACAGTATGAACCATATCCTCTCTACAAAATGTTTTTGCTTGATTTGTCTAAGGAGAAGGCTGAAGCTCAAGATGAGAAGGATCTTGAGAACCTTGGAGGAGTGATCATTCCAGTAAAGCTTAATGACCCTGGACCATTCTATCTGCCCTGCACCATCAGCTACCTTTACTACAATCAATGCCTTTGTGATTTGGGAGCTTCAACAAGTGTGATGCCATACTCCATAGCTCAAAAGCTAGGGAGAACTGATTTCAAATCCACCAATCTCCATGTGCTTCTAGCTGATGGGACAAATAGAGAGGTAGTTGGAAGGTTGGAGAATGTCCCACTTAAGATAGGGAAGGTAAGGGTTCACACTGACTTTGTGGTGATAGAGATGGAAAAGGAGCCTGATGATCCAATCTTGCTAGGGAGGCCATTTTTAGCCACTGTTGGAGCAGTCATTGATGTCAAGGAAGGTCTTGTGACCTTGAACATTGCTGAGGATGTGGTCATGAAGTTCAATATCCACAATCCAACCAACCTTCCCACCATTGATGACCAGCCTTTTACTATCAAGGACAAAGGTGGTCAAGGAAGTTTAGGTGACAAGGCAACCCCAAAAGCTGAGCCTCCACTTCAAGAGGATTCTGTTAAGAAGCTTAAGAGGTCAGTCCAAGAGTTGACTAGTATGGTTGAGGATCTTCAAGTCAAGCTGAACAAGAGGTCTTTGAGGAAAGCAAGGCCAAGACTCAAAATCAAGAAGAAGTATGGTTTGTGTGCTAAGGGTGAGGTGATCAAGGATCAACTTCACCGTGACCAAGAGGTTCCAGGGAGGATTTCATCACCTCCTTGGTATTTGACCCAAGTCTAAGAAGGAAACCAAAGTCAAGCTTAGTGACTTTAAACAAGCTCACTAGGGAGGAAGTCCCTAAGGTATCCATTGTAAATATGGTTTAATTTCTTAGTAGTTTTGATGTGTTTTCTTTTATGTTTTTGTTGGACAGGATTTTAAGTGAGAATGTAGTTGGTTAAGGAGAGATGTGGACTTGGAGAAGAAGACTCGCAGGCCCACTCGACCATG
The DNA here is from genome assembly GCA_023657505.1 of Camelina hispida. NCBI lineage: Eukaryota > Viridiplantae > Streptophyta > Magnoliopsida > Brassicales > Brassicaceae > Camelina > Camelina hispida. Next base: position 14,234,584 of record CP094632.1, on the reverse strand, counting down.
CCACAAGAGGTACTCGGCCGAGCTGGATACTAATGGAGGCCCAATCGATTCCCATTCTTCTAGAACGATCGAGTGGAGGGAAGAACAAGGAGAAAAATTTTGAAATTTCAAAATTGGTCAAGGAGCTCGACCACGTGCTGGTCGAGTGTGGGGTCGAGTGGCAGCCAAAAAGCAAGTCAAAGATTCCCAATTCAAATTTGAATGGTAAGGATGCTCCACCCTTGTTTCCTTGTCCCCTTAGCTTCTTTAAATAGCCCTTGCTCGATCCTATACTCTCACATCCTCTCATTTGCTCAAAATATTTAAATTCAAGCTTTAAAATCTCTCTCAAAGTTCATCTCTTGCTCTAGCTTTGTTCTTTCAAGTTTTTGGGTCACTAACCTATTAACTTTGAGCTTTGAGTCTATTTCCCTTCAATTTCTTTTGAGAATGTCTTCTAAGATCACCAAGAAGTCTCACAAAACCGCTGCAAGCTCCATGGAACGTCGTGATGCTGACCTTGAACCAAGAGGTGAATCTAGGAGAGCCACTCGAAGGTCCACTCGATCGACCACTCGACCGAGTGGTGGCTCGAGCAGTCGGTCGAGCCAGGTGCCGAGTCTCAGGAAAAAACCAGTTGAGGAGGATCCTGAGAGGACTGAGAGTGAGGAGGAAAGGGAGCCTACTATTGAGGAGATGATAAGGGGATACAGAGCCAAAGGGAAGAGGTCAGCAGTTGAAGTGGAGTAAGAAGAGAGTGAAAGTGAAAGTGAGGAAGAGAGTGAAGAAGAAGAATTGATGGAAGATGGAGAAGCTGAGTCTTGTGGTTTGTCAAAGAAGCAGCTTTATGATGCTTTCATGAGGATGGAGTTCCTAGGAACTAGATATCCACACAAGGATACTATGGAGAAGCTTGCCATTGATGAAGATGTGGAATGTCTTTTTGAGAAGAGCAGCCTTACCAAGTTCATGGGGCTTTGCATGGAAGGCTATAGAGAGGAAAGCTGTGAGTTCCTAGCCACTGTCAAGCTGCACCAATATTTGAGGAAAGATGCTGAAGTAGGAGCTGGCCATATCTCCTTTACCATCAAAGGGAAGAAGCATGAGCTTTCATTGAAGAAGCTGGCTGATGTGTTTGGTTTTGAGGTTGGGAGCCATAGGAGCTTGATGGTTCCAAGAGAAGAATTGTTTGCTGTATGGGAGACCATTGGGGATAACAAGTACTACTCATCCTCCAACTCCAAGAGCTCAAGGATTAGGAGCCCAGTCTTGAGGTACTTCCACAAAGCTCTTGCCAATACTTTCTTTGCAAGAAAGGAAACTGGAAACATCAATGAGGGAGAGCTGAAGATGATTGACTTGGCTCTCAATGGAGTTCTTCTTCAAGCAAGGAATGAAACCATCATCCTTGGTAGCACTGTGGAGACTGATCTTGCAATGGTGCTGATAGACCACATGATATATTTGAGGAGTTGGGTAGGCAAGCTTGAGAACAAGGGTTCAAGAGGAGCACTTACCACTGGAGGCATCATCACTCCAATCCTTCAAGCTGCTGACATCCAACTTAGAGGAGAAAGGGTCTTACCAAGATGGATTGACTCAAGCTACCTTACCTCCACTCTCATCCTAGCCAAGGAGATGCATCAAGGGAACCACATTTTCAACTTTGAGCTTCCAACACTTGAGAAAAAGCAACTCATATTGCCTAACCAAGAGCTCACCACCATTCAAGAAGGAGCAAACATTAACTTTTGGCCAGCTGAGGAGCATTGGTTTGATGGAGTGGTTCAACCTAGAGTTGAGGAAGCTGGGAATGCACAAGTGGCTGATGGAGAGGAGCAGTTTTATTTTGAAGACTATGAGCCTAATCCAAGAGATAGTAGAGGAGTGAGGGGAATGCAAAGAGAATAACTCTCTTGCAAAGATGGAACAAGTGGAATGGGAAGAGGTTTGATAAGCTCAAGAAGAAGGTGACTAACATGGCTAAGTCCATCAAGGGACTAAAGAAGGAGATTGCTGAGCTGAAGAGTGGAAACTCATATCCAAGCCATTCAAGCCCTTTGAGGAGGAGTAGCTCAACTAGAGCACTTTAAAGAGTTGCAAACCCTGTGGAACCAGCTAGGGCTTCAATGTATGAGCCAAATCTGAGGAAGAGGACCTCAAGTACCCGAGAACAACAGTTTTCGAGGCACTCGACCGGGTCACTCGAGCACCCACTCGACCGAGCACCACCAATGCACTCGGTCGAGCACCAGCCCAGACCACCCTATGGCTTCCCACCTCCATCTGCTTATCCAGGTTATCCACATTACCCTCCCTTCCCACCCCAATACTTTATGGATCCCACACTCTACCAGCAGTACCAGCAGTACCAGACTCAAGATTTGGAGACTCGCAACCTAGCTCGACCCCCCACTCGGACACATACTCGACCGAGTCAGGCTCGATTGCAATAGTCGAGCTGCCCCAAAGTCCTTCTCCGAGCCACCAGCCTGACCCCAACTACTCGTACGACAGCATGCAGATGGATGTGGACAACTTCTTCCACAATCCCTAAGGTACCATCATCACCTTCCCTTGTTTATACCATTGCATTTGATGTTGTGTTTTGTTTTTGTTTATAGTCTTGAATCCTCTTACAAATTTATTTCACACAGAGGACTGTGTGATTTAAGTTTGGGGGAGGGTTTGAGATAACATTTGATGTTGTGTTTTGTTTTCTTATTTCAAATTTTTATCATCATCATGTAGCACTTGCATAATCATCTAAGGCATAAAAAAACCATAAAAATTTGAAAATTTTTTGCAAAAATCTTTATAAAAAGAGTGTTCATGTAGTTTGAATTGCATATTTAAAGTGTTTTGTTTAGCATATAGGACTTTTTGCATTAGGGATCTATATTGAGTTCTTCCATGTTAGCTTGTTTAATTCACTAGACTAGGATCAATGCCCAAGTTAATAGTACTTTGATGCTAGTTGAGTGGTTAGAAGCATAAGATTGAACCAAGCCTTGAATTCCTGCATTGCATTTGGTCTAAATTGAAGCATGTTGTGATTTGATTCCATTTCCTATCTATAAGAACCTAATATTAACTTTTAATTATCAATGTGTACATTGCTTTAAACTCATGGATACCACATAAATATTTGGATCATCTTTCTCCTATTTACCACTCTTGCTGGTCCAAGTAGCTGATTAAATCATTAAGATTAGTTCCCCTACCCCTTAACCAAACCTTCTTTCAAGCCTTGTTTATTCTTGTGTGTGTGAGGCCTATTTTTGGGATTGAGCTTGGTAGAAAGTGTTAGGTTTGAACTGACAAGAGTAAGACCTTGTGTAGTTCTAGTTTGTCCAAACTAGATAGGACTAGGTGGTTCACTTGTTGGGTTTGGGACTTGGCTGTTATAAAAAGAAAAGAAAGAAAAGAGAAAGAAAAAGGGTAGAGTCTTTAGGAGAGGGATGTGTTTAAGTGAAAGCTAATGTCTAGTGAAAGGATGGGAAGTAAGAAAATGGTTATCTAAGATGGTTCTAGTTAAACGAAAAAGAAAAGAAAGCAAAGAGAAGTTTAGCAAAAAGCTTAAATGTCTTAAGAATAAGAAGAAAAGAGAACCATAGCAATCAATAAGAATCCCCCATCCCACTAGAAAGATCAAATAAGAAACCTCTCCAAAGATTTGAAAACCAAAAGAGAAAAGGGTTAAAGAGAAAAGAAGAAGTTAAAGGGTAGCACTAGGATCATTTGGGCTTAGATTGTTAGGATAAACACTTTGGGTGCCTTTGGGTAGACAAGGTTTTGTTCTTGTATGTGTCTAAGTGTTCTTACCTTTAGCATTCTTCTAAAGCTCAATCCATTTTTTATGAGAGAAACTTGATATTGACAAGCCCCACTCTGAAAAGAGACCATCATTGTCTCAAAACCTTTTATTACCAAGCCAAATGAGTTTAAGCATTGCATATAATTGATTCATATGTTCTTGATTAATGAATGTTAAAGGAAATGGTTGATTTGAATGCATGTGAATATCTAAGGCTCAAATCAGTAAAGGTTGTGATGTGCTTGTCTAAAGTTTTTAAGTATAGCTCTTCACCTTGCATCTTAGTACTAGTAACTTGGACATTGATTATAGCTGGTCTATTTGCAAGCTTTAGGAGTTATGATCCCACTTTTAAACCTCATCTACCTTCTTATGTCTTGTTTATTTGCTTGAGAGCCAGCAAAGACTAAGTTTGGGGGTGTTGATGTTCATATATTTTACCTTGTTTTCCCTTAGTTTATTTACATCTTTTGCATCTTTTGCTATCCTTTTAGGCATTTATTGTGTAGCTGTAGGACTAATCATGCATTAGAGTGTAGTTGCATTGCATTTGCATCTTTTCATGCATAAACAGGTGATTTTGGAGCTTAAGGAGCATGTAAGCAATGGAGAAGAAGTGTGAAGCAATCATGAGGAGGAAACAAGGGAGTTAAGGCTGAAGAACCAAGGTCCGGAGTCCAGCTCGACCAAGCACCCGACCGAGTGGGAGATGGACTCGACCGTGTGGAGTTGCACAAGAGAAGCCAGCTCGACCTGTCACTCGACCGAGCACTGGTCGAGTTGACCGATCCGTTTACTACTTTGACTTTTCCCATTTTTAGGGCTTCCACTCCCCTTCCTATATAAAGCCTTGTACCTGCAGCCACCAAAGAATCTAGTTTTTAGTCCAGCTTTTAGATATTATAAAAACCTAGTTTTTATCTTTTTAGGATTTATTCCTTTTGCTTTTTTTATTTTCTTTTTGGATTTTGTACTTAAAAAAAAAGAAATTCTTCATACTTGTTGGTTCCATAACTTTCAGAGTATTGAGAATCTGAGTTTGATTTCTTCTTTAAAGTTGTAGATCTTCATCTTATCTTTCTAATGATGTAAGTTTCAATAATTTCTGGGTTTATGATTTGTTTGATCATGTCTTGTTGTGAGTAGTCTTCTTAGGATCTTGAGGATGGGTTAGGATGGATTGATCTTGTGGTATATTTGATTTGGTCAAGCTTGATTGTTGTAGATCTCTTCTAGGGTAGATGTTCTTAATGCTGATTCTATATTTGAGAGGGTAGAGTCTGATTTCAAGCTTCTTAGCATCACACCAATGTTTAGGAGGCATAGATAAGGCTAGATCTAGAGCTTACCATTAGGCTTGCTAAGAGATTAGAGGTCTTGTTTGGTTTGAGATGTATTGCTTAATGTCTGCTTGTGTAGATTCTTTACTTTGTGAGAACAAGTCTAGAAGATGCATAGGTTTGATTGTTTCTTGACCATGAGAGTGGGAGAAACTTGTCTTAGATTAGTATGTCTAGAGATTAGCTCATAGCTTGCTTGAGATTTGTTGACCAAGTTAGATAATCACAATGATTAGTTCATCCCATGAATCCATCCTCAGGAACCTTCTTTGTTTATTGATTTTAAAGTCTTAATCTTGTTATTTGCTTGCTGTTTGATTTGTGTTTGCTTTACTCTGTTTTTATTGCATTGCTCTGTTTTCCCGGATTAGTCTAGCTCGACCACTCACTCGACCTACACTCGGTCGAGTGCTGCTCGAGTTCATCCCCAGAACTCTTGTTTATGATTTGTGATTGTCGTGTTTCATTCCTGTTTAATTTCCATTGCATTCATTTAGCATCTAGTTCATTACTTGTCTTGCTCTAGTTCATTAATAGTAGTTTCTATTTCTGTTCTTGCATCATTGCTTTTATAATCATCCTGTTTTATTTGCATTTAGTTCTTAGTTCTTGTAGTTTACTTTCTGCTTTTTACATTTTCATCTTAGGATTGTTAGTGACAAACAATCTTTGCACTTGGCTTGACTTAGATTCATATGCATATCTTGATTGTTCACAAGCACTCAAATTGGATTGACACCTCTTATACTGCAACTGCATAAGGGGAATTGAAACACCCATCATTCCATATCTCATCATTGCACACACACACCTTTCATACCTTTCACACCCACAAATATTCATGTTTCAACCTTCTAGACTCAATCCCGTACAATACCATAACAAGCAAGACATATATCTTTTAAACACATGTGGTACTCTTTCTCTCCCCTAGACTTATTCTTTTTAATTTTCCTTAGAGCTTTGCTTTGTTTTTTTTTTTTTTTTTTTTTTCTCTTCTCAAAGTTGTAGTCGAATAATGGGGTCATCGGTAATTTACCTACCCCTCGTTTCCAAGCTTTGTGTGATCATTTGACTCAAGAGTAGAATAATGAGATCACGGGTAATTTACCTACCTCTCTAAACTGATCAAAATCATCTCATCTTTTATTCTCTTTTTTTTTTTTTTTTTAACAAAGCTCTCAGGATTTTTCTTAACATGAATAAGGGAGAGGAGTACCATTTTCTTTCTGAAGTCTTACTTGTCAGGTATGAACAAGGAGTCAAGATCTATGAAAATCAATCTCCTTGATGAGGTAAAAAGAAAAGAACATAAATTACCTCAGGTTTTTGTGGATTCTGTTGGAAATTTGGATGTCTCTGGTTCACTGGTCAGCCATTGGATTTTTCATTAGTCGGATTTATGGATTCAATCTGCAGCATTAATCAACCAAGGCAGTACACTAAAAAGAAAAATCATAGTTCCCAACAAAAATTTTGACTCAATAAAACCAATTTTTTTTTCTGACTCTCAAAAACAAAAACGTAGTTAGTAACTGCCTCCCCCAGACTTAAACAACACTGTCCCCAATACTATCAAGTAAGAGTTTGGCGAATAAAAATAAAAATAAATGAAAATCAAAAGAAAATGAAAAAGAAAAACCTACCAGTGGGTTGCCTCCCACTAAGCGCTTGTTTTCAGTCGTTAGCTGGACTGTGTCAGATTTCAGGCATCTGGTGGATCCGAACATGGCAATGAATGCTTATGAGAGATTGTCCTTTTCATCCAAGGGGGTGTATAGGCATTATGTGCGTGAGATCTGCCAAGGATGGGAGGAACAGGACCATAGCGGGACTTAGGTATGGGTGACTTCCTTTTATGTCCTGCAAAATCATCAACAGAAGAAACAAGCGCTCTACGATAATCTCGTGCCTTGGTTAACTGGACAACAGTTTTTGTACCTTTCAAATTCTTATTGATGAATGGAGAAGGTTTGGGTGAAGAAGATGCATACCTTTGCCTTACCTCTGGGTTATGGACTGTGGAATGGTGAGATTTCAGCTTTACAACTGATCTAGGACTTGCAGCTAAGGAACCACCTCGAGAATCTGTAGTTTTGGACAAGTCCGAGCCGTTTCTGGAAGGAGTGTCGATCGATGCAACATCTGCATCGATCGATGTTGTGCCTGCAACTCGTGTTTCTTCAACGTTTCTGCAGCTTTTCTCAGCAATCCATGTTTCCATTACAAAAACATCATCTACCAGCGACTTGTCATGGATCAGAACCTCATCATGGTCTCTAGTTCTAATTAGATGATCTCCACTCCAATCTTCAAGCTCAACAGCTTGCTTGCTCACTTTCTCAACAGTCTCCAACTCTTTGACATACCCAGCAGTAATGTCTTCATGAAGCTCTATTAGTGGATCATCATCAGAAGCTATCTCCACAGAAAATGTCTGACCATCAATAGTGGGAACCCTTCTCAGCTTGTCCATCTCAAAGTTCATAACCAAATCTTCTACATTCAAGGCTATGTGTCCCTTCCTAACATCAATGATGGCACCAGCTGTAGCCAAGAAAGAGCGTCCTAAGATGAGAGGATCATCAGGCTCTTGGTCATATTTCAATACCACAAAGTCAGTGGGAATCATGCAATCTCCAATCTTGATTGGAACATCTTCCAAGACACCTTCAGGAATCCTTCTGGATCGATCAGCTAAGATAAGGGAGATCTTAGTTGGCATGAAATCTGTCATCCCAAGTCTCACAGCAACAGAATGTGGCATCAAGTTTATACTAGAACCAAGATCACAAAGTGAGTGGCAAAACCTTCCTGTGTTGATAGAGCAATCTAACACAAAACTTCCAGGATCTGGTAACTTTTCTGCAATCCTACTCTGAATCACAGCACTCTCTTTCTCAGAGACAACCACCTCCTGCTTCTTATCCTTCTTCCTCTGTGCAGGTTGCTTCAACAAAATTGAGCTGACATCCTTTGTAAGCAAAGCTCCTTCCTCAGGACTCAAACCATTGGTGACCATTCTCTTTACATATCTCTTAATACTAGGAGAAAACTTGCTGCATCAATTAATGGCATCTCTATCATCACCTTATCCATCATAGCCTTGCATCTAGCTTCTTCAATCTCCTGTTTGGATCTCCTAGGCTTGGGAAAAGGAACCTTAGGCTTGTACACTCTTTCAGCAACAGGAATCGGAGCTTTTGTAACTTCCTTCTCAGTCTCGATGTTGCATCGGTCGATGTTAGAGTTGCATCGTTCGATGCTGTCTCGCAAAGTCAACCCTTCTACGACCACTGAAGGTTGCGTAAATCGATGCTTAGCAGCTGCATCGGTCGATGCTAGATCAAGTGACGTATTGTCATCTTCTTCCTTCACCAAAATCGCATTACAAGCATGCTTGGGGTTCTCAGTTCTTCTAGAAAGAAGTTCCTCTTGTCTTTTAACAGACCCAGCAGTATGAATTACTTGATTCTCAAACTTCTTGAAATGAGTGTTTAATGCATCAAACTTCCCAGTTAGCTCAGTGTATACAGAATCAATCTTCCCATTGAAGTCCACTGTTAACCTCTGTTGACCTTCCAAAATCTGTCCAGGCATTGATTCCATCTTGCTCTCTGAATTGGGTGGAGGGAGGGGTTGGTAAGAAGAAGATCCATAGCTCCTATTGAAGTTGTTGCTTGGATTTCCTATGAAGGAATTCTTCTGACCAAATCTCTGATTTTGATACCCAGCTCCATATACATAGTTGACATCTGCTTCTGTAGTCTTTGGCTTTGGCTCAAAAATCTCAACATCTTCAGCAAAATGGACAGACTTCTTTCCCACAAGAAGATTGTGCACTGTATCCAGCTTAGCATTCATTGTAGCAAACTGATTTGAACCATTGCCTTCATGTGCTCTTTTCCGCTCTAAGTCTGCATTCTTAGTGCTATTGCTTGATGCTAGCCTTTCAATCAACTGTTCAGCTTCATCGGGGTACCTTGTTTTGAAGTTCCCATCACTAGCAGCATCCAAAGCCATCTGATATCTCCAATCAATGCCACTGAAGAAGATACTAATCAGCTGCACCTTCTGAGAACCCATGATGTGGACAGTCTCTCAGGTATGCCTTAAATCTTACCCAAGCAGCTTTCTAAGATTCAGTAGGTCCTTGTCTAAAGGTGGAAAGCTTGATCCTCAGCTCATCAGACATCGCATCATCATAGAAATAGTTCAAAAATGCCACCTTGATGTCATGCCAGGTTGTCAGAGATCCTGGTTTCAGCTGCCTTAACCAATGAGAAGCTTCCCCAGTAAGAGAGTAGGGGAAAAGCATGCAATAAAGATAGTCCTCAGTGACTCCATTAGCTTTGATGCTTGTGACTATGTCCTCAAACTGTTCAATGTGGTCTAGAGGCTTCTCATTTGGTAGGTTCTGGAATGGTCTTTGTCCGACAAGAGCGAAGTAGGCAGGCTTCAGCTCAAAATCATTCCTTGGAAACGGAGGAGGGACAATTGCAGAGCGGTTCTCATAGAATAAATCTGGCCTGTTGAAGTCCGCAAGAGTCTTGTCAAGCTCCCCTTTGTTGTCCCGTCGCCTTTGAACATTGTCCGCATCCGCTCAGGCATTGCATCGATCGATGCCAGCATTGCGTCGATCGATGCCTTCCTGGTTGCATCGATCGATGCCATCGTTGCGTTGCTCGACCCCATGTGCATCATCCTCAACCACGACAAGTTCTTCCAGAATAACTCGTCCTTCAGCATCAAGTTTCTGGCCTTGCTCGTTGTACGCATGACCCTTTTGATCCCTCAAAACTCTAGCCTCATCAGGTCTCAATATGACTGTTTTGACCATCTTCACTGACTTGGCTGCTTTTGTGTTTGCACGATCTAGTTGTCCTAACTCTTGGTTTGTAAGATTCACAACTGGACCAGTAGGATTTTTCCTGGTGCTAGGCTTAGGCATGTACCTGAAACACACAAGAGAAAAGAAACAAAAGCGTGTGAGTAAAACAGAAAAAGAAAAATTTAGACAAAATCAAAGATTTTAATCTAATGGTGAATCAAAAGAGTCCCCGGCAACGGCGCCAAAATTTGATATGCTCAAATTTACCCCTGAGCTACTCTCTCAAATTAAGAGGTCAATGTAGTATTTAGGGATCGAATCCACAAGAACTATAGATTCACACAATAGACTTATTATTCTTTTAATTATGCTAAATCAAAATATTAATTTAAAAACAATGCAAAAACAGAATTAAAAGGTGTTGTAAATTCAGGAATTAAAAACGCTAGGCCTAGGGAAATTCTCAGGAAATCATGGAAAATCAGATCAATTAATTAAGAAATGTTGTGAAACTAGAGAGTTAGGGAAATCTCTTGTTCTTATTATTGATACTCGAATGAGGTTACAACATATATATAGGTTCCCATAGGAACAAGTACAAAACCGACTAAGTATAGGTATGGCCGAATGGGCCTTAACACATGGCCGATGGGCCTAAGTACAATGAACCGTAAACAAGGACTAATAAGGGGCCGGTCAGATAGAGTCCATCAAGTGTTTTACAACACTCCCCCTTGGACGAGATGACCGTGCCTATGCGAGGATGGGATCGCTGCAATGTGCTAAGGGGATGCTGCCTCATTAAAACCTTACCAGGAAAACCCAATGGGACAAAACCTTGGTGAAGGAAAAAGAGTACAGCACACATTGCTCCCCCTGTTACAAGCATCACTCTAAGTCCTTGAGCCTCCGCATTCCAATCTGGTGCGTGAGCTTCCTGAATGTTGTTGTCGGTAATGCCTTTGTGAAGAGATCGGCTGAGTTGTCGCATGATTGAACTTGCACCACTTGAACTTCTCCGGCCTTTTGTAGATCATGTGTGTGGAAGAACTTTGGCAGTATGTGCTTCGTCCGATCTCCCTTGATGTAACCATCCTTGAGGTGAGCGATGCAGGCTGTATTGTCTTCATAGATAATTGTTGCTTCCTTGCTGTCTTCTAAGCCGCTATCCGTCCGTATATGCTGAGTCATAGACCGCAACCAAACACACTCACGGCCGGCTTCATGTATGGCTAGGATCTCCGCGTGATTTGAAGATGTGGCTACCAAATTCTGCTTCATGGAACGCCAAGAGATCGCTGTACCGCCGTGTGTAAACACATAACCTGTTTGTGACTTACCATTGTGTGGATCGGATAGATAACCTGCATCAGCAAAACCAACTAAACCATCTTTGTTATAGTTAGTATAGTAAAGACCAAAGTCTGTCGTTCCCTGAAGGTAACGCAGAACATGTTTAATACCATTCCAGTGCCTTTTGGTCGGACAAGAACTACATCTTGCTAGGAGGTTCACGACAAAGCTTATATCTAGCCAAGTATGACTAGCCAAGAACATTAACGCTCCTATAGCACTGAGGTAAGGCACTTTAGGACCAAGAATTTCTTCATTGTCCTTCTTAGAAGCAAATGGATCTTTATCCACTATTGTACTTCTCACAACCATTGGGCTAGTCAATGAGTGAGCTTGCTCCATATTAAATCTCTTGAGTATTTTTTCTGTATATGCCTTTTGATGCACAAGGATCCCATTGTTTATGTACTCAAGCTGTAATCCCAAACAAAATCTTGTTTTACCTAGGTCTTTCATCTCAAATTCTTTCTTGAGATATTCTACAGTTTGGGCGATTTCTCCAGAGGTTCCAAGGATGTTTAAATCATCCACATAGACTTCTATTATCACAAATCCTTTGTTTGCAAACTTCTTTATGAATATACATGGACTGATTGGGTCATTCTTATAGCCTTCCTTAGCTAAATAGTCACTTAATCGGTTATACCACATTCGACCACTCTGTTTCAGTCCATAAAGCGATTTGTCTAGCCTTATGCAGTACTGTTCTCGAGAACCACCTTTCTTGTGTTCTATACCCTCTGGTAATCTCATATAAATTTCATTATCCAGTGGACCATACAAATATGCAGTTACAACATCCATTAACCGCAAATCTAAATTTTCTCTTACGGCCAGACTTATTAGATACCTAAAAGTCGTTGCATCCATCACAGGGGAGTATGTCTCCTCATAATCTATTCCTGGTCTTTGAGAGAATCTTTGTGCTACAAGCCGTGCTTTGTATCTTACAATTTCATTCTTCTCATTTCTCTTACTTACAAAGACCCACTTATGTCCAACTGGTTTAATTTCAGGTGTTGTCCTCAATATCGGACCAAACACACTTCTCTTCATTAAAGAGTTTAACTCCACATCAATGGCTTCTTTCTATTTAAGCCAATCTTTACTTTGAGTGCACTCTAATATAGATGTGGGTTCTAGATCCTCATTTATCTCAAGTGCTACCTTGTATGCAAAAATATCATCAATGTCAACATCTTTTCGGTTCCATTGTATACCAGACATAATATAGTTTATCGAGATCTCATTGTTGTCAATTCCTTCAGGTTCTAGAGTCTCAGCGTCCTGAGCCTCACTTGATACCTTAGGAGTTTCTATGACAACGTCTGGTTGTTCTGTAATCCCCATAGCCTCGGTCTGATTTGCACCTCTTTTACTTTTCCGAGGATTCTTATCTTTGGAACCTATTGGTCTACCTCTCTTCAAACGAGGTTTAGACTCTGTATCAACTTGATTATTGTGTTCCTTGTGAACATCAATACGTACTGGTGCATTGCAAGCTGGTATGTACGATTTTGTTACTCTTTTTGGGTCAGCAAAGGAATCTGGCAATTGAATAGCTAGCTGCTGTAAATGAATTATCTTTTGAACCTCTGCATCACATGCTAGAGTTCGAGGATCTTGCCAATTTAAGGATGTTTGTTTCCATGTTAATTCCTTGACCGGCTTGCTAGTCTCTCCACCTATCTTAGGGAATTCAGACTCAACGAATTGACAATCCGCGTATCTGGCCTTAAATAAATCTCCTGTCAATGGCTCAAGATACTTTATAATTGTGGGAGACTCATATCCAACATATATTCCCATCCTCCTTTGAGGTCCCATCTTAGTTCTCTGTGGTGGAGCAATAGGTATGTATACGGCAAAACCAAATGTTTTGATATGGGACAAGTCTGGCATTTGACCCGTTAATAGTTGGGATGGTGAATATTTGTGTTCACTAGATGGCCTGATGCGTATAAGTTCTGCCGCATGTAAGACCGCGTGTCCCCAAGCTGACACGGGAAGCTTCGATCGCATTAACAATGGTCGAGCAATCATTTGTATACGTTTAATGAAGGATTCAGCTAATCCGTTTTGTGTATGGACATGTGCCACAGGATGTTCCACACTCACCCCCATGGACATACAATAATCATTAAACGCTTGGGATGTAAACTCACCAGCATTATCTAGACGTATAGTCTTAAGTGGAAAGTCCGGAAAATGTGCTCTTAATCGAATGATTTGAGCTAAGAGCTTAGCAAATGCTAAGTTTCTCGTGGATAACAAGCATACATGAGACCATCTTGTTGATGCATCTATCATCACCATGAAATATCTGAATGTCCCACTCGGTGGGTGTATTGGTCCACATATGTCACCTTGTATCCTTTCCAGAAAATTTAAAGTCTCTTTTGTGACCTTTACTGGTGAGGGTCTTACAATAAGTTTCCCTTGTGCACATGCTACACAAGTTGCATTTTTAGGTAAAACTTTTCTTTCTTTGAGGTTGTGCCCTTTCGAACTCACAATCAATTTTCGCATCATGTTCGAACCCGGGTGGCCAAGCCGGTCATGCCATAGAGTGAATTGTTCATTGAAAATTTTGTGCTTTGCCAAGTTAGCTTCTATCATATTAATTTTAGCATGGTATAAAACAGTGGCTAGTGCAACTATAGTCTCTAGGACCTTCTTTTGTCCTTGTACATTTTCTGTAATGTATAGGAACTCTTTAGATCCTTCACGCTTGGTTTCAACATGAAAACCATTTAGTCTTATATCTTTGAAGCTCAATAAGTTTCTCTTAGAGCTGGGTGAGTATAAGGCATCACTTATCTCAATATGTGTACCCTTAGGCAACAAAATGTGAGCCTGGCCGTAGCCTTCTATCATATTTGCTATACCCGCAATTGTACTAACATTTGCACTTTTCATTTGGAGATTAATAAAATATCTTTTGTCTCTTAATATAGTGTGGCTGGAACCACTATCCACCACTAGTTCACTCAAGTCCTCGGCCATTTCTATAAAGAGGACAATAATTTTTGGATTTAATAAGACAAATTTTATAAAACAAAATCCATTGAATTTAAATCAAAGCAATTATCCATTACATAGAAATTAAATCATAAAAGCATAGAAATTAAACCAAAATAAAAACGAAATTCAATCTAAATCTTTAAGGCAATCGGAAGTCTCAAATTCTAGCAAGTCATCCTTCTCATGATCAAAGTCTCCTTCATCATCGAGGTACATAAGGTTAGCTTCAAGATTCTTCTTCTTTTGAACCAATTTGGTCTTGGCGTGTGGTTTAAGAGGGCCCACGGCCCTTTCCACCACATCCGCGGCCTCCTCGGTCAGCCCAGCTTCATCGGCCACTACATCCGTGGCCTCTACTGCTGGCTTAACCTCATCAACCACCATGTCCTCTGCCACCACGGCCATGGCCGTAGTGTCTTTTTCTATGGACGTGGTTGGTCTTGGTAGGTTGCTTAGTTTCTCTTGCTCGTACAAGTAAGAGAAGAGACTTGCATACGTTGGAAAGCTTCTTTCACGGATTTTCTGCTGAAACAGTATGTCATTCTCGTGAAAGGTTGAGAGTGTCTTCTCTATCAAGTCCTCATCAGTAATCCTTTTACCACATAGCCTTAGGAGTGAGACAATCCTAAAAAGCTCAGAGTTATACTCCTCCATGGATTTGTAATCCAGGATCCTTAGGCTTCTCCAATCCTCTTGAGCCTTTGGTAGGAACACCATCTGTTGGTGTCCATATCTGTTTTTCAACTCTGTCCAAAGTTCAAGAGGATCTTTGATGGTAAGGTACTGCTTCTTGAGGTCTATATCCATGTGACGACGTATGTAAAAACATGTCTCACACTTGTCCTCTTCAGAACACACATTAGTACTCTCAATGCATCGTTGAAGATCTTTTGCTTCCAGGTAGGTCATGGAGTCCCATGCCCATTGCAAGTAGTTGTTTCCTGAAGCTTGCAGGACTGGGTAGTCCAGGCTCTTGAGGTTTTCCATCTGCATAAAGAGAGACAACTGAAAGTTAGCATGCGATGTTTAAGATCGAACCATGCAACAAATATTCAGGTCATGCGGTATTTGAGACCGAACCATGCCTTAGGCCATGTGGTATTTGAGACCAAACATGCCATGCCTTATGTATATTTTCGTTGGTTTAATTCCTTATGCATGGAAGACAACAAAATCAAATGCATGCAACAATCCTAGATAGTATATCCTTTTTTCTATGTTTTCCTTTTGATTCTAGGATTTAATATATTGTGATTTAAGTGTTTTAGGAACTTATGCTAATTAAATTTTAATCCGAAATTTTAATGTTTTAATTTATAGAATATTAACAAAAGTTTTATTCTTAATCGGATTTACTCTTAAACACTTAAGTTAATTTACAAAAAATTCTTAGGATAATTACTATATTTTATTAGGAGCTTATCCTAATCAAGTTTTAATTCCGATTTTAATGTTTTAATTTTATAGAAATTTTACAAATTTTCTTTTGATCATAATCGAAATTTTCAATCCTAAGAACAATTCTATGATTTTAATCCGAAATTTTCATAATTTAGTTCTTTAAGATTCTTAGCAAAAGTTTTAATTCAAGGAATTCTCAATCCTAGAACACAAGATTTAATTTTTGGATTTTATGTTTAACAATCCTAGAATTCTTAATTCATGCAGCCGAGTTTTACATGATTCAATATCTATATGATGCATGATCAGTTTAATATCCTAGAACAATTTAATCAACAATATCTCTAGGTTCTTATGCATCACAACAAGCAATCAACAAAATTTTAATCTTTGAAAATAATTGGTTTTAATTCTCAAGAAATCTAACAACCTAAACATGATCTGATTTTAAAGTTTTAGGATTTAGAGATCTTAATCTATGTTGGTTGTTTACTTGTTTTTCTTTTTAGGGTTCAATAGCTTTATGTTTAAAATTCGATCCATAGGGTTTTAAAGGAAGTTTCGGATTTCTTTACCTTCACCGTTTGGGATTCTGACTGGTATGGACAGGGAGCTAAAGACCTCGGTAATTCCTCTCTTCATTGCTCACGAACTGCTTCCCACGAACCACGAACAGCTTCCACGAACTGCTCCTTGCTCCGCTCGAACTCACCCCGACTCCGCGAACCACAAACCTCGATCAAGTTATCGATAGAAACTTGATCACAAGCTAAGATATGCTTGTGAACAAGATGATCTTCAAATAGAAAGATCTTAGAATCAGATGGAAGTAAGAACAAGAAGGCGGTTTAGGGTTTTAGGGAAAGAGGAGAGAAAAGTGGCGGCTGCCTTTAGGGTTTTAGGGTTTTGAGACTATCGTGCTGATAACGTGTTGTGAAACTAGAGAGTTAGGGAAATCTCTTGTTCTTATTATTGATATTCGAATGAGGTTACAACATATATATAGGTTCCCATAGGAACAAGTACAAAACCGACTAAGTATAGGTATGGCCGAATGGGCCTTAACACATGGCCGATGGGCCTAAGTACAATGGACCGTAAACAAGGACTAATAAGGGGCCGGTCAGATAGAGTCCATCAAGTGTTTTACAACAAGAAACAGGATTCAACAATTAAGCACCGTTCTTGAACTCTAAACACAATTATAAAATAAATCAGTTCTCACTGCAAATATTATCTAAATTTAAAACCAGAAAATCCAAATCTCTTTGCAAAATTCTAGGTAATAAATCAGCTTTAAAAACAAGTTTAGATTGTTCACAAAATTATTAAATCAAATCTCTTTGCAAGAAATAATTTTGCTCATCAAAAGGTTTTATCAGGAAAATCAATTATATTCTCATATCAATTAATAATCCTAAGATCTAAATCCAGATGACTAATCAAAGATCTAGCATTAAGAACAACCTATGATTAAGAACAAGAAAGATAATGAATCCTAAATTAACAGATCTAATAATCCATGAAATCCCTAATGAGAAACCCTAAACCTAACAAGCAGATCTACTCAGACATAATTTTAAGAATACAAATCATGAATAAAATAGATAGAATTAAGAGATTAAAGGGAGAAGAAAAGGAATTCTGAATCTTGAAGGAGTCTTGATTCTTCTCTCCAAAAACTCTCTAAAATCTCACAGGGTTTTGCTCTCAAAAGTTGCAGGGAAAAATAAAGCTTAGGTCTAAACAATGACCATAAAAATCCTATTTATATTCCTAAACACGTCTAGGGACTAATGATGAAAATATGGAAAGCTTTGGGGCAGCTTTGTAAATCTTCAAAACTTGTGAGGAAAACTTCCGATTTCGTATTTGGCCTAGCATCGATCGATGCATATGCTGTGTCGATCGATGCACTCTTCTGAACATGTCTCCCAACTTCGTAGCTCAGCCTCAATGCTTGATTATGCTCTAAATCCTCCTATTTAGCTCCATTAAGCTCCCATCCATGTTAAATCCTATAAAGACTCAAAAAGACTCTAAAAACACCAAAAGACTCTATAATTAAGACTTACATCATGGCTAAAAACACCTAAAAACCATGATATATCACTCTTCAAAGGAACAGAACACGCAACCTAACACCCCTTGATGCCAAACATTCTCCCAGTGCCTAACACCCTCACGGCTAAGAAGACTTTCGACACAAAAAATACAGCAAATTGCATACCATCAGATACTTCTCTTGACGCTTGAAGATTTGATAAACATGATACTCTCAGAGTAACCAATGCACCACCTTAGACAAGAACTCCTTCCCACAGATTCATTCCAACAGATGCTTCATGTGTTTCACAGAACACAAATCTGCTCAAAACCTGAATCTATGTTGCTGCTACACTGTTTAAGAGCTTCTACTCTTTAAACAAGAGCGTCCTAGCAACCACTCAAGCTCACAAGAGCACGACATTCATTGCATTCCCTCTGAAAATAGCAATGAATCTGAGTGTTACTCCTTCAATCCTTCTGTTTCACTAGAAAATTTTCAGACAGCAACAAGAGCACAATCTTCATTGCATTCCCTCTGAAAGTAGCCATCTTGTAGCTTCACGTTCTATAATGGTCCACCACCTGTAGACTCATCTTTCACAAGAACTAACAGCTAACCAACAGAGATAAAACCCGCAACCAGAAACCCCATTCAAACTCAAAAGCCACTGAAGTTTTCATGATTGTTTCTGTCTTCACCGAACAGAAAGCCATTTGCTCCATCACCATTCTGCAACCTCCTTTAACTGACCCATGAATACCCTCACTGATACCCACACAGCCATAAAACACCCATAAGCATTTCCAATACATATGCAGAACTCGAACAACCTGAAACTTCAATACAGAGCATCACAAACACCTTGTGACAACAGCGGAATTTCCCATAACTTAAGTCTTGAAATTGATGTTTTAATTCTGATATTGAGTCAGACTTGTACTCGTCATTTCAGAATCACAAAACCAGCTGATGCTTCAGAATAAACGTTCAGCTTACACCGATCTTCATTCGGTTTCTTTAGCAGTGATAGAGAGCTTATCTCTTATCAAATGCTGCTTGCTTATATCTCTGACTTTAGTTCTTCTGCTTGCAGCATTCTGACTTGTGAGTGATATTATATCCTTCTCACTATGCTGCAGCTTCTTGTACATTTTAAGAACTTAGAGGAAACCTGATTTCATGACCTTGAAATCACCTCACTTGATTCACACTTCTAACATGAATCCCTCCTTAAGATAACATCTTCTTCACATCTCACTTTCTCACTTAGTTACACAACAACCTACGGTAAGCTTGTCTTTTAACTACGTCAGCTTCTCAAGAACCTTTTGTTACTCCACCTAAGATCTAACCAGATCCTTTAATGAATGAGGTAACATCTTACCAAAGCTGTACTTGTTGTTGCGTCTGTTATTCACTCTGCAACTGTTACATAAAACCTGCAGTTTCCGTAGAAAGAATGTTCTTTCAATAGAAAACCTGCAACTGTTTTGGTTCTTCTTGATCTTCGAGATGTTGTGAGTGAGATGCTCCACAAATCACCAGAATGTGTCATACAACTCCTTCCACTCTCGTGTCATTCACCGAAAGATAGCTTTGCTATCATCCTGAGACATTCTTGTCTCCATAACCTTTCTCAAAACCTGAGAATAACCCAACGATGCTTCACCAAGAAAGCGTCTTAAGGCATCTTTCTCTCGTCTGCACCATTTACCAAGAGCTTTTGCTTTGTTGTTCCGTTAAGACGTTTCTTGTCTCAGCACAACAAAGCTCTTCCAAAGAAATGACGTGGATACTTAAATGAGCACCTCTGCAGCTCAAACCTTCCAAAGATCCAACCTTTATCATTTCTCTTTACTTTCCTTCTTTCTCTAGATCTCCTCTCTCTTAGATCTGAATCTTCTTCTTTTTTTTTTTTTTTTTTTTTTTTTTTTTTTTTATGTTTGCTGCTACTCGATCTGAAACTTTCTCTCTTGAGAACTCAGTCATACTCACAGCTTCTTCGCTCAGGGCTTTTTTTTTTTATGTTTGCTGCTACTGGATCTCTGAAAATTTCTCTCTTGAGAACTCAGTCATCCTCACAGCTTCTTCACTCAGGCTTAGAATCTCCTTATAAGCCACGGATTTCTCCTTGCATAAAGCAAATCATCCATGACCATCAAAACTTTCAACTTTCTTCGTGATAAAACATGGTTCTTGGCTTAAGAGAACCATACAACACAGAACCTAGGCTCTGTTACCACTATGTTAGGATTCAGAGGCTCAAAACTCTTCCTTTAAGAGCATGAATACCAACACACAAAGATATAAGTTGCTTAAGTCAAAACAGAGAAGCTTTCTTGTTTGTTGCAGCAAAAACAGAGCATAGAGAGATTAGAGAAGAGAGTAGAGAAGAAAATGGGAGCACACATATTTAACGAGTTTAGTAGTGTCATTGTGACACCACCTACATCTGGCCGAGACTCTTGCTCGGAATTCACTAGAAGAAGAAACATAGATACAAATTACAAGTGTCTCACTCATCACTCACTCATGAACACTCTTTGTATCAGTGATAACATAAAACAGAAATCACAAACAACCAACAGAGAAGAGAGTGAAATAGAAAGAAACAGAGAGTAAAATGGAATTGATTAAGAAACTTGTAACTGGTAAATAATGAGACAACGTTCACAAGAAACGCAGATTCATCATCTCAAAGAGAGATCTCCAGCAACAATGATGAGGAACAAAGATTACCGAACCCAGAAAATAGAAAACCAATTCAGATAATTTTCATAATGAAAGCAAGAGCTAACATGTGCTCTAAATACTCTTTGAAAACATAAACAGAGTTATAACGTTTACTAGCATGGTTAACGGTGTTAACGGCTAACGACTCCAGCCCTTTGTCTCACGTGTTTCCCTTATTCTTCTTATCTTGACCACACACGTGCTTGCTCTCCTTATACTATATCAAAGCTCCCCTGTTTGAAGAACCTTGACCACAAGGTTCAGATTTATAACAGTCCATGGAGCTTGACCTTCAGCTAGCAACTCCATTGTAACTTCAATTTGAATCAAAGTGTATTGAAACTGAACCTCCAGGACCCCACACTTGACAAAAAGTCTTCTCCGCATGATATTTTTCAGTTGAAATTGCAACACTCTCCACACTAAATACTAACTCTAAGATTATAAGTAAAAGCTTAAACCTCCACCTGTGCTTGTTTTGGAGCGTCACTTCGCCAAGTGTATACTGTTGCAGGTCTTGGAAAGTTTGTCTCAGCCATATTTTGTACCAAAGTTTTGACATTTGCGTCTGTCTTAGCCAGCTCACAAGCTCAAATGCAGTCAACCTCCTTCTGGAGTCAGTTTGAATACCAAAACTGATGAAGTTACTGCACCTTCTTTGCATGAGGACATCCTCTAAAATACTCTGCAACTGAAGAAGCCCCAAAATTGATTGTAGGAACCCAAATTCCCCTTTGTTCGTCAATTGTAGCAGCACCACTCCGCACCCCAGCTGTTGTATTCCAAACTGTGCCAGAATCCTTTGAAGATTCAAATCTTTGAACTTGAATTTCCAAGTCTTATGAAACTTAGGTAGCTTCCTTTGCAAATTCATATGGATGACACAAAGGAGCAACTGACAAGGCAGCTTGTGAACATTAAATTTCATTTCACCAACAACAACACCAAAAGAAGTTCGGGCAACATCAATAACAGCATCAGATTGTAATTTCACCAAGAGATGCACAAACTCTGTCAAGGCAACCACTTCTGACATATTCACTTCTAGACTGAGAAATTGTTTTCTGTTTTGTGTATTTCTCAGCCAACCACTCTTCTCATCACACCAAATAGCAAGGTCTATATCATGATTGTGTAATCTCTTGATTCCATGTTTCTGATTCTGTATTTAAACATTCAAGATTTTGAGCCCTTTTCCTTCTTCCTCTGGTGCTGCAACCGATGGCCTCTATGAAGCATTCTGTCACACACTTGCCCAACAAAAAGTCTAACATGGAGAACTGTTGATTGCTCACCGTTGAACAATTCTTTTAAGACCTTGGAAATGTCACTAATAGAGTCATGTTGCTGCCATAATTTCTTCCCTCCAACAAAGGCTTCTTGCTGAATTAATTGGTAATCACTCTCTTTCTTATCAGCACTTCCTTCTCTGACAAAAGTTTTATTAACCTTTATATCATAATCAGCTACTGTCGTTAGAAGATCAATACCACTCACTTGTTGCTTATGATGTTTGCTCATCATATCTGTATCTGTTGCAAACTGGTGAGTTTTCCTGTGACTGAGAGACAATGTCAAAGTGTATGTCTCGACATGCACCATTAGTGACATATGACGAATAATCTGGCTATCCAATCTGAAAAGGAATTGTTGTGTATCCAACTGTCCCATAAGTCTCTTTTGTGCCACCATGATGGCCAAGAATAAACACGGAGAAGCGGCATATGAATTCTTCTTCCTCGTGACTTCGAAACCAAATGAGAAATCTGTTGGTGCTAATTTATGTTTGAACTTACACCTCCAAGACTTGTACCCTCTCGTTTTCTTCTTTATTCCTAGCATTTCTCTATATTGAAGCATTTTACCAAACAGTTTGTGTGCAGAACAAATCTTCTTCATTCTTAACACTTTCGTATCTCTCTCAACGCCACCTGCAACCTCAAATCTCCTATTACTGTAGTTTTGAACCCCTTCTCGCTCCAGATTCTCGTTCTTCACCACATCTAGATTTTCCAATCCTAATTTAAATTCCCTAAGTTCATCACTCCTCAAAAGCTCAGAATTATCAATAGGTACCAGAAATGACGGAGTTGGTTCTTCTTCCACCAACGCTTTCTCTTTTGGATCTTCATGTACCTCATTCATCGTACAATACTAAGTTGATGCATGAAATTCTTCATTAAGGAGCTGATTGTCGTCACCTTCAATCATGAGAAGCCCTAATTTCTTGTGTTTGAAGTGGTGATCGGGAGTTTCTGGCTCAGCGCAAAACACACATAATCCCTTCGACCATCTATAACGCCCCCGAACCGTTCTATGACCACGAAGGCCATCGGACAGCCACGGGACGCCACTTGCAGAACTGCGCCGGGGTGATCCGGCCGAGGGACGGAAGCTGCAGACTTCCCGACCGGTCCTCCCTAGCACAATCCCGCACGCGACCGAGGTTACTTAGTGATGAAACCATGACCAGCTCAATCAAACCGCACAAACCTGATCAAACCATGGCCAGCTCAACTGATGAAACCATGGCCAGCTCAATCAAACCGCACAAACCTGATGATCAAACCATGGCCAGCTCAACCAAAGAACATGGACATGAGGAGCAGCTTGAATCAGAGGAAGCATTGGATGAGCAGCTCGAACCTGAGGAAGCATTAGAGGAGCAGCTTGAACCTGAGGAAGCATTAGAGGAACAGCTTGTACCAGCGGAAGCATCAAAGGAGCAGCTTGTACCGGAGGAGGCATTGATCATTCCGGCAGGCCCGCTAACAAAGTCCAAAGCCAAGAGGTTCAACCAAGCCATCCAAGGAGTACTCAAGGAGCTGGATAAGAACCAAGAAGACGTGGCTCAAACCACTATGACATTGCTCACAGCTGAAGGTGCTCGGTAAAGGGTAAAATGTTGCTTTGGTGCTCTTTTTCCCTTGGTCAAGTTTTGTCCCATTGGGTTTTCTTGACAAGGTTTTTAATGAGGCCTAAGTAACATTTTCAAGCCCCTTTACCAGCCCAATTCGTGGTCCAAGGTTCCCCACAAAGGCCTTGGCCCATTTTCTTTCTATCTCTTTGCATTTATTGCTTTTGTAATTTCCAAGACTTTGTGCATGAGCTTGCATGAGTGTGGCCTCTTGCATGTGCTCGACCTCTTCTCTTCTAGATCCTTCTTCTTCATTTCCCTTCTTCTATTTAAGCACCATGTATCTCTTCTTTGTTTCTCATCAAACATTTTAATCAAAAACCTTTCTTTTACTTGTTTGATCTGATAAGTGTGTAATATCTTCTCAACTTGTCTTCTTCTTAGTGTGTAATATCTAAGTTGAATTCGAGCCTGAAGTCTAAGAGATTTCCATCTCTCTTGGAAGTTCATTTCGATCCCTTTTCATCCTTATCAATCCGCTGCAAATCAACCCTTTCGCCTTCCACCGTCGTTCATCTTTCACTCCGCTGCATCTTTCACCCCTTGTTCATCATCAATCCGTCCATCTCTCTCCAAAACCTTGCAAAGTGTGTCCTTGGGCATAGATCCTCATCCAGGAGTCTATCATGTGGTATCAGAGCCACTTTGCAACCAGGTTTTGAGTTTCCAATCGTCACTTTGTTTTATTTTCAAATCTGTCAGTTCATCTTGCAAGAGTTTTATAAAATGTTTTAATCGTTCAAAAATTATAAACTCAACTGTTTTAGAACCACAAACGAGTCTAGTATTTTTGAAAATTGATTTGAGAATTTTTGGATTCGTTTTCATAATTTTCCCAGATCTATTTTCATTTACGTGTTTTTGGAACTATTTACTGGTGGATCTTTGTTTTCTTTGTAGGTACCATGGTGACGTCGGAAGAGGAAGAGTCATCTACGTCTAGTCTTGAAAGGAGGATCCTTAAATCAGTCACCGTAGCCATGAACTCTATGCTTGATGCAAGACTTGGCGCTCTACACTTGAATCAAACCAACCCGGAAGCAAATCAGCGTCAAAGGCAACACCAGGATCTTAAACCCAAGCCACCAGATGACACATCTAGATCAACATGGAGCAGCCTACATAAAACCTCTCATACTCCTAAATCTAAATCTGTGTTTCATTCTAAAATCTCTTTAGCTCATACACTCTATAAATTTGCAGGAAAAGGAGATTACCTTGAATGGGAGAAACACATGGAGGATTGGTTCTACTACAAGGATATCCCAAGAAAGGAGAGATTAGCTTTTGCAGTTACCCAACTCACAGGAGATGCTTACAAATGGTGGTTGCAAGAAGTTGATGACCGTTGGTATTACAAGGAGCCAAATATCACATTGTGGAGAGATCTTAAGAAGCTTCTAAGGAACAAGTATGCTCCACAAGTGCTACCCCGTGCTACCCAAGCTAATTCCACAATCCAAGAAGTTCCTGAAAAGAAACCAGTCTTAGTCCCATATCAAAAGAAAACCCCAAAATATGTGGAGACAAAGACGCAATCAGATCTTTTTGAGGAATTGACCAAGTACTTTAAAATCGAGAAGATGAAGGCTAAGTCATCATCTCAGCCAAAGAAGGTCCCTCACCAGATTGATGTTCACAAGCAAAGTCTAAATTCGTCACTTGAATCATGTGGAGAACCAAAGCAATGTAAGTCTTCTACACTTTCAAAATCCAAGGAAGTGACTGTTCAAGGTTTAGAAAATTCCAATTCTTGTATGATGCACTTGTCTTTTCCCAAAAGTGTTGAGATAGGTACAGATTCTAAAGGAGAACAATGGAAGCAAACAGAACAAGAAAAGGAGAATAAGGAGCTTGAAAGAAAGGATAAGCCTAGAACCGAGGAGGAACAGCTTGGAGACGGACCCAAGGAGAAACAGCTTGGAGGGGAAGCCAAGGAGAGGCAGTTCATTGCTAAGGATGATGTTGTTATACCAACTGAACCTATGACTCTATCTCAAGCTAAGTGTGATCTTTCTTTTATTCAATCTGATTTTGTGCTTGAAAAACTAACCCATTTTGAATCGGAGCAACCGAGTAGTATTATTTCCTTTTTACAGGTTGAGGAAGAAAAATCACTAGAAAGAAAACAAATGAGTTTGCCATTGATTAGTGATTTGGAGCAGATCATCATTACGCCAAACCCTGTCCCTGTGCCATATCTTTGCGACTACCCAAGAAAGCACTGTAAGGAAATTGATTTGGTTAGGACAGTTCCTAATTATTTTGTGTTGATTTCTGCTCAAGATGAAAAACGTTTTGGTTTAGAAAATGTGAAAGAATTTTGTGTTTCAAAATCTGTTTTTGACAAAATGATTCCAACTTTTGAAACATTTGCTTTTGAAAAGTTCTTTAAGCCAAAAGGGTTGTTATTTGAAAAGTTTCTTGAATTTAACTCTTCTTTGAGAGTTTCTTTGTGTAGCATTGCAATGGAACCGTTTAGAACTCAAACTGAGCATGTGATGGTTAATCCATTTTCTAAAATGAGATATTTGCTTGTAAAAGATTTGTGTGAGTTTAAACTGTTCAATGAGCTTTGCAAACCAACTGTGAAAGATCATGTTTTTGATTTCTCTATTTCAAGTATAATGCACTTGCTATTTTCCATGATTGCTAAGAAAGGAACAGGTTACATGAAGAAGCAAAATTACTTTGGAGAAGAAAGATGTTCTGTTCAAATCAAGGAGAAACCACCAGATATATGCCAACAAATGATTTATCATTTTGGAGTTAGAAGCTGGAAGTATTTCAGAAAAATAACTATGATCACCGAAGGATGCTCCATTCTAAAACTCTATTTTGATAACAATTATATGAATATCTGTTTGGTCTTTTACTATGTGCCTAAACTGTTTCCTTTTGATGTAGGAGATCTTGTGTTCTTACAAGTTAAATCAGTAAACCATGAGCATGGAAAAGTGAAGGCTTACTCAACGCTCAAAGATGAACCCCCTGATGCAACAATTGTTCTCATATCTAACAATCATAAGATAAGTGTTTTTATTCTCAAGGATTCTCTTATCCAAGACCACACATATATGATTTGCTTGTCTTTGTCAAAAGAGCCAATTGCAGATTTTAGAGCAGTCATGAAGCGGATAAGAAAAACTGAAAAGAAAGTGGATGACAAACGATTTAAGCCACCTGATTTGGATCAAGATGAAGACCAAGATGTCAGCAGCTTCAAACTGATCCAAGAAGAACCCCCAGATCCACTTCCTTTAACCATGATGAGCATCAGTCATACCCAAGGCATTATCCAGCTAAGTAATTCCTTAACCCAATTTGTTTCTCAAGATTCTAGAGCTTTGATTATCAGTTTTATACATTTAGAAAACCATGGGAAAAGGTTAGGTTTATTCAAAGAAAATTCAGAACATGACAAGGATAGTGATTTTTACCAAGCTGATATTTGTACCATGACTATAATGACGCACTTGATCTTTGCCAAAGGTATTGACAACTTTGCAGGTCTAAAAGAGGAGCCTCCAGATGTAGCAATTATTTCGTCCAAAATCTTTGCGAGGACCGGAGTTGGAGATGTTTTGATGCATGATTATAAATCCAATGGTTATTTTAGGATGATCTTTGAGGTTGGAGAACAACTAATGGTACACTTGAGGTGTAAACAATTTCCAGCTGAAAAGGAGTCAAAACTAATGCCAAGGATTGATGGACCATTCACTATGCTCAAAAGAATAAACAACAATGCCTACCAACTCGATCTTCAAGGTAAGTACAAAGTTAGTGGTAGTTTCAATGTTTTTGATCTTCTTCCCTATTGTGCAGATAATTCGGATTTGAGGTCAAATCCTTTTCAAGTGGGAGAGGATGATGAAACCATGACCAGCTCAATCAAACCGCACAAACCTGATCAAACCATGGCCAGCTCAACTGATGAAACCATGGCCAGCTCAATCAAACCGCACAAACCTGATGATCAAACCATGGCCAGCTCAACCAAAGAACATGGACATGAGGAGCAGCTTGAATCAGAGGAAGCATTGGATGAGCAGCTCGAACCTAAGGAAGCATTAGAGGAGCAGCTTGAACCTGAGGAAGCATTAGAGGAACAGCTTGTACCAGCGGAAGCATCAAAGGAGCAGCTTGTACCGGAGGAGGCATTGATCATTCCGGCAGGCCTGCTAACAAAGTCCAAAGCCAAGAGGTTCAACCAAGCAATCCAAGGAGTACTCAAGGAGCTGGATAAGAACCAAGAAGACGTGGCTCAAACCACTATGACATTGCTCACAGCTGAAGGTGCTCGGTAAAGGGTAAAATGTTGCTTTGGTGCTCTTTTTCCCTTGGTCAAGTTTTGTCCCATTGGGTTTTCTTGACAAGGTTTTTAATGAGGCCTAAGTAACATTTTCAAGCTCCTTTACCAGCCCAATTCGTGGTCCAAGGTTCCCCACAAAGGCCTTGGCCCATTTTCTTTCTATCTCTTTGCATATATTGCTTTTGTAATTTCCAAGACTTTGTGCATGAGCTTGCATGAGTGTGGCCTCTTGCATGAGCTCGACCTCTTCTCTTCTAGATCCTTCTTCTTCATTTCCCTTCTTCTATTTAAGCACCATGTATCTCTTCTTTGTTTCTCATCAAACATTTTAATCAAAAACCTTTCTTTTACTTGTTTGATCTGAGAAGTGTGTAATATCTTCTCAACTTGTCTTCTTCTTAGTGTGTAATATCTAAGTTGAATTCGAGCCTGAAGTCTAAGAGATTTCCATCTCTCTTGGAAGTTCATTTCGATCCCTTTTCATCCTTATCAATCCGCTGCAAATCAACCCTTTCGCCTTCCACCGTCGTTCATCTTTCACTCCGCTGCATCTTTCACCCCTTGTTCATCATCAATCCGTCCATCTCTCTCCAAAACCTTGCAAAGTGTGTCCTTGGGCATAGATCCTCATCCAGGAGTCTATCACTTAGGCTTTTCAACCCTCGCGGCCTGGTGCGTTGTGTTGGCCCGGACAAGGCCGAGTATCATTTGCAACTTGCCATGCTTTCCTGAAAACCGAATATATTACTTTAACAAAATATTTTATTCGAAAATAGATCATCAAAGTAATATATATGTAGATAGTCGGAAAACTTTACGCTTATTCGTTTAAGAAAATATAGGGTTTTACAAGATACACAAGAAAACCCTATCCGGTACCCTAACGTTTGCTCCGGGTCTAGACTCACTTAGGTTATCCTGCAACCAAAAACGAAGAGTCATGAGTAATCTAGGATTACTCAGTGAGTCTGGGTACCCCTTCTATCCTAAACAGGATACTACTCTTCCCAAGCCGACTACCCCGGCAACCAAAGAAAGCTAGCAAGCCACAAAGCTAGCAATAACATCAAAGCAACGCAACAAAAGCTATAGCGGAAGCTTTCAGCTTACAACCAACATTCATGCAAGAGAGGTTAGATCACCACGATCTATCTCATGCGTTTCAACTCGCCACCTTAGGCGGAAACATCTTATGGGAACTCAAAAGAAAATCACTTGAGTCTTAGACTCGTACTCTCCCACACCCAATTTACCAAGACGTCTAACGAAAGACTCTTAGACATCACATAACAACACGCAACATGTAAAGACGACCATACATAGACAAGGCACACTTGAATATTCTAGACTCTTTACACCTAGGGCCCTTCGATACTCTGTTCCATTCCAACACCTGCTCCATGCCGAGACCACACAGGTCACCAACATGAGCCTACACCATCAAGCCACATCGTCATGCAGCAGTCACGCCGGTAGCTAGCCAGCCGTGACAGTGTCCCCGCGAGAGTGATCATCGGGAACTCACGCGTGACACAAAAAAAATTGGAACAGCAGATCGACACTTTTCTAGCTAGACTCAAGAAACAAATTCAAGAGACTAAGCTATCACCACACACATACCATCATCAACTCAAGCCGTGATATACCAAGCATACCCGCTTTATATCACGCAAGAAAAACCAATCATAGAATAATCAACAAGAAGCAAGAAAATGGATCATGCTTCTTAAGATTATTCTACACGCATGCACCCTTCATGCTTATACCATTCAAATCCACTTTACGCATGTAGATTCAGTCGCTTTAACCACTTACATCCCTTATAACCAACTCATGCATGCGATCAATTTCAACCCAATTTTTATGACCCAACATGCAATCCACTTTACTTACTAATTCATGCATGAACCCGATTTTAAGCAAAGCTTAATATTTTCATTTCCATCAAGGTTCGATCATGCATGTAACTCTTAAACCCAATTTTAAGAGTTTCACTTTAAAATCCACCCATTTTCCTCTTTAACCGCACATCAAGTGAATCTCCCTTATTCACCGTGCAAATCAACTCATGCTCGCATGCATGCAACACCCCTTAACAACAACAACAAAAAAGCGACTCTATATGCTTACCACAGACTCACCTTTACGCGTCAACGACTTCCGGACTTCACTGCACCACCCGATCAGACAGCCTCTTCTCTTGATCACCTTAATCCGCAACCAACTCCTTAGCACCAACGCTTCTCTTCCGATCATTTTCCCGATCGCTCTCGACCTCCTTCTCAACGATCACTTCGACACAATGTCGATGATCTCTTTCTCTCTCGATGATCTCTTCTTATTTCTCTCTTGAAAGAACTTAGGAGGTTTTGAGTGTTTTTCAGCTAAACACACAAATGAGGTTGTTTGCCTTGTATTTATAGGCAAAACTTCAAAGCTTCCTCCTCATTATTCTTCGACAAGTGTCACTCACCATCCTTGCATGAGCTGCGTGATTCCCACCTCCAATGGGAGCTCGCCATTAATCCCACTAATCTCCTTGTATTAGTGCATGAAAATTCCTCCATTAGTGCATGTGAGGCTTTTTATTAGTGCATGCCTTCTAATCAAGGTTTAACCTTAGCTCCTAGCCAATAGGACTCCGCCATCTCCCTTAATCAGCTGGATTAAGTTAATCTCCCACTATCTTTCTTAATCCCCTTAATTTTTTTAATCCTTCCACTAACTTCTTCTTAAATAAAATAATCCTCCCACTTTCCTTACTTCTCATTGGTCAATAATTTTAAGGAAAGGATAATTTCCCAAAAATATTGGATCTTTTGTCCAATATCATCGACAACCCCTCCGATAGTCTCGGACTTTCCGGGTACCGTTCGACCATCATTCCTGGCCACCATCGATGACTCTCGACCATCATCGATAATTCTCTTGATTGTTTGGGCACTCTAATCGGCAATACTCTCCTCAATATGTCTCGGGTATCTTCGTCTACCCATCTTGGCAATTTCCCGGGCCTTTGGGCAAATTCTTCGAGTCCTCGACATTTCTCTCGAGCACTCGGCAACTTCTTCGAGCCTCGACGATTTTCTCGAGCACTCGGCAACTTCCTCGAGCCTCGACAATTTTTCCTCGAGCACTCGGCAACTTCCTCAAGCCTCGACAATTTTCTCGAGCACTCGGTATCTTTCTCGAGCCTCGACAATTTTTCTCGGGCACTCGGTATCTTTCTCGAGCCTCGAAAATTTTCTCGAGCACTCGGTATCTTTCTTGAGCCTCGACAATTTTCTCTAGGGCCTTGACCGTACCTCCGGTCACTTTGTCTTGGCTCAGCCATACTCCGATTTAGACATTTTTCCTCGGACTTTCTTGGGTCGTCCTTCTTTGTTTTTCTTCCTCCTCTTTCTTAAGTCTTTTCCGGGCCATTTCCTTGATCTTCTATTTTGAGATTTCTATTCTTGTTGAGGGTCACTACATTCTCCCCCCATTATAAGAATTCGTCCCGAATTCTAAAGCCTCCTCCTTCCTTTTGGGTGACGTTGGTATTCCTTACCATAGATGTCGTTGCCTTGCAACTACCTCCACGCCAATCTCTTTATCACATTCTTTCCTTCCTTGGTTCTTTTGACCCCATGGTCTCCCTTCATACCTTTACCAGCCTTAGCGGACTATGCTCGGAAGGTTTTCTCCATTACAAGCATTCTCTTGGCCCCTCTTAATGTTTATGTCCTCCAAACATGAAGGCTTTTGCCTCGTTGCACCATAGTTTGTGAGATACTTAACTCCTTAATTCAATGCTTCTCTTTCTTCAGCTTGTTCCTGACTCTTTTCCTTTCTCTTCCAACTTATTATTGGATCCTCTCCAACATCTTGACGACTTCCGTACAACCTCATATTCTCTTTGACTTATTAATCATCGTCTTGCTCCTCCGGCTCTTCCAGCTTCTTTGACAACCACCTTCTCTCTATCTTCTCCATCTCTTTTAACTTCACTTTTCTTAGAATTTTAATTTCTCCAATAATTTCAGCTTCGCGCCCCTTTGGACTTAAATCTCTCCCGATTCCTTTAGCTTCACGCTACTTTAGATTTAAACCTTTCCGATTTCTTTAGCTTCACGCTCCTTGGGATCTCAACTTCCCCAACTTTTCTTTAGCTTCACCCCCAGTTTTATTCTGCACTCCACATAACCTCCTCTCAGGTTACTTTAAACTCCGCCACGAATTTCTTCTTCAACTCCCATAATTTGAAATTTAGTTGAATAACCTCACCCATAATTCACCTCTTAGCATGGAAATGCTATTTAGCATAGAAATGCTATTTTTTGTCGCCGATTATTTTCTTGCACCCTCTTTGTCTATTTATAGACCATTCTTCTTTCACACCTTATCTTCTTGCACCCTCTTTGTCCCACTCCTTGGACCATGCACCTTTCTTGGTCATATTCACTTTGGCCTTTTTAATTTGACACTGTCGATTGATTTACACCATTCTTTCCTTCTTAGATTTCTTTGCGTTCACCGCAACTTTTCTCATCATTCCTCTTCTTTATCTCTCAATAGTCGACTCAAACTGGCTGCTCGGGCCTGGTCGAACTCTCTCCTGCTCCTTCTCGAGCTTCGTTTGTCTGATCGTGCTCAGTGGTGTCTTACGTGAATCCGCATTGATTGCGTGCAAGTTAATCATGCAATTACTCCTGCAACATATTAACTACGCAAACCTATAAAACTCAAGCAACAATCAAAGCATGTGATAAACAAGCAAGGATTAGCATAAGAGTTTCATATATCACAACACCACAACCACGGCTAGAGAACATAAGGTACTTTTTACAAACTGATTGAAAAAGCTACACAAGTTCTACACCATCCTAGCCGTAAACACTAAGGGTTCAGATCCTAGACAACAACAAGGTTAAGTCTAGATACCAAAAAGAAATCATCCAACCCTTACATTTACATCCCAAAAAAAAAAAAAACTTCCCTTACACCCCAGCATCCTACTGGTTTCTGAGCCTAGTACACGCCTCACACGTGCACACCCATTCCCTATCCGGCTCTTCAGGTGGCGGTTCGGCGGGAGACTCGGTTGAGGTAGAGGCAGCAAACAACGAGGTTCCAACTTGCTCCGTGGGACTTACACCACTCCGGCCATCTCGGCCTGACGGGTTCTCTCCCGTCCCTTCCCTTCGACTGTTTAGACTTATTCTTTCTCGCACCATCCGGTACGGACACTCATGGACATAATGTCCTCTTCCCCCACACACGGTACATACCATAAACTCCGAGTCCGGAAAATGCTGAGGTCTCGTCCTCCAGCAATGGTTGTTCGGATGTCCCGGCTCTCCACACGCCTCACATCTCCTCCAATATCTCATGCGATCCGGGTTTGGGCAGCGATAGGCAAAATGCCCCCGCTCTCCACACCATTCACAGTCCTCGTTCGACGGGTCGCACATGCGTCTCAACGCCGGCCTCCAGCAATGTCTGGTCCAATGCCCAATGCCTTCACACAACTCGCAATAGGGCGTGTTCCTCATGTGGACTTGATTTGGGTAAACCACCCTCTTCCTGGCAGTGGCTCGTACTCGCAGCCTGCCTCTCGGTTGAAACGTTACGGAGTGCATCTCCAACTCCCCTTTCGCATGCAACTCCTGGTAGTACTCCCTTGTTCTTTTCAAACTCGAACTACTTTCCCCAATTTCCATCCTTAGTTGCTCTCGGTTCTGCCTTCTCAGCTCGTACTTCTTAGCGAGCATTTCCAAATCTCCGTCAATTGGTTCCTCTTCTTGCTCTTCCTCTTGTCCCGGCAGGACCATTTGCAACGGTACAGCCCTAATGGGGCTATTGCGCCTTAGCACAATCTTATTTGATTCCACTGGGTCCGGCACCACTTGGTTTGGCATTAGGAGATCTGGCTCTCCTCGGTCTCGTGCAACTTGGCTCGATTCCCCTCGTTCTCTCACGACTTGGCCCGATATAGCCCTGGTGCTCGCATTCTCCCATAACTCCGTACGGATCTCAATTTCCCGGTCTCGGTCTCTCCTCGGTTCCACTATGAAAGTTGGAATCCCTTCTTCATCACTCGACACAAGGTCAATCACTTCTACTTCCTCGATCGGCTTCTGGGTCTTATGGTCTCCATCAGTCGGATTCTTTTCACCCTTGGCTTCCGGTACAATGACTTCCCCATCATTCTCATTTGCTCGCTCCGGTGAATACATCCCGTCTAACGTAAGTACGATTCTCGTAACCGTCTCGGATCTATCTTCCGCAGATCGCTCTTCACTAAGGTTTCCGGTCTCGGGCATCGCACCCGCATAGTAACACCATCTCCTTCCTCCGGCACATACACGTCCGTTAGAAAATTTAAGATTTTATCGATCGACTCCGGATATTCCCTCATATAGTTTTCGGGACTGATATCATCGCCCTGATCCTCCACGAGATCCAATAGTAGTTTCTGTAGTCTATCGGCTAACTCTACTTCCGCCTCTCCATGATCCCCAACAGGCAGGGTTTCAAACTTGCCTTGCGCGTCCATTCGAACTTGAAGACGGCTCGGCTCTCCAATTTCCAACACAATAGTCTGATCATCTCGATCAGCTTCTACCTCCTCCGTCTCGTCTAAACACTCGGACGGATCGGTCTCGATCGACCAGTTGGTGTCGTCCGCATCGAACACCCCGTCCTCATCACAGTCACTCAAATCACTCGGCTCTTGACTGTTTTCCGATTCCGTCGACAAATACCCGTTGTGATGCCCACAATCCTCATGTCTCGGCCCCTCACTCCCTGAACCGTCTCCGCAACCTGAATCACCTGAATACATCTAAAACCAACAAGAAACAAGGTTAGATGCTTAAATCATTCTAAGGTTCCACTTAGACTAGACAAGCAAACGACCGGATAAAATTTCATGTTCTTGCGACACATTACTCGAAAAAACATTGAAATGCACAAGTGCTCGCGGGTTCGAAAACACCGCTCTGATACCACCCTTGTAACGCCCCCGAACCGTTCTATGACCACGAAGGCCATCAGACAGCCACGTGACGCCACTTATAGAACTGCGCCGGGGTGATCCGGCCGAGGGACGGAAGCTGCAGACTTCCCGACCGGTCCTCCCTAGCACAATCCCGCCCGCGACCGAGGTTACTTAGGCTTTTCAACCCTCGCGGCCTGGTGCGTTGTGTTGGCCCGGACAAGGCCGAGTATCATTTGCAACTTGCCATGCTTTCCTGAAAACCGAATATATTACTTTAACAAAATATTTTATTCGAAAATAGATCATCAAAGTAATATATATGTAGATAGTCGGAAAACTTTACGCTTATTCGTTTAAGAAAATATAGGGTTTTACAAGATACACAAGAAAACCCTATCCGGTACCCTAACGTTTGCTCCGGGTCTAGACTCACTTAGGTTATCCTGCAACCAAAAACGAAGAGTCATGAGTAATCTAGGATTACTCAGTGAGTCTGGGTACCCCTTCTATCCTAAACAGGATACTACTCTTCCCAAGCCGACTACCCCGGCAACCAAAGAAAGCTAGCAAGCCACAAAGCTAGCAATAACATCAAAGCAACGCAACAAAAGCTATAGCGGAAGCTTTCAGCTTACAACCAACATTCATGCAAGAGAGGTTAGATCACCACGATCTATCTCATGCGTTTCAACTCGCCACCTTAGGCGGAAACATCTTATGGGAACTCAAAAGAAAATCACTTGAGTCTTAGACTCGTACTCTCCCACACCCAATTTACCAAGACGTCTAACGAAAGACTCTTAGACATCACATAACAACACGCAACATGTAAAGACGACCAGATATAGACAAGGGACACTTGAATATTCTAGACTCTTTACACCTAGGGCCCTTCGATACTCTGTTCCATTCCAACACCTGCTCCATGCCGAGACCACACAGGTCACCAACATGAGCCTACACCATCAAGCCACATCGTCATGCAGCAGTCACGCCGGTAGCTAGCCAGCCGTGACAGTGTCCCCGCGAGAGTGATCATCGGGAACTCACGCGTGACAAAAAAAAAATTGGAACAGCAGATCGACACTTTTCTAGCTAGACTCAAGAAACAAATTCAAGAGACTAAGCTATCACCACACACATACCATCATCAACTCAAGCCGTGATATACCAAGCATACCCGCTTTATATCACGCAAGAAAAACCAATCATAGAATAATCAACAAGAAGCAAGAAAATGGATCATGCTTCTTAAGATTATTCTACACGCATGCACCCTTCATGCTTATACCATTCAAATCCACTTTACGCATGTAGATTCAGTCGCTTTAACCACTTACATCCCTTATAACCAACTCATGCATGCGATCAATTTCAACCCAATTTTTATGACCCAACATGCAATCCACTTTACTTACTAATTCATGCATGAACCTGATTTTAAGCAAAGCTTAATATTTTCATTTCCATCAAGGTTCGATCATGCATGTAACTCTTAAACCCAATTTTAAGAGTTTCACTTTAAAATCCACCCATTTTCCTCTTTAACCGCACATCAAGTGAATCTCCCTTATTCACCGTGCAAATCAACTCATGCTCGCAAGCATGCAACACCCCTTAACCACAACAACAAAAAAGCGACTCTATATGCTTACCACAGACTCACCTTTACGCGTCAACGACTTCCGGACTTCACTGCACCACCCGATCAGACAGCCTCTTCTCTTGATCACCTTAATCCGCAAACAACTCCTTAGCACCAACGCTTCTCTTCCGATCATTTTCCCGATCGCTCTCGACCTCCTTCTCAACGATC
This sequence comes from Camelina hispida, assembly GCA_023657505.1. Classification (NCBI taxonomy): domain Eukaryota; kingdom Viridiplantae; phylum Streptophyta; class Magnoliopsida; order Brassicales; family Brassicaceae; genus Camelina; species Camelina hispida. The sequence goes on along the minus strand of CP094632.1, from coordinate 14,198,026 downwards.
ACTTCGACACAATGTCGATGATCTCTTTCTCTCTCGATGATCTCTTCTTATTTCTCTCTTGAAAGAACTTAGGAGGTTTTGAGTGTTTTTCAGCTAAACACACAAATGAGGTTGTTTGCCTTGTATTTATAGGCAAAACTTCAAAGCTTCCTCCTCATTATTCTTCGACAAGTGTCACTCACCATCCTTGCATGAGCTGCGTGATTCCCACCTCCAATGGGAGCTCGCCATTAATCCCACTAATCTCCTTGTATTAGTGCATGAAAATTCCTCCATTAGTGCATGTGAGGCTTTTTATTAGTGCATGCCTTCTAATCAAGGTTTAACCTTAGCTCCTAGCCAATAGGACTCCGCCATCTCCCTTAATCAGCTGGATTAAGTTAATCTCCCACTATCTTTCTTAATCCCCTTAATTTTTTTAATCCTTCCACTAACTTCTTCTTAAATAAAATAATCCTCCCACTTTCCTTACTTCTCATTGGTCAATAATTTTAAGGAAAGGATAATTTCCCAAAAATATTGGATCCTTTGTCCAATATCATCGACAACCCCTCCGATAGTCTCGGACTTTCCGGGTACCATTCGACCATCATTCCTGGTCACCATCGATGACTCTCGACCATCATCGATAATTCTCTCGATTGTTTGGGCACTCTAATCGGCAATACTCTCCTCAATACGTCTCGGGTATCTTCGTCTACCCATCTCGGCAATTTCCCGGGCCTTTGGGCAAATTCTTCGAGTCCTCGACATTTCTCTCGAGCACTCGGCAACTTCTTCGAGCCTCGACGATTTTCTCGAGCACTCGGCAACTTCCTCGAGCCTCGACAATTTTTCCTCGAGCACTCGGCAACTTCCTCGAGCCTCGACAATTTTCTCGAGCACTCGGTATCTTTCTCGAGCCTCGACAATTTTTCTCGGGCACTCGGTATCTTTCTCGAGCCTCGAAAATTTTCTCGAGCACTCGGTATCTTTCTCGAGCCTCGACAATTTTCTCTAGGGCCTTGACCGTACCTCCGGTCACTTTGTCTTGGCTCAGCCATACTCCGATTTAGACATTTTTCCTCGGACTTTCTTGGGTCGTCCTTCTTTGTTTTTCTTCCTCCTCTTTCTTAAGTCTTTTCCGGGCCATTTCCTTGATCTTCTATTTTGAGATTTCTATTCTTGTTGAGGGTCACTACACCATCTCTCTTCAATCTCTTCTAATGATATGCTCTGACGGATCTTCGTCTTGCGATTTGAAGATGGAACTTTGATCTCCGCCATTTACCTATAATTTTCTATGGATTTTGCCCAAGCTCAAAGGCATATTTCGCATGAGCAATAAGGATTGGGAGTTCGTTTGATGAAGGGATCGTTTACCTAGTCACTCTTACCGCCACCGGAGGAGATGACAAGGAAGATCTGGAAGTCGAGGACATCACAGTCGTAAAGGACTACGAGGATGTATTCAGGCCGTTAGAAGGATTGCCTCCACCAAGAAGCCTTCCTTTTACCATAACCCTGGAGCCCGGAGCAACCCCAATTGCAAAGGCGTCGTATCGGATGGCACCTGCCAAATTAGCGGAACTCAAGACACAGCTCGAGGACTTGCTAGAAAAAGTATTCATTCGACCAAGTTCATCGCCATGGGGAGCCCTAGTGCTATTCGTCAAGAAGAAAGATGGAAGCATGCGCCTGTGTATTGATTACCGAGGAATCAACAACCTCACCATCAAGGACAAGTACCCGTTGTAGTGACCCTCACCAAGGGGTAAAATTTCAAAATAAAAACTCAAGGCCAAAAGACTAAATAAGGAAGCCAGCAAGGAGATTAGAAGAATTGCTGAAAAGAAGTCCGAGAAATTTTCATCAGATCGAAAAATATCCAAGAGTTGTCGAGACGTCCGAGATGTCCGAGACGCATCGTCCGAGTCTACTGAAGGACCAATAGTTGTCTGAAGCTGTCCGAGAATTGCCGAGAGACGACCAACGATCGATCGAGAGCCGCTAATCGACCCAACAAGTAATTGGAAACAAGACATTCTTGTTTTACCAAGAATTAATCAAGAAAGAGATTCCAAGAATTGAAGATTAAATAATTCTAAGTGGAGCTTATTGGAGAATATTTAAATTTAAGTGGAGCTTGGTGGAGAATATTTAAATCAATGGGAGAAAGTGGAGTTAGTGGAGATTAAATCATTCAAAGTGGAGTTAGTGGAGCTTAGTGGAGATTAAATTATTCAAGATGAAGTTAGTGGAGATTAAGGACATCCCAAAGGGGCCAAGTGGTAATGTGATTTTCGCACAAGTGTTAAGACATGCACTAATAGCACTAAGGAAGAGAGAGTGCTCCACATGCATTGGCTCCCCAAACCGCCCAAAGCACTCACACGCCATTTTCGTTTTCCTTCTTCCCTTAGCAAGTTAGAGAGAAAGAGTTAAAGAGAGAGAATTAGGGAATGAGCGAGAGAGAGAGAGAGTTATTTCCTTAGAGTTCTCTCTTCCGCAAGTGTGTAGCCGAGTGCCGCTGTAGGAGCTGTTCGCGTCTAGTCCCCGCTAGAAGTCTGATTAGATCTTTTTCTTCTCAGCCAAGCCAGGTGAGTATTGATGCATGTGATATGGCACATGATAGGTGGGGTTTTGGGTTGTTTTTGCTTACGATTTTTGTGTTAAATCTAGACATTTTTGTGGGTGTTGGGGTAGATTCGTTTCTTTCTTTCTAGATCGAATTCTAGGAAGTTAAGTTTCGTTTATTGCTTATTTGCATGTTGGTGTTAGGTTGTGTATAGCGCTTAGTTTCTAGATATTTCTCTAGTTTCTAAGGTTTGCATGTCGCCTGTTTGTTGTTGCATGTTTGCTTGTGTGCATTACATGTTAGTGTAGTTATTGCATGTGGCTTGTGTGCCTTGCATGTTGTTATTGTTGCATGTTTTCTTGTGTGTCTTGCATGTTGTTATTGTTGCATGTTTGTTTGTGTGCATTGCATGTTGTTATTGTTGCATGTTTGCTTGTGTGCATTGCATGTTGTTGTTTGTAGCTTGCATGTAGTTTGTGTGCCTTGCAGGTTTGTTTGTTTGTGTGTTGAGGTTGTACAGGTGAAGACTTCCCCAAAGACTGTAATCGGTGCGGATTACGAAGACTCGGAGAGTTGGGATTGTAGCCTATGGCCGAATACTACACGACGGTGTAGATGAGATCGCATGTTGAGAGGAACTCGCATGTGATGTTCTATGCTCGCGTGCCTTTTTGGCTGTGAGTATAGGTGTTCACGGGTGTGGGGGAAGTGATGAAGCGTTGAGGCGTTAAAGCGAATGAGTAAGGGCATTTGATGACGAAGAATAGTTGTCAGCTTCCACATGCGTATACTTTGATAGTATACTTGGATATTGCTTGACTAACTTGCATTTTTATTTGCTTGTTTTTCTTGCATTTAGCTTGCATGTTGCATTAAGTGTTGCATGTAGTTGTTGTTTGTTTAGCTTGCATGTTGTGAGTTGCTTGCTGGGGTTGGGGTTGGGTTTGGTTTCTTGTTAGGTTTCCGAACTCACTGAGTGATTAGCACTCAAGACTCCATATTTTGTTTTGCAGGTAACCATAGTGGGGAAAAGCCTTAGAGGGGAGCACAGGATGTTAGGCCAGCCGGTGTAGAGTTGTGTTGCCTTTGCAAGATGTTCTTTTTGTTGTAAAATTAAATTAGCATGTTTTGGCTCTAGGCCTGGTACCAAAAACATTGTTAATGTTTTATGAACGTATTTTTGTTAAGTAATTAAAGCATGAAAGTTGTTTTATTAAAGTTGTGTGGTTCAAATGGTACTAGCCTTGTCCGGGCCAACACAACGCACAAGGCCGCGAGGGTTGCAAAGCCTAAGCAGTCTCGGTCGCGAGAGGAATTGTGCTAGGGAGGACCGGCCGGGAAGTTTACAACGGTGGTATCAGAGCATGGTTATGATGCTCGCGGAACACACGTTTTCAAATGTTTTATCGAGTAAATGAGTCGCAAAGGCAATTTTAAGAAACCGGTACGTCCTTGTGCATTTTAGGTAGATGGGATTAGGACTTACCCTTGGATGCATGTGCAGATGTGAGACCGAGGAAGTGAAGAGGGATGGTCGTGTGGTGATTCAAGAGTTGATGGAGAAGAGTGGCGAGACTCTCCGGAGGGTGAACAATAAGATGTTGAAGATGAGTGGCAAGAACCGCTGGAGGATGAACATTTTGATGATGAAGGAGAATGGCAAGAATCGTTAGGTGGTGATCAAAACAATGTCGAAGAGGGGTGGCAAGAGCCGTTAGTGGGTGATCCATATGATGTCGAGGGAGAGACAAGATCAAGAGAGAACAAAGATCAGACGACAGAGAGGTTGAGTTCCAAAAGAAGTGGGTCGCAAGGATCATTATCCGGAGAAAGAACAAGATTCATGATGGAAACATTTTTCGGTTGAGACTGGTCTAGCCTGCGATCTAACCATCCGGGTCGACAGCGAGCAAGTTTCCGTCAAACACCTGGTGCATAACCTGCATATCCCGAACCATATGAGCCAAGGAGTGTGCTGCCAAGGGAAACAAATGTCTCTAACGAGCCGAAACAAAGGAGTGTACCAGTGGGACCGAGACAAAGGAGTGTACCAGAAGAACCGAGACAAAGGAGTGTACCAATGGAGCCGAGACAAAGGAGTGCACCCAAGGAGCCAAGACAAATGAATGCGCACGAAGAGCCAATAGGTCAAGAGAGTGGACCAAGAGAACCTTTGTGATAACTCTCTAATTTACATGTTTTTAGCATCCTTTTTTGTCCATATTTTGCATCGTTCATACCTCTAACTTAGCATTTTTAGGTCATTTACTGTAAGAATCAAGTTTTAGAGCATTTAGGGTGTTGCATATCTGCATTTGCATATATTGGATGAAAACAGGTGCTAAAGAGCCAAAAATGGGGGGAAACAAGGACAATTCGAGCATGTACCCGAAGGAGCCATCGAGCTACAAGAACAAGTACGAACCCCAACACGATCGAAGAGGATCCAAGAGCGCGAGGAGCAACCCAAAGATCCACCCGAGGAGTTACCCGACTTCACCCTCGTGTACCCCATCGAGTAGACCATCGGGCAGGTCTGGGAAGCTAGGGCAAATGGGTTTTCATATATAGACCCCCACTTTCCCTAGCTAGCAAACGAGCATGCCGCAGACCCTCAAACCAGAGAGCGAGAGCTTCTGTGAGAGAACTGAGCGACTCAACATTTTCTTCTTGTTTTGTACTTTTATTTTGTAGTTTTTCTTAGATTTTATCCCATACTTTTCCTACTCTACTCTATCTTTGAATACAATGTCATTTTCGTTTATTACGATTGCCTTTTCATTCGTTTCTATGTCCGAGTATTGTAGAAAAGTTTCTAGGGATGAAATAGATGATTAGGTGTTCTTGATCGGTTAGGATGCTTTAGTTGATTGTTATGATTGATAGATTTCCTTCTTGGTTGATGTTCTTAATGCGGTCAACAGACCGAAAGATTGAGATTAGATTTAGGGGGTTTACAATGCTACAGGCCGAAAGGAGTAGATAAAATGCTTGATTAGGTCAATGCTAGATGTATACTTAACTTTGAGTGACAAAATCAGATAAGTCTAAGTTTACTGACAAAAATGAATTGTTCTTAATGCCTGCTTGTTCATATTGCTAGTGCAACAGTGTGCTAGTATGTTCAAGGTTGATTGTTGCTAGTGCGAAAGTGTGGTGACAAGGTTTTAGAAGTTCATTGTCTAGGAAATAATTGCTTGAGGCATGTAAGGCATCCGTACTGGTCTAGAACACTTAGGATTCAATTACCCCCATCCTTAGGAACTTTCGTATTTCATTTCTTGCATTTTCTTTACTTACTTGACCACTTACCCGATCAGGTACACGATAACCCTCATCGAGTAATAGTTTGAGCTGTTCATAATTTACTTGCATACTCGATCACCCCACTCGATCCTGTACTCGATTGCTCGCATCGAGTGCTTAATAGTGTGGTTTACTTGTTTATATTCTTTTACTTTGTTTATATTAGGACTGTTAGAACCCAGAACCTTAATTGCTTCGCTTGACTTGTATTGTGCTGATCATATCCTTCCTGCTAGCAATACAGAATCATTTGGATTGATAACCCTTTGTACTACAACTGCATAGGGAATTGATACCCTGGGTGAAAACATGTCTATCAATTTGGCGCTGTTGCCATTTGGTTGTTTTAATTTTGCTATGTTTAGGATTTCAGGACTCGCTAGATCAAGTTCGTTTGTTTATATTTGTTTCGGATACTGACTTCTTTGCTTTCGCTTTTGTTTTTTTTGAATCTCAGGTACAACCCGAGCACCCACCCGACCCGTCACTCGATCACCTGGTTCGAGTTGATCCTCATGTACACACTCGGATACTTACCTGTGCATGCAAACACGATCCAAGGGTAGCCAAAACCTAAGTCCTTTAATCGACAACATCGACAGACCTCGGCTACTCAGACAACAGCAAGTTCAACCGGAACCAGCAATCATTGAGGAGACGATGAATAATCAGAACGGTCCACCAGCTCCTCAAGCAAGAACCAACATAGGAGCAGGAGATGCTCTGACCACTCACACTCAGAGGAATGGCATTGTGCCACCAGCTGTACAGAACAACAATTTTGAGATCAAGAGTAGTCTCATCCAGATGATACAGAGCAACAAGTTTCATGGACTGCCAATGGAGGACCCATTGGATCATCTGGATGAATTTGATAGGCTCTGTAGCCTCACTAAGATAAATGGAGTAAGTGAAGATGGATTCAAGCTCAGGCTTTTCCCATTCTCTTTGGGAGATAACACATCTGGGAGAAATCTCTCTCTAAGGAGTCCATCACCACTTGGGAAGCGTCCAGAACCGCAAGGCTACGAAATGAGATTTCCGGCTTTGTACAGAGGAACAATGAAACGTTCAACTAAGCCTTGGAACGTTTCAAGGGATACACTACTCGATGTCCACATCACGGCTTCTGTAATGCTTCATTGCTGAGAACACTATACAGAGGAGTGGTCCCCAAATTACGGATGTTGCTGGACACCGCAAGTAATGGTAACTTCCTCAACAAGGATGTTGATGAAGGTTGGGACCTAGTTGAGAACTTGGTTCAATTTGATGGCAACTACAATGAGGAATATGATCGCTCTGTGCGATCTACAAGAGAGGAAAATGCCAAGTATAAGAGGGACATGAAAGCCCTAAACGACAAGCTCGATCAGCTCCTCAACCAGCAGAAGCATGTACATGCTATATCAGAAGAAGAGCAGTTTCAACAACAAGATGGGGAGACTATGCAGCTAGAGGATGTTAACTACATCAACAACCAATGAGGTTATACCAGAGGGTACAACAACTTCAAGCCAAATCCGAATCTGTCTTATCGGAACCCGAATGTTATGAATCCTCAGGATCAAACCTACCCATCTGTAGTTCAAGGGAACCAGACACAACAGAAGCCTTTTATCCAGTATAAGCAAGGCTATGCACCTAAGCAACAATACCAAGGGACCTACAACCAACCACCTGGTTTCCAACAACAGAAAGGTCCACCATACCAATTCCAAGAAGCTGAGTTACGCGGTCTTATTCAGCAGATGATTCAGAATCAAGCTACAACATCTATGGACATCGCGAAACGGTTCACGGAAATGAGCAACAAGATCGACTCAGGATACAATGACCTCAATGCCAAGTACGAATCACTCAACACAAAGGTTCGATACCTGCAAGGCCACCACAACAACCAACCCGCACCAAAGATCAATCAACTGCCGGGCAAAGCTGTTCAAAACCCCAAGGATTATGTGACTGCTCAGGCCATTTTCCTGGATGATGACTATGAGGATTACCTCACTCGGGATAGTGATGCTCAAGATGGGGAGGATGTGGAAAACTCAATGAAAAATGAGGCCAAATAATATATATCAAGGTATGAAACCGAGCCTTCACCCAAAGAGACTGATCGAGTTGATGATCGAGCACTGGTTCGAGAATCACAAACTGAAAAACAAACCCAAGTGGAACCCGATGACCTACACGATGGTGTTGATCGGATGATGCATCGAATAGATGTTGGGAAGGGAGATCAGCCTCAACCACCTGCACTGGTAGGAGGGGAGTTGGAGGAAAGGTTCAATACTGCACTTGACATCCAGTTGGAGGCGCTTGTAGAGCGAATGGCTAAGCGCAAAGCTCCACCACCTAAGCTTTTGCCCCCCACGAGCTTCAGCAGGAAGCTGCTAAGGAAGCAGCTAGATTGGAGGATGAGGTTAAGGAAGCTGTCAAGGAGATCGGACTTGAGATTCTGAGAAGTGGAGTTTGCTTGGATCCTGAGGTGAGAGTTGAGGAAAAACTTGAAGATCCTGGCTCTTTCACATTGTCGTGTTCGATAGGACTTCGGATCTTCAAGAGTTGTTTGTGTGATCTTGGAGCTTCGGTCTGTATTATGCCGCTTTCAGTAGCTAACAAACTGGGATTCACTGATTTCAAACCAAGTAAGCTGTATTTGGTTCTAGCTGATAGAATGGTGAGACATCCGATTGGAATTCTAGAGAATCTGCCTCTAAGGGTTAGGAGACTGGAAGTGCCTACCGACTTCATGATCCTGGATATGGATAAGGAACCAGATGATCCATTGATTCTAGGAAGACCATTTTTGGCAACAGTTGGTGCGAGTGATCGAAGTGAAATAAGGCAAGATCAAGATATAGCCTGGTGAGCACTTCAAGATGGAGTTTGATGTGAAAAAGGGGTTAAGAGGCCAACCATAAATGGTCAAGCTTTCTCCACCAGGACCAAACAAAGGAAAATGCTACATCTTGAAGAGGTCAAAACCACATTTGCCATGGAACCTGGACAAAATCCGGAAGATCTTTTGAACCAGCCCAGTGTAGTGGAGAGGATTCCAGAACCTCTTCCACATGGATCCCATGTTTAAGGAGCATGAAGAGTCAAGCTTAGTGACTTTAAACAAGCTCAGTTGGGAGGAATCCCCAAAGATATCCTTTAATTTTAGTTTATTTGCTTAATTTGTTTTTATTTAATTTTTCTATTTTTGCAATTTTATTATAAAAAAAAAAAGAGAGAGAAAAATGGAAAATTGGAAAGAGGGAATTGGTAAACCCGAGGGTCAACCCAACACCGTACTCGACGCGCCTAATCGCGTCCCCGCTCGGGTAGCGAGTGGAGTCCGAATTCCGCAAGGAAGCCCACTATCGGTGAAGCCCACGAACCGAAACCCTAGCCTATTTAAGGGAGTCGAACCCTTCTCCCTCTTCATCACCGATAAGTCTCCCTTATTCTCTTAAGCTTTTCAATTTCCATAAGTTTCTATTCTTTTCTCTCGATTCCAAGCTCATTCGATTTTCTTTGGAGACTAACCCTATTAACCTCGAGAATTAGCCTTTCTTTTTATTCTCAAGGAATCGACATGGAGCCAACCGCTAGAACCTACCAAAGGAAGGGAAGAAGATCAACCTTCGCCGCTACTACAACCGGAGGAGACGCCGCCAAAGTTCAAGAATCACGAGGGAGAGGAAACGTTCCACATTCCCAACCGTTGGGTGGACGTTTAGCCTCCCCTACCCGATGCACAACTTGATCCACCACCAACCTAATGCTCGTGTAACCGATCGAGTAGGCCACCGAGTTCGCTCACCGAGTCCAATGGCGAGTGCTGTCCGCCGTTTTCCTCGACGTAGGGACCTGTCTACGTCCGAAAAGACACTTACCGACCCTATGGAGGTCGATTCTGATCCTGGAGGAGAAAAACAAGGTGAGGTCCAAACCTCTCGGAGGAGTAGAGCCGCAATTGCAAGGGGGAAGAGACCGGCTTCGGAGAAGTCTGAGAAGGTGGTTGAGAGAGCAGTTGAGGAAGAATATCAAAACACCGAGGAGGAGGAAAGAGAAAGAGAAAAGGAGCAGAGAGAGAGAACCCGCCAAGTCTCGCGGAGGCTGAAACAAAAGGAAGTAGACACTCCAGCGAGACTATTCAAGGTTTTCCAGAAGATGAGCTTTGTTGGTACCCGATACCCAAACTGTGAGACAATGAAGCAATTGGGAATCACTAGAGATGTAGAATTTCTGTTCGATATGTGCCACCTGGGCCAGATGATGCGGTACACTTCCTTTCACCCTTGAAGCTGCACTATTTCGAGTACCACCCGACCCTACTACCCGATGGGGGGGATCGGGTTCATCACCTTCTCCGTGAGGAACAAAGACTACAGACTCAGTTTCAAAGACATGGAGAAGCTGTATGGCTTCAAAGCTTCTAGTGGAGAAGGTATGAAGGTCAGCAAGGAAGAGATGAGGTCCCTATGGCTGACAATAGGAGACAAGCACGCCTACAAGTCCACAAGCTCCAAATCCGCTCAAATAAGGAGCCCTGTTTTGAGGTATTTTCACAAGTCCCTCGCATGCACTCTTTTTGCTAGAAAAGAGACTGGGAATGTGAATGACCATGAGCTTAAGTTGTTAGATGTTGCAATGAGTGGAGTTTTGGATAGTGCTAAGGATGGAACATCGCTAGTAGGAGATGTTGCTGACACTAGCATGTTGTTTGTGCTACTCGATCAATTCCTATACTTGAAATCGTGGGCTGTGAAAAAGAGAGAAGGAGGCGGAGAGATCTCTATTGGGGGACTAGTCACACAACTCTTAGTGGCATGCGATGTGCCCTTGAAGGGAGTTGTTCACAAACCAAGGTGGCTGGATACGGACTACCTCGTGATGGCGAGATTTCTGGCCTATGATAGGCCTAATGACATGACACTGTTGAAGTTTGTTCATCCAACCGCCGGAGCTGCTCAAATGGTTCTACCCAATGTCATATGCACCAACGTTTGGCTAGGAAACAACATTGACTTCTCACCACCAATGGATTAGCTACACAACCCGGAGGAGGAGTCCAAAGCTGAGAAGAGAGAGGCGACCGGACAGAGACAAGGAGATAGCTCGGAGGAGTTTGAATTTGAGGAGTATGCATGCTCTCAAAAGCAGTTGGAGTGAGGGAAGCTCACAAGAGAATTGGCTGGCTGAAGAAGATGAACAAGTTCTTGGTAAATAAGGTGAAGGATCTTGCCGGTTCGATGAAGATAATGGGAGGTCAGATCAAGGAGTTGCAAGACAAGGCAAGCTGTGCCTCAGCTCCTACCTCGGCACAAGCACCTACTTGGATGGGGAGAAGCGGACCGGTAGGAGGAACTCGAGGACTGCCCCCTCCGAAACCTCAAAGAGCATCATCATACAAGCCCCGAGCTGAGGAGGACATCACCCGACCAGAAGCATCGAGGAAAAGCCATTCTGACGCCTACCCGACACCCAACCCGAAGGGATACACGATGCACTATCCGATGCACCCATCGAGCACCCAATCGGGTGATTATGTTGGACTTTTTCCTCCACCGTACCAGATGCCATTCACGATGCCATACACAATGCACCTTGCGAGTGGATACACGGGTGATCATTCTAGACCTCTTTCGCCATTTCCATCTTACTACCCGATATCCTACCCGATGAGCTATGCGATCCCACCCTTGATCAACACCTCGGATGCTGGTCCGAGAAAGTCGTTCGTGCATATTACTGAGCTCTCTGACGAGCAAACACCAGCACCTGCTGAAGCCGGAGACGACACTGGGGATGTTCGTTTGGTCACCGCAAGTAGCTGCGGCTGCGGCAGATGCAAGTGTTGTTTTTTGTTTGGTTGTCGCAACTACTTGCGGCATGACGCTGCGTTTGCTGCAGCTCACGGCGGTTGAAAAATTTGAACGCCGGTTTAATACAGCGATTAACGACTAAATAGTTGCGACATATATGGAAAATGACAAAACTACCCTTATTTTGTTTAAGGATTTACAAAACAATCTCTAACCCTAATAAGAAAACGATGAAGTTCAATTCTCTCTTCATCATCTTCGTCATCTTCGTCGCCTTCGTCACCTCGATTCTGATGACTATGGTAAGATCTCATGCTTCTTCTTCTCTATTTTACTCTTGATAGCTTAGTATCAATCTCTCTTTGCGCAGGAAAGCTTTGTCTCAATCTTTCTTCTTGGCCCAAGTCAGTAGCTCTCTCTCTCTGCTTTTTTGTTTCAATTGTTGTAGATATAGAACTAGGGTATTAACAAGCAGAACCAATAGAAACTGAATCTGGGTTTTGTTTAAGCTATATTTAGCACCATATTTGGGATAAGAGTTCAGCCAGTGTATTGTTGTTAGAGGAGAAAGGGTATAGAGTCAAGTGAAAAAAGTTGATTATTTGGTTTTGGTTTTCTTTGGTTATAGACCTCGGATTTTGGGTTTGAAACATGTTCTGAAAACTTGAGAGCAAGGTCTTTCCATTGATATAAAGATAGTCTTCTGGGTCCATTTGGTTTGATGGGAAATTGCTTCCAAAGTTGACTGTTCGCAGGGTTGTGTCATTTGGGTTATGTGTTGGGAATTTGGTCATAAACTTATAACCGTGAGTCTAAATCAAGATCCGTTTTTTTTCTGTGGCTTTGTATGTCTGTTGTGAATCTTTCCACCAAGTTTCATAATATTCTGGGTTGTTTTGGCACTCTGTTTGTCGTCTGCATCAAGATATACGAATTTAGTAGCTTTATGGCTTCATTGTCTCTGTTTAAGTAATTTGGAAAGTGAAAAAGTTTCTTGGTTAACACTTTTTGTTAAGCTTTTGATGATTTGTCAGGTATGTTGATATGGGAAGGTTGGAGATGCCAGATGATTGGTGGAAGCAATGGATAGAGGTACTTGTTTATGCTATATATGCTTGTTCTTTTGATTGGTCTCTTCTAGCTTTCTCCGGTTTTGAAAAAGCTTTCTTTTTATATGTTTTGCATATGGTATTGAGAGTTTGTGGAGCTTTCTTAAGGTTGTATAAGCTTGTTTCAGTTTGCTACATTGTTTTGTTGTTTACTCAACTCTTATAGAAAAGAGTGATCAGTGTCTTACACTCTTTTGTTTATGCTATATAGGAATGACCTACAGCTAGAAATTTCAAAAGTAAACTGGTTGCTAATATGGATATGTAGACAGAAGAATTCCGAGCTGAAGGATGGAGCTCTCGAACTAAAGGAGCTAGTTTAAATTCTCAGTGGATGGAGATGATGATGATGATGAAGCTGATTCTATTGACAAAGATATGTCAGTGCCAAGGGTAGAAACAGACTCATATACAAGGGTAGATATTAGGACTAGAAGGAACCTTGATGATCTGTAATATTTTTAATCTTTCCTGATTCTTGTAAATGGAAGAATGGTAGAACTTTTCATATAAAGTGCTTGAGAGAATGACAATAACACTAATGTTCTTTTTCTCTTACAACACATGGGGGTTAATGCCAAATTTTAATTTCCATGAGTTGGTTATGTTTTAATGGTCCAATGTTTTTGTTTCTTATTTTTGTTTTAATTTAGTTCATGATTTATCACTAGCTAAATAAACATATTTTAAGGTTTTAAATATATTTAAATTATATTTTGTTCATGATTTATCATAAAACATATTGTTATAATTATAAATTGAACTAAAAATTATTACTAGCTAAATATACATATCTTATGGTTGTAAATATAATTAAATTATATTTTGTTGATTCAAAATATAATTATATAATTTTACAAAAATAAAATAAGAATTAAATGAAAAACTACCGTAGCGTCAACAAAACGAACACAAAACCATCGGCGACGAAACGAACAACAACTTGCGGTACGTTTGCCGCTACCGCTGCCGCTGCCGCTGCCTGTGCCGCATGCGATAACAAAACGAACAGACCCAACCCATGAGTTACCAATTTCATCCAACACTTGTATATACCATTGCATTTAGTTTAATTCATTTTGTGTGATTCTTGGATTCTTTTCCAACTTTTATTTACACAGGGACTGTGTAATTTAAGTTTGGGGGAGGGTCCTAGAATGTATTTAACATTGTGTTTTATTTTCGTATTTTTATTATTTCAAATTTTTGCATGCTAGTTTTATTCATTTGAGTCTGCATCTATGTGCATTAAAAAACCCAAATAATTTGAAAACTTTTCATCAAAAAAAAAAAAAAAAAGTGTTCATGTAGTTGCATTTTCATATTAGGATTGAGTCTAGTTTGTTTCATATAGGATTGTTGCATATGCATCTTAGGGGAAAATGAGTAAAACCACCTTGTTTAAAATCAAACCTTAGGATTGAAGCTATAGCCCTTTATCACAGTTCATTGTTGCTAGATCAGTCTTTGGAAAAAAATGAAAAATCTTTGCTTAGACCCTTTATGTCGATTGAGTGCTTCCTCCACTTGCTTGAACATTAGAACATCTCTACATTATTGGATTTAATTTGAACTTTAATTGTCTTGCTTATGGAACTTGAATACTTGCTCATGGTAACTCTAAACTCGGGTTAGCACTCCACTTTTTGCCAATCTTTTCGTTTAACCCGATTCACTTGTCCTGCCCATGAACCCAAACCTTTCTTTCAAACCTTGTTGTGAATTGCTGAGTGAGGCCTCTTTCATTGTGATATAGGTTGTGAAACCTTGAGAGTATTGAGAACGACAAAGAACTGCCTCTTGATTTAGCTAAGTTAGATTTGAACTAGCTAATAGATTCGGTTTTGAAAGATAGGTTGTTAGAATGTTTATTTGGGGTTGGATTTTGGAATAATAAAAAAAAGGAAGGAAGTCCCTACGGTTATATACTCTCCTAGAAAGAAAGAAAATAATATATGTATATTAGGAGTCTAGCAAAGATAAAAAAAATAAAAAAAGGGGATTAAGAGCTAGAAGTTTAAAGTCTAAAAGTCTAAACCTTAGGGAGTAAAAAAAAAAAGGAAGAAAGAGTTAAAATCAAGGTTGTGGGTAGTTAAATACTAGGAGGTTTAAATAAAAAAAAAATATGATGAATGAATGAGAAAAGGGTAGATCATCAAGAGTTAAGCTTTGTATGCGCAAATTGTTCTCAGTCTTAGATAGTTTTCACGACTGTCTAGCATTCCACTTTTTGAGAGAAAACCACCTAAAGAATTTGCTTGAAGCCACCTTATCAAAAAGCCTTACCCTTGAAACCGATTGAGCTTGATTCACCTTCCATTTGCAAGAATTCGCCAAACACTTAATTGAATATGAAAGAGATGTTCCTTATCTTTAGTTGGAGGTTGAGCTAGATCGATGCATGGTAATAGGCATGGAAAAATATTTGTAAGTATGTTGATTGATCTTAGCACCATTAAACTATCTTTAAGGACTATAGCTTGCATCCTTCGGTAAGCATCTTAAGTTTATGAGTCCCCACTTTCAAACCGTACCTTCTTACTTCCTTGCTAGAGGACTAGCAAGATTTAAGTTTGGGGGTCTGATAACACTCTAATTTACATGTTTTTAGCATCCTTTTTTGTCCATATTTTGCATCGTTCATACCTCTAACTTAGCAATTTTTAGGTCTTTAACTGTAAGAATAAAGTTTTAGAGCATTCAGGGTGTTGCATTTCTGCATTTGCATATATTGGATGAAAACAGGTGCTAAAAAGCCAAAAATTGGGAAAAAAACAAGGACAATTCAAGCAAGTACCCGAAGGAGCCATCGAGCTACAAGAACAAGTTTGAACCCCAACACGATCAAAGAGGATCCAAGAGCGCGAGGAGCAACCCGAAGATCCACCCGAGGAGTTACCCGACTTCACCCTCGTGTACCCCATCGAGTAGACCATCAGGCAGGTCTGGGAAGCTAGGTCAAATGGGTTTCCATATATAGACCCCCTCTTTCCCTAGCTCGCAAATTTGCATGCCGCAGACCCTCAAACCAGAGAGCAAGAGCTTCTGTGAGAGAACTGAGCAACTCAACATTTTCTTCTTGTTTTGTACTTTTATTTTGTAGTTTTTCTTTGATTTTTATCCCATACTTTTCCTACTCTACTCTATCTTTTAATATAATGTCATTTTCGTTTATTATGATTGCCTTTTCATTCGTTTCTATGTCCGAGTAGTGTAGAAAAGTGTCTAGGGATGGGATAGATGATTAGGTGTTCTTGATCGGTTAGGATGCTTTAGTTGATTGTTATGATTGATAGATATCCTTCTAGGTTGATGTTATTAATGCGGTCAACAGACAGAAAGGTTGAGATTAGGTCTAGGGCGTTTACAATGCTACAGGCTGAAAGGAGTAGATAAAATGCTTGATTAGGTGAATGCTAGAGGTATACTTAACTTTGAGTGACAAAATCAGATAAGTCTAAGTTGACTGACAAAAGGAGTTGCAGTGTACTACTTGAAGGATGATGCTAGTGATTGGTGGATCAGTGTGACGAGACACTACGGACATAGGGATCCAACATGGGAAGAGTTTCAAAAGGAGTTCGGAGGAAAGTATTTTCCACCGGAGGCCAGAGACAGATTGGAGAATGAGTTTATAAACTTAGAACAAGGCGAGAAGAGCGTTCGAGAACTAGATTCAATCTTTACTCGACTGCGAAAGTATGTGTACCGAGGACGAGACGATGAAGCAAGTATGGCACGCCACTTTTTACATGCGCTACGACCAGATATCCAGAGTAGGCTCATGTCTGTCACTTACCAACGAGTTGACAAGATGGCTGAGAGAGCTGTGAACGTGGAGGAGCACATAGAAATGGAGAAGGAAGCCATGCGAAAAGATCAAGAGAAGGGCAAGGCGAAGATGATGCCAAGTGGTAGTGCAACCCGTAAGAGGAGTCGATCCGACCAGGAAGGGAGTAGTCCAAAATTGGGGAAAGGAGGAGTTGTGTGTTTCTCATGTGGAGAGTCGGGCCATTATTTTTGAGAGTGCTCGAAGGCAGGAACGAGTGATCGCCCAATGCT
The DNA here is from genome assembly GCA_023657505.1 of Camelina hispida. Classification (NCBI taxonomy): domain Eukaryota; kingdom Viridiplantae; phylum Streptophyta; class Magnoliopsida; order Brassicales; family Brassicaceae; genus Camelina; species Camelina hispida. Next base: position 14,181,173 of record CP094632.1, on the reverse strand, counting down.
ATCTCACATCATATGCTACAATTGTGGTAAGGGAGGCCATTACATGGCAGTTTGTCCGATGATCAATGCCATAGAAGCGGAATCGGAAGCAGAATAACCCCCACTGACCAGTCCCGAGGAGGATCGACTTGTGAAGCGGAAAGTGAGAGAGGATCGCGTGTATCCTTCCCCTTAGGTAGTTAACCCTTAAACCTTCATGACTGTGTGGTCGCCGGGAAGGTAAGTATGGGTGCTAACTCCCTCTTTGTGTGTTTGTGTGTTTGTGTGCTTATGTGCTTGTGCATTTGTGCATTTGTGTGTTTGTAATCTTGTTGTGTGTTTGTTGTCTAGGTTTCTGGAAGCATTTTGTGGTGCTAGTCCAAGTCCTAGTTTTTTTGTGCAGGAAGCCTTCTAGCTAAGTGTTTTTAGAGAACCCTTAGTGATAGGCCGTGTAGGGAAACCTTAGTGTTCTAGGTTAAACCCTTTTCCTAGCCTGTTAGTGGAAGTGTTGAGTTGGGTTGAGCAAGTTGGAGTGGTGGCTAAAAGCAAGTTCGTGTTCGAGAGAGTTGGCCAATATCAAGCACACGTAGGAGAAGAAGAGAATTGAAGCAAGACGTATTAGAAGGAGGACCAGAGGAGTTCAAGAGGGAATTCGGGGACGAATTCCTATAAGGGGGGGGGGAGAATGTAGTGACCTTCACCAAGGGGTAAAATTTCAAAATAAAAACTCAAGGCCAAAAGACTAAATAAGGAAGCCAGCAAGGAGATTAGAAGAATTGCTGAAAAAAATCCGAGTTAGTGGAGTTTAGTGGAGATTAAATAATTCTAGATGAAGTTAGTGGAGATTAAGGACATCCCAAAGTGGCCAAGTGGTAATGTGATTTTCGCACAAGTGTTAAGACATGCACTAATAGCACTAAGGAAGAGAGAGTGCTCCACATGCATTGGCTCCCCAAACCGCCCAAAGCACTCATACTCCACTATAAATAGAAGCCTTAGGTCCTTAAGAACCCATTTTCGTTTTCCATCTTCCCTTAGAGAAAGTTAGAAAGAAAGAGTTAAAGAGAGAGAATTAGGGAATGAGCGAAAGAGAGAGTTATTTCCTTAGAGTTCTCTCTTCCGCAAGTATGTAGCCGAATGCCGCTGTAAGAGCTGTTCGCGTCTAGTCCCTGCTAGAAGTCTGATTAGATCTTGTTCTTCTCAGCCAAGCTAGGTGAGTTTCGATGCATGTGACATGGCACATGATAGGTGGGGTTTTGGGTTGTATTTGCTAAGGATTTTTGTGTTAAATCTAGGCATTTTTGTGGGTGTTGGGGTAGATTCGTTTCTTTCTTTCTAGATTGAATTCTAGGAAGTTAAGTTACGTTTATTGCTTATTTGCATGTTTGTGTGAGGTTGTGTCTAACGCTTATTTTCTAGATATTTCTCTAGTTTTCTAAGGTTTGCATGTCGCTTGTTTGTTGTTGCAATTTTGCTTGTGTGCATTGCATGTTAGTGTAGTTGTTGCATGTGGCTTGTGTGCCTTGCATGTTGTTATTGTTGCATGTTTGCTTGTGTGTCTTGCATGTTGTTAGTGTTGCATGTTTGCTTGTGTGCATTGCATGTCGTTATTGTTGCATGTTTGCTTGTGTGCATTGCATGTTGTTGTTTGTAGCTTGCATGTTGCTTGTGTGCCTTGCAGGTTTGTTTGGTTGTGTGTTGAGGTTGTGCAGTTGAAGAATTCCCCAAAGACCGTAATCGGTGCGGATTACGAAGACTCGGAGAGACGGGATTGCAGCCTATAGCCGAGTACTACACAACCGTGTAGTCGAGATCACCTGTTGAGAGGAACTCGCATGTGATGTTCTATGCTTGCGTGCCTTTGTGGCTGTGAGTATAGGTGTTCACAGGTGTGGGGGAAGTGATGAAACGTTGTTAAAGCGAAGGAGTAAGGGCCCTCAAAAACAAAGAAGAATTGTCAGCTTCCGCATGCGTATACTTTGATAGTATACTTGGAGATTGCTTGACTAATTTGCATTTTTATTTGCTTGTTTTTCTTGCATTTAGCTTGCATGTTGCATTGAGTGTTGCATGTAGTTGTTGTTTGTTTAGCTTGCATGTTGTGAGTTGCTTGTTGGGGTTGGGGTTGGGTCAGGTTTCTTGTTAGGTTTCCAAACTCACTCAGTGATTAGCACTCAACACTCCATATTTTGTTTTGCAGGTAACCATAGTGGGGAAAAGCCTTAGAGGGGAGCACAGGACGTTAGGCCAGCCGGTGTAGAGTTGCGTTGCCTTTGCAAGATGTTCTTTTTGTTGTAAAATTAAATTAGCATGTTTTGGCTCTAGGCCTGGTACCAAAAACGTTGTTAATGTTTTATGAACGTATTTTTGTTAAGTAATTAAAGCATGAAAGTGGTTTTATTAAAGTTGTGTGGTTCAAATGGTATTAGCCTTGTCCGGGCCAACACAACGCACCAGGCTGCGAGGGTTGCAAGACCTAAGCAGTCTCGGTCGCGGGCGGAATTGTGCTAGGGAGGACCGGTCGGGAAGTTGGAACACCCCTGTGCAGTTCCCATAGTGACGTCTCGTGGCTGTCCATTGGCCTGCGTGGTCATACGACGGTTCGGGGGCGTGACACCTTTTGCCACGGATTGATAAGCTGTTAGATCAACTCAGAGGAGCAAGCTGGTTTTTGAAGATTGATCTAGCCTCTGGCTATCATCAAATTTTGATCTCGGAACCAGATGTGATGAAGGCTGCCTTCCAAACAAGATATGGCCAGTACGAGTTTGTAGTGATGTCGTTTGGACTTACCAACGCGCAAGCAGCATGCATGCGACTCATGAACGAAGTTTTTCATGATTATTTGGACCAATTCGTGATTATATTCATCGATGACATACTTATATACTCGAGGAGTGCGGAAGAACATGAAGAACATTTCATAAAGGTGTTAGAACGACTAAGGGAGAGGAAGCTGTTCGCCAAGTTCAGCAAGTACAGATTTTGGCAAAGGGAAATTGGGTCCTAGGACACCGAGTGTCGGAGCAAGGAGTGTCCGCCGACCCAGAGAAGATAGCTGTGATGCAGGATTGGCCGAGGCCAACATCAGTGACCGAGGTCCGAAGTTTCTTAGGCCTCACAGGCTATTACCGGAAGTTCGTAAAAGGGTTTTCATCTATCGCTAATCCCTTAACATGACTCACCGGAAAAGGAGTATCATTCATTTGGAGTGGGGAAGTGGAGGAAGCTTTTAAGAAGTTGAAGGAAGCATTGACAACAACACCAGTTTTAGCCCTGCCAGTGCCAAATCAACCCTATGCCGTGTACACTGATGAATCAAGAGTTGGAGTTGGATGTGTTCCGATGCAAGGAGACAAGATAATTGCATACGCCTCAAGGAAATTAAGGAAACACGAAGAGAATTACACCACACATGACCTAGAAATGGCAGCCGTGGTGTTTGCATTATGGATATGGAGATCATATATATATGGAGAAGCGGTTCAGGTATTTACGGATCATCAAAGTCTTAAATACTTGTTCACGCATTCAGACCTCCATTTGGGCCAGAGGAGATGGATGGAGTTCATTGCCGATTACGACTTGAAGATCGAGTACCATCCAGGCAAAGCAAACGTAGTGGCAGATGCACTAAGCTGCCGGAAAGCAGAGGTTGATGCCGAGAGAGACGTGGAGTCTGAGAAGTTTGGATGGACGAGAAGAGCAGCCCAAGGACGAGAACCTAAAGAAGATTGTCGAAGAATTGAGAAGTTTGGATGGACCGAATGCTAGTGCTTATCACTTAGCAGACGACGGCACCTTACTTCTTAATGGGAGAATCACCGTACCTGACCGTATGGGACTGCAACAAGAGATCCTAAGAGCAGCCCACAGCTCAGTATTAAGCATTCACCCTGGTAGTACCAAGATGTACAAAGATGTGCGTAGGTATTACCATTGACCTGGATTGAAGCGAGCAGTAGCAAATTGGGTGAGTCAGTGTGATTCATGTTAAAGAGTCAAAGTGGAGCATCAAGTGCCAGCAGGATTGCTTCGCAACTTGCCCATACCAACATGGAAGTGGGAGTCTATTTCGATGGATTTCATCACATGACTACCAATAAGAAAAGGGCGAATTAACGACGCAGTGTGGGTAGTGGTCGACCGTTTAACAAAAGTTGCCCTCTTAGCTCCAGTGAGAAGTATGGATCAATCCCCTCTTTTAGCGGAGAAGTATGTCGATGAGATTTTGAAGCTGCATGGAGTACCAGCCAAACATCGTCTCTGATCGTGATTCAAAGTTTGCAGCAATGTTTTTGCAAGACCTGCATAGAGCCCTAGGAACAGATATTCATATGAGCACCTCTTTCCACCCAGAGACCGATGGGCAGACCGAAAGGACTATCCAAACCATAGAAGATATGCTTCGACTATGTGCTTTGGAATGGACTTCAGATTGGGAGAAGAACCTACCATTGGTTAAATTTGCCTATAACAACAATTATCACTCAAGCATCAGCATGTCACCGTTCGAAGCAATGTACAAAAGACCTTGTCGGACACCATTCTGTTGGACGAAAGTTGGAGAAAGGATGAGTTTCAACCACAAACTGACTGATGAGACGACAAAGAAGGTCAAGTTTATCCGAGAGAGCATGAAGAAAGCACAAGACCGCCATAAGCAGTATGCAGACCAGAAGAGGCGAGAAGTGGAGTTTGAAGTAGGAGATATGGTGTATCTAAAGGTTGCACCACAGAAAGGGAAGGATCGGTTCGGTAAAGTTGGAAAGCTCGCAGTGAGATTCATAAGACCATACCGGATCGAGAAGAGAGTTGGAGAGGTAGCCTACCGGCTATCTATACCAGAAGTTATGCGACTGCATAAAGTCTTCCATGTTTCACAACTACGGAAGCATGTACCTGATCCTAACATGATCGTACCAGAGCCTATCAAGGAGTTGGAGACGAATCTCACTTACCCCAAAGGACCGTTTGGGATCGGAGAGCGAAGGATGAGGAAGTTGAAGAACAAGAGCATTCCTCAAATCTAAGTATTTTGGGGAAAGTAGAACCGCAAAGTCACCAAGTGGGATGATGAAGACATAATTTGAACCAAGTACCCGCAGCTTCTCACCGAAGAAGACGATGCAGGTCCATCAGATCCTTATGGAATTCGGGACGAATTCTACTAAGTGGGGGGGGGAGGATGTAATGACCCTCACCATGGGGTAAAAGTGAAAATGAAAACCCATGACCAAAGGACCTGGAAAGGACTTGGAAGAAGGCCAGGAAGGAGAGCTGAAGAATTGCTGAAGAAGTGTCTGAGGAAAAGTGGACGGATCGAAAGATGGCTGAAAGTACCGAGGCATGTTGCAAAGTACCGAGGCATATCGCAAAGTACCGAGGTGTATCGAAAAGTGCCGAGGCGTATCGCAAAATGCCGAGCCGTACCACAAAGTACCGAGACGTACCACAAAGTTGCGTATGATATTACCCGATTAAGACGGAGAACCAAGATTGATCGAGATGGGAAGGATGACTAGAATGATCGAGCTGAGGAGATTAAATCGGCAGTATGCAAGGTTTGACGAAGGAGAGAGTAGCACCAAACGGCCAAGAGTTGGTGGCCAAGGAGTGCAAGCGAGGACGCAGCTGGGCACTCAGTCTGCATTCGTACAGCCAAGAGGCCGCTTGAGGTGGAGAGCCACCACTCGGAAGAGAGTGACCTATCCGAAGAACGTGCGGATCAGGAACCAGTACTACTGCGAGCTGTGTGACGGTGTGGGACACCGAACCCAAGACTATTGGAGAATGATGAACACAGAGTATGTTGAGTGCATCGAGTGTGGGATGCGAGGGCATTTTGCCTATCGATGTCCAAATCGAGTGATTTTTGACGAAGTGGAACCGAAGGGTAAAGTTGTGAGAGAAAATGAGAACCGGTCAGATCAGAGCGTGCAAGCCAAGACCAAGCTGAACCAAGAAGAAACTCCATCGTCTGCTGCCCCAGCCTCAACCGAGCCTCCCGCGGAACCGCAATCTGACGACCTGTTTAGGTGGTGCATGTGCACTTGTGAGGAGTGTAGGAGGCGCCAAAACCAGTGAGAAAAGGAAGAGGGGAAGTTCCTTTTGGGGTTGTGTAAGGGTCGAATAGATTTTTTTTGTGTAATCCCCTAGATTTATCCATAGATGTGTTGTCTAGGACTCGAACCCTGTTAAGTAGACGGCTAGATGGAGGAAGAACTCAATTATTTTTCCCTTATAGGTGTAAAATATTGTGTTAATCTGTAGCGCTGTTAGCTACTCGTTGTGTGTGTGTGATTGCGTGCTAATCTTGCTGTTGATTGCTTGCTTTAATTGATTAACATTGTGTAGGTTGCATAGTTAATTAATCGTAATCAGCTTGCAAAGGTTTGGCATGATTGATTGAGGATTCACGTAAGCCGCCGCGAAGCGAGATCAGACAGAAAAAGAAGATCAGGGAGAATTTGACCAAGGGGTGGTGAATTGGATCAGTTTGAGGAAAAGAGCTAGAAAGAGTGATGAGGAAAAAGGCAAGGACGATGTGAGTTTAAGTAAAGAGCGAACTCCAATAAAGGAGAGATGTGAAAACCAAACGAAACTGGTAGAGAAAATTGAGAAGTGGAATTGATCAGGCGTGATCAAGAAGATAATCCATGATCAAGGAGGGTCATGTGAGTGCAACCAAGAGGGTGCAAGAAAATAATCCATGATCAAGGAAGGTCATCTAAGTGTGAAGAAGAGGGCGCAAGAAAATAATGCATGCCGAGGAGATAGGAAATTGATGCTTGCAATGAACCAGCAGAGTTCTAACACACCAAGCGTGGTGAAGAGATGTGTAAGGCGTGAGAGGCGAGCGAGAGTTTGTTGTCGAGCAATGGTTCTACCAGAGACCATTTGATCAAGTTAAGTGAAGAGGTCAATCAATGACGTAGAGGTTTTGATTGAGGAGGTAAAGACAAAGAAGAGCGGAGAAAAACGCAATGAAGAAAGGCGGAGCCGGAAGAACCGGAAAAAGGCTTAAAGCTAGAAGTCAGGAAAAAGCTGAAGAAAGAGAAGCATGGAGCCAAGGAATTAAGTGATTAGATGAATCACGACACACCGAGGAGGAAGAGAAGAAGATCTTAGAATTTGAGGACGAATTCTTATAGGGGGGGGGGAAGAATGTAATGACCCTCAGTAAATCTAAAATCCCGAAATAAAAAGTTCGAGTAAATGATCCAAAAAAGGCTCGAGAAGAAGAAGAAGAGAAAGGAAGAAGAAGGCCCGGAGGATGTGCGAGGAAAAATTATCGAGTCGGAAGACAGCCGACCCGGGAGGAAGTGACCGAGAGCCAAGAAGTGTCGGACCGAGGTGACGAGAGTTGTCGAGGCGTACCGAGAATTGCCGAGAGTTGTCAAGGCGTACCAAGAATTGCCGAGAGTTGTCGAGGCGTACCAAGAATTTCTGAGAGTTGTCGAGGCATACCGAGTATTACCGAGAGTTTTCGAGGCGTATTTGTACCTTAAATGCAAAACAAACAAACACGAAAGAAAATAAGTCAGTTCCGAACAAAAGTAGATAATAGAACATAATCTAGAAAGTGGTGAAATCTTAAACGTAGCAAATTAAATTCAACCAAATGGCAACGACAACAAATTGATAACAGGATTTTCACCCAGGGTATCAATTTCCTATGTAGTTGTAGTACAAGTGGTTGTTATGCTAGAAGATAAGATATGATCAGAACAAAGAAAGTCAAGCCAAGCAATAATGGGGGTTTTATCTAACAACCTAAAATAAGCAAAGGTAACAAAAAGAACAAGAACCACACGACCTAAGTACTCGATGCAAGTATTCGGGTACAGGATCAGGTGGGTGATCGGATCAAGTAGACAAGGATGAACAGCTTAAAGGTATACACGAAGCTGGTGATCGAGTACCAGTTCGGGTAAGGGGTCGACTTACAGAAAAAAGTTAAACAATCAAGATAAGAAAGCTCCTAAGGATGGGATAATTGACTCATAAGTGTTCCTGACCAATTTGGGATGTCCTACATGCCTCAAGAAAATATTCCCTAGACAATGAATCTCTTAAATCTTGCTAAAACACTCTCGTGAGAGGAAAAATCAACCTTAGCCACTCCTCTACCCAACTCTCATTGGAGAAACATGACCAAGTAGGCATTACAAACCGATTCATTATTGTCAATAAACTCCTTACACTTCTAATCTCTTTGGCTAAGTGTGTAAATCTCTAGCATTGATTGATTCAAGCATTTCAACAACATCTCTCGATGGCAAAACACCCTAGATCTTGTCTCAACCTCTCGGTCTGAAAATAGCATTAAGAACACCTATCTAGAAAGAAATTTATATACAATAAAAAATCAAGCTAAGACATCCTAACTGATAAAGAACACATATTTTTCTATCCTATCCCTAGAAACTTTGTTTCACTACTCAGATCCAATACAAATAGTGTAACCACAGCATGGAAAGGAAGTGAACCGTCTCCTCTTCGTAAGCTTCGAGGTTGGCTCGCATCATCTTTCCCATGTGGCACATATCAAAGAGAAATTCGACATCTCTTGCGATTCCTAATTGTTTCATCGTTTCGCGGAGGGGGTAGCGGGTTCCAATGAAGCTCATCTTGCGGAGGACCTTGAAGAGCTTGGCCGGAGTCTCCACCTCTCTTTGCTTCAGCCTCATTGATGCCAATCGGGTGCGCTCTCTCTGCTGTTCTTCGCAGTCATGACTCTCACCCTCTGTGTCTCGATCTTCTTCCCTCTCAGCCTCTTCCTCATCTTTTTTAGAGGTGGTCTCTTCCCTCTTGCAACCGCGGCTCTGCTCCTCAACCGTGAGGTTTGCATCTCCTCCGGTTCTCCTCCATCGGCATCTGAGTCGACCTCCATTGGGTCGGTGACGGTCCCCTCAGACATAGACAGGTTCCTACGTGGAGGAATCTGCGGACAGCACTCACTACTGGGCTTGGTGAGCGAACTTGGGGGTTTACACGATCAGTTGCTCGAGCACCCGCTCGGGTGACAGATTGGGTTGAGCATCGGGTATGGGATTGGAAACGTCCACTCAGCGGTTCGGAACGTGAAGCGTCTCCTCCTCCCTGGGAATCACGAGCATCCACCCCATCACCTTCGATTATAGCAGCGATTGAGGTTGATCTGCTCCCCTTCTTTTGGTAAGTGTTCATCTTTGGAGAATTTGGTGAGTCCTTGAATGTAAAAACAGACACTAAACCGAGATTAATAAGTTTGGAAGAGACTAAACTAGATTTCTAGGGAGAGAGAAGAAGTGTGGAAGACAAAGACTTTTAGGGGTTAGAGAAAACTTATGGAATTATGAAGTTGTGGAGTTGAAGCTCCTTAAATAGAGAGGGTTGGCTACTTGGGCTTGACCGAGAGTGGGCTAGGGTTTTGTGGAATTCATACTCCACTCACCACCCGAGTGGGAACACAATCAGGCGCGTCAGGTACGGATTCTGGTAGAGCCTCAGGTTCCCCAAAATTTCATTTTTCCCTTTATATATATATATATATATATATATATATATGTAAATATACATAAACTTAGGGGGGTGTATTGGATTTGCTGGGATTTTAATATTTCAGGATTTTGATAGATTTGAGTGTAATTTTGGGAGATTTTGATATTTTGGCAGAATTTTGAGATTTGGGTTTTGGGATTTGGTGAGATTTGATTATTAAATTTTAGGTGATTTTAGAATACAAAAAGGAAAGAAAAGAATCACATTTGGGTGATCAAAGAAGCCTACTTTTAAATGGCTTGTTGATCCATAATCTATTGTTTAGCAACTTTGAACAATATCATCCTTTCATGTGAAAGAAAAAGAGGATCCAAATCTTAAAATTTCTATTAAGCAGATGGTTCTAAACCATAACCAACCAAAACGCTAATTAAAAATGTAAGAGCCTCTGAAACAGTGAATTATACACAGAAGGTATTTACCCCATGTTCTTCCAAGACATCGATCATGTATATGGGTTCAGCTTCAAATTTCATAATATGGTCTGGGTGCTCTTGAATCATGAGATCCCGAATATCATTTCTCAATGAACGTACACATCGCAATAATTCTAGGGCAGTAAAATTCATAAAAAAAACTTTGCAAATAATGAAAAATTCAAAGAAACCCATTAAAAAAGAGAGCTTACCCAGCGAAGGAACTCTATCTTTTGCCCGTAGAGATATGATCTCATGGGTGAGTGATATTGAGAACAAGGAGTTGTACAAGTCAAAGAATTTGTTTTTTTTTTTTTTTTTTTTGAGATCGAAGAAGATCTTTCTTTAAACAAATATTTTAAAGTTTCACCTTTAAAGGTGTGATTTTGGAAGACATATTTTTGAACTAAAAATGTTTGCAAAGTCACATAGAATCCCATTCAATAGATTTTTTTTATGAATAACAGTAGATTTGAGGTGAGATTTATAAATGATTGATTGAATAACAAGAGATTGTAAATGATTTTTATAAATTTGACATTGAATAACATTAGATTTCAGATGATTATTAAAAATCACCAATTAAATAACAGGAGATTTAAGAATACCCCAAAATCTCCTAAAATATCAAATTCAATACACCCCCCTTATAGAAATAAATTATCATAAAAATCTAAAATAAGACAAAATAAATAAAATGAAATTAAAAGAAAATAAATGATACCTTTGGGACTTCCTCCCTAGTGAGCTTATTTTAAGTCACTAAGCTTGACTCTTCATGCTCTTCAAACATGGGTTTTAGGAGGGAGAGGTTTTGGAATCCTCTCCACTGAAACATACTGATTCAACCGATTTTACTGGTCTTGTCTTGGTTCCACAGCAAACGTAGTATTAGCTTGATGCTTGATTCCTCTTGGTTTGGTCTGGGTGGAGAAAACTTGACCGTCAATGGTTGGCTTTTCAATTCCTTTCTTGATGCCAAATTCCATTTTGAAGTGCTCCACATGCTCAATGCTGTTTTGTCCCTTTTTTACATCAATCACTGCTCCTACTGTTGCCAAGAATGGTCTTCCTAGGATCAGTGGATCTTCTCGTTCCTTATCCATATCAAGGACCATTTAATCAGAAGGAACTTCCACTCTTCCCATCCTGAGAGGCAAGTTTTCCAGGATACCAATAGGGTGTCTGATTGTTCTATCAGCTAGAACCTAATACAGGCTACTTGGTTTAAAACTGCTGAAACCCATCTTGTTGGCAACTGATAGTGGCATGCTGCTAACCGAAGTTCCCAAATCACACAAGCAGTTATTGAAAATCCGAAAGAATTCTCCTTATAAAAACTAGTGTATCAAACGAACAAGAGAAAGAGAAACAGTTTGGTGAACTTCAAGCCTTCAAGGAGAAGGACGAGAGAGGGCTCTGATCGTGGCTGCTTCTCTTGTTGTCGGTTCTTAGGGGCTGCTTTGAGGCAATTTGAAGGCACACTCTAAACCCTAGAGCTTAGATGAGTATTTATAGGGTTTTTTCTAGGTTTAGGGTTTTGTAAGGGTAGAAACGTCTTCCCTTGTTAAGTGCATGGCATGGGGCGGCGTAGGAAGCTTCTAGAACGTGGTGACTCCTCTGGGCCGGGGCGCCGTGATGGTTGCTAATCGGGTCGTCATTAAAGTCCACTTGGTTGGTTGGTTCTCCTTACGTTGGTTTATAATACGTTTCGGTAAATCGAGCATAACTTCCTGATGGCTGAATGGATTGACTTGATTCTACTTCGAGGGGAACGATGACTCTTCCATCTTTCCATAGAAACCAAGTATGTTGAAATGTGAGTTCTATAAGTTCTTTAAAATATGCCCGTACTGTAAAGCTGTGGATCTTTCCTAAAACTTATTTTCCTTATCTTTTGGTCCTTTTTGCTATTAAACCTGTAAAACATTCTTGAAACCTAAAATACATGATAATAGACATTAAAGCCTTGAAATCATACAAAACTCATCCTAAATGCATACAAAAACTATAGCTAAAATGGGTAAAATAATGATGTTATCAACTCTCCTAGACTTAGACTTTGCTTGTCCTCAATCAAATAATCAGAATAAAGAGGTTTTAAAAATAATGGGAATTCATTTATCTTTGGGGATATTGTCTTTGCACTCTTCATCGCCTTGACATTAGGAACTTACATTTGTAATCCACCATGAGAATCATCAACGCTCCTTGATCCCATAATTTTTTAGAGTCTCCAAAATCTCCATTGTCATCTCTTTACATAAATTAAAGCAATAATAGAAAGTGAAATCTTCCCAAGGTAAAATCGATCAATGGCTTGTCGACTCTCTTCAAGCCAAGACTTTCTTCGTATGATTCCTTTCCTCTCTCTTTTCTCACTTTCAAGTAATCTATTTCTCCCTAATTTTCTAGGGTATCGTTTTTTTTATAGATCCCTTGCTCTTTTTATCTCTCTTTTTTTTTACTATATACATTGGATAGGCTTCCATGAAATCCAAAGTATGCACGGGTTTACGCGACATCCCTTGGCTCACTTCTTTGCTACCTATATCCTTATTATTTTGTTTTCTCTTTTTTTTTGTTTTCTTTCTCTTTTTTTTTTAGAGTTTTGAAGGGAAGAGAGAGGGGAACATACTTTTGAAGAAGTGCATTGTCTTGTGTCGCTTGAATGTAGAGATCTAGTCCAATGTATACCAATTCCCAGGGCTTGATAATTAAGTCTGGTTTTGGTCCTATAAAATTTACAGACAACATTAGATCATCTGAATATCCATCGAATAGGGACTTAGGGGATTGTTGAGTCGCCTCACAGTCTTTCCAAACTTCGGTTCTGTTGTCAAGCATAATCAAGAGTCATAAAAGTGTTAATTCAAATCAAATAAACCGTTAGAATAAGATCATAACCCCCTACTAGTATTGACTCAATAAAAAAATGTGGCTCGATAAAAACTTCAAAATTATGGATGTAAAAAGTGGAAAAAGGTCTCAAGTCAACAAAATAGAAAGTAGCATTAGTATAGGATGGAACATCCTTCCCCCCAGACTTAAATCACACCGACCTCGGTGGAAAAAAAAAATAGAGTTGAGGATTAAAAATCATAAGGAAAAGTGTAGGGTTTAAGAACAATGTTTCCTTGATGGAATGATGTTTTGTTGACTCTAGACGTTTAATGGTTACCCAAAAATTGTCTTAGAGGTCGGCTGTGGAATGAAAGAGTGGTGACTAACCATTTGTACTTCCTTTGGTTGCTTGACATCGAGTATGAACTAGGATAAGTTCATTCAAATTATGTTGTATATCTCTAAATGCATCCTCCTTGAAAACTGTCCCACACATCATACCAAACTGATCCAAGTGATCAAGAGGGTCTTCCATAGGCAGACCATGGAACTTTGAGCTCTGTACCATGTTAATAAGATTGGACTTGATCTCATAGTTGTTATTCTCCACAGTAGATGCTCTAATTCCTTGGCGGTTCCCATGAATGTTTGGCTGATCAAAAGCTCCAATGACTCTTGGTTGTCTTGGAGGGTGGATAGGAGCTTGGTTTTCATTGTGCTGATCATTTCCATTATGACCAGAAGCAGGAGGCGTATTGTTGTCCATGGCTTGGCGGGCTAAACGGCGGTTCTCTCTTTCAAGTCGGGGTACGTCGTCAACAGGCTGAAACAAATGTGCTAGGCCGTGGCTTCTCAAGTTCATACACCCTGAAAATCAAAGACAAACCACCAATGCAACCCAAGTAACAAACAGTGCAAAGTAAATGAATAGTCTCAAGCAAAGATGAAATCCTAATGGTCAATTAGAATGCAAACGGGCAACGGCACCAAATTGATGTAGTACTTTTTGTATCAATTATTTATCAATCCACAATTTGCAATCAATCAACACACCAAGAATACACAAAATTCTTAATCTATTCTCAATCAGATAAAAGTTCTTTTGTCTCCAACTTATCTAATTAAATGATTCAAATAAAAGAAACAAGAAAATGCAACTAAAGGCAAATAGAACACAACTAGCAAATATACTGAAAATCAAGAATTAACAAGAGAACCTTGGGCAAGGTAACTGACTTGGGAGATAGCTAATCAATCCTAGATGTCTAAGCAACAATCAAGAACAGTCCTATGGCTAGAACACAAATGCAAATCTATTCATTTCCATGATAGAGATCCTATGCTAGTCAAATGATAATCAACAATTTCCAAAGGTAATCACAAGACAAGCATGCATTAAGAACAAGTTCAAATACCACTAAGCACCCTAATCATCAATTTCCATTGGCTAGGAATGCAAAGCTCTTAAAAATTTTGGCTCAGGAATTTCATCAAACACCTTGTGGGCATGGAAATCCTAAAATCTAGATTTAAGCTTGATCAAGGCTATCTAGCAATATTATCACTAATCAAGATAGGAAATGCATAAAATAAGCCCTAGACATCAAAGATCAACCATCTATCTCCCTAATCTACCAAGCCCAAAGTTCTTAAAAGATCTACTCACTAATCACCATGATCACACAATGGAAAGAGGTTTGTCTTTGTGAAATCATAATAAAAGCTTGTAGATTAAGATATTTGAAAGACTAATTACTATCAAACTGGAAATGCAAACAAAGATTCAACAAAACCAAATGTAGAAAAGCTTAAGAACCCTAGGTGGCTACTTAACAAAAGATAAGATAAGAGATCAGTCTCCTTAATAGGTTTAGAGTATTTATAGTAAAGGAGAAAAGAACCTAGGTCAACCCAAAACAAACTGGGTCAAATCCGGTTTTGATAATAAAACAAGTGAGGAGATGGCCCCACCGGCCATGGTTTGGCCGCTTGTCCTTGGCCGCTGATGCACTCGCTCTATGCACGTCCTCGTCACTCGGCCACTGTTTAGCCGCTGGTCCTTGGCCGATGATTGGCATGTATGCTTCTTGATCCCTTGTCACTTCTCCAATTTCACTCCTATATGCTTCTTTGCACCAAAACAAGTCCAAATGCTCCAAAAGTGTTGAGATTACTCCAAGAACCTGAGAGATAACACACTAGATGCAAATGCTCCTAAAACAACCTAGACATGATTATGCAACAAGATTATGCAAAAACAAGGCTTAAAACCCAACAAAAACACAAGATATCACTATCCTCCAACTCTCCTCCTACCAGTGGTCATAGGGTAGGTCATAGGGTTCCACTTCGGGTTGTTTTTCAGTTTGTGATTCTCGAACCAGTGCTCGATCATCAACTCGATCAGTCTCTTGGGGTGAAGGCTCGGGTTCAAACTCGGATATATAGTATTTGGCCTCATTCTTCATTGAATCATCCACATCCTCCCCATCTTGATCATCACTGTCCCCAGTGAGCCATCCAGGAAAATGGCTTGAGCGGTCGCATAATCCTTGGGGTTTTGAACATCTTTACCCGGCAGTTGATTGATCTTTGGTGTGGGATGGTTGTTGTGGTGGCCTTCCAGGTATCGAACCTTTGTGTTGAGTGATTCGTACTTGGCATTGAGGTCATTGTATCCAGAGTCGATCTTGTTGCTCATTTCGGCGAATCGTTTCGTGATGTCCATAGAAGCTGTAGCCTGTTGCTAAAACATTTGCTTAATAAGACCATGTAACTCGGCTTCTTGTGACTGGTTTGGTTGACCTTGGTGTTGTTGGAACCCTGGTGGTTGGTTGTAGGTCCCTTGGTATTGTTGTTTAGGTGCATAGCCTTGATTGTACTGGAAAAAAGGCTTCTGTTGGGTATGGTTCCCTTGAACTGCAGATGAGTAGGTTTGAAACTGCTCTTCTTCTGATATAGCATGTACATGCTTTTGCTGATATAGCAACATCCGTATCTTGGGGACCACTCCTCGGTATAGTGTGCAGTTGTAGTAGAAAGGGTTATCAATCCAAATGGTTGTGTATTGCTAGCAGATAGGATGCAATCAGAATCAAGCAAGTCAAGCCAAGCAATAAGGGCGTTTGGTTCTAACAGTCCTAATATAAACAAAGTAAAAGAATATAAACAAGTAAACCACACGACCTAAATACTCGATGCAAGCAATCGAGTACATGATCGAGTGGGGTGATCGAGTATGCAAGTGAACTATGAACTGCTCGAGGTATTACTCGATGCAAGTTATCGTGTACCTGATCGGGTAAGTGGTTGAGTAAGTAAAGAAAATGCAAGAAATGAAATACGAAAGTTCCTAAGGATGGGGGTAATCGAATCCTAAGTGTTCTAGACCGATACGAATGCCTTACATGCCTCAAGCAATTATTTACTCGACAATGAACATCTAAAACCTTGTCACCTCACTGTCGCACTAGTAACAATCAACCTTGAACATACTACCACACTGTCCCACTAGCAATTTGAACAAGCAGGCATTAAGAAAGATTCATTTTTTTCAATACACTTAGACTTATCTGATTATGTCACTCAAAGTTAAGTATACCTCTAGCATTGACCTAATCAACCATTTTATCTACTCCTTTCGGCCTGTAGCATTATAATTGCCCAAGATCTAGTCTCAACCTGTCAGTCTGTTGACCGCATTAAGAACATCAACCTAGAAGGACATTTATCTATCATAACAATCAAGTAAAGCATCCTAACCGATCAAGAACACCTAATCATCTATCCCATCCCTAGAAACTTTGCTACACTACTCGGGCATAGAAGCAAATGATAAAGCCATAGAAATAAACAAAAATGACATTATTAAAAATAGAGTAGAGTAGAAAAGAGTAGGGATAAAAGATCTATGAAAAACTACAAATTAAAAGTACAAAAACAAGAAAAATATGTTGAGTCGCTCAGTTCTCTCACAGAAGCTCTCACTTTCTTGTTTGAGGGTCTGCGGCGTGCTCCTTTTCGAGCTAGGGAAAGAGGGTGTTTATATATGGAGACCCATTTGACCTAGCTTCCCAGACCTGCCCGATGGTCTACTCGATGGGGTACACGAGGCTTGAGTCGGGTAACTCCTCGGGTGGATCTTAAGGTTGCTCTTCGCGCTCTTGGATCCTCTTCGATCGTGTTGGGGTTCGGACTTTTTCTTGTAGCTCGATGGCTCCTTCGGGTACATGCTCGAGTTGTCCTTGTTTTTCCCTATTTTTGGCTCTTTAGCACCTGTTTTCATCCAATATATGCAAATGCAGAAATGCAACACCCTAAATGCTCTAAAACTTGATTCCACAAATTGATAGACTAGTTTTCACCAAGGGAATCAATTCCCTATGCAGTTGTAGTACAAAGGGTTATCAATCAAAATGGTTGTGTATTGCTAGCAGATAGGATGCAATCAGAATCAAGCAAGTCAAGCCAAGCAATAAGGGGGTTTGGTTCTAACAATCCTAATATAAACAAAGTAAAAGAATATAAAAAAGTAAACCACACGACCTAAGCACTCGATGCAAGCAATCGAGTACAGGATCGAGTGGGGTGATCGAGTATGCAAGTGAAGTATAAACAATGAACAGCTCGAGGTATTACTCGATGCAGGTTATCGTGTACCTGATCGGGTAAGTGGTCGAGTAAGTAAGGAAAATGCAAGAAATGAAATACGAAAGTTCCTAAGAATGGGGTAATCGAATCCTAAGTGTTCTAGACCGATATTGATGCCTTACATGCCTCAAGCAATTATTTCCTAGACAATGAACCTCTAAAACCTTGTAACCACACTGTCGCACAAGCAATATGAACAAGCAGGCAATAAGAACAATTCATTTTTGTCAATATACTTAGACTTATCTGATTTTGTCACTCAAAGTTAAGTATACCTCTAGCATTGACCTAATCAAGCATTTTATCTACTCCTTTCGGCATGTAGCATTATAAACGCCCTAGATATAGTCTCAACCTGTCGGTCTGTTGACCGCATTAAGAACATCAACCTAGAAGGAAATTTATCTATCATAACAATCAACTAAAGCATCCTAACCGATCAAGAACACCTAATCATCTATCCCATCCCTAGAAACTTTGCTACACTACTCGGACAAAGAAACAAATGATAAAGCCATAGAAATAAACGAAAATGACATTATTAAAAAGATAGAGTAGAGTAGAAAAGATTAGGGATAAAAGATCTATGAAAAATCACAAACTAAAAGTACAAAAACAAGAAAAATATGTTGAGTCGCTCAGTTCTCTCACAGAAACTCTCGCTCTCTGGTGTGAGGGTCTACGGCGTGCTCCTTTTCCAGCTAGGGAAAGAGGGGGTTTATATATGGAAACCCATTTGACCTAGCTTCCCAGACCTGCCCATGGTCTACTCGATGGGGTACACGAGGCTTGAGTCGGGTAACTCTTCTGGTGGATCTTTGGGTTGCTCTTCGCGCTCTTGGATCCTCTTCGATCGTGTTGGGGTTCGGACTTGTTCTTGAAGCTCGATGGCTCCTTCGGGTACATGCTCGAGTTGTCCTTGTTTTTCCCCATTTTTGGCTCTTTAGCACCTGTTTTCATCCAATATATGCAAATGCAGAAATGCAACACCCTAAATGCTCTAAAACTTGATTCCTACAGTAAAATGTCTAAAAATGCTAAGATAGAGGTATGAACAATGCAAAATATGGACAAAAAAGGATGCTAAAAACATGTAAATTAGAGTGTTATCAGTTATCTAAACTGGTCAGCAAACCTCAATCAAGCATGAGCTATCAATAGACAATGATCTTCTAATACTTTCTAATCCACTCTTGTGGCAATAATAATCAAGCTTAGATACTCCTAGACCTAGCTCTCACTAGCTAAGAACATATAAAAGCAGACAATAAACAACCAGATCAATTCATGTCAAAAATCACATTAAACATCTAATCTCTTAGCATGCTTCATGATAATCCTATCATTAGCCTTATCTAGCAACTTAGTCATTTGTGTGATCTATCCTTACCTTCTCAGTATAAGAACAGCATAGAGCACATCTAATCTAGAAGAGATCTATAAACAAGCAAGCTTAACCAATCTAAACAACTATAACTTTTATCCAGCCTATTCCATCCTTAAGATCCTAGCACACTACTCACAATCACTAAACATGATGAACAAAATCATAACCCCAGAAATCAATGAAACTTGCATGATTAGATAGATGAGAAAGAGATCTACAATATTGAAGAAGAAATCAAACTCAAAATCTCAATACTTAGAAAGTTATAGAACCAACAAATACAAAAGTGGCTAATGATCTAAGCAAAAGAAAGCAAAAAGTAGATAATTCCCGAAAGGGTAAATACTAGGTCTAGATATTGTTTCCCTAAAAGTTCCTTCCTTGGTGGCTGCAGGGTACAAGGGTATATATAGAAAAATGAGGGAAAGCCCTAAAATGGCTAGAAGACAAAATAGAGGGGCGGCTCGGTCAACTCGACCATGTGCTCGGTCGAGTGCCTGGTCGAGTTACCTCTTCTTGTGCTTCTTCCATCCGGTCGAGTCCTTCTCCGCACAAAGTCGAGTGTCTGGTCGAATGGGTGGTCGAGTGGACTTCTGGACCCTGATTCATCATTTCTAGCTCCCTTGTTTTCTTCACTTGATAGCTCCAATCCCCTTCAGCATAACTTCCATGCTCCTTAGGATCCAAAATCACCTGTTTATGCA